>JAUMJM010000018.1:3505000-4247500 GCA_033558235.1 Neomorphus geoffroyi
TCTTTGAATAAAAATTAGAGAAAGCCCAAATAATAACAGCACTTGTGTTATTTTCAGATGCAAAATGCTTCTTTCATTCTGTGCTTCTGAGAAGAAGAATTAAGGCACCACAGAAGCTCAGTAATTAATAACTAACTTCAAAAGGGCGAAAAGCAAAGCCAAATGTCCTTAAAATGAAACGCAATCCACTCAGGAAATGCTGGTGTGGGAAATCAGTCTTTCTTCTTAAAACTGTTTGTGGGTTTTCGTAGCAACGTACCTCCCACACAACCCCTTTGCTGCTCCTCTGCAGGTCTTGCCAGCACACAGGTTTCAACCCAGAATCCTGTTTGGGCTCTAATGGTGGAT
This sequence comes from Neomorphus geoffroyi, assembly GCA_033558235.1. Classification (NCBI taxonomy): domain Eukaryota; kingdom Metazoa; phylum Chordata; class Aves; order Cuculiformes; family Neomorphidae; genus Neomorphus; species Neomorphus geoffroyi. The sequence goes on from JAUMJM010000018.1 coordinate 3,505,349, forward strand.
GATGTTGAGGAAGGTGTGATGGACCCAGACCCTGTTCCTCCTCCTAACCAGACTTAGGACTTCCTGGAAATCACCCCACACACTCTTCCGTGGGGCTGGGTAGAAGGGACTAGGAGAAAATCAGTGCTTTCCTGCCCAGGAGATGGAGGAGTGACTTCCCAGCTCCAGAAAAAACTCCTTTGCTTTCAGCAGGAATAGGTTTTCACTGGGGAGAAAGCTGGGGCTTCCTGCAGGTGAGTTCCTGTTTCAGGTGACTTGCCCTGATCGTCACCTCACTAGTCATCGTGCCACCTCAGCAGCTTGTCTGAGCTAGGAGTTGAAATAGGTAAAGCCCTTCTCATATGAGAGACAACAATTTAATAACAGAGCCAGAGCTTGCCCCTAGGATGGGAGAAACCATCCCTGGTGCAATGCTCCTGCTTTTGTTCCCTTGTGCTCCACCCTGGCACTGGGTGCCCAGGCCACCTCCTGTCCTCTGGTCCCTGCTGTTACCTCTTTAGAGGCCAGAGATGTCCTTCCACGTTTGTGACTCCCACCTGGGCTAGGTGGCCAAGAGCCTGTCCCTTCGCCCCTGAGCAACCCACAGCGCAAAGCCCTCTCCCGTGTTATGATGAGAGCTCGGGTTTGCAAACCCTGCTTGAGCCTGGGCGCAGGAGCCGTGCAGGGTCATGGTCACAGCAGTGCATCGGAGCAGGGATCTTGCCCGCATTGGGTGGAGAAGACGCCCTCCAAGCCGACTGCTCGGCTGCTCTCCCCAAGCCCCAGGCTATGAAATACTTGTAGCTGAGTTTAAATGTTTTGAAAGTTTAGTTTTGCTTTAAAAAAAAAAAAAGTTCAAAATAACAACAAAGCAAAAATTCATGAATCCCAATAACATTCAAATCTCCCCCAGATCAGGCTCCTTGCTGGCCTCAGCTGGAGCAGACACCAGTAAATCGCACTGGGGAAATGCCCCGGTGATGCTTTCTTATCCAGCATTTAGGAAGCAAATGATATTATCAGTTAAAATCCGACACAATACATGGCAGAGCCCTGCCAGGCTCTGGGGCTGGGGGAGCAGCCCAGCACCGCTCCACCGCAGCTCCAGCTGTCCCAGCCTGACCCACAGCAGCTCCGCGCAGGGCTTTGCCGTCACGTTCGCCAGGGCAGTGAGTGGGACCACAGCCCTGGTCGCCTTCCCTCCAGCGCTGTTTTCCCTGTTTGTGCACTAGAGTCAATAAGGCGTGTGTTTCATTACTCCCTCACCTCCAGTGGGGAGGCTTTGGACCCTTCTCCAAAGGCAGCGGGACCTCACCCCCAGGGCCACGGCCAAGCAGTGCTGCGAGGAATGAGACCAGGCTGGGTCTGAAGTTCCAATCCTGCAGTAATGCCTGCGCAGATGGATTCCTGTGCAGAGTCCTTCTGGCTCCGCCGGGAGACCTGCCCGCAGCCGGGCCTGAGGGAGCTCCCCGAGGCCACCCGTACGCAAGCCCTCTGCCATGCCCACCGTGGGCCAAGCCTCTTTAGGGACAGCTGGTCACACACGTGTGTGCGGTGCGGAGCCGGACAGCACACCGGTCCTTTATCTGTGACTTCCAGACATCCGACAGCTCGGTTGGAGCTACCGCTATGAGTGGGCTGACGGATGTCCGGAAATCCAGGCACGGGGCCAAAGTCCACAAATTCTGGCTGGGCAAAACTTCCAGGCTGGGCAACCTGGACATATGGGAGCCCCCATCCGTGCCATCGCAAGACCTGAGCCAGGAGGGCGGCAGGACCTGGATGGGCAGGACGTCGCTGGATCGTCAGGGCTGTAGCTATTTTAAGCTTTGTTTGTACCAGGACGGTTACGTAGAGCAAAATGAGTAGGCTGTTTGGGGGCTTGGTGGAGAAGAGATCAGTGCAGCACGAGGATTACGTTATGATTAATCAAGGTAATTGATTGTAATCATTGTCAGCACTAACATTTTGAGAAGAGGCATGTCCAGTTTGCATGCATGAGGTTTGATTCCTCTTGATTAGAATGGGCCCATTTCCTACAAAACATCTGATTATATATTTTTTCTTCTTTTTTTAATCCTTCTGACTCAGTGAAGTTTTTCACCCTATAGCTCTGCACAGCTCTTCAAATTCCTTCCCTTGGACCAGACTTTTTACAAAGTGAGGGTCTAGTCCAGCAAACCCCAGGTACTGCAGGCGGTGCTCCTTGCCTGAAGCAGGCTCTTGGAGGCCAACAAGGTGCTTCACGGCTCTGCGCTGCCATGGGAGAGGCCCCGGGAGATGGGGGACATCAGATGCCTGGAAATTGTGATGAGGCTGCTGGCTGAGAGGTGGGAACTGCAGCTGACAGAAACTTTGGGGTATTTTCCTCCCTTTACACCAATACTGAAGTTGGCCCCGTCCCTTCTAAAACGATCACTCCTTGCTAAGCAGGTCACAACACAGATAAAATATCCCAAGGGCATTTTACTGTCAAAGTACTGATGACCTCAAAGTAGGTAAAATCACATCAATGCACCCCCCGCATGCGCTTGATAACAATTGTGGGTAGAGAATTGGGATGAGCTGCTTTGCCTGAGAACTCTTCCCAAATCTTCACCCACCCTCGTGGATTTGGACAAAGGGGCACAAATGCCGGTCCAGCAGAGGTCCCCCGGGAAGATGACCAGGGGTCTGGGGGCAGGGAGTAGCTTTGCCACGTGGATCATCTATCAGGCCCTGGACAACACCTTTCAATGGGGATTTAATGATGATGAGCAGCAGACCCCTTCTTGCTTTTACGTCACCCCTGGGAGGCTGCGGAGAGACAGGCTTTCACGGCCGGCTTGCACTTTCCCTGACCCTTGAACCTCGGGGCCAGCACTTTTATGGGGATGAAGCGACACAGTTCCTGTAACCTGCCTCGGGGGCCCTGAAAAATTAGACTGAATCAAAGCAGAAAATGAGTTTTCATTTATCTTGTGATGATGCACGAGGTTACATGAAAGACAAATAGCTGCTTCTGACTCTTCCTTTATCATTGTCACTGCAATTAATAGGCTGTGGCCTTCGTTACTGTGTTAGTACTAAAGAGACCGTGGGCCCCAGGGGACGTTAACGAGAGGAGAAAAGCAGTCCAATCTTCTAAAAGTTCTGTCATGTTACGATATGCTAACCTGTTTCTTTTTAACTCGCTGTTAAAGTGCTGGTGACTCAGCTGGACGAGCAGAGCATTGACGTTGCCAGAGCCAATCTGCCACCTCCATCAGCGGCATCACCAGTTCCACTCCCTACAGCTGGAGCGGTGGTGAGGGTCTGGTGGTGAGGAAAGGCATGGGGACACAGGCAAAGGCTTCCCGAAGCTTGATGGACTTCAGTGGCTCCCCTTCATGCTATGATGGCTGTTCCCAGGTTGGGTGGTCCCCAGCTAGCATCTAGGTCAACATGTGAGTTGGATGCTCCCACTGGAATTGTGGGAGTTCAGCTTTTCTTCTCAGGGCCAGCAGCCCTCCCCAAGGCAGGGCTATTTCAAGCACGGGTGACACCAGCTGCTCCAGCCATGCAGCTGTCCCCCAGCTCACACCACTGGTCATTGCTTTCCAAGCTTGTTGCAGCCCACGCCTTGCTCCTCCATCCCGGCAGTGGAGCCACCTTCAGTCCATCCTCTCCTAACCCTCACATAGCCTCTGTTCTCACACCATGGCTATGAGACACCTTCTCTCCTTCATTATACTGCATCCCAACCATCAAATCCTCAACCCAATGGAGTTAGGAAAGCAGTCGAAGTTATTCCCACTATCAGTTACACAGGACAGGGAGTCATCTGTCACCTGAAACACATACACCACCACAGATCTTTTCCCACCTCATAAAAGCAGATGAGCTGCGTGTGTGTGCTCGTACGGTGGCTTCAGCTGCGTGCTGAGAAGGATGCTTGAGCTTAAAGCCGTCCAGGGGGCACAGCCAGGCCTGACCTCCTCTCCAGCTTGTTTTTACTGAACTCTCTGCGATTTATTCTCCCTGTTAATGCTGTCTGCCCTGGTTTTGGACTGTGCGGTTCCAAGTGCCCAGAACGAGCTCATATTTTCACCATTGAGGATGATGATCCCAAGGGGTTTCCAGCTCTCCTGTCCCATCCGATGCTCCCACGCACAGCACTGCGTCTCCCAAGGCTGCAGTGCCAGGGAGAAAGCTTCTCACCTCACAAAATAACAGCAAAGAGGAGGAGTACAGACACCGAGCAATACCACAGAGCCGATACCTGCTCGCAAATTCCCACGCCAGTGAAAAGGCTGCCCTGGATTTTCCTGTTACTGGTTTTCTCCAGAACTGCTCAGAACATCCTTTGCTCGGGTCCAGGATAAAGCCCAGCACTACAGACCAAGCCCTCCCCAGCCCAGGTTGCGCACCCGAGATGCAGACCCTGTTCTGAAATCTGCTGAGCGGATCCCTGAGGACCAGCTGTTTTGGTGCTCCCCTGCTGCTCCCCTCCAGCTGACAGGGATGGCTCTGGGACAGCCAGGCTGGGACCAGTGAGAATCAGCAATCCCACCTGGAGGGAGTTACCAAGCAGAGAAAGTCACCGATGTGCAGAGCCAGACTTCTCCCATCTTCAATTTGAGACTCCAGCATGTTTGAGGCTCTATATACATATCCGAGACAAACTTGGCTGTATAATTAGAAGCTTAAGTAAATCTACCCCAAATTTTCAGAAGACTTTGTGGGCTTGTGCGTACATTAATTCAGGGGTTTCCCATTCAAAGCTTACTCTGCACTGCAACCTGGTTTTGACCTTTATCATTAATTTTTGGTGCTACAGCACTTCTAAAGGCTTTGGTGTAGCCTATTCTTATGTGACTTGGCACTACTCTCTTTAATTGGTGCTTTTTGAGGTTAATTGAAAAGGAATCCATGATTGGAAAATCAAAATTAAGAGAATTTTGTACGGATTAAAGTTGTCCTGAAACAGTAGGGAGAAAAATGTTTACCTGGGAAAAGGAAATTGCCGTGCTGGTGATGTACATTCCCTGTCCTACAACCCAGCCATCCTTAACTCCTGTAGCGGTGCAACGAGGGGCCATGCAGGGGCTGTTCCAGACCAGGAAGATGCTATGGGTATAAAGGCTCATTTTAATCTAAATGCAGTTAACATGCTCAGAGTCATTTGGGATAAATGGGATACTTAAGGACACATGATGGCTAATCTCTGCTATGACATTTGTGGAGGAGGAGGAGGAATAATTTAGATGGAGGGTATTGTACTGCTCAGGAGTTATCCCCTCTCTCCCATGTAAGTGGAACTAATTGTCAGAAGGACAGCTGGGCACACTGTTGGCACCTCCTGACCAAGGGTCTAGAGACATCTCGCCAATGATCTCCAGCTCCTCTGCAAATGCATTATGACCCAATTTTGCAGATGGGGAACTGAGACACGGAGCAGTGCAATACAGCTTTGAGATGGTGCTGCCAAGCTCTGAGCTTGAACCCCCGGTGAATTTGCAGGCGAGAGATCTAAAGGTGTAGAGAAAGCAGGAGAGAGTGGCTAGGCAGCTCCCTTACTGGCAGTGATGCAGGAGCAGGGGCAGGTACAGGCCCTGTCGCTCACCTGCTTTCCCAGAAGCAGCAAGGAGTTTTTCGGGGGCTTGTACAGCAGGGCTCAGTCAAGAATCGCTTGCATTTCTGAAGTTACAGATATGTTTTAGACATACTTATAGATGCAGTTTCCAGGCTTTGCACCTCACATCCTATTGAGGCTTTTTCAAGCACCAATTTCTTGATCTGCACTTAAAAACGTTACAACTTAACAGCAGAATCAAGAAAGCCAAAAGATTTTTAGCTGATTTTCCATGGCCTTTGTTCAGCAGAGCTTGCCAAAGCCCTGGCTCCGAGTACTACTGCTCCCCAGTGCCACTGCTAGAGCAGAGGTATCAATACACAAATATTCATTACACCACTCATTGCAGCATGGGTTTGGGGGAACCACAAGGTCATATAAGTGTGAAAACACCTCTCCTTCCCAAGCCCTGACCCCTCTGAACTCAAAAGCAAAGCTCCCCTTGAGTTAATGGAGCTGGGATTTCGCCCCTAGATGGCTCTAGGATATAAGTTGTTTCAGGCTATGCTGAAGGAAGATTTGCAAATCTCTGTTCCCTATTTGTATCACAGCAGTACCTGAGGGTCTGGGTATTTCCTACAGATGCTGGGGGTAGCAGGTAGACTTGTCCCAGAGCATCTGCATAGTTGCTCGGTGCCACGCACGGCGCGATGCCCCTATGCACAGCATAGAGCCCCCGCAGTGTGGAAAACATTAGAGACCACAGAAAAGACTCATCAGTATTGGCAAGCTTTCGGGCGTTTGTAAGCTGCTCTCCTGAATCCAAGACAAAACCTCATTTGACTCCTGGCAAGGAACCCCCAGCCCTGATACTGGTGCTGTAATCAGCAGGGCTGGACTGGAAAAGAGGTTCTTGGGGTTAAAAGCAAACAAACCAACACGTCAATTTGAAGAGGCAGAGGACACGTAAGGAAAAGTGACAGATCCCAAGCAGGGAGAGGAAGAGGTAAACTTAGGGAAAGAAGAAAAGCAATAGCTCTTCCCTCCTGTTCTGCTGGTGAAGCTTTCTCCGCCTACTGGCAATTAAAATACAAATGATACGGCCAGGATATCCCTGCCCGCAGAGACACATTGCCCATTTCCGCCACAGAGATGAAAAGTTTAACCACCATTAATGGAGTGGTGGGGAAAACGTTGCCATATACACTCCATCACATATTTATGATGCTTGAAAAAAGATCAATAGAAGCTATATGCAAGGGTCTATAAATTTAATGTAGCATGATCATTTAGTATCAATTGTTTCTTAGATTAATAACACCGGGATAGGCACAATCCTGAAAAATAATAAAGTAATGCTGACTTGTTACGTACATATGCATTGGCTTGATCCCATCACCAGGCAGTGAGAGAGACTCAGTGGCCGGGGTGGCTGTGCCACCCTGGTGCACCGTAGCCAGAGCCGGCAGCACCCACTGTCACCGCTTCCTTGGCACTGAGGTGCACAAGCAGCAAGCGAGACGGAAGAAGCCACACCATGAAGATGCCCCCACTGCAAGTGTCACAGCTGAGGGAAACCATCCAAGTTGAGTGCTCTTTTCCTCGCTTCCTCCAGCCTGCGGAAGGCAAAATTGCTCAGCATCCCTCTGCCTGCGCTGCAACATCCCTGCCTGTCTCCACGGGCTGCGCAGGGGCCAAGGACTGGCTCTTCGCATTGACCACAATATGTTATGGTTCAGTGGAAGGACCTTAAACTTACAGACAAGGACAAGGCAGTAAAAGATGAAGCACCTGAACCCCCCATTTCCAGATTACTAGACCCCAGGTGTGTGCTAGGGAGCAGTTAAATTTCATCATTACCCTTTCTTCTATAGTATTTTTTATAGTCCTTTTTACTACTGGCACTAAAGGTGCCGGACGCATCCCAGGAGCTAAGAGGACATCACTCGTCAACCTGACTGCTTGCTGATATAAAAAAATGACAAGTCCTGGCTTAATCTTTCTGATAACTGTGTTCTGCATGGCCCATCCATCTCCATGGAGGAGTTTTGGTGAAGCCGGAAGACAAGAACATCACAGCATTTAAGAATGAAAAATTAAGTGCCCTTTTTGAGCACAGCATGGAGCTTATTACGGCAGAAGTGTTCGCCTGCTACTCCTCAGGTTGTGTGCATGTGCCTGCGCTTGTCTGGAGCAAAGCTCCTGCTTTCAGCCTTTAATAATTTGACTGCAAACAGGAAAACAGAAAAAAACCCAGATAGACTGACCGACAGGTTCAAAAGACCCACAGATTCAGAGGCCTCTAACTTCAAAGCAGTCAAACCCAGGGATGCAGGGACACAATAAACCTGCTTATGGACTTCCAAACCATTGCTGGGGCAGCAGAACCATGTGAGACCTCACAAGAGCCTCCCAGCAGGTATCCTAAAGCTCCAACTTTTTCCAGGGGAAAATAAGAAAGTTTGATACAGGTGTAAAACCAGTGGCCATGGAGGGAAGTTTTAAAACATGAGCCTCAACAGCTTAAAGCAAATGCAGAAAGCCCAGAAAATTATTATTTTTCTAGTATCTTTTTTTTTTTCATTCTCTGAGTTGGCATTGCTGAGCCTTGTGCTGATGTGCCAGGTGGTCTCTGAGAGCTGGGCAAAGAGCTGCACCGCACTCAGCTCCTGTTGACGCGGAGATGTTTAAAGCACAGGCACAAGGCACAGACATTATTGTACCAGAAATAAGGCTTTTTTCCTGAATCTTGTGCCTTCTCTTTTTGGCTGTAGTGCAGCGTTGCCAAAGAGCAGGTGGAGATCTGCAGCCCCAGAGGCAGGACAGCGTCTCTCTGCCCAGCTCCCTCCCACCCCTCCATCCATCCACAGATGTTGCAGCTTCGTGTGAACTGGCAGCATAACAAATTGTAATTTAATTAACTCTTAAGCATTCCCGTAATCCAGGCTGACAGGGCTCCCCCAACCCTTTGGTTCAAGAATCCTGTCTGCATTGTCTCTTTTGCCAGACCAGGGGTATTGTTTGAGGAGCCAAAGTTGATTGAGTCATCTTGGAAGGACAGTCTCTAGCCCCTGCGCTGGAGCACAGGCGCCCACCATCCTCCAGCTACGCCTGGATCTCAGCTCACTCTGGCTTATAAAGGCCCAGCCTGGCTTATTTTAAGCCCTTATTGTTCATTTTAAACAGCCAATTGAAAAATTACTTTAGCAATGGGACAGGAGCCAGATGGATGGTCTCGGGGAAGGTCCCTGTCCTGGCACAGGCAGGCACCAGGCTGCAGGAGTCACCTCCAGGGAGAGAGGAAGGGGTTTCCAACAACAGTTGCAAAATCCATGCTTTTTTCTGTGAACGCGTCCAGACGAAGAGCAACTCAGCCCCGGCTGGTCTGACACCGAGCAGGTCCCTGATCTCCCCAAGCCTCAGCTCTCCCGAAGTCACCCCTTCGGCACAGGGTGAGCACAGCAGCAAGGAGGTGCTGACACCAGCAAGGAGTTGCTCACACCGCACCGCAGACACCATGGAGAAACCAAGATGAGCTCTTGGCGTCGTTGGCATGTAGGCCAGTGAGCCAGAAACTAACGCCTCCACAGCCCACGTCAGGCACTAATCATGAATTGTCCTCCTGGGTCACTTGAAATGGCTCTTTGCGTCCTTCTGCCCCAGCTCTGAGGTGTCCCTTTGAGCAAGCCAACTCTCACGAGCTGTAATGGGGTGAAGGCAGCCAGCATTGAAACAATACACAAGGGAGAGGTGGAAATTTTCCATTGAAACCTACTTTTCGTGGAAAATTGGGTTTCCAACAAAATGAAAGCAAGTGCTGCTTCTTTTCCTGCTGTTTTGATTTCTCATCAGAAAATTAAAGAGAAGAACGCTGTCACAGTTTCTTTCCCAATTTTTTCCTTTTCAGTTTTGTTTGGCCAAAGGGTATAAAAGATATTTTGGGTCTCTCCCACAGTTTCTCAAGTTTCATATTTTCAGCTTCCTGATGCAAACCTGGCACTCTGTGGGGGGAACTGAAATAACAAAGAGCCCCTCTGAGCTCTCCTTGGCTCCCTGCAGCCCCCCTGTCCAGAGCACCAACACATCGCACTACTGAGCCTTGTGGAGCCTTAGCAGCTACATCACTTTCCATGGAGTTTAAGTGGATTTCAGGTCTCCTGAGTCTCCTGTTTGCCACAATACATGTCCTGGGTGTTATCTCTGTTTCCTCCCCTGCTGCACCTTATCATGTGAACAGGAGACTCCTGTGGCACATCTTGCCCAGCCACAAAGATGCTGGGCTGCTGTCACAGAGCCACAATAAATAACAACGCTACATCTGGCACAAACAAACCCAATAGAAAAGCAGTTTAGCTCCTTCCTTCACTGAAGACAAAAAACGATTAATGCTACCACAGCACCCTGGAAGGAGCCCAGGGTTTGCAGAAACAGGTGTGGGGCTCCGCCCAGGCAGACGCGCGTCGCAGTGCTGCTACCAGCGCTCATCTGTTACAACTTTGACTGAGTTGATCTACCAGCCCTGGGACCTGATAATTGTACACGCCTTTCTGACCGCTTTAAGCATCACCAATGGAAATTGCTAAATAAATTCTGCCAATTAAATCCACCAATGCCCGGTTCTCTCCGTTCTACCTGTCATTAAAGAAAGTTTCATTTATGAAATGCATTAATCGCTGGATCTCCAAAGCCCCATAAACCTGTGAACCTGTGAATCCTGCCTGGTGTATAATCTTCTAATCTCCTCCTCCTTAATCTGCTCACTATGGAAACCCCTGTCATTAGGAAACAAATGGCTTTGTGGGCTGCCTTATTATTTGCAAGGCAAGATGTAAAAGAGGGCGAAGCTGATCTGGGAGGACAGTATAAATTACTGTGGTGTTTACTTCGGTCATGTAAAAGAGCTAAACAGTGACTGGTAATAAAATAGCAATCCTGTTATCAGAGGAAAGTTTTAAAACCAGATTAAGGGGGATGGTGTTTGCTTTGTTATCGTGCCTGCCCTCTTCCTGCCAGGGTATTTATCAGGTAAGTGACTTCAGGCAGAGATGTGTGTGTTCATTTATTATCAATTCCCATGTTGTTTTGTCGGGGTGATGTCCCAGAGTAACGAAAGTGAACCATGTAAGCTGCCTGCTTGCTGCTGGGGATGGCACTGGGAGCACAGGATGGGAGCTGTGGGCACTGAGCAGCCCCACACAGCTGTCCTCACAGGGTGCTGGGCTAGAGGCAACCCCCAGCACCCCAACCCTTGCATGGAAGGTGATGCAGGCTGTTCCCCATCACTTGGGTGCAACCACATGGCTGCATCTGGACTGGGAGCTGACATGACAGGAGCTTGCACACAGACTTTACTAAAGCACTTCTCCAGCCAAACCACATTCTTCATTAGCTGTCCTGTTCTGTTCCCAACACACGAAACACAATTGCCTCTGTCCAAGTGCCATCTATTACCGCTTGCAGCCTGGTAGCTGTCCACAGGTCCTCACTTTTTCCCACCTGACTGATGAGGTTTTTTAATCAAAAGGTGTAGGAATAGAAAAGGGAAAGTCTGCTCTATTTCAAGGGAAGGGAAAGCTGATCAAGGCAGCACCAACCTCGAACAGTGTCTCATCTCCTTAGTATGAGCTAGGACTGTGCCCATGCTCAGCGTGGCGTAAGCTGAGGGTGTGGAATTCCTGTGTCACCCAGGACATTTGCACACGTTTGTACAAGATGGAGCAAAATGAATGACTGAGCACAGTCCTGGCTCAAACCCAGCCAACAGGAACAGTGACCACAGCAGAGCAACTAGATATAGAAGATAACCTGCTCCCTGGAAATACACCCAGGGCTCTGCACCGAGTAAGTGTCTGATTTTTTAACTTGGAGGACACATCGAGTGTGAATGATGAAAGGTTGGAGTCCTTTTACAAAATCAAGGAGGGATGTAGGATGCAGCAGTGGAAAACCCCTGGGCTTGAGGGGGGAAGCCGTCTCCGAGTGAGAGGCAGCTGCCACGGCAGGAGCCGGGCACTGCAGAGGGGGAAACTGCTGAACAGCTGCTTTCTCCAGAGCCATTACCAGCATTGACCTTCGGCTCAGCCAGCGTGGTATCCACCGCTGCTGAAACCTCATCCATCAGTGACCTCAAGGAGGAGGAGACACAGGCGATAGGAAACCGGGGAAAAAGGCAACATGAAATAAGAAGAGAATTAGAAAAGCAGGGACCCCAATTCTAAATGTGCTGACGGTGCTGTGCTGTAATTAATAAGCACCAAATCTAACGGGGATTCATATAGCGCAGGGAAGAGCACCTCATTAATCAAAGCCCAAGGTGTCAAGATGCCAAACAGGAGGAAGACCCGTCAGACACAGGCAGGGAGTGGAACGGTCCTCTGGAGTGAGAGCCGCAGCTGCAGCACGCCCTCTGGATCACACAGGTAGAAAACAAAATTAGAAACCCTAAAATATGACCTGCAAACCAAAAACAGTTTAAGGCATAAAGTTCTTGAGGAGTCTAGCAGCTTTTTCATACCTGGAAGAGACGGGGACAAGGCTGTGCCAAGCTGGATCTCGTGTCTGAAACTGTTACCAGAACAAGCCAGAGGCCCATTATCCGTATCAGGAAATGCCAAAGGCTGGAGTTCGCAGATATCAATTCAACAACACAGAGGGAGTTATGGTCCAGCCTCAAGTGATGCTGTGCATGGGGGACTTTGCTAGAGATCAGTAAACACACGCGCTAGAAAGCGGCTGGTGAAGCAGGCTGGCTGGGAGCAATGAAACAAAGCAAAGCAAAGCCTTTAGAAAGGGCCAGCCATCACCTGAATCCATTTGTGCTTTCGCATTTCAGTGCAGCCATCCTCCCTTTCCCTCTCTTCTGGCAGCTGTCCTGCTCCATCCTGATGTTTCAATTTCTCATTCCTCTGTGGGTGCGTTCGCACTAGCTGAGCTCATTTTGCTCGTGTACCCACCTCGATCTCTTGGACTACTTTGATTTTTTGCCTTGTTTATCTGCTAACATGGTATAATTTAAAGAACAAAAAAGGACTATTTATTTTTTGAGAGAAGAGAAGAAAAGAGGCTTGCCAGCTATTTAGCTAAGCCTTCTTTGATAGAAAACTTTAGCAGGCAATCATCAGTAAACCCAGTATTTGCAAAATGGAAATAAATGAGAATCGTGTCTGGAAGCCCAACGCGTCCATCTCTGCGTGCTTTGCATTGCTTTTGTGCCAGCTGCCTCCAGACACATTTATCCAAATCTAAGTTTGAGAGCACTGGATGTGGCCTCCAGTCCCACTTGTCATCACTGGCTTACTGGGAAGCCCTGGGAAGGTCACTTTGTTGTGATCTCTCCAGAGCAGAACGAGGACAGTAGAAGTGGTGATTTCTGTTTGAGATCCAGCAGTGTAAGGTGCCAAAGAAATCATAGCAGGGGTTGCCACTAACAGGTCACTGCGCTTCAAGTTTAATAAGCAAAGAGCTGAGGAATGCCAAGGTTCAGGAGTGCCAGAGTCAGCCTGACCGCTGCATATGCCTCTCCCCGCAGCAAACAGCATCACCCACACCCCACCTGGTGAAAGAACCATCTGATGCCAAGTTAGACACACGTATTTTGGCAAAGGCTTTTCACCCTTACCCATCTATCCACAGAGGTATGAACCTCTTGTAAATATAGATTCATAAAAACACGAGCAACAACAACATATTAATGCCTCTAGTTGCTTATTCACAGTCAATGGTTATGTTTTCCTTCAAGCAAGCCATTAAACTTGTTAGCTCCTGGTTAGACACTAATTTTCTTTTTCAAAGAAGCAATGTGTTAGGAATTATGTTAATGATGTATAAATCAAATCCATGCTTAAGTCAAAAGGCTGATGCCATCTAAACATATCCTATGTATCAACAGCAACACAATTTCATAGGTGCAATCCATCAACAGCCAATCTGGTCAGCTACTTCATTAAAGACAGATAATTAATGTCCAGTAATAATCTGCTGCCTTGATTTTGTTGTTCTTGAGAAAAAAATAAAGGAGAAAAATAACATTTTTAGGCAGTCTTAAATAGCGTATTTTAAAGGAGGTAATTGTTGAACATTAATTTGCTATCAATCAGGAGTGCAGTTAGAGTTATTTATCTCTTTACCTGATCATGCTGAAATGCTTGAAGGGGGAGAGCAAACAGCAACAGGAGGCTGCTGGGAATGGGGAAATGTCGATAACTGCATCGGAAAATGAGGAATTCCCAGGATAATGGTGACACTACTTAGATATGAATGGTGCTTCCAACGTAAAATATGGAGATAACCAAGCAACAAATAGGTCATTTCTTGTAGCACTTCACTGGCAGAGAGTATTTGTGCAGCAGGAACACCATCTATTTGCTGTAACCTCAGCTATTTGGGGTATTTATGGGTACTTGCTATTGTCCCAGGACCTCTCTGGAGAGGATAGTTTGATTCAAAGTGCTTCCTCGCTTGGTGTGTGTGAGATAGGAGAGAGCTGGTTGTCAGCGGGGATGGAGTATCTATCAACTCTATGGTGATGCTTTGGCCCAGGAAAGAACAGAAAAGGGAAAGAAAGAAAAGGAAAAAGAAAAAAGGAAAAGAAAAAAAATCTCCCATTTCAGCTCTCCATCACCCAAAAAAATATGAGCTACAAAAGTATCTTGACTACACCACACTGAAAATATCACCCCTGTCTATAACTGTGCCAGGCTGCCAAGAAATGTGCTGCCATAGTCAGACCTGAGAAATCCCAGGGAATAACAGCAAAGTCACTCTGGGGATGGGCTTGGCTAACTCTGCAGCCCCCATTTGTGGGGAAAAAAATAAAGACAATTCCCCCTTAAAAGCAATGATAATAAAAGGGAAAAAAGAGCATAACTAGTGCTTACAAGCAGAAGCACATGGGAATACAAGGACAGGATAGGCTCAAGGTAAATGAGCAAAGGTGACTTTTTAAACGATTCAAGTTTTAATTGAACAGAAGGGAAGAGGGGAGGCACTGGGATAAGTTTTGTTATCGTACCTCCTGCACGTCCCACTGCTTTGGGAAAGCATCCTTCCCTCCTGCCTCCTCCTCATTATTATTATTTGTGCACGGCACACCGTACAGCACCTCATAACTCACCATGTTTATGATAAAGCAGAGCAGTTGGTTTTGGAGACAGGCACTTTGGTATTCAGTAGCCCCAGAGGCTACGCCGCGGTGTGCTCTCTCCACCATTCACTAGTTAACGTGCCAATTTTTTCCTCCCCTTTCTCGAGTGTGCCTGAAGGAAATTTATTGCAGCAGGCAACTGCTATGGGCAAATACTAATAAAATGCTGTTTTGCTGCAATTTGTTTAATTGGCCACAGAAGAGAAGCCTTGCATGTAAGATCCAGCTTCTGACACCTCCTGCCCAGTCCACAGATGTTCTCACCATGAAGTGCTCATATCTCTGTGTTTATGGTAGGGAGAAAACAAACCCCTACTATTAAATCTTTACTATTGCTGCAGATCTGATTTGATTTAACATGCATATTTACTGTGGCAGGCTGCTGGCAACCTTTCTGATTTATTCAGCCAAAGGTACTACTTAACATACATTCTCCCCTCCTCACCACCTTCCAGTTCCTCGTTCCCATCCCTATCCCGTAGCAGACCCTGTGGATGTGCCTTGTCTGATCGGCAGCAAAGGGCGAAGGCAGAGACACAGCTCTGAAATACCGATAAACTTCCGAGCCAAACACATCCAGGCAACAAACATTCTGTCCTTCGCTTACTGAAACAACTGAACTCTAACTGGCTGGGTTAGTGTTCATGCTTAAGATATTATTCTTCATGGTAAACACAGATTTTACAGTGTCAGCTCAAAGCTGAGGGTCAGGATTGAGGTCCTGTCGCGCTGCCTGCTGCACAGAGAGAGAGGGGGCCAGGGCAGGTGCTGGAAGGTTTATACTCTCCGGCACTGACAAGAATAACAAGAGCAGCACAGGAATATGGGTTTGCTTTCTCATCAACATGGGCTGCAGCGCAGGTCCTGAAATGGTTAGTGAAGCCCCTGCTTTGTCCTGACTTGCTGCCTGGTCTGGGGACAAAACAGTTGCAACTTCTGTGTTTTGGTTTGCAGACTGTGGTTATCACAGAGGTCACAGGAATCTGGATCTGTATTTATGTAGCACTTTGTGATCTTAGGATGAAATTACTGCTCAATACATTTTGGTAATGCTTCATTACTGAGGAGAAAAGGACTCCCCAAAAAGGAATTCTTAGAGTTTTGTTGAGATGTGATTTGCACATCTCTACAGGGGTGATGGTAACTTAGATGCCAAAATAAGTCATCTGGTTGTTCCATATCAGCATTTACAAATCCAAGTACAACGTCTTTATCAAGTTTGAAGTCACATTGAAGGCGGAGAGATACGGTTCCTGTTTCACTACAGGTTTGCATGGCAGTAAGAGACTTAAAGCCACAAAGGGAGCTGCCCTGCCATCCACAACCTTTGTATGCGCGTGTGGTTTGTATTACAAAAAGGAACTTCTAAAAGCTATTTAGGAGATTTTTGGTGCCATATATCCTCTCTTTTCCCCGTGTTTTCATAGGCAGGAACCAAGTCCATCTCCAGCACCAGCCAAGCGTGGCTGGGTCTTCTGCACTGGGTAATGATCTAGGTGAAAAAGAACTTTCAGGTTGAGCTGTCCTAAACAGTGATTTGTACACACTGAGAATATTACAGCTCTCCTAGGATTTTCCCTGATACTCATTAAGTCTCCTCTTTGTCGCATATTTCAAAGATTTTAGATGTGGGAGCTGTAAGACTCATTTAAACTGACTTACAACCCAAGCCGTGTGGAGTGGGGTTCAAACCGTCGCCTTGTGCTCGCAGCCTGCTTGGGTCGTGCTGAATGAGAGGGAAAAGGAGGGAAGAGGAGAGGGAAGAGATGGGCAACTGTGACAGCCCCTGTCTCTTCCTCCACTGCTTCTTGAGCATGAAGATGGGACATGTTCATTTCCCTGGGGTGGTGAGGGTGTAAACAAAGCAGCTCAGATTTGACCAGCTACAGGATGAAAGTAGCATTTAAATCTACTTAACGTGAGCCAAATGCCTGTGAGTGCACGTGGGCAGGCACAGAATGCTTTCTACCAAAGCCTAGCTGGCCCAGAAGACTGGGAATGGCTGGAGGGATCTGGCATTTCACAACCACAACTGGCAGTGGATGAAAAACCTGTCCTTTCACCCAGAGCAGGGAGTTTATGAAACCCCAGCATCCTGGCTGTCTTCCGTTTCTGAGGACGCGCATGGGAGACACAAGGAGTGACTGTAGCTCCAGCTGATGAGTCACTGTAGTTCCAGCTGATGGAGTCACTGTTTCAGATTTGCCCATTGCTTCCTGCAGGAGCACCATCAGGCCACCTCAGGCAAGGGATAACAGCATTCTAAGCATCACAGGAAAATCAAGCCTCAGCAAGAGTCGGCAGCAAATTGGGAACTCTGCAAGTTCACCAGCAAGGTGAGTTTGTGAGTTGCCAGCTCTCCTCCTGTCCAGGCTGCCACAGAGGAGCCTTTGATGGGGGTGGGCGATGCAAAGGACCTCACAGAGCAAGAAGTACCAGCGCAAAAGGCAGGAGTTGCCCAGGGTGAGCCCGTGGGACTGGCAGACTCGGGGGAATTGCACCTGATACGCCTGCAGTCCTCGGTACGCAACACCTTCTCCTGCATAGATTAGTTTCTTTACACACCAAGCTGTTATCTGAAGGCAGAGAATGCACACCATTATCCCTGGGTCTATCAGATCAGTTCCTCCATTCTTTTATCTTCTCTTACTGAGGAGATTAAAACACTGCGGTGCTCGGGGAAGCCCCCCCGGAAGGCAGAGATGCCGATTGCCACAGGAGTGTGAGGCTGTGCTAATTCTCAGGAGTTCTGCTATTAAAAATATACAGATGGGTCATTTTGATGTGGGCAAATATGAGGGGCATCTCCAGTGCCAGCTGTGGCAGTACCAAGTCACTGGCCACAAGAGTTACGTGCAATGTACGGCACCTTTTCTGGGCGTTTTTTTTCCAGATGGATTATTTTGGGAATCCAAGGCAGAAAGGCTCACTGCCTGCCTGGTTTGCCCTCCTCTCTCATGGTATGGACACACAAGAGGCAGTGTCATCAGCACCGAGCCCTGCCATGCAGAGCTGTGGGGGCTGATCATGGCCATGAGGGACCACCAGGCTGGGGGTCTGTGGTCCTGCTGCTGCATGGACTGGCAGTCAAACACCCCATGCTGATACCTCTTGCTAGGTAAAGATTTCTAATGCCAGGCCAAATTCCTCCAAACTGCTTCAATTTAAAAAGTGGGACAGAAACACAACAAAATGAAACTTTCAGAATTTCCCTCACTCCAATGAGGCCAGAAGTACTGGGACAGCAGGTTTTACTCATGCTGCTCCCGACTGTGGCGGGCTGTCGTCTGCCAGTCTCACCCTGTCTCCCTCAGGTAGCTCTGAAAATGGGTTGAACGCAATTTTTGTGCCCGAAGCAATATTTCACAGCTCTTATTCCAGTCTCTGGAGTTCACTCAATTTATACTTATTGTGTCTTGCTCCTCTCTGCACTGCTTGTAGGAACCTCAGAGCTGTTACTCACTCCAAGGAATTCATAGCACTCAGCACCGGAGCAGCTTAAATTATTTTGGTTTATTCTATGTACCTAGAGGCTCCAGGAAAGGTGGGCATCTGGATGGGGCAGTGCGAGGGATCCTGCCCACTTGGTAGATGGATGCCTGGGGAGCAGTCTGGTAGGAAGGACTCCTTCCCAGGGAGCTGGGACAGTAGGGGGTGCAGCCTGCTTCTCACAAACCATCATTTCTTGGCACCTGTGCCCTAGGGCAGAGCTCCAGCAAAACTTCAGGCTGGGCACAGTGCCACCGCGACAGACGGCCCCGAGTGCAAGGAGCCCAGAGCCGTGGCACCGCCTGTAGGCACCAACTTTGCAGGGCTTAGGAGACAATTTCCAGCCATAGACTCTCAAACACAATGCCACCAGGAGCTCTGAGCAGAGCCAGCGCTGCTGCACTGTCAGCGACTGGGAGCAGAATTCAATGCATCTCCAAGAAGGAGAGGAACCAAGCAATGCCTCTGAGCATGAGGGTTTCACTCACCTAATTCAGGAAGCAGGACCCTGCAGACCCAAGCCCTGGGCTGAAGTCCTCCCCACTCACTTTGCCAGCTGCACAGGAGGTCACAGCATCCAAGGAAAACCACAGCTTCTTCTCTGTTCCAGAGTAAATGGAGGCAGTTTTCCATCTCACTGGAAAATGCTGCACATGCCCCTGATCTCGCTTGGCTGGGAGCTGCAAAGCAGGAGGTGCCTGGGAGTGCTCAGATGCTGCGGGAGACCTGAGCTGGTGGGGAGGGAGAACCCTGAGCCCCCGGCCATGCTGTCCAGCCTTAGCTTGGCAGAGACGGTTGCCGTAGGAAAAGGCCTTGTCTTCTTTAACAGCGCACGTAATATCCTTTGCAAAGGTTTACTAAGGTTACTCGTGTATTAAGTTAAGCTAACCAATTTACAATGCAAATGTTACATAGATTACAAAGGGTAAATGAGTTGTATGTTGAAGGAGATAGGCTTTACCCAGACAAAAGTGGAACAGACCTGTGGCAAACTGCAATTAATGACCCGAACACATCTTCCAGAATGAAAAATTCATCGAGTCCTCTAAGGATATATAGCCCAAGCAGAAGAAATTATTCACCACCTTCTACATATCCAAAGTGTCACCAAGCCTATTTATCTGGCAAATAAAGTATTTCCCTTCAGCCTTAATATTTCTGCTACCATACGGTCCAGAAGCTCTGAGATTTTTTTTTTAAAGTAGTTTTCACAAAGAAAGTGCAAGTGTAGAGAAACAGAGAGCTGGTCAGTTGTCGGGCAAGGGAAGGTTGTGGTAAAATGAGGATTCCCCCCTGCAGTAAAAACAGGGGATAGGGGGGAACAGCAGATGGATTCTAGCACTGGCTTTGGTGGACACTCTCCAGGCAAGGAAGAAATCCTGACAAATAATTTCGTGCCAGCATCTCTTGTCCAGATAGAAAAGGAACAGAGCGTGGCTTCCAGGGTCTACTTAGCACTTGGCTTTTGCAAAATCAAAGTGAATTAAAGCAATGAGTTTCTTTCGGGCACATCAGGATGGGTCCCTAAAATTTGAGGCACTACCACACGCTGATCACTGGATAAAATCTGAACCGTGACATTGAGGGAGATGATTCGCAGTCTGACCACGTGCAATGGGGAAATAAAACCTAACTGTCCCGTTGGAGGTGGCACTGTTTGTTTCATTAATGCATGTAAAGCACTTTTGTGGTCCCCAGGTGGGTTGGGAAGTGTTGTTATAAAACTGGGACTAAATCTGAGATATTCTTCTCCTTGCCTGTAATGAGAATGAACAGAGCAACTGCTAAGCAGACCCTCTATGGTTCAAGTGATTCAGTATTTCTTTATGTTTTACTACCCTATCACTTGTGAATAAACAAAGGGGAGATCAGCAATGGATACCACAATTCATTTTAAAGAAAAAAAGTTTTCTTTTACTACAAACATCAATTATAAATTTTTGCTCTGGATGGGTGGGAGCTGGGGAAGCTGTTGGGGAAAAAAGGCAGAGGCTGTTGCCCACCACAGCCCCCGGGGAAGGGGAGCAGCCCAGACATGTGCCCCACTGTAGGACAGGCTGACACCCTCATTCTCCTATTCCCCTGTCTTAACTACAACCCCAGACAGCCTGGGAACCCCCTTTAAACAGCAAAGCCCTTCCTAGTGACCAAGCCATGGTGCAGGTGCTGTGGGGATGGAGCGGCCAGCAGCTGTTTGCAGGATCCAGCTGTCTCCTTTAACCCTGGTTTCGCACAAGGGATTAAGCTGGTAGCACCTCACCTGCCCTCACTTCTCTGGTGGAGGCAAAGAACACTGCAATTTATACATTAACACTGTCTAGCAAGACTGCCTCCCAACTAATTTAAGGAAGAGGAAATTAGTGGAATTAAATTGGGAAGCAGGATGCTGTCGAATTGCTTCATTGCTTTGGCTGCCGCTTCCCCTCCAGTAAATCGGGGTACAAACCCCAGGGCACCAGGGAGCGTTGCTGGCAGAGAGAGCCCAGCGCTCACCCCTCTGGCCCCATCTCAGCCGCAGGCGGCTCCCGGCGTGGAGAAGGCAGCAGTGAGCGCTGCCCTTCTGCTACTGTTTGCTGAACAAAACCAATCCTGTAACTCAGAGCTAACCGGTTAAGCAGCACTCATCATGCCTAATTTACAAAAGAAGGGGCATATTTCAAAATATTTATTCTGCCTTTCCCAGTTGGATTGGCATAAGCATGTGGAAATCTTCGAGGAATCAAACAACTGTTAATCACCTCAAGCTATTCCAGACTGAGTTTGCTATGTAAGCTGCCGCCCTCTGTTTACACATAAGAGGCAATGACTCAAAGAATCCTATAGAGACTATTTTTTTTCCTCCTTTTTAACGATAAGGTCTGGCCAAACAGCTTAAAGGGCCCAGCTATTTAGTATTGGAGCTGCACCTTCTCGCCTCCCTCTCTCCCCTGTAATATCTGCATTTGTATTCAGCTGGCGAGCGCCGGTGGGATGGGAAGGGGGAGGGAGAGGCTGTGGGTTTCACAGCCCGTCCGCCTCGCGGTGTTGCCAGCCCTGGTGCTGGCTCGGGGCTGGAGGTGCAAGGACACTCTGGGCCGACAAGGGCAGGGTTGGTCATGGCCAGTGGCCTAGGCAGCATCCCAGGCACTCTGGGAATCCGCATGCATTAGCAAATCCCAAACCCACAGCAAAACTTCCCTTTAAAAGGCACCAGAAGTGGAATTTCAAGACCCAGCTGCTGCTGAAAGGGGGAGTCAAGAGCAGAAGCAGCATCTCAGCCGTGTGGTTTGGATGCACTCCCCTTTCCTGCTTTTCGGGCTGCTCTCACCCATAGCCTCACCACCTCAATGCCTTGGCATCTGGCCAGGCAGGTGCCCAGCTCTGCTGACCCCAAACCCTTCAGCTCCACAGCTGGAGATGAGCCTTTTCCCCTCACAGCCTGTGGACAAGAAACAGCATTGACCACGTTCAGTGCTTTCTCAAATAAACCAGGCTCCAGCCTGTTCAAAAGAAAAGCAAACCCACTAGTGCCCTGCTCCCCTTCCCTTTCATCCGCCTGCCAGCGAGCTGCCGCTGCGAGCATGCGCCGGGCTCTCCTTCACGCCATGGCACTGGTGCTGAATGCTGATGAGAAATTCTTGGTCCAACCCCAGGCACTCATTTTCAAGTAATTAACTTGGCACCACCACAGCACACAGCAGATCCGATTTTCCCGACCAGGAGATAACTGAATTAAAAGGCCAGGTGTGGGATTATTTATGGCCAAACTTGCTTATTCCCCACTCCCAGTTTTAAGTTAGCAATGCTAATTTTATCCAGACTCTCTGTCTTCCTACCCAGCCTGGAGGCAGACACGTTTCTTTGTCGGGGAGCGCAGCACGTGGGCAGCACTGAGATGTTGGAGGAGACCCTCAGCGTGTCCCATACTCGAGCTGCCTCCTCTTCCTGCCAGCAGGGCAGTTTGGGGGACAGCTGAAGGAATTTTACCCTTTCTAATGCATTGATACGCTGTATGTGACATCACCTATTACCAATATATCCTATTCCTGATTCTGCATAGAATGTGTGAAGTTCCTGACTCTCTTCAAAGTCACTGGCAGCTCAGCTGAAGTCAGAGCTCCTGTTTGCTGATCCAAATCCTCCCTGTTAGTGTTCGCCTTCCTCCTCCCAAATAAACCCTTGCCTGGAGCTGCAGAAAGCTGTGACTGGCAGGGGGAAGGAAGATGGTGTGGTGGGAGAAGAGGATGGTGTGTGGGGAAAGCCACGGGATGGAGAGCCAGCATGTCCCACCTGCTGGGCAACATCAATGAGGGCTGGCTGGCTGCTCCCTCCATGCCACCGTGCAAAGGCCGCTGTGGTGCTGCTGCCCTTTGGGCTACACCTGCAAATTGTTCATGATTGCAAAACCCAGAGTTTTCCATATGAAAACTCAAGCCCAAATGGATGGAACAAAAAGAGGTGACAGATGTGGGTCTCCTGCCCACCACCCCACCGCTGGCCCTGTGTCTCCCAGCACTAGCACTGCTCCTAATGATGCTCCAGCAGTAATTTCTGTGAAATGTAACCTGGGGTTGTATTTTATACCAACACAGGATCCCTCGTGCCAGAGCCTGCAGCCCTCAATGCAAATACACCTCTGCAGGCCTGCCAGGACTGATAACGGGAACGGCAAAACGATTCCCCAAGGTCAGTGGCGGGGAAAAGGCCCCGAAGTCTGTCTTTGCTCAGCCATGGCAAGTCCCTCCTCGCTAAGCACTGCACAGCTTGGGGTGCGCTGCTCTAGGGCAGAAGCAGGGAAACCTGGTCCCCCGAGGAGCCCACTTGACCCCTCTGATGTCTGAGCAGTTACCGCTGCCTCCCCAGCCCACGCGGCCAAGTGTGGCTGCGGACAGGAGAAAGCTGTCTCTGCGCACTGTGGAGAGGGGAGCCACGGCCTGCCAGGCTCAGGGAGGAAGGCTGAGGAGCGGTGACATATGAGGCTAATGAGTGTTGACATATGAAGATACAGCCAAACTGAAAGCTACATCCTATTTAGCTTTTAATTTGGGTGCTCATAGAGTGGATTCTGAAGCCCTGTTTCATCACTGCTCTTAAAATGGATCTGACTTACAGGAAACAACCTGATGTGAAACTGCATTACTTATAAACTTGACTTGAATACCACCATCCGCTTCCCTGCATATCCGCCCTGTGAAATCCCTCAGCGTACTTGGACAGGGGAGCTGAGCCCCCCTGAAAGGATTCTGGCTTAGGAAACCCATTTACCCTATCCACGGGAAACCCACAGATCTGGCCTCAAACTATGTGGCCAAGACAAAGAGTGGGGATGATGTTCTTGTCTGAGTCGCGTAAGGTGGGGCCAGATCCAGAAAAGAAAGGTACGCTGCTGAACCTGCCGCAGCCCAACCCAGCACCCCAGCAAGAGCCACCTGGATGGGAGTCGGCACATAAACCCCAGCTGTGATCACACCTTCTCTCCCTCAAAAACCTCTTCTGGGTCAGTATGGGTTCAGGAACTCTCTAAGCATCTCTCTGAGCCAAGATGCCAGGGCAGAGAGCAGCTGCTGTCCCTGCCTCCTGGCTGCTGTGGTGACAGCCCAGACAGGAGATGCCTTGGTGCTCTCTGTCCTCCTTGGGTCAGTGACCAGCTGTGCTGCACGACACCTCCCCACCTGATCTGCCTCACTGAGACTCCCTTTCGGTTTTCCTCTCCCACTTTGCTCCTGGCCACTCTTCCAGTTCCTGAATTTAACTGGGGAAGGGCAACTAAAGGTTTGCTACCTGCGGCTCCTGCTAATCGTGTCCCAGATTGCCCCCAGCAGAAACATCAACTGGAATAAACCAATAACAACAATGACAACAATCACACACTACTATTTTCATCTCTGCTTTTGCTTTCTTCTTTTAAAAAGTAATTCCTGACTCGCAGCACAGAAGAGGCCCCTGTGATCCCCGGGTAATGGCCTGCCCTCTATGCAGAGTGGAATAGAGTTAGAATGAACGCTCCAGAAACCCTGACAGCCCGTTTAACAAGGTGTCTAACATCCCATTTCCTCTGCACTTCCTCTCTCCTTAATCCTTTTATGCGAAACTCACTCAGGAGTAAGCACGTGTGAAATTGAGGACTCTCTAATACACATTGCACGACACAGGCTCACTGAAATGGAGTGTCTCAGCCTTGTTCCGTCAAACAGTGCCAAGAGGAAGCCGACGTTAATCAAAGAGTCTTTTCCATGTGTCCAGGGCCTTGTGCACCCGCAGAGCAAATAAACAGCTTTCTGCTGCCACTGCTTTCCCAACACTTTCATCTTTTTAAAGCTCCGGATTCGACAGGGTAGTTCAGAGAAACAGGAGGGGTGAAAATGGAGAGAAGCGAGGGACACTGCACACCCAGCCTCCCGACAGCTCCTGCTTTGAGCAGGGGTGTGGAAGGAGTTGCTGGGTTTTGAAGCAAGCTCAGGTTTTGCAAATAACATCTGTTGGCAGCGTGAAGCAGCCCCTGAGGCTGCCAAGCCCCAGAGCTGCTGGCTGACACAGGCACCAGGCACCCATGGCTCTGGGACCTTCCCAGGACATCCCAGGGCACAAGCAATGCAGGGCAGCCGCCCGATTAGGAAGCAAGGGCAAAGCACACAGCTTTGAAGAATAACACTGAGGACTGGATTGAGCTTGGAGCACCCCAGGTCTTCCCAAGCTTGGACTGACCCTGCTTCATGGATTATTCCCATGTTTCCCACGACTTCTGAGTTCCAAGCAGCCCAGCTATGAGGTTTGCTGGCAGCAGCGCTGGGAAGAGCTCGCCAATCCTGAGTAACCACAGTTGGGGCCAGGCTGGCCCCACTGTCACCAAGGAAAGCTTGTTGTGACATCAGGATCTTGCATGGGGCAGCCCAGAGACAGAAAAAGTCACACAGAGAGGCCAAGCTCCTCACAAGAGGCTCTGTGCGTTGCGAGAGAGCTCGGCACAGATGATTGACAGAATTATTTTTGCTGGTTTCAAAGGTTTAAGATCTCAAAAAACATATTCATTGTCATATATTTATTATAATTAGTCTCATTCTGCAGTAGAAAACCACTTACAGTTTTACTCAGTCACTTGGATTTTTTAGCAGAAAGCCTCTGCTTTTTGAGAGTATGAAAGCAGAACGGAAACCGAAAGTCCTTCTGATAAATTCCCAGCGAATACTTTCGCTAGTTTTGTGTGGTTTTTAATCACAAGCCACGTCCACCTAAGATTTGAGCAATTTACTATTTAACACTGGGTACCGCTTATATCAGGGGGATATTTATGCTGCAATTGCAGGCAGACAGACTTGATCCAATAGGTCTATTATCTCCCCTCCCATTACTATGATCCTGTCCTAATTAGGATCTCACACAGACCAGATACACCAGAAGTCAATGACAACTTCATTTATCCAAGGGCTTCGGTCTAGGAAAGCTGTCTGGTGTTTTTAAGTCACCATCAAGTAGGTATTGATTCCGTGAAGTCAGGAAATGATACTTCATTTATGTGCTTTAGCCTGGAATTTGGGGTGCAGATTGTTGCTCAATGGGCGGCCCCAGGGCGTGAGGGCTGAGCTGGGTCTGCAGTTTGCAGGGCCAGCAGTCAAAATACCAAGTTTCCTTCTTACTCTTCCCAACAGACTTTCTGAGGGTTAAAATTCATGGTATATCAACAAACATTTGGATCAATAAGGGATGCAGGGGAGTGATTTGCATCTGTGCTCTCAAACCTCTGCTGGAAGAGGAGCCTGGAAAGCACACAATGTACAATATTGCGGTTGTATGGAAAGACAGAGAATCCCTCTAATTGCACGGTGGAATGCAGATTACAGACCTGGAGATGATGAGCAGTGCTAAACCCAGCGCCTACAAATAAATAAACACACAATATAAACCCCCAAGTGAATGAGATTTCCGTATTATCATCACACCGTGTAAATGATAGTGTCTCTCCGGATTAGCTGATGGAGAGCGGGCTGGGGCGCTGGAAAGATAAGGCATTTTTAATCTGCACACATAATCAGCTGAAGGGAAAATATAAAATGCTAATAGCAAATTGGAATTCAATCTAAAAAGGATGCAACGAACACCAGAACCATTTTCCCCTTCTTGCCTTTGGAAAAATAAAAAAAAGGAAGCCAGTCCCCGCTCCTGCCACCAACCTTCCGGCTGTTTCTTCCTCTTATTTTCCCCTCTAAAATGCTTCATTACAACACTTTGGGGGGTGAAATCTTCCCATAACTACCTTGGCCCTCATTTTACTCTGCCCCATACATCCAACTTTATGTTTAAAATGGATCAGTTTACTTGTGACTAAATATAGAGTGGATCTCCACATCCCTCGCTAGGTGGAACACTATAAAAGGTAAGTGGTACAATACATCATCTTAAAAGGTGGCTTATCTGGAGAGGAGGTGTAGGAAATATTGTGCGAGGGACTGTCTGCATCTGAGGCGCAATTGGATTCCATTTTTCCTTTTGAAATAGGGAATGGCAAGTACGTTGCTAATGCCTGAAAAATCATGTCAAACGGCGAGGCAGGCAGGGAGGGACAAGCTCCCTCGACGCGAAGGGGAGGCTGTGCCAGCACAGCCCAGAGTAGTTAAGCCCACAGGTTGAACCGTTCCTAATTGTCTCCATCTGCCCAGATCAGGAATGTACCTTTACACCATGATCTAGTTGAAGATGCCAAAGCCTTGTCGACATGCGAGAGCTGTCACGCTTTCGCTGCAGCACGGCCCTCGTAGCGAGGCAGCACAGCCCCGCGCCGAGGCCAGGAGAGCTCTTTTCCCTATTCAAACCAGCATAATGTAAAATGGAACGGCAATTTTTCTTCCTAACTGTGTCGATCCCAGGGGCTGTGCTTACACGGCTGCGTTGCTGAAGCAAGTCACATCCCTGGGCAGTAAAGCTGGGGAGGCTCCACATAGACCTGGGAGCTGCTCCAAGTGTCAGCCATGACCTTCTGAATAAGAGGAGCATTTCTGCGTTCAACCCTCAGCAGAGGGACTGCTCTTTCCTCCTACACAGAACAACACTTTAATGGTCAAAGTCATCCATTATTTAAACTTTACAAAACATTTCTGAGCAGAATTAAGGCAGACCATGGATATTTTACTCAATTTCTGCCTATCCCATCTTCACCTAAAGCAAACAAACCTCCTTCTCTCAGATACCAGCACAGCTGTGATCCCAAGAAGCCCCATGGTTGCATTCAAGTTGCATTCATGGTTGTATTCACTGTTGATGAACAGTGTTGCTGTTTGCCAATAGATTCCAGAATCAACATGTGACCAGCATGGGAGGTGGGAGACACCCGTGATGCTTTTTTGATTCCCTTTGCTGTGGCACAGTGATGCTGCTGCATCTTAGGAATTAGTCTTTACACCTCCATTGGTAACACACCCTCAACCGCCTGGTTTCCAGTGTGCAGGCGAGGTTACGCACAGACCGAGAAAGGCTCCTCTGTAGCATCTAAAGTTCATCCTTCCACATCCCCAGAAAGTCAAGGCTCTGTGGCAGTGAATAAAACCCAACATAAAGGCAGAGATCTGGGGTTAAGCCACAGGCTCCTGCCTACCCCGTGAGCCCCAGTGACAGTGCATTTGTTTCTCCCCTCCGCCTTTGCTCAGACTCTGTAAACAGGGCAGATTTCCTATTACACACACGGCCAAATCCTGTGTATTGGTCAGGAAGATTATTGAACAAAAGTAAGTGATAAAAGCACCGGCCAAAAAGATGTGTTATAGTGTTTTCCTTTGAGGCAAAGACAAAGAAGACACTTTGCTGTTTGTTGTGCCAGAGAATCATCTCTGATTGTTTGTGTCACGGTGGCAGATAAGTGCAAAGGAGATAGATGTTCTGTCTCCGAGGCACAGTTCTCATCTGTATAGTAGAAATTTATGCCTGCTGGTTGCAAGCCTCATGATTCAGAGCCGGTGTATGACTGCGATCTGAGCAGGGGGAAGCCGCTGCCTTTACTCCTGATGTTGATCTGCTTCATCTGTGTTGTCAGTTGGCCCCTGAGCAACGTCCCCTCATGTTAGAGTCACCCGCTCCCTGTGCGGGCTCTTGCCCTGCATGCAGTGTGTCCCGGGCCAGAGCTGGACTGCTCCTACTTCAAGCCCATTCCCAGGCTCTGGCTATGGCCTTGCTCACCGGGGAGGTGAATTTTCTCTTCCCTTCTGGTAGTCTGGGATTCCTTAATCTTCCCATTCTCCATACAAGCCAGGAAATGGCTTGGGAGGTGGCTAGTCCTGTGCTCAGGAAACTGATTCCATCCTTCCCATGGCTCTTGGCCACAGTACACGATTTTAGATGAGTTATCTGCTGAACAGCAAAGCTGCTCGGTCTGGATTTCAGAAGCCACATCTAATAGCTGCCTGTTTGTGTTTTAAGTGTTCACTGGGGCACTATCAAGATAAATATATAATCAAAATAATTATATTCAAACTGAGCTGAAAGAGCATCTTGGCTTCAGCATCCACTCATTCATTCAATACCCCGTTAATTAAGTATACCTTACAGTGTGCTCTGAAGGCTGCCAAAATCAGGCTTGGAGAGGTTAATGAGGCAACAGTAAGTTTCCTTACATAGCAGCATATAACTATAGCTGACACATATTATGTCCAGACAATTAACAAGGGCCAGATCTGAGCCCAGATCTCTCGTACCCTTTTCAATCTCCGTCTCTGGGCTTCAGTTCACAGTACAATAGGAGCCGTATCCAGAGCTTTGTTTCTCCTCACTATCCTTCACTTTCCTCACACCAGAAGGATGATGTACCCCATCTCTTTCTTCTGCTGCTTCTCTGGCACATGGATCACATCTCTCTTTCCCCCTCCCTGGTCTCCAGGCCAGTCCCTCTCACTCGTAGGACTCTGAAGAGGTGTAAGTCCTTTCAAACACAAGTACTTTCTAAGAGAAGTAGGGGATTAAAAACAACATTGACTGTTTCAAGACCATTTAACAAGGGCTTGGTGTTCCCTGTCCTGATGTCTCTGGTGAAGTATTTGTAAGACTTGTGCACCAAGTGTGAATGTCAGTGAAGAGGAATGAGCAGCTGAGATCATTGCAAGATGACAAGAGCTGTATTGTGCTGTTCTTCCACCTCTCCTGTGCAGCAGACCCTGCCTTTGCTTGGAAGTTCACTCTTGTCAGGGTACAACATTGAGTTAGAGTGAAATACCTCACTGACACCTACATTCGGGTCTGCTCATGCCAGGAGGGCACGCTGGGAACCAAAGCATGAATGGACAAATGCCCACAAAAATCTGTGATGATGGAGGTAAATCAAAAAGTAAGGGGTAAAGGGTGATGGAAAGAGGTCAATAAATACCCAAAGACCATGATTCCTTAGGTAAACAGAAGACTGCAGAAACGGTCTTACCAAGTCAACCTGAGCTCTGCAGAGCCCAGTAGTGGTCTCTGGTCCTACTGCAAAGCCGACAATGTACTGCTAAACAAGCATCTGCTGAGGACCGCCGGCCCCCCATATGGTGTGGCTGGAGGTGAAATAAAGACATTCAGGAAACACTGTTGCTGCGCACACATGCACAGTCCTAACACAAGTACCCACAGGGCTGTATCAGAATGTAATAGCAAAAAAACTGTCACCAGCTCCTGGAAGCAAAGAAATAGGCAGAGGGAGATGAGAAGATCGATGGAACTCTTTCTGAACAAGAGCTGACAAAGGCATGTTCTGAAGACATTCTTTGGAAGCAATGGCATCAGAAAGACATTCACCTATTCTCCCTACCCAAGCGAGGCTGCTTGGAGTGCTCCTTCTCACGTGGAGGCCGGCTGCCCTTTCAGGAGTGAAGATGATGAAAGAACCTCTGGGCTCTGCTCCTGCCTTTCCTTCCAGAGCTGAAAGTTTGTTTATTTGGGTCTGTAAACAACCCTAATTTCCCCCAACTGCTGATTGCTTAATTTCATGCTCCTCTGAAACAAGACCAGTATCTTAGCTCATCTCCTTATTTCTCCTTCCTGCAGGCAATTACTCACACATCCAGTCCCCTCCCCTGCTTCACCAGTTTGGAGTGACCAGCTGACAAGGAGGTCCCGGAGGAAATGAGCTTTGCTCCCATCACTGGACAATCTGGAAGGCTGAGGGAAATTACGGCTAAGCTGAGAAGTTTAATTTCCCCTTGTGATGATCAAGGGACTTCAATATTTTTTTTTCTTTTGGTACCTCAGAAGTTAAAGGGAATTTAGCCAGAGCCAGAGATGAATGAGAAAGTTCACTGGAGGCTCAGGATTTCACCACAAATCACCTTCGCCAGGGAAGCTTTTATTGCAGGAGTTTCTGGGTTAACCCAACATGGGAACAGAAGTGCTACCAGCCCAGAGAAGCACACTGGCTTTGCGCAGAGTTAATGATTGCCTGGCCCCCTTGTATTTCTGGAATCAGACCCAAACTCGTTCAGGATTTCCCAGGTAGCATTCCCCCGGGAGTTTTACAAGCAGCAAACTTGAAAATCAAACTTACGCTCCCCACTTTGGGTCAGTGTTACCAAAGCCTTTTAGCACAAGGCAAGCGTCCGCTAGAACAGTGATGGAGCAGTTGCTTTGCTACGAGGCTCATGTTTCCCTTTGAAGTGCCAATAGGAAGGAAAAATCCTCTCAATTCTCGTGTCCCTGAAGCAAACCTGCTACTGAACACGTGTGAAAATGGGGAGCCAGAGCAGAGCCAAACTCACATGCTCAGGTTCAGCCTCTCTTTGGTGTAATCTTACCTCAAATTTCAGATTTCTGTGTTTCCTTACTGTTGCTGTATCACTGCTACAGGGATGTGACGGACTGGGGACAGATCTGAATCCTGGTGTTCCAGCGGTGCTGGTAGTGAGATCTGGAAGAAGATCAGGAAATTCCTCAAGCCACAATATATAAAATGTGGCACACATAAACCTGTACTTGCTAAGTCCTCCTCACACAGAGCCCTGGGAGGTACCTGGGTAATTAAGACCCTGAACTGGGGACCTGAAAAGCAGAGATTCAGTTCCAGCCCTGCCCTGCCACCTGTTTCCTTTATAAATCATTTAACCTGTCTAGACATCAGTTTCCCTAAACCTGCAAAATAGAGAGCAAACTTCATTTCCTTACTGTGATACCAGAGTTTAGCATTGGTTCTTCTCACATTTTTTATAGCTGAAAATCAAAACTTCATGGCATGAGAACAACAACAACAAAAAATGCTATTTAGCATGACCCCAAATACAGTTTTTAATTTTTTTTGCCATTCACTCAATTTTCTTTCCCCGTCAGCCAACGGGGACTGGGACCCTCCAGAAGTGGCTCATTCACCATGAGACAAGAGCGTGCCAGTAAATCTGTGCTGGGCACCCCTAATGCCAGCAGGCAAGTGTCTGGGAGAGCAAAGGCAAAGGAAACTACCAGCAAATCACCCCTCCCTTGCATGCCAGACATGACTTCTTCAGCACCTTTTACCCTGGCACCAAGTTCCTCTGAAAGGAGGAGCTGGCTCCTGTGTCATGTACATTGTCTTAGAAGATTGATTTTCCACCTGTAAAAGTGATCTACATTCTTCCTCCTCTCCTGGATGCCTTAGTCAAAAGAGAAAATGGATCTTTTAAAGATACATGTATCCATCACTATTATTTACATTCTAATATGCGTCCGCAGCTCTGCTCCAACAAGGGAAATGTAAATCAGATGGACATCGTTCCCTGAATGCCCTAAAGAGCTCCATTCCCCCCAAATTAGAATAGAAAATGCTCTTCTAAAATGCACCTTTAATATGTAAAAGCTGCTGCATCCTGACTCTAAATAAACCAAACTTGAGCTACATGCCAAATATCTTAGATAAAGGACAGGTGAGATGGTAGTATCTGGCCAAGGAATCGGTCCTAAACAGCTATTTATATTAATGCAAAGAAGGTACAATGTTCTTCCTCTTGATATATGCTGCAGTGGGATATAGTTTTGTCCCACTAGTGAGAATAAAAACGTACAGTTCATGATAGGCAAAGTCACATGTGTGAGATAAAAAGCTCCAACTATAATATATGTCTCCACCATGTATTCTCTTCAGGATTTTCTTTAGATCTTTGGATGACAACAAGAAAACACTTACTCAAGGTTAGACACTGCTCTCTGGGCTTTTTAATAACCATTCCCCATATCCTGGGGGATTGCGTCCGTGAAATAAGGCAAACTCAACTTCAGTTCCCGGGCTTGCAGAGACAAGGCAGAATCCTTACGTGTGCCTTTGTTTCTGTTTCGCTGTGCATGCGAATGAACTCTGTGTGGGGCTCTGGGCTGAGCCGAGGCAGCAGTGATGAACGGCCCTGTGTCAGTGCCTGCCATGCCAACAGCCAAGCTCTGGCAGGGATGTTCGGCCTCTGTGCTGAACACACAGATCCACGTGCCCGAGGCCCCTCTCCGGCTAACGAGGAGGCTTTATTAGCCCATCAGATTTTGAGGTACGAAGATGCAGATTCTGCCTCTTCCTATTTCTGCAATGTGTGGGTAAAACCCAAGGAATCCCCAGGTGCGGGGACTCGCTTTTCTCACTGGAGACAACTCTATGGCCTCTGCTCACAGACCCCTGCCCTCTGCAGCTGGGTCCCTCTCCCCATGGCCACTGGGCAAGTGGGAGCCCATGCACCCAGCCCATCCCTGGCAGCTTTTCCAAGGGCAGGAGCTGCTTGCATGCCAAGGATTCGCTGGCTGGGGGTAGCCATCAGCACCAGACCTTACAAACACTGTCAAATCTTAAAGACAACCATAAAAACGAGGAGTTGCATTGCTCGTGCCTATTAAGAGGAGATGCACGCTCACAATAAACCAAAAATCTTGGTTTAAAAGCAAAGCTCTCCTACACAGCTCAGCGCGGGCGGCAGTTGGGGTGGCGCAGCCAAGGCCTCCCACGTGCTTCCCACTCCACGAGGGTTTCCTCACAGAAGCACAGACCTCTCCCAACAGGCCTCATGATAAATCTGTGGTGTCAAAGCAGTGTATCACAGAGCGAAGATGGTATCTGCCCGTGCCTCGCTCGGCGGAGCACAGGCAGGGACCAGCCAGTCCCCTGCCATTGATACCATCTCCCTGATGGAAGCGTGGAGAGATAAAGCAGAGCGCACATGCACGGAGCACAGCCCTCTCCTCCTGGGCCATGCAGTACAGCTGGGCTCACGCTGGCACAGAGGATCCTTCCCACTGGATTGGGGTTTTGTGAGGTTGGCAGGAGGCGGGGTGCACCATGGACACAGGCTGGGATAGCCAAGCACGCACTGTGCTGCTCCCATCTATCCAAATCCCAAGTGTCCACTGCTCCGAGGCACAAAGCCAGGAGGCAGCCTCACCCAAAGCCTGCATTGTGGCCCCAAGACCAGTCCCTCAGTCTGGCTTTTCTTTTTTTTGTTTGTTTCACATGTCAAGTCTTCCCTCTTCGTACAGCAAACTCGCACAACCACACACCCACACGGACACGGGAAACGTTTTATCTTGGAAGCGGAAATTTTAGCATACGACATTGTGCAGCTCCCAAGCCAGTGGACCAGAAGGAAATCCCATTCCACTCATGGAGCTGGCGGCCACTGTACGCTGTTCACTCTCCTTCAGATTTGGCTTTGGGAGTGGCTGTGGGGAAGAGCTTGGCCCCCTTTGCCCCAGCAGGATATTGTAATCCTACAGGAGTCAGGATTTCACTGAAATGCAGATTTATGTTAAAAGAGGGGCCACTGAGCTACACTCTTTCTGCAGTTCAGACATCCTTTAAGCATCACCTTGTTCTGAAGTATTCTGGTGTACCACACTGCAAATGCTCTCATCTTTTTTCTCTCTTACTGACTACTGATAAATCCACTTCTACACCCTCTATCCAGTGGCTGCTGCTTTACACCAGAAGGCACAGCGTTCTAATATGTTTGACTTGATATTTCTTCCAGCCTCAAAACAAAGCTCAATCAGGCAGTGAAAGTGGTAGCGAAGATGAAGTATTCTGGAGATGGTTTTCCTTCTGGGTTGCTGCTTTTTGACACATCTCCTGGTCCAGCAATAACATGTTTTCCACTTTGCATTAAGAAAGACATTAGCGATAGAGGTTTTGCTACTTGAAAGGAAGTGCCTGGATGCCCAAAGTGGGGGATATTGTGAAAGGCAGCCAGGAGTCCTGGGGAGGGGGGATGGCCATAAGCTCCAGTGCAACCACAGCTGGGAGGAAGATGCTCTCTGCTCTGTGCCTGTGCTGTAGCTCTCTTTCCTGTGGCTCTAAGCCTTGCAGCCCACCAAAGGCCACTTTCGGTCATAGCTAATATTAAATGCATAAGATGGTCTCTGCCACGTAAGCCAGGTGTGCAATCGAGGGGTGCATTACACCGCACACCGCAACTTTTCCACATGCTGGTCTAGGATACAAGACAGAATTCACCTCTTTCATTATGGTCTCTGTTTATGATTATCACTAAATCTGTTTTGTAATTCAGTAGCATTAATTGACTCAGATCACCAGTGCTCGGGGAAACAGGCAAGCTGGAGAGCCAGCTCAGTGACTGTCGGCATGATCGGGACGCCAAGTGGGAACACCGGGACGGGCCCACAGCAGGGCATGTGTGAGAGCTTTTTGCTGCTGGCACCTCAGCATCTCCTTCCCCTGCCTGTTAAACTGATGTATGGAACCCAAAAATCAGTTAAAAAATCATCAGCTGGCTACATATATCTATCAGGTTACAAACCCACTATTAGAGCACGTGGCCGGGTATTATCATGGTGACCTGTCAGCTGTAAATGACCCAGGATATTTTGGAAAGAAAAACAATTTGTTTCCACTATTTACTTCTTTCTCCTGTTCTTGACCCTGCAAGCGTACAAATGTTTTTCTGCGCCTCTGCTGTGAACGAGACACTCTCATCAAGGAGGAGTAAATCACAATAACAGGGAAATAAACCTTCCCCCGAAATGATTCCCTTTTATTTATTTATTTCTTTGGCTTTGCACAAGTCTACATAAAAGTGCATAAATTGTAGTGGTTCCTGCTCGCTGATTAGCAGCTTGGACTCCAGGCTAGCATCCTTGCTCCGCTCCTCTCCCCTCTCTGTGCTGGTGGGGCAGTGGTGGGGCACATCGATGCCGTTTCCCTTTAAATCTAACTCAGGTAATGAAAACGCACAAGAAAATAGTGTGGGTGCATCTGGGAGCAGTAGAAAACAGTTAGATCTTCATAGAGCCATAAAGAAGTAAACAGTAGGCTGCTATGAAGATCTATGGGACCCCGCAGTGCCATTGTCTTCAAAAGGAATTAAAAACAAATTGCTGAGGGCCAGCACATAATTTAGAGACTCACGGCAATTTTATGACTTGCTAATGTTCCTAATTACATGCCCGTGAAAGGCTTAATTAATTGGGGGATGTAGCAAAAAGTGGAGCCTGTGTTTGTTATCATGGTTCCACTGCATTGATTTTAGTGCCTATGGAGAATTTAGGGCCTCTTTATTTGCACAAAGAAAATGCAAGTCTCTCGAAAAAATGCACATTAAGATCAACCCCTCGCTGCTATCTAATATACTTTCCTCTACTTAACCAAAGTGCTTGTAATCATATTTTGTAAATGTTGGTGCTGTTAATTGCATTGTGAGAGAAAATAGGTTCCGCTCGACTGGTCGTGGAGAATTTTATAAAGTTCTTTTCCTGCTCCCAATTCTGAGGACTCTGAGAGAGAAACTCATCAGAAGTTGCTGCAGTGGGCAGGGAGTGGTGCTGCTCTGCTTCTCCCTGCACGTCGGCTGGGTCAGTGGGTGCTGGGGCATCTCCTGCAGCTCAGTTCCTCCACCTGCACCTTCAGCAGGGCTGAGATTTACCCACGTCCTTCCAGCCAGGGCAACCAGGGAGCTCTGACACATGGAAAACCCTTGGGGAAGGTAGAAGTCTCACCTTTTGAACCTGCTTGTACACAGGCGAAGTTTAACCCTCAGCCCCCACCCAGCCCTTTGAATGTATTCAGAGAAAAGGACTTTTCATGACATTAAATATAGACCCAAGCTGCGATCCCTCTTCCCTAAAATGCCACTGGGATCAGTGCGCAGAAGGTCCAAAGTGATCAGCCTCAATCAGAGTGCTTTTTTCACGTTAAAAAAAAGAGGAGATTAAGGAGTTAGGTAGCCCCTTCTCCCCGATCGAGGTAGGACAAAGACAGGAGCAGAGCATCTGCAAATGCCCATCTGGGACAGGAGGACAAACGGGGAGGTGGGATGGAGCTGGCCTGTGATGGTTCTTTTCAGGTGAGTAACACACCCAAGGGTACACATGCCTGGACACAGACTTTCCACTCAGCAGCTCCCTTGAGGTGAAGGTGCCACGTGCCAGCAGCGGTGGCCACCAGGAGGGACGTCCAGGACCAGAGGGTGGGCAGCCCACGCACTGCCTGTACAGGGACCCCCCAACCGCAGGCACTGGCTCTGCCTCTCTTCCTGGCTGTGCCACGGGGAGCAAGCTGGAATTACACAAGCCATTTCACTGAGAGGAAAAGTAGAATCATTTAGTTTGGAAAAGACCTTTAAGATTATCGAGGGCAATCCCTAGCCACTGCCAACTCTACCACTAAACCACATCCCTAAGCACCACATCTACACTTGATTAAAAACAACTTGATCAAAATACCTCGATAGTAGAAGCGTAAAAACAGTATTTGAACCTACTAAATGAAGCTTTTCCCTTTCACCCCTCCTCTGCTGCTTACATGTTTTTCTCCCCTTAAATGCAGTTGAGAACTTTACACTGACAATTGCTGAGGAGTTGAGACAGTGAGAACAGCCGAAGCCTTTGCAAGACTGAGTGGGCTCAGTAACAGCACAGACAGGAACAGAAACTCAAAGCAACAGCCCCTGGATACAGAAATCTTCCCAACGAGGCGGTGCTGTTTGCCTTTACAGGAGGCCGCAGGCTCCTGCATCGCCTGCGGTACTGATGCATGCACCTGGGAAGACAGCAATGGCTGGCTGTGAGCCTGCATGCAGGAGCTGTGTTTAACACACACAGCTCTGTTGGGGATTTATGAGCAGAGAGGACGCATTTCACATGGCACTACAGAATGGAGTGCGAGTATTCGCAAGAGGAAGCCCTAGGGCGATGTGTGCTGCACGTTCCCTGGCCCCTGGGCATCGCCCCTCGAAGGTGTGTGGCACACTCGGCGCCTGACTCCTTGACACAGCCTTGTTGATCCTACAGCGTCTCCTTGGCGAGGGTCCCAGATGAACTGAGTGGTGCAAAGGCAGCACAGCTTTTCCAGCTGTGCTGGAAAAAAGCTTTTCCCCAGCTTTTCCAGCCTAAAACGCAGGTCACCCTCCCGTCTGGCCGTGCTGCTGTGGATGTGCACACGCCCAGCGCGGCTGCTGGCCCCCACCTCCCTGCAAGCCCTAACCCCACAGCCTCTTTCCCAGAGTAGAACAAGACAAATAAAGCTTAAGGTTTATGCTAAGTTTTCCAAATCCAAATTTCAGAATGCATTAAAAAACTCAAACAACAAAGATTTTTTTTTAACATCTCACAATTTGACTGGACTTAAAATCTCTCTGCAAAAGCAAACGCCGTGATGCCAGGCGAGAGAGGATGATCTGGAAGAACTCTCAGTCTGGGTAGACAGCAAGGGTCAATAATCAGACAGAAACTAGGAGAATGGCTGTGTCTGAGCTGTGAGGGCCAGACCCAGCAGCCAGCCCTCCTGGCCTTCCTGGGAAGTCAAGCAAAACATGGGAAGCAAACAGCAAGAGACAATTCCAGCTCCAGCATCCTTGCTGTTTGGTCAGGGAGAAAGGTGTTGGTCAGACTATTTTTGTTGGGACAATGTTCCTTAACAATCAAGAACTAAATTGCCCAGGGGTGCAGGACAGGGTCAATGGCCAGAAGGAGCCTGGGCAACCCCTTTGCTGCCTTCCTCCTCCATGCACCTGCATTTCCTTGCAGCAACGTTGCAATGAGGAGGAGAAAAAAAAAAGGCAAAGCCATGTTCGTCAGTTGCTCTTGAGAACAGGAGACGTCTCTCAAAATATAGTTGGTGCTTTGACGATAAGACCTTTGACAGAAAGATGAATGACACGAATACTTTGATCTCTCGTCTCAGAAGCTTCAACAGCAATTATGAGTCAAGAGGGGTGAATATGGGCAGCATAAAGCAATGCCCCGGAGGGTGGTGATACTGTAATTAGAGACAAAACCCAGAGCATCTTGGCCTGCACCACACATGTGAACCAGGGAGGAGGTGTGCTGGGGGGAAGCTTCATGAAAAAAACAACTTTTATTCTTCTGAGAGACATGAAATCGACAAGACTTTACGCATTTCAAAGCAAAGATCTTCAAAGACAGGTAGAATGCTAATTCTACTAATGTAGGTTTTTATGTATATGCTCGGAAAAGGTAAAGCAAATTAATCACCAGCTTTACCCCCTAATATATATCTGTGTTACAAATATATTACAGCATGTCAGATCTAAGGAGATATATCTGAACAGCGGTGGTTAAAAGAGCATTTCCCTTTTCATGCTCTAATACAGATATTTTGATCTTTCAGTCTTCATATTTTTTGTTCTCATCAAAGGAACGATGGTGCTAGAGATTAGGATGTTATTTATTTCCCTCTCACTGTCCTACCCATGTTAATCACTTCTAGTGTCAACAGCTGCAGCAGCACGGTGCCGGCAGTGCCCGTGCGAGGCTGGCCACGCTGCCCGCACTCTCCTCCCTGCCTCCGCGTGCCGCCCTGCTGCCCACCCGGCACCACCCTCCCTTTGGGTCACCTCCAAAAGAACCTCTGACCTTCAAAAGCTGATGGAAAGGCTATGCAAATGGAGGGCAGAGAGGGGACAGGGATGCCTGCGGAGCAAAGGGATAGCAGCCTCGCGCCTGGGCAGCAGTGGTGTCCAGCTCAGCCTTCTGCGTCCCCAAGATGGTCATGAAAACCATCAGGAGAACAAAATGCTGACTGCATGGCCGTGCGGTGTCAGGTACTGCCAGAAATCCTGCTCCAAATTACAGACAGCTTGAGGAGACCAGGGAACCGGAGAACATAGTGACTCAGGAGGTGCTGCCCATACCCAGCACATCACAGCCCAGTCCAGCTGGTCCCCTCCTGTTCATGATGGGATGTCGATTACTGACCACCCAAAGTCCAC
Source organism: Neomorphus geoffroyi (assembly GCA_033558235.1). Lineage (NCBI taxonomy): Eukaryota > Metazoa > Chordata > Aves > Cuculiformes > Neomorphidae > Neomorphus > Neomorphus geoffroyi. The sequence continues at coordinate 3,544,602 of JAUMJM010000018.1, forward strand.
TCTCCAAGGATAAATGACCTTTTTCTTTCTAACAGACTCCCCCTGGGTTCTGCCCCTCTCTGCTGGCCTCGACCACGCTGGAGAACTGGGCATTCAGGTGTTCCTGTGAGTCAGGACAGTCCCACTTCCCCGGGCTGTTTTCAGACACCTCCCACTGAGCGTGCGCCTGCGTTTCCACAGCGCATCTGTGTTCAACCAGAGCTACCACCTCCAACAGAAGCACATCCCTGGTTTGGGCTTGTACTGGGAACATCACCTCCACACTGTGTTACTGGTTTGACTTTGGAACTGTGCATTGCCTCCAGGCACTGCAGCTCCTTTTCCCTGTGGTTTTCCATGCAGAGGCTCTGGGAATTAAGCTCCTGCATCCAACAGACACAGGGCTCCAGGCTGGAGCCCGTCGTGACTCCTTACTCGAAACCAAATACTACCAGGGGCAGACAAAGGTGGGAAAGGGACACAGCTGAGAGCTCCATGCACTGCTCCCACCAGGGAAGCTGCTCAGTCGAAACGCCTGTCCTACAGGCGTGGAGATTAATGACACCGATCTCCTATGTTCAATTACACCTCGGTCAGGACAGGCAGAGCCCAGAGCAGTTTAGGCTGCCTTGAGAAGGGTTCAACTTTGTGCTGGGAAAATTACCGAGAGATCCCACTCAGCCAACAGTGTTTGTGTACTCAGGGTAACAGAACACCTTTGCACTTTTTTGAGCAACACAACAGCGTTAGCCCTCCTACCTCATGGCCAGCATGTGTTGGAGTCCCCATGTGCCATCCTGGCTCTTCAACCAGCACATCACACAGCACATCCAGCGGTTTGGGCACATGGGACTTAGAAAGGTGTGAGCAGTGTCTGCTCACACCTGGGTGTAAAGCTGCCTTGTCCCCAAAGGGTTTTGCTCTCGCGTAGTGGGTCCATGCCGAGCTTGCCCCTGGGGTCTGGGCAGCAGGAGCCGCAGCCGGCTGTGCCCCAGGCTGGTGCAGGCAGATGGGGAGAGCTGCCTGCCTGAGCCCTCTGCAGCAGGATGGGCACTTCAGCAGCTCCTCAAAACACTGTGTTAAACGGCCGTGCGAGATCCCAGAGTTTAAGACCCGGTCAGATAGCTGTTGGCTATGTTTGCAACTAACCCACTGATCTGAATGGTGAGGTGATGAACTTGTTAAGGGCAGAAGACGGCGATATGCAGGTATCTCAATAATTATTTGCAGAGATTAAGTGAATAGGGGCACTTCGGGCATAACTAATCCTTGAGAGACAAGGAGCAGGGAAAGACTGCAGGAGCTAATGTCTTTGAAACAGGTTAAACCAGTGACATTGCCCACCATCAGCATTGTGTTCCTTGCCTTTAAAATGCTGACACTTACAGGTTTGATGGTAACTAGACTGCATAGGGGCACCTTTGCTTTCACATCAGATCTGCTGACATGAACAAGAGTCGATTCAGATGGGCATCCAAACATTAAAGTCCTTCCCTATTTCCATAAAATGATTGGCAGGATGCCTACTGCTAGCGGCTGGTAGCGCTGCTGATAAATGGCATCTTGATAAAAACTTTGGGCTGTTTTAAGGAAAAAAAAAAGCATACTCTTATTCTAATTCACTCAGCTTCTGACAGATGAGATGTCTCATCTCTAAAAATTAGACCCATCTGGTGTCTTTGCTGTGTGTACACAGAGAAAGCAGCATCCAGCAGCTGGGACAGGAGCACAGCATGCCCCTGCTCTTCCACTCCCCTCCTGCGCAGGAAGCTGTCCCCGCGGTGGGGCATGTTTGCCCCTTCCTTGGCGCTGAAAATGTACATCTGGGTACTCAGCAGAAAGTATCTGAAATATGGTAAAGATTATCCCTAGGAAAAGAAAAAGGGATTTTCCTTTCCAGATCTCGAACTACTGAAGATTTCCAAGGAGTCCTCTGGGTAAAATCTAGCTGGAGCAGTTGAAATCCAGGGTCATTTCTAAGACACAGAGACCCGACCCATGGAACCAGTTCCTTTCTGCAACTTAAATGTTAACAAATGCATAATTCTCAAAGAGGAAAAGGGAACTGCACAGATCACTTGCTGCTGATTCCTGGCTAATCCATCAGTAGGTCAATGCAGGCAAGGGGGGGAAGCCAATTTCAAGTTTTAATATTATCACGTAGTTTCTGTAGCTTTTGAAAGCACTTAATTCTAGGTATTTTTCTTAACTTAAGGTTTAAAACGACTTCTAAAATGAATCTGAATGTTATAATGGGAACTTTTTACCCCTAGGGATCAAATATCTCCTTCTCTCATATCTTTGCTTTTCAAATCATGCAAAAATCCTATGAGTTGGGAGGCCCTGCCAGGCTCACATGCAGCGCAGGTGCTCTAACCACATCGTGGACCCAGATCTCACCTGAAAATAGGAGCAGGGCAGGTAACGTCTATAGCCCTTTTATAGCTTGTTCTTCTGAACAGATGCTGTATCATGCTGTGGCCTATGAGAAGGAGTGAAGCTGCCCAGGGCAATGCCAGGGTGCGGAAACATCTCAGCCCCCACCCACCACGCCCATCTCACGCCCATAACCACACAACTTGGAGCAAGAGCTCAATAAAGATTGAAGAGGAGATGCTCAAGATTTCTGAAGGATAACCCTGGATGTAAAAAGGAGTTTGCTATCAAAATTCCTTGTAGCTTTGAAAACCTCAGCGACAGTAAACAGAGACTGACAGCACCCAGCAGACCTCACTCTGCCTCCATGATATCGCTGCCTTCATTTTCTCGTGTGTAAGTCATCTAGTTACCTTGAGATGCAGCGAATGGTAACCCAGAGGGGGCCTGAAACAGACTCTGTCCACACATCAGTGACAGCCATGGACAAGGACAACCCAGCTGCACGCAGCAAACTCTCCAAGAATCACAGTTTGAGGCTGCTCGGAACATGTATGTTCGGACCCCAACGAGGCAGCAGCAGAGAGCTCACTTAACCCAGCCTGTGATCTATAGAGCTGCTGGCCTCCTCTTCTTCTTCCTGCTTAGGGTTGCCTCCAGATGTGCTGCCGGCTGTGGCGACACCAGCACTGAGGCTGAACTACCCCAACTGACTGCAAGTGACTGTCCCTGCCAGTCCAGTGTCCCTGTCCCTGTACCCTTCCCAAACCTCAGCCTGGTCTAACAAGAATAGGTATTCCAGAGCTTCCATGCCCGACGTTACCCACACTGGCAGAGCAGCACTGGTTCGTAACCACAGCTCGGAGACACAGATCAGTGGGAAGATGACAGATAGAGGCACTGGCACCTCCAGCACCAGAGCACATCAGACCACTGACAGACTCCAGGCTGCCCAAAGAGAACGTTAGCGAGGTCTCCCTCCGTCACTACTTGCCTACTTGAAACGAAACCGCTCAGGGCTCCTGAGAACCCCTCTGTCCCGAGGTTGGTTGTCCATAAGCACCACCATAACGAACACAATTAACGGCAGTGACATCCTTACCTTGATCCCCGTCATGGTCTGCTGGAAGTTGCTTTGAGAGCTGGGGCTTCAAACCCGCTTTGCCATCATGTGATCTGACATCGTGGGGAATTTACTGTGGAAACAAAAAAACCCACAAGTGTGAAATGTGACTGTCGATAAAATAATCCTCAGCAATCAGACAAAATTAATTGTGTGAACATCATTGATCAAACCTACTTAATACATTGGGTTTCTAGAAAGCTGGAATGTAATTTCATTACCAATCTGCTCCATCCTAATGAAATTTCTAATAACACTCTAATTTTGATTTCGGTTAAGGAGAGAATGATGGAAATTTTCTTTTGCTTCTCTTGTAAGGTTTTATTTTATTGGTTTTCTGCAATACTAGGGATACTAATTTTTTTTTTTTTTAATCTGACATTTTATTAGCAGGGGGTTTAATATAACAACACAGATAAAAAACCAAAATTGCAAAATGGACAAACCTTACAGAAATAGAATTGATGTCAAAATTAAGAAGCCTAATTTTAAAGAAATTGATTTATTTTATAAGTGGTGATTTGAGTTTTTGGTTTTTTTAAAAAGTTGTAGCTGATTTCTGACCTGAAGTGATTTAAATAATCCTAGTTTGTAGTTCCTTTTATCTGCAGTTCTCACAGAACAATGCTAGAGGAGTTCAGCTGTATGGGAGAGGCACCAACATGCCTACATTCATAATGGGTAGATTAGGGTGAGCAGACCCCAGCCCTCCCCACGTCAGTGGAAAGGCTCCCATTAATTTGGACAGAGCCGAGATTTCACCCTTTGGTTTGAGTTTCAAAAGATACCATTCAGTCTGAGTTGTGTTGGTGCAAAGAGAAGGGTTAGAGGTTAATTGAATCAGGAGTGACGGAGCATCAGGTAGGTAACTAAACGTTGGTGGGTGGGATTTGCACCGAAGCCCGTGTGCAAGGTGCCCCACGCACCGAGGTGCCCCACACACAGGGACCCAGCCTGCACTACCTGGGACTGTGAAGAAGGGGCGCAGACGGGGTGCCAGCACTGCCTGTCCCTTTCTTCACTGGTCTCCCCCTTTTCCCTCTGCTCTGTTTCCAGCAGAGGAGTTCCTGAACTGTAGCAGAGCAAAATGCAAATGCACAATGTATTTCACTGAGAGCTGGAAAAAACGACTATCTTGCTGCTTTTTTCTGTTACGAAGTATTGAAAATTAACAGGTCTTAGCTCCAGCACGCATGAAAGGGCAAACTCTGCTCACGGAGCATCTGGGTACTACTGATGGCTCCTCTGGCAGTGTGTCCAGTGAATAGAAATTGCTTCTCCCTGGCCAGAAGCCACATGCGGTGGGATCTGCATCGAATCGCAGAGGATGCACAGGATGCACACTGGCGGCTTGCAGACATTTGGGGGCCTCCAGATGATGGGACAGGACACGATGAGCAGAAAAGAGAGCGTAGAGCGTGAGTGCTTGCTGCAGGAAGGTGATGTTCTCTGACTACTGAACTGGTGCCTATCTCTGGTATTTCCATTTTCAGCAATCTGATGTGTTTTGGTGATTTATTCATGACTGGTGTAGTGAAAAATTGGAAAAGGCTAGCGGGATAGCCATGGCCTGGAGATCCAGCATCTGATTGAGGCTACAACTGAATTACTGTCAGAGGCATCATGCAAGGTTTACTCCAGTGAACGTGAAGTTGAATCTTTATATTAATAAGTGAACATGAACTATCAGAGAGACTGGCATATGTCTGCTGCCGGGCAGGTCTGGAAAGGAGCTGTCAGATCGATACGAAACTTGAGCAGACACACGGAGAAGCTCCAGTGCCCCTCTTCATGCACTACAGAGGTGTCTGCGGGCGTTCCCGGAGCCACGGAGGGGAGATTTTACTAATGGACAGGATGGCTAAAAAGGCAAAGCTGTCTCATCTTTAACACGTATTAAATTGCTTGGACGAAAGCATACGGGGAGCTGTGGCTTTTGCTCCATTACTGAAGCACACACAAAAAACCTTGTTCAGGCTGCACAGCTGAAACACGACCGAAGGGCATGAGGGAGGCGTGCTGAGTATTGCACATCAAATCCCAGTCCGACCAGAAATACCATTTCAAAACTGACAGTCCCCAAGAACCATAACTCAGGGAGCCACCTTCAACACAAACCAAACCCAGGAAGCCCAAAGCTACAGCACACACTCTTCAGAAAGGATAATTTTTGCCGTGTTTACAAAAAAGCAAAAGGCAAACATCCCTTTCAGTGCTGATCACACCTGTGGAAGCTGCTCTACCCTGTGGCCTCGAGGCCACCCCAGGTTAATTTTCACATTGAATACAAGAAACTACTTTCCATCTTGACTTCCAATCTGCTGGGTGCAAAAGGGAGGTGAGGAAGTGTCCCTTTCCACAAGGTTCCCCTCCAAATCTGAACTTCAGCAATTAATCCAAAGGTGGGGGGAAAAGGAGGGGAAAGAAAAGGCGGTCGCTAAACACTGTGTTCCAGCAGCATCTAGCAGTTCTTCATAATTACAGCTTCAATTCCACATCCAGCTTCCCGCCTAATTACTGCCCCGCGGTTGGTGTGCACAGACTCCAGAGCAGCAGGGATTTTTATTTTGCTCACACTGATCACTCCTCGGCTCCTCATTACGAAGTGCTCCCTTTGAGCCCGTTACACATCCCGCTGCCCTCCCGGCCCTGCAGACCCCACGGGGCCACGCACAGCCTGTCCTTGCCTTGTAGGCACTACCGCACCTGCCTGCCCAGCTCACCTGAAGCTGGCAGCAGGGCCAATCCCTTCCTAAAGAGAGGGCAGGGAGAAGGGTCTGTCCCCACAACCGTGCGCAGTAGGTACTCTGAGAGCTACCAGACACCTGGGAGAGATGGGACAGGGGTTTCTCCATCCCTGCTTGCCACTGCTGAGGGTTCTCCTGGATTTCCTCAGGTTTCAGAGGGAAAGAGGCACCAACACCTGAATACGAGCTGTGAGCTCCACATTGCGGGAAGGATTCAGACCAGAAAGCCACGTGCTGAAATAGAGTTTGATGTTTCAACTTTTAATTTCTTGGCAATCAGATTTAACCTGTCCAAAGTCTAATTTTGGATCTCCTCTGAGCCAGGCTGTGTTTGAAGCTGTGCAGGCAAAGCTCAATCCTGTGATCTGCTCCTGCTGTGTCTGAGCGAAAGCTTCCAGTGAAGGTGAGCTGAGGCTGACTGTGGGTTGGCGGTGACCATGCACCAGACCTCCTGCCCAGCAAACACCACTCTTGGAGAAGAAATGCCTCCTATTTTACTTCGGGGGTTATAACCCTTCTACTGCTTTCTCTGCAGTCCAGTTGCACTTTGCTAATCATTAATGTCTTTGCTGTCTTTGGCAAGAAACAGAAAAAGGGCTTTCTTCTACCAGAAACACAGGAGAGCTGATTTCCTAATAATTTACGGCTTGAACAAAGTTGCAGAGCAGCAACCAAGTATGCAGGAAAGGTTGGGGTGAAAAATTATTTACAAAGTGAATGCCCTGAAGATACTTGTACTGGACAACAATTATGGCACCTTAATTAACTGAAATTTAGTTCACCCGTCGACTGAGGCATGTCCAGTGCTAAAGTTATGCCGCTGCTGCTGTCTACTACTGGTTAATGAATATAAATCAGATGGTTTATAGTTAGTGAACGTGTAATAGGCTTGCAATGAGTTGAATTCCAATGCAAAATGCCTGGGGATAGGAACATGACATCCATAAAATATATATAAATAACAGATTTACATTTCTACAAGGGAGTAAACAAAGCTATTCTCCTATCTTGGTATTCTCCCAGCCTGACAGACCTGCGCCCAGTTCTCCGATGAGACAAAGGATCAATAGGTAGGAATTTAAGAGTCTGGTCACCCAAGGTGAAGCTAATCAGATGCCAAAACTTCTGTGTCCTCCATGTTTCCCTTGCAGCTGTCGAGCCCTGTCCTATAGGTTTGTCATGTGCCTGTTCAGTGCTCTTGGGAGCAGAGCCTGAGGGGCAGGAGCGCTGAAGGTGACTCCTGAAGGTGTAGAGCACTTGGTGCAGCTACCAGAGCCTGAGGCAGAGGCAACTGAGGCCATCGGAAAGAGGAGCGCTGCCTTTGGAGGGCTTTGTATCAAAGCTCGGGTACAGACAGGGGTAGAAAGGCTCTGCTTTCATTATATCTCCTTTTGGATGAGATTTTAGAAAGATTAAAAGGCATATGCAGACTTCTAAGGCTCCATTTCAGTAGGTAACTCAGGTTTAAACCACCCTCTTCTGCACTCCGTCATAAGTGCAGTTTGCAAGCAAACAAACAAGCAAATCTCTCCAAGTTTCTTACTTGACAAGTAACCTTTAAAGACTTTATGCCAGTTACACTGCTGGCAGGAGCCGACAGGCCTGGTCAAAGGGCCCTTACAGCTGAGTAATTCACTTTATGCAACCTTGGCATCATCCAAGATGCTCAGTTGCAGCCAGGGATAGGAGATTGTGGATATTCCAGGCACACTGCAAATGAGCCTCTCATCCCTCTTCCTGGCAAATAAAGCCCCTTCAGGTCATCATGTGTTGGACTGTCTAGACGACAATGTGCTCCAAATCACCACTTGGGGAGTTGCTGGCAAGGGGTCCCAAGGAGGCACCAAGTCTGAGGTAGGAATGGCCATCAAAAAGACAGCCAGCGTCAAAAACCCCTAGTCAGCTCTTTATGTTTCCTTGCTGCAGAAACAAGAAATTGTGGACTTTATTTATTGCACAAATTAGGTACAAGAAAATTATTTTCTTAATGTGAGACTTGATGAATGTTCTCAACTCTCTACCCTGCTAGGAAGAGGGGGTTACAATGAAAATTATTTACAAAGCATGTGCTACCCTGCAGGGATATTTATTCAGGCAGGGGATGTTTCCACAGATTTTGTTGACAAAGGCAAATCAAATTACATTTTTGCGAACATTACAACAAGCATCTTGATTTGATATGGACATCAGCTGCCTCCTGACAAAGCCAGGGAAGCAGCTCTGGCCCAGCACCCTCCAGGCACCTACAAAGGTGGTCATTTTTAGTATTAGGGAACAGATGGATAAAATGCTTTGCAAGCTGTTCATGCACTTCTAAATACTGATTTGAAGATTTTATTCCTTTAAAAATGTATAAAAAAATGCTATGGATCTGACAACCGGATTAAAGAAAGTTGATGACTGCCAGGAGTAAGGTGGCTTCTCGAGAGGCACTGCAGGACCCTCAGCCAGGTTCATGCACCACGAGTGCCTGTCTGGGCTCCTCCACGGAGCCCAGCAGAGCAGCAAACTGTGGCACTGGAGCCTTGTTCCCACAGGGCTTCAATGAGCCCTGCCTGCACTGAAAATGCACACACGGATGGAGGCACGAAGTTCATGTATATGCATTTACACATATAATATACGTGTAACCACAGAGGAAGGCGTGCTAACATAAGACTCCCAAATCTATATTTAAGTGATTAAATCACAGACCCTTCCTTTCAGAAGTGAAACGTGCTCAGCAGGGTCTTTGAACAAGCAGCTTAGCCTTTAAGCCAGTGAGTCGATACGTATGTTGGGAGGCAGGAGCCGAACTCCATCACCGCTGCCCGGCCTTTGTTCAGACGCTGGTGGTGGTGGCTGGTGCTCAGGCACCTGTCCGACAGCATCGCCACAAGGGTACTGCTGCAGCTCAAGCCCCACGCAAGCCCCATCGAGTCAAACCACCTTGCAGAGCACAGAGTCCACACAATTCAATAGCATTTTTAATCCGATTACTGTTGTTATTATCTTAAAATGACTAATTTCTGCTGGAGGATGCGGGAACAGAATCCCTGGCTGAAGCTTCGTTATTAGTGGGAGTGGGGAGCTCGGCGTGAGAATGTGCTGCCTTCACCTGCAGCCCCTCCGCTTGCAGGGAAGAAAGGCTTCTGCATTAGAGCTAGGGTTTCTCCCAGGGATTACACTCTGTATGAACACCTGGCATATAACACCATGACACAGTTCTCCCCCTGCTCCTCTTTGCATTAGACACCCACCCTCTTTGTACGTGTAGCAATTCACTGTATGTCTTTATGGTGATGCGACTGCAGGTGGCATCGGCAAGCATCCGGTGAGGCAGAAGGCAGCCCTAGAATCATAGAATCATAGAATCATAAGATTGTAAGAGATCTCTGAGATCGTCTAGTCCAACCGTGCCTGTCTCCCTACTAAACCACGTCCCTAAAGAACTCATTTACCCATCTTTTAAACACCTCCAGACGTCAGACGGCAATATGAAGGGCATGGGTGGGTCAAGGTGCTGGTAAAAAACAGTAGGTAAAAATGTTGAAATAGGTCATAAACATCTATTTTTCACCCTCTGCAGTGTGGCTGTTGTATCAATATGTACGCACATTAGGCGTGAGTCATTTCTTAAGAACAAGTTATTCATATGCAGCTTCACAAGGGGAAGATACAGATATGGAGGGCTCTTCCCCGAAGCAGAGAAAGTCACGGGAGGAACCTATAGCTAGGAGTCCAGCCCAGGCAAATTCATACAAGAAACAGAGGTATAGAGTACGAACAGCATGAACAGCAAAGCATTCGAACAACATATCATGAGAAGGATGGATTCCCATCTCTCTCTACCTCTTATTTGAGCTGAGGCTGCCTATCTAGCACAAATCCTGTGGTACAATACAGGCTACTGGTCTCAAAATACAACATAACAAGGAAATTATGTAAACCTTGCAATATGTAAATACAGATTAGATAATCTGTAGATTCTCTCATGATTTAAAAACCTGAATATCTTGTGCCATGCTTTAGCACGGGCGTTTCTGGCCAGTGGAATCCAAGAGCTCGTTAGCCTGAGATCTGATGCAGCTCTCTGTCCATGGCTACCAGGTTGGAAAGGGTTTGGGAAGCACACAAGAAGCCCTTAGGATCTGCGATGTGGATTCTCATACCAGGAAGACACGCTTTGGAGTTCCTTGCTAACAGAAAAAAAATTACTTCAGCGCAACATCGTCGATCCTCTCTGATTAAACCTGTGGGTCTTAAACTTGGTCTTCAATCAGGTCTTTGAGAAGTCCCAACAGATTACAACATCCCTGTGCTTAGCCATCATAATGACTCGCAAGTGATTAGCTTAACCAGCATTTCACCCAATTCAATTTCCATGGATGGCCTATACGTACCAAGAAAGACTTTCACATTAATTTTTACATAATTAAATCAGGAATGACCCCAGTGCCGATGAAATAAAACCTCAATTCTTCCTGGGCTGCACAGTGCTCATCTTGGTTTTAACCCTCAGAACACGAGACTGACTTGGCTGTAAGGGATGAATCCAACTCCAGCCCCTTTCCCACTCTCCTTCGTCTCTTCCAGCCCCTTTGCCCTCCCCAGGCTGAGTGACCCCAATGCCCGTCACCCATCCTGTTCCCAATTCCTCAGCACACCAGAACCCCGTTGCACAGACAATTGTGCGTGTCACTTCTACTTTTATAGGATGACAAGTATCTTGTGGGAAAAGCCTTAATGAGCAGTGCAGCAACTCAACAAGTTGTAGATGAGCAACGGCCCAGCCCATAGCATCAGAACTGGAACTTTGTGATTGCCAAGGAGCATCCAGCCAGGGCTCCTGTGAGGTGCTGTGAGCCACAATTTGTTTCTCAGTGCTGTAAAAGACAGCCATGGAAATCACAGTAACAACCACAGCCCGGAGATCATGAGCACAAGCCATGGTAACTCCTCAACACTTGGAAAACCAAGTGGGCAATGTGAACATGAAGGTCAGGTCTTCCCTCAGGTGCCCTCCCAGGAGCAGAAGACCTCCCATCCTTGCCAATCTGTCCCAGCAGCTCTGTGAGCCTCTCAGTCCCACTGCTAGCTCCCACCACTTGGTGTCCAGGGTCCTGACCGCTTGCTGGGATGTGACATCGGACTATGCAAACTAACAAGGATAATTACTGTGTGTTTCATTAAACAATCCCCCTTTGGAGGTGACAGCGATTACTCACTTCTACTGTAATTTTAATTGGTGGGCAAACACGATCTTTGTAGAGACAAAACCTCATTCTTCTCTCTCTCGTAACAGTTTGAATCAATACTCACCCGGGGCTGCTTGGAAATATTTAATGAAAACTGTTTTGACGGAAAATTGGATTCTTGATGGGGCAAAATACTTGTTTTCAACAGAAAAGTTTTGCTTTGTTGAAAAAACAAAACTTTTTACTTGAAAGGTCAAACTGGACAATGCAGTCATTGTCTTTGTGCATCCTTTGCTGCTGATGCCCTGGATAAATGGAGGGGGCACATGTAATTGTGGAGCTGAGACTGCAGTCCAGGCTTTTGGGGCAGAAGTCCTGTGACACCCATCGAAGCCTTTCTGCAAGGGATGACAGTCACAACGTTCACGCTGTGACTTAACCTGCTGTGACAAACGCCACCCAGGGACAGAGGACACAGGGTGCATCCCAGGAGGAGGAGCAGGAACTGGCGCAATGGCACGGAGCGAAGCAAGTACATTACAGCAAACACCGCGCCGAAGGGTTTTGCCTGTGCATTCACCTTGAGGTGAAATTAGTGATGGCAAAAAAAAACCTTACTCAGGTCTTGGCTAATGATTATCCCATTAAAGAATCAGCTGACATAATATCATTTGGTAGTTTTATAAACCTCAGTGACAACAAGACTGATGAGACCTAAAGCCCTGACAGCTCATCTGTGCAGAGAAGTGAAAGGTACAAAAATTTGCTATTTTACCATACTGCAAAAGTCACTACATTAAAAAAAATACTTGGAAGGGCAGGAAGCCTCTGCCCATCTCCCAGAAACACGTGTGTATTCACATCCAGCCCTCCCACTCACTGGCAGCTTTCCATTAAGCCTAAGAAGTGCAACTACAGTAACTCACAGCGAGCGGCTGGGCTTGCAGGCTCCCCAGACCTGGGCAGGACCCCAGTGGCCGTGGGTGCCATCTCCCCGCTGCTGAGCTCTCCTGGAGCCCCTGGGCTTCCCCATGCAGAAGCTCTTTGCTGCAATGTACCCCCAGGACTGCCATTGCCCACGCTGAGGAGCGACATCCTTGGACTTGGTGGGCAGCAGCGCCGGCTCATCCCCTGGCTCAGCCTCAAGAAAGGACAAGGTGAGGTCAACCCAAAAATCACTCTTACAGTGTGAGGGGATGGTAGAATTAGCCCAGTTAACGGAAAGGAAAAATTGAAGTGTGTACACTGCATTTCCTCTCCTTACCCACATCTCTAGAGTGAAGACATTCATGCTGGCAGGACAATACCCACCCTCAAAGAGTATTCACCTAGTTTGTGATGATATAAGGTATTTTAGTAGAGCGTGGGGGCTGTTTTGATGATGTTTAAAGGAGGGAACATCGCAATACACCAATGAGCACCAGCTGGCAAGTCAGATATAAAAATATATATGTATTTTTAAATTATTATAATTTTTTTTACAACTCTACCAAAAAAATTACCCAAATAAAATAAAGCATTGGCCTATGGCAGCACTGCATCCCCAGCATTCAGTATTATGCATTTTAGGAAAAAAAAAAAAAGCCTGGTTTTCCCCCCCTTGCCTGGGTGTCATGAGCAAGAAATGAGCAGCTGACCTGAGTTTGAATTTAGAGTGTTCATTAATAGGATATTATGCCATATGCTCAGCACACTGTCTTTTTTTTTAATGCAGCCGCCAATTTGAGAGAATTTCTAATTAGTAATGGTATAATGAGAGTATTCAGAGGCTAATGTGGTGGGTGGGGAAGCGAAATAGATCGCTTGGTGTGGACTGGAAATATTTCTGTTCAAATTCCTCGTGAAATAATGACCCGCCGTAAAAGGCTGCGATCTTTGACAAATGAAGGACGTTTGGGGAGGTTACATTAACTGCGGAGGGAGCATTTATCAGAGGGGGGGGAAGATGAGACAATTTGGGCTGGTTAAGCTTAATGTAGGGAATGTCTTGGAAGGAAAAACATTTTAGCTGGGGCTGGGCAGAACGGGAGGAAGCACAAAGGAGGCGGCGGGTGGGAAAGCCCTGGCAAGAGGAGATGCTCAGTTGAGAGGGCAATGAAGGGAACAGCGATGCTGGGAATCCCTGCCCCAGACTGGGAGGCATCAACCCTCGCTGCTGTGCAAGCATCAAGGCATTGGCACCCAGCTGGCAACAGCATGGGTGCAAAACACAGCACGATAGAGGAGTGGTAAATATTCAGCTGGTGTAAGAATACAGAAATCCTCTGATCAGAAATGCACAGCCAAGCCCAGCGATTGCTCTGCATCAGCGCATGAGCGGCATCGGCATGCAGAGTGAGGGGCACATGGAGCAAGGGGCACATGGAGTGAGGGGCACACGGCAGGCGGCGGAGCAGGGTACCAGGTCGATGCCATGGGCAGGGCCCAGGATGCCTGCAATGCCTTTGAAAAGTGCTTTTGCAGGATATTTGGGGGTCAGATCACTTAATATCCACTCTGTCATAGAAAATTGGGACTAATGAGGCAAGGATGCAGGTCGGTGTTTTGTGGGAACTTGTTGGAACAAAATATTCAATATATTTTTAATAAAACGAAGCTTTGAGGTTTGTGATCTGGCAGAGAGTGGTGACTCAGGCTGGCACGCGCTTTCCCCTCCCTGCAGGGGCCAGATAGGAGATAAACCTACATAAACAACAACAGCCAGCACAGGTCCAGAAGAGTCCATCTTCCATCTCAGAACATCCTTTAATTTGAACTAATTAAGAATTTTGTCTCTCAACCCATCCAGCAGTGTGGGGATTGTGATTTTACAGAAGAGAAAAGGAACAGATTTTCAGTGGTTTGCAAAAAGCCAGGCTGCGATACAGAAAAATGCTCCTTTTCCTGCTAAAAAAAGCACAAGCCTTATAAATTGGGAAACAATACATCTTCTTGGAAGAAAAGGGATTTGGTCTGGTGTGGATATGGGAGTTGAACTCTCTGGTCTAGCAGCACAAACCCATTCCTTTGGTTTTAGAGGGAAATTCCAATCAGTGACGGGGAAAACCTGAGTGTGGCAGGTTTAAAAAAAAATCAAAATCAAAATAATAAAATAATAAAATTATTGTCCTTCTCACATGTCCCAGAGAGCACTAAGTACCTTCTGAGAGAATACACCTCGTGTTTCAGAGGACAGCATTCCCAGCCTCTGGCTTTGCCAGCTTTGGGAATGCCATGGCTCCTCCATGCAGCCTCTGCACAAAAGCTAGGACACATGCAGATTTCTTCAAATGAGCCATAATTAATTTGCCTTTTGATTGGACCAATTAGATCTTTAACACTGTAGGAAATATTTTTTTACTAATGATTAAGCTGAAGACTGAGAGTTTTCCTCTCCTGTGACATGTTTTTACTGCATTATCACTTTACCTTTAAGAAAGCCAATAAAGTTCTACGACTGTGGGGTCTCTCTGGTGCCTCCTGCCCATCTTTTGCCTGTTGCGACACGTGAATTTTACAGAAACAGGTGCCACGGGAACGAAGCGGCCTGAGACGTGCAGCAAATGAAGGATTTTGGGAGGTATGAACCAAGCGGCGCAGAAAGGCAACGATCTACGCAAGTAGATCTGCTAGAGCTCCAACCAGCGTTGTTGCGCAGGGACCTGCCAAGCTGCCAGACGCTCCAGTATTGTGTAAACCTTGCTCTGAAAATTAAATATTCATAATGCTCATATTAGATTCTAGTGCACCTTTTAGGAAGAAATAAATGAGATTTGCTTTAAAAGAAGAAAAAAAATCCATAGAGGCCGTGTAGAACCAAGCCACAGCTTCATAAATAATATGTTTTTATGCCAACACTCAACAATTAAAAGGCTTAAGATTCGTTTTGGAGAATGAATCAAGCTTAAAATTCATTCTCCTACCCTCAGCCACATGCTACAGAAAATTAATGCATTCACCCAATATATTTTAGAAGGGATTTATTCCTTGCTCTCACGCCATCCTTATTTCCCAGAATAATAGATGTGAGTGGCGAAGTGTAAGCAAGATTTTTTTCTCCTTCTTTAGAGTAAATCTCCATCTTGTTGACAGCCGTGCCCAAATCCGTCAGACCTGAAGGGTCTGCAGCGTCCAGCTTGTCTCTTTACCCTGAGCTGCGCTCCCTCTCCCTGCACTGTGAAAGCAAGCAGGGGCAGAAGGCACGGTGCAAGCAGTTGGCACCAGGACAGGCTGGCACCATGGCACTGTAATTTCCCACTGATCTCAATGTTCCCAGCACCTGAGTAAGGCAGAGGAGGGGAAGGGTCTGGGCCATGCCAGGGTGGGCAGATGCGCTCGGTTCCCTCAGCCTTGGGAATCCCAGGGCTATCTGGACGCAACAGGCTCTCCATGGCGTGTCCGTCTGCCCTGGCCCCGCTGCTCCCACCCTCCAACACCCCATCCCACCATGAACATCACCCAGCTCATTTCACAGCCCATTAGCGAGAAATAAATATTAATATAATATGATATTATTCTGATGAAAGTGAAAAATGTGACTATAATAAGGCTATCGTGTTCTACTGGATTAATATGCCTGTTAATTACCAGCAGTTCCTGTGGTCTTCAGCCTAACGGATGGCCCTTGTTGAGCAGCGCTCAACTCTTACCTCCAGGAGGTTCCTAAGGCTCAGAGCGAGCCCAAGATGATGCTAGTGTGTAAATAACCCAGCCCACCATGTGAACTTCAGTGGCCCGGCTGGGAGGTCCTTCCTCTCTGTGACATCTCCATGTCAGTGCTTGACATCTAAACTTCAGAGGTTAAAGTAACAGCATTTTTTGTTCTATGGCTCAAGCAGTTACAGGGAAAAATCTCTTGGTCTGGTCAAATCTCTGTTTTTGTGAAAAATAAGTATTGTCCCTCTATTCAATCCAAAATGAGACTGTCTACTTAATTTAAAAAACAAGAAAGCCAAAGGTGGAAACATCTTTGATAAATTCGGTCCAAATTCAAGATTTTGAAATGGAAAACTCAAAAAATTCTATCTTCAAATTGCTAAAAGAACACTTTAATGTGATGTCACCAAAAAATTACCTTCCCTCCTCTTTCTCTGTGCAAGTGCTACCCAAAACTCATCCTGAACTTCAAAACAGGTTCTGTTCTCCCCAAATCGCATTTTTCTGCGACCATCCAAAGCACTCCCTCTCCCAAAATATGCCCGGGCTGACAGCTGGGCTGCATCCCACTCTGGGCCCAGGAAGCACCAGTGGCTCTAGGGGGTTTGCAGGGATGTTCACTCCTCCATGCTGGGGAGACAAAGTGGCTTCTGCAGATGGCCCCATGGCACGTGAGGGAGGGCTTGACCAGACACAACCCAAGCTGCCGCGGTGTGGTCAATCCAAACCAGCCCCGACCCACCTCAGCCACACAACTTTGCTAGAATCTCCTGCTCATCCCCACCATTTCTTTAAACTTCCCACCCCAGCTTTGCAAACTTTCCATCCATTTTCCAAACTGACACACAAATTCCCATCAAACCACTGTTCTGGGAACATTTGTTCCTTCCCGACACGTGCACATTCCCCCGGGGGAAGCCGAACGGATAAGCTGACACCTCTAAGGAGGTCTGGAGATGAAAAATGTTATAGATGTGACAAATATGTGTCAGCACAGCCCCAGGGCTGGCAGCTGCCATGCCCTGTCCCAAGCCACCCGCGCAGTGTTTGCTGGGACCCAATCCTCCAGCCAGTCTTGGAAGAGCATCGGCTGAGGGAAACACCGCAGTCTCCTGCCAGTGCTCCTCTCCCTTTAAAATGTTATTTAAGAAGTTTTGCCAGCTTTACTTTGTACAGCCTGGTGCTGTTCATTTTAGGTTTGCTAGAAATGTTCTCCAGCTGAATAGTGAGTGAAATAAATTCAAATCCTACTCTGCAAATGACACTGCACATAAATATTCAGTAAATTAGCAGCACACTTTTATAGATTTATCAGTCATTGCTGGCACAGAATGACAGGCAATGTTGTAGCTGAAATATTAATGCTGACAAATTAATGATTTCTGAGTAAATGATGTCATTTTTGCACCGTTTCATTAAAATTTACTCACTTTCAATATCAGCTTCATTTCTACGCCAAAAAAAAATTAAAATCATTTTCATTCTCTTTCTCTCTCTCTTTTCCTCTAGGAGCCTTTTTTGAACCCAAAGGGCATAAATTTTCTACTACTCTGCTGTGAGGAAGAAGAGGGACTGAAGTTTGCGGAGAGGAGCAGAGCTCCTCGCTGCTCCAGCATCCCCGTCCCACCCCGCACAGGACCCACGTCCTCTTCCTGCCCTGTGCTTGAGCCAGGTGCTCCCCTCGTGGAGTGCTGATCAGATGCTATGAAACCACCCCCTCTCTTTGCCAGGACTCTTGCTGCCAAGCTGCAGAGCACCATTGAATCTTGTAACCACTGTCAGTGTTGGCTGATGCTCCACTGCAAAGCCCATTTGTGCAGTGGACAGGAGGAAACACCACTGCAGCCTGTTTACCGCACTGGGCTTCAGCAATGCATCACCAACAGCATCTTCTGCTGCCCTTATGCATCCCGGAGGCTTCCCAGAACACTAAGCCCCATGGTGAGGGGGAGCAGGCTGCAAGCACGGGGCAAGCAGAGAGAGGAAAAGTCACCCCAGCTGACTCTACGCACACCGAGAGATCCCTGGAGCATCAATGGATGAAGCAAGGCTCTCCCAAAGGCAGCAGAGCTCTCCCACACGTTCCCCAGAGCAAAGAGGTGAGCATCTTTGGGGTCCACATGAGTTTGGAGAACATAAAGCTGGTTTTACCTGTGGCTGCCTAACAGGGATCTCCTTCTTGGAGCCCTTGCCACCTGCTGCCATCTTTAATATACTGCATTGGGTATTTCTGGCAAATTACCCCATCAAAAGCCTTCCTGCCCTGTCTGTCATCCTGGACAAGACTGGTGACATCTCTGACAGGGGAC
The DNA here is from genome assembly GCA_033558235.1 of Neomorphus geoffroyi. NCBI lineage: Eukaryota > Metazoa > Chordata > Aves > Cuculiformes > Neomorphidae > Neomorphus > Neomorphus geoffroyi. The sequence continues at coordinate 3,562,948 of JAUMJM010000018.1, forward strand.
TGACAAAGAGTTGTAGTGGATAAAAAAGAAGAGGAGGAAAAAAAAAAGGTAAAAAAAAAAAAGGAGAAAAAAAAAAGGCAGAGAGAGAGAGCAAGAGAGAAAGAGCCCAGAGAAGGTTTTACCCAGGATTCCCTGGGCTGAGCTATATCAGTCAATCTCCGGGCTAATTCGTGTCAGTACTTGTTTCCTATCTCCTTGAGTCTCCAGCGGAAGGTTGATAAAATTGAAGTGGAAATGAAGTTGGATGCACAGGAGGATACATACAACAATAGCCTGGTGAAATGGGTTTGTATCCCTGATACACTCTTTGGAGCATCAGGATTCGCGGTGACCTTGACAGTGTCCTTGGGAGAATAAAATAAAATAAAAGGGAGAATTTCTATCTACGAGAAGAAATTTAAGCAAAGGGCTACATTTACCACATCGACTTTGTAGTGTGAAGGAGTGACGCTGGCTCCCGGCGCTGTGGACTCATCTTATTTATCCAGAGGGAGTTTGTGTTTGCACAAGCACTTCCCCCGCTATCTATCTAAAATGCAAAGAGAGCACCTCGTTGTAGCAATAGAAGATGCCTGTTTCTTGTACGACACTCTCCGTTGCCTCAACCAGTTGTTGATGAATAGAAGAAAACTTGTTTTAAACCAGTTTAAATAAAATGCACCTCCCCGTGTTGTGTACAGCCTGTTTCTCTCCAGGCTGCCCAGACCAGTTGTCAATACTGCGTGAGCGTAATCTGAGTGAAACTCTGTCGAGGCGCTCGTGGTTGAAAAGAAGATGAACCTGTGTTTGCCATCCCCTGTAAAATTAAAATGTTGAGAATAACTGTGGTAAGATGGCAAGAGAAGAGAGCCCAGGGAAGTGTTCACAGCACAGAAAAAGAGGAGTTGCTATTCATGATGGAATACTGCTACCAAGAAGAAATACTAACGCAACCCTTCACTGTGTCTGGTTTTTAAGCCAGGTGCACAGACACACGTGTAAAACCCTCTGCAGCCCCTGCCCGTCGCTAGCGCCTTCCTTACAGAGGGCTGCGTGTTGGAGCTGGCACCCCTGCCACAGAGCCTTCCCGCAGCCCTGCAGTGCAGGCGAGCTCTCAGAAATGGTGATAGTGCGGATCTGCCCTTATTTACTGCATGTGGGCTCCTCCTTTTCTCTGCTGATTTTGGCTGAGGCACCCATGGACTGATGGAAACCCTAAGTGTCCATGTTTATGGAAAGCCAGTGGGTGGATCAGATGAGCAGCTCTGGTGGGAGCCTTCCCCTTTGGCTTCCTGAGAGAATGCTCTAGCGGCTGTGCTGTTCCTGCTGGAATGATGGATCAAGGGTTTCCCATAAAACTCAGGGCTGCCCACGTTTTTTACAGGGCTGGAGAGAGGAATGACTGTATAGATGTCAATTTCAATTACAGATAAACACAAAGGGGCAGGTGGTTTTCTTTAGCAGCATTTTCTGCTACTTACAGATCTCATAGACTCGAGGCTTGGTATTGACAGCGGGGCCAGAAGACTTTGCGCAGTGCCTTGCTCGTAGCTCTGGGGAGACAGGACCAGGGAAGCTCTCTCTCTGGGGACTGAGTTCATACAGCACCATGTTTGTTAATTCCAATTTGTTGTTGCTGATGGTAGGGAACAAAGACATGTAGGTAGAACTGATACTTTGAGGGGCTCTGTAAACCCAATGAAACCCAGCCAGGGTGCAGCACCTCACTCAGAAATCTCAAAGATTTTGCCTTCCTGGCTTTGGTAGAAATCTTCAGGGAAGACAGATTTGAAGCAGCAGGTTTAGGGCCCTTTGCTCAAGAAGAAACTGTTTCCAGAACTGGTGCAGAAGACTGAACAAAATCATTTAACAACATCAAAACAAATGAATCCTGGGAATGCTCACTCTGATGCCAACTTTGATGAGATCATGGAAAACTACAGTGTCTCATGGTTTGTCTCGCTTGGCCCTTAGTCCCAGCAGTTCCCAGCAGAGTGAAAGGGCAGTTAAGACCTGATATTTGCAAGGAATAAAATCAAACCTACAACGTATCTGCCATTACAAAGGGAATGGTAGCAGCCCCGTTCCTGACGGTGGAGCACTCTGAGGCACCAAGCACCCACGGCCACCAGCCACCCCAAGCGGGCACCGCTCCTCACACACAGCCCGGATTTGGCTGATAAGAACCAGCTGGGTTTTTCCACTCTGATAGCTGTGAGAAACTGATGACAACCTGTTTGACCGCTGACCTCTGAACTTGACCCCCTGCTAATACCTTCAGCTGCTGATTGTCATGGGTGGCTGGCAGAGCCCTTTGTCTTTTGCTGTTTTGGAGTCCAGACAGATAAATGATTTCTATTTGTCCTTTGGCGCAACGGAAGAGCTGATCGATATTATCCACGAATGATGTCAAGGATTTGTCGCCACAGCTTATGAATGACAAAACACTACCCAAAAAAACACCTTTTGGGGCAAAAGATTGAAAGCTGGAAAGGTTTATTGATTTTTGCTTTCTTAAATAGCAGCTCAAGCCACAAAAGAGAAAACGAAAAGCTTTGTGTGCTAAAATGCAGCAAAAAGCTTCCTCGAGAACAACGATTAGATCAGCTCTTGCATTTAAGTACTGTGTGCCTTGCCACAGTCAACTGCTCAATTTTGTCTGCTAAGCCCACTACAATTTCCACCCATTTTTCCTTATTTCAAAAGCGCTTGTATAGAGGAATACCAGCCTCTGGAATAAAATGCTTCTCTGCTTTTGGCCACCGGTCAGTCAGGAGAAGGCTATGCATCTCCCATGGAGGCAGACAGTGAGCTTAGGAGAGTAGAAGGAAACCTTTTATGTTCAAGCACTGGAAAGGTGGGTGCAGGTCCACTTCTGCCCTAGAACACCCAGCAAATCACCACGGCCTCACAAGGGATGCTCTGGCCGCACGGTGCTCCACAATGCTCACTCACTCCCTCCCAACCTCACCACATGTAGGAGGTGAACACAGTGCAGAACATGCCTTGGGCAAACACAAATTTAAGAAAGAATAGATGAAACGAAACAGGTTCCCTCCTAAATATCTACCCACAGCTCTGGTTTTGTGCAACCTACTCTGGACAAAGTGGCATTTAGTTTCTCCAGCAGCTTGAGGAAACCTGCCTCCCCACCTCAGAGCCCCCCTGCATGATGCACAAGGAGTCTGGAGTCTCTGTGGGAACCCCAACCCTTGGTTTCTAGATTTGAGCGTGACTGAGCCAAAGCTGAGGCTCCAGCCTCCCTGCTATAATCCAGTAAAGGCCCTAAAAAGGGACCCAGAAACCTCACTCTGAACAGCAGTGATGAACACACGCTACCCTGGCTTCGCCAGCATCCAGAGCCCAACAGGTGGTGACAGCGGAGCAGAGCCAGAGGAAGTCCCTGGCACTCTGGTGTCCCACCGACCGCTGTGCTCATCCTAGCTCTTGGCCAACTTTGCTGCTTCAAGGGAAGTGTTTCACCAGTACAACACACATGGGAACCAGCTGCATGGACAAAGAGCTATATTAGCTCACTGCCAGGAGAGAAACACGTTTGTGTTTACAAACAAAAGTGCCTCCTCCAGGGATGGCACGGGGTTCAAAGCAGTGCAGAAACATCTCCACGTCCAACATTTCTGCAAGTCCTTTTTACAACAGAAGTCCCTTGGCAGTCCTGTTTCCTAAAACACAGCACAGCTGGGACCAGGCTCTACAACATGGTGTTCTCTGGGAGTTCTAAACTGCAGTATTTTGGGGAAATAATGTATTTCATTGTAGATACATTCAAAAATTATATTCCCATAAGCTTTCAAGTAAGATTTTATGAGTAGCAGAGAAACAAGGAGTAGGCTTTCCAGCAGGAGGTATCAGCATGGTACACAGCCACAGGCATGCACACCGTCCCTCACACCCATGTCCCACCACAAAAATTAATCCCTCCAGTGGAATCCTGATTATAAAATTTGCATCCTGGCAGAAAACTTACCTTTTCCCCAAACAAGCCAGATCCCCACTGCTCTCTGAACCCTACAGACAGCAGGCTTGGAGAGAAGCAGGAAGCAATCACATTTCAGATTTGGAATTGGGCCGCACAACTGATATTTAAAGGGAATTTAAAGAGATGGGGAACCCCCAGCAACTCTAAAATCTGGAGACCGGTATCACTAGGATAATATTAGTAATGAGGAAATGGAAGACCAGAGCTGAGGAGGTTTCAGTTCAGCTCTCTGGAGCCAAGGAGAGCGTTTGGGCAGATGTAGGTGTAAGCACAGCAGAAGGGTGCTGAGCTGGGCACATGCTTGCGGCACATCCTCAGCACAACACAGCTTTTCACACCACACCTTCCCTTTTCCAAGCTTTACACCACTCAGCTTCCTGGGAAAAAAACAGCTTCAAAACTCGGTGCCAACCCTAGATGAAACCAGAGAGTTTCTCCCATCTTCCACCAGGTCCCAGCTTTGCTTGAAGTTCAATGAACCTTGCCCAGCCCTCAGGTAGTGATAAATGTCTGCTCGGGGTCAGAGGGGTTTGGTTTCAGCCGCACAACGCCCGGCTCCAGGGAGGGGATTACCTTGGTTTAAAAGGCTGGAGCTCACTGGGGTGAGGGAGGTTTCTCCTCCCAGCATGGTGGATCTGCACGGGTAACGAAATTCCTCAGATATTTTTGCTTGGGAACTTTGACTACTGAGATGAGACAGCACTTGGAAGCACTCCTGTTGTGAAGATACAGAGAATATAAACATGCAAGGGCTAAAAAGGACCCTCACTTGTCGCTCCAAAGAAGTTTGCTGAGCCTCTTTTGTGGAACTTGGTGTTGTTTGATTCATGCTCCTACAAAAAGCTTCCACGAGCCTCCTAAAGCCCAAGAGCATTCACCTCCCAGTTTACACCCACTATGGTTTTACAAATGATCTAAACCACTGCATGCTCTCTGGTCACGTCATTTCTCTTCTCCTGTTTGAGCTTTTATTTTGATCTGCGAAGTGTGTCCCACCGCCGGTGCCAAAGGAAGTTCCCGAGACAATGTACACTGTGTTGTGTTCATGGCACTCGCCTCTTCATTTGTACTCCTCCGGTAGCTTGACAGCTCGTTTCCCTAAATTTACAGAGCTCACATTTCATCCATGTATTATTCACTATGAAAGAATCTAAATTCCTACACAATATCCTGAATCAGAGTGTAAACTGATTTAAGCACCTGGCTAACAAGCTGGGTGGCTCCAGCTTTGGGCTCTTAATCAGATGCTCATTAAAAAGCACAGCCTGGCTTCTACTTTTAGAATTGTGACTTAATAAAAAATGTCTTAAATCTGAACCCAGCCCCCAAAGAAAGGAACAGAGGATTTCTGCTCATCCCTGGAAAACTTGGCTTCGGCTTTCCTGCAAGTGACATTTTACACCCCGCTTGCAGCAGCGAGGATGCTTTTAAAAAAGTGTTTTCTAAGTAATAAAACACCTCCAAGTGTGGGGATTAGACATAATCCAATTCCTTTATCAAATAAAGATGCCATCGTAGCCTTTGAAATACAAAGGAAGAAGTTCCCTCACTGTTTTCCATCTTACAATTATATCACATAACACACTCGCCAGAGGCTTGGCCGGTGCCACAGACACCAGCGCTGCGACATAATGAGAAATGGAAAGGGCTCGGCCTCCCCTGCCACCTGCTCACGCGTCTGCATAATCTGGCGAGAGAGGGATTAATCCCCACATTTTGATTTTCCATCTGCATTGCATCAAAGGTAACCCCTGTCAATCGGGAGACATAACCCATGTGTAAGAGCAGGAAACACCCTGCTTCACCACAGATTTTGCTGTGACAAATGTAATGCTTTCTTTAGGGGTCTGTTTGTTTAATTAAATTTTATGCACGGATAAAATGTTTTGTGAAATTTCCACTGTGGGTGTTGTAATTAAAACTGGTGAACTCGAGACAGACAGGCAACTATTGTAAAGCTGTCTTTGTCTGCCATTTGAACACTGGCAGTGGTGTTTAGCTCTGCAGTCAGGGTTTGCTTTTGGATGCCAAGCGCTTCCCAAACGAGGTGCAACTTGGAGCGATGCTCATCAGTTGAGAAGTGCATCTGGTTAAAGCATGAGAACACCTCTCCCTAACAAAGGAACCAGGAAAGGCGAACCAAGACAAAAATATAATTCCACCCCAAACTCTATAAGTGCCAACTTTTCTTCGATGCTTAGGAACCATTGTGTTTTTCAAACTCATCTTCACTCCAATTCTTGCGCACATCGCAGCGAGAAGGGTCCTGGCTGCTATTGCTGCTTGAGGAATGACTCTGAAAGGGCATTTCAGTGGGCTGGCCAACAATGCACCACGCTACCACCCTGAACAAGCAAAGAGAAAAATCACAGGAGCAGCCTGAAATCGTGAGCCATCAGAATAGATGTTGCATCCATTGACTTAAAATGAAATTTCTTGTGAAACAGAAACCTTGCATTCCAGCTATGGGTTCAGATGAGATGTTTCTCTAAAGAACTGGCTATTTCCCTGTGTAGAAAAGTAATGAAATATCTTGAGGACTGGTGGTTTCAGCTCAACTTGCAGCAGCAAGGAGGAGTCAGACGCTGGTCTGGGTGCAGAGTGGAGTCAGAAGCATTCACACAGTGCAGGGAGGCAGAAGGCTCCTATCTGACCCCCTCCACACAAGCTCCCTACAAGTCTGTGCCTCCATAACCGATTGACTCCAAGTGCAGCTCTACAGTCAGAAAAACTTAGATCTTAATTTTATAATATCAGCCTTCATTGATTTTTCCTCTAAGACTCAGTGCAAATCCATGAATCAGTCCATGCGTGATAGGAGAATGAGAAATAAAAGTCAAAAATATGCGTATGATCAGCCAAATCTCAGTGAAGTCACCAAAAATCAACGGAGGAAATGCATTCCCTTGAATTTTGCTCCACCCTTTGGTAGTACGGATCACATAAAGAAGTCCTGTAAGGGACTTGTATTACAGAGTAGGGTTGGTGGGAATTGAGAGCCACGGATGAGTGCAAAGCTTCTCCTTTCCCCACGTTGACCGGTTTCTCTGTCATTTTATCAGCACGAGTCAGAGCCCAGGCACGGCACAACAGTCCAATGTGAATTAGCGTAGGGGCTATTCACCACCTGTTTGAACTGTCAAGTTATGTGGGAAAGCATATCAATTAACAGCCGTGATTATCTCATCAGACTTCCCATCTGACAAAACAGTCACCCCCTTTCCAGCCTAATCCCCCCGGAAAGCCCCAGCCAGGGCTGAGTGCGGGGCAGGGAGTGGAGCAAGGGGCGGCAATGTCCATGCCCCAGGCTCTGCACTTTGCTGTGTGCAGCCAAGTAGTTTCACCCTGCAGACAGCAGGTATTTGGTTTAAATTCCCAGGAGCCTCCTATGTTCTCTTATAGCTTAAAAAGCTGGGACACTGGCCAGGAAAAAGGACCTTCCGTGACCTGCTCTTAACCCCCAAGGAAAGTTACACAAACTCTTTCACGCTTCGCTGGGATCGCTGTGTAGGAGTTGGCCAAAACAATACTTTCCCTTGTGTTTGCCTACCTTATTAAATATCAATTAATATTTATGGAAGTTTATAAACAGTGCAGCTTTGGTTTCAAGGGTGCTTAGAAATCTGATCTCCTCCTCTTTTTCCTCCCTCCGGCAGCATTTCTCCTGCTCAGTGCTGCATGGTGAGAGCCCTCAGCTCCTCTGCAAAGGCATGGGGATGGAGGTCCCAGGGCTCGGGGGTTCCTGGGACTGGGGGGCTTCCCCCTGGGCCCCAGCCCCTGGCCCTGCTGCCTGCAGCCTCTCAGGGCACCCCCAGACCCCACCATCCTGCTCATCCCTGGGCAAAGGTCTGAGGCCAAGAGAGACAGAGCAGCACAGATGGGTACTGGACCAGGATCAGGCCAAATGGATTTATACCAAATAATCCGTACTTGGTTTAAGTCCATTCTCTTTTTTTTTTTTTTTCCCTATTGACACACTACTTTGTTTTAAATTATGTTTAATTTAAAGGATTTTTCTGTACCCTTATTTCCTAGGAAGAGGCTTTCTAAAAGGCTCCTGCTGATTAATTGTTGCTGGGCGCCTGCCAAGTGTTGGAAGTTTTACATGTAAAGAGAAAATACGTCTCTCTCTCCACTTGCCCGTGCCTTTTCTGTTTGGTACTTCAGTCTATTTTACAAACATATGGCCTGTCATTCAAGGCAGAGAGCACCATCCTGCTGTCAATATTTCCCTCCCCATCACAAAGATTAACATCAGAGGCTCTGGCGGTGGAGGCTGGGGTTTCTCGCCTCTCACCCAAGCACCACGCTGCTCTTTGCCATGCAGCAAACACACTGCAACAACCCAATGCCACTGAGAAATTACTCCCGTTCCCACTTTCACTCCTCTGGTTATTTTTACCAGATAAATCAACACAGCACAGATGTTCATTGCCCCATTTTTCACAGTCTCTTTTAAATTCACTCTTTATTATTTGTAGCAACTTGGAATACTTGAAGTTTAATAATATTAAATAACAAGGGATATTTTTTGCCTGCCCTTGGCTTACCCTTCACATCATGCCAAGTACTGTGATATCCTACAGTACAGCTTGACACCGCTATGGCAGTAGCTGGAAAATACAGTAGAGTTTGGCTTCCTTTTAATTTCCAAACACAGACCACAGCCAGCACTGCCAGCACTTCGCAGTTGTTTCTGTAGCACAAGTTCTACCTGGCTCACACCCAGCCAGGTGCCACAGAGTACAAGGAGGTGGCAGGGAAGGCCGGGGAAAGAGCCGCTGCTCACTGCTGCCAGGATCCATGATCCACTGCGGGACCTCAAGTAAAGCATTTTGCTGCTCTGTGCCTGAGCTTCCTCACATGTGAGACAGATAAAGCAATGCCTGCCACATCTTAGGTGAGATGCATCAAAAAGCATCGCCTCAAGTGCCATCTCCTCCCTAAGCATCCCCTTGTGTGAAACAGGCACCTCTGCAAAGGCTCGTGGTGTTAACAGCTCATCCCAATTGTCTGGGGATGGCAGCCGTTACCCTTTGCCATGGGTAAGCTGTGCCAGGGTGCCGGGGCTGGAAGAAAAGCAGCACTGGCCCTGGCAGCTTATCTGCAAGGGCTATCGCAGGGAGCATCTGAGTGTGATTAGGTAAGAGGGTGTCAGGTTTAATGCATCAGACAAACCTGTGCGCTTGGCCTGCCAGACCCTGCAATCTGAGAGTTTAAGAAGAGAGGGATTTAGGGCTGGATTCTTCTCTGGGCTTCCAAAAATAAACTTTGGCAAACTCGATTTAAAAAGCAACATTCATTAAAAGGAATCAACTTTGGAAAAATTTGCTACATTTCTGGAAGTAGAAGGTCTGTGGATCACAGATAGGAATAGTCAAAGAAAAAAAAAAAACCCAAGCCCAAACCAAAACAATCCCCACGAGCAAATAAACCCCTTAATCACATTCGCAGTTGTTATTTTTCACCCTTTCTCTCCATATTCACCTCCCAAACCTATCCCCATTTAATGTAGAGAAATAGCTGTGATGTTTTAAAAGCTCAGATCAATAGCAACCCCCTCCGTCTTTCTCTTTTTTAACCTCCAAAATTATTTTAGGCAAGACTAGGTTCATTTTATCCTTATTTATTTATTACTTAATCGTTAGAGAACCCTTGAGGCAAAATAGCCTCGTTTGCAAGAAAGATCTGGTGCCAGAAGCAGCAAAAGCAGAGCTACAAATCAGTATGTAAACCAGCCTCAATCTACCAGCATAACGGAATCTCTGATAGAGCACGTGTTATTTGCTTACATTACTTAACACAGTTTAACATGTATTTTTAAACAGAACACTTGTTTCTAAGAGCCACAATATGGAAGGGCAAGAATTTGTCTCCAATCCATGATAAAAACAGGAAAAGGCATTCACACGGGGAAGCGCATCTATCCCAAACAATGCTCGGCAATCAATTTTTGCCTCGTTAACATGTCCCACGAAAGATGCCCTATCTATCCATTAAGCGTTGTTCCTGCACGTTGCTCCTTAATCTTTAGATTTGTTATTGTTAATTATTATTTATACAATTTCGTTTACTCTGGAACTGTGAAAGGTGCTGAATTAGCCTCCATGTGGGAAGAGCTTCTTATTCTGTTCTGCAGAACATTAAAAACACTCGCCAGATCTTCTGCCCCAATTTAGCCCTATGGAGACAGATGGGCAAACTTCGTTAAGATGGGACTTCCGTGCTCACTAAAAAGAGGGGTGGTCTCACCGGTTGCTCGCACCTGTGGAATGTAATTCTGTGTCAGCAATCCTCCGTTTATATCCAAGGGGCACAAAGGACTCTCTGCTGGAATTAACCCATCTATTAAAGTGAAACTTTTAAAGTAAGTTGTTCATTGTTAGAGGTTTTCTTAAGCTATATTTTCCCAATTCCAATGATTAAAGGATTGTCTCATTTCTTTTCCTCGTCCCTATACAGACAGACAGGTAATAGATCAATCAGATAACTGACATGAAGATGTCACTTTAACAATAGCTTGTTCTGAATGGTGAATATAGTGAAGATTCAGATGAAAGATGTGGGCTGAGAAATGACTATGAGTCCCTGTGTCGTGGGCTGGAAGGTGGCAGGAGGATAACATGATATTGTCATGCTAAGGACATCTAAAAGAAGGAGGAAGGGAAGAGTCAGCTAACGAAGCGGTAACACATTCCCACAAAAGATTACCTGTCTTCTACTCCAGACACGGACTCAGAGGGGCGATGGTTGCAGTCAAACTCAATAACAAGCGCATTATAGAGGGGTATTTAAGTGTCAGCAAACTTAAGGCTACACGTCTGAATGTACATTTCTTTAATGAATAGTTTTGTTGTCCAGGGATATTTACAGCCTGTGTTGGCAGCACCACAATAACCCTACTGTACAGGGCTGCTTACAGAATAAAATTACTTGCCTTAACCAAGCATACTGTAAATTTTCAGGAGGCTGTGTCCTATTGAAAACAGGGCCTTGCTGCGTGCTAGCACTTGATTTAAGGTAACGTGTACCTTGCTGCTTTCTGTTTGTTGTCTTTACAAGAGATCCTCTCCTGGTACAATAATGGGAGCAGAGGAGTGTACTCTGTGACAGGGATGCCCACAGCAGGATGGGACTTATGCCAAAAGCGTTGCCTTCACCAAAACGGTTGTCAAGGACTGGAAGAGGCTGGCCAGGGAAGTGGTGAAATCACCATCCATGGAGGAATTTAAAAGATGTGTAGATGTGGTGCTTAGGGACATGGTTTAGTGGTGGATTTGGCAGTTTGAGGCTTACGGTTGGACCTGATGGTCTTAAAGGTCCTTTCCAACCTAAACAACTCTGTGATTCTGAACCAAGGGTCACCTTGTGTCTCAGATCAGTGTGTCCTCAAAGGTATTTGTGTGCAGCCAGACCTGATTTTGCAGAGATTTATCGACAGAAGTGAACTTCAGATGTTGAGGGGGATCCTTCCGCTCTCAAACAAAACCCTTCCTCCTGACATAAGCACAATCAAGATCATAGAATGAGAAGTTCAGTCAGATTTGTGTTTTTCTGGCGTGAATGAAAGTTGGAGGAAACCCAAGAGTTTGGTCAAGCATTTCCTTTGGGTGTCAGTTTTTGTCATGTCCAAATCTGCCGGTCCTGCCTGAATGGGGCCTGGTGCCTCTGCTCCCAAATTTCAGACATTACCCCAGGAGCCTCCAGCAAGATGGGAGGGAGTTTTCTAAATTAACATTGCCCACATCTCAAGTTTAGAACAATGGTAACTTTCAAACTTGCTTTATTTTTTCAGTGCACCTGTGTTGTGTTTCACATGGATACACACACACACAGGGAGAAGTAGTAAATATGCATAAAGCGGAAAATTCTCAGGAGGAAAACTGAGGTAGGATGAGAAAAAAATATCAGAACTACAGAAAAATTCTAAGGTTTACAAATAGCAGAGGATGAACAAGAGCCAAGAGACGGTCATTGGAAACAGAGCTTTCCACGACCTTAGCTCTCTGCTCATTGTGTGCTCTGGGGATGAGCAAAAAGGAGCGAAACATGGGTAATGGCTAACTGCACAACCCAAAGCTTTCCCACAAAAGCCCTTTTGACTATGAAAGGTATTATTTGCCCACTTAATAAAAGCTTACCCCCAAATCCCACCATTGAAAGCATCAACCTTTAGCCTGTGACGCTGGTGTGACCAGAAGCCACTGGGTGCGAGGCCTGCTCTTAACCCCAGTGTACGAAAACACTTGGCGAGCGACCTGCCGATTGATTTACAGTACAGTGAGGGGACAGTGGATTAACGGTGTGTATAGCTGGATCAGCTTCCAAGGTAGAAAACAAGCTCAGCCTGCTTTAGATCTGTGCGTGGGAAAACTTAGCATCACCCTCTCCAAAGCTCATTTGCAATTTACGCTCCCAGAGGCTTTTTTTTTTTTACAGCAGCGGCAATCAGTCGATCAGCAGTCTCTAGTGAGTCAAACAACCCAAACTTCCAGCACGGTTTCTCCTCCTACTCATCTCTCTTGTTTGTGTTACTTCCAAAGGGAGATATTTTCCCGAGAGGCCAGAGGAAGAAGAGAGCAGGCAGTGAACTCAAGCGTGCAGCTTCTCCTTCGCTTAAGGAGATGGGAAGGAGGAAGAGTGTGAGATGCAGCTCTCTTCCACATTCACTGAGCAGAAATGCAGCAGAAAGGAAAAATCACTACATGAAAATAAGTGATGCAATAAGGTAACATTGTCATGGAGCAGAATTTCTCCAAAGGTACTAAAGTCAATTTGTTCTGCTGGAATAAATAAGGAAAGATACACTGTACACAAGAGCAAAGGCTAAGCTGGGGTGACACAGTAGCAAGGTGCCCACTTGGCGTGGCAGTAAGAGTGATGCGGCTGTGGAAGCATCGGGAACTACTTATGTTGTGAATGGAAAATTCAAGCCAAGGCAGCTCTGCTGGTGTTTGGATGCTAGATCTAACACTGCCTAGGTGTGCCACGTTTGACCTTTCACTTGAAAAAACACAGTAACATTAAATTATGTCTTTAAAAAGGCTCAGGTAGAGGTGCTGATCTGCCTGTTTGCAGGAGCAGAGTGTGGGCAGCACTGCTGGGCTCTCTGCACGGGCTCCCCTCTCTCTGCCTCTGCCTGGGCAGGACATTCCTGCTCCTGCTCTGCATACCAGCACAAGAGGCAGCAGATTTCAGAATGCATTTCTCAAACTATTGCAAAGTAAACGTTGAGTGAGAAGTTAGAAACCAAAATAAAATGCAAGATATTCATAAATAATCAAAACTGTGTTGGGAACCGAAACGGAAGCAGAGGGAATCCCGAGACTTTTCACGCACTTCACAGTGTAATGAAACGTGATCCCAGGGAGGCAATTCATTAACAGAATCACTTATCCTCGAGAGCCAAAATTGGATCGCAGATTTCATTAGCACTATTCATACCATCCTGATGGCAGCTAGAACCGACACGTCCAAGTGAATGGTCAACAGGGTCCTTCAACAGCAGATCTGGTACCACAGGAAATCAAGGCATCAGATCGGAGGGGAGCAGGCAGGAAGCCTCTGCCAGCAGCGCTCACAAACATCTCTCACGTGCTCTTTCTTTCTTTCTTTTTATTTTTGGGAGGGAAGACAGGGACCACCACTGACAATTCCACTAAAGATTACATTTACCCTTAGGAGTCTCTAAAGAAGACTTTTGAAAACACTTTATTTTGGGAGCTTTGGGAATGGATCAGATTTCACAAATCACCAAGTCCTACAGTACCTGTTTCCTTAATCCTTTTAAGTGTCCATTTGACCAACACACAGTTCTTGCTGCACAAACTGGATGCTTTGCTATTATTATCCTCAGTATCCTGTCCAGGGGCTACGTACAGTGCACACAGGCTTGGTGTGTTTGAAGTTTGTCTTTCAAGTGGCATCGCCTTCTCTCTCTTTCCTTCCACTGAAGCAGGAAATCACAAACAAATACGCTTCCTTAGAGCTGTCTGGAGCAGCACGCTTCTGCCAACAACAAGGATGCACCACCCATTAATAAGGATTAGGAAAAAGTGGATGATGGATGTGATACTGAGAATTTCCACTCACTGCAGCTCATAGCAAGGTACAGTTTGAAATGGATACTGAGTCAATTCTCTGCCTAAGCTATTTTTTTTTTCAGAGATCAGCTGAGAAGTAGGTGAAGTTCTTGTCCCACCTCAAGGCACTGGTGCTGGCCATCACAACAGGCAACATGGCAAATGCTGGACCTGCACCAGCCCAGCCGCACCGTGAGGCTTTTCGGACTGCATCACTGAAGCACCAGCTCCTCATTGCCCTGCAGACGCGCGAGGTCCTGTTACTTCTTCTACCTTAGCCAATGTGCTCCTGTCACGCCCCATTCATTTATATTGGTAAGTGTTAATGTTGCTAATAAAGTGCTGCCGAAGTGCTCTGCTCTCCTCCTCCCCCGGTGCTTTTTGCAGTTTGCCTTTTGCTGTTTTCCAAGCCAGTTACTCCCCACCGCAAAGACGCGTGGTGACTGCTGTTGACAGAGCTGGTGTGGATTTGCCATCCCCTCCCCAGGCATTGCCACCTGATGCAGTGACGCTGCCACAGCACAAGGAGACCAAACTAGGCACCAGGACAAGGATGTACCAGAGCTGGGGGCATCGCACCTCCCCGCTGAGGGACCCTCCAGACACGGACCCACATGATGTCCTTTCTGCATACTCAGGTTCTTTAAAGACTTACTGACAACTGAACCGAGGATACCGCCACTGAGTTCTGCTGTTCTTTGCAGAGCGTAAGGACGTGACACTGAGTCAAGGTGACCCAGACCACAACAGTTCATGAAGCCCAGGGCCAATGGCACAGAGGACCAGAGGATCCTCTTCCACCCAGGCACATGGAGCGCAGGTGCCATGGCAGCATCCTCCCCGTTTGCAGAGCCATTCCAAGGGACTGCCACCATCCCCTGGATGAGGACGAGCCCTGGCAGACCAGCTGCAGCTCGTCCCAGGGGGCATGGTGGATTTTTTCCTCTCAGCTGTACTAAAAAGGGCAAACTGATCCCATCTCACTATGGCCTAGAAAACCCCACTGGTAGCTTCGATTTAGAGTTGTTATTAAACAGGGCCAGAGACAGCTGCTGACAACTACTAGGGTTCCAAGTTGGCTGTAGAAGAAAAGTTCCTCCTTCCTCCTCCTTCCCTCGTGTCGTGCAACCAGTCTGCAGCAGAGCACGAAGGGCATGGCTGGAAGCAAACCCTTTTGCACAGGCAATCCCTTCTGAATCTCTCGGGGACTGGTGAAACACCAGAGAGGATTAAATTTGGCAGAGCTGTGCACCAAGAGCGTTGCTCTACACCCGCTGTGCGCTTGTGCGTGCACAGACAGCCACACTATCTCTCCAAAGCTGCAATGTCTCTATCTGAAGTGACACAGGCAACAAAAGGGATGTTCCCCCCACCACCCGTCGCCATCTATTGAGTGATACAGATGGGCAGTTCGGGAGGACTCGTGCACATATGCAGAGATGCTCTCATGTCCTTTGACCCTTCATCCCTCCATCATGGGAGATCTATAACATTTACAATCCAAAAAACAAAAGAGAAGGGAGAGTAGGGCCAGAATTCATCTTCCAGGCTGACACCTAGCGTTAATTAACGACTTAAAAATCAATGACATAAGGGACAGGCAGCAAATGACACCTCCACGCAGAGCCTGTCTGCTTTCAGGAGCAAGAAAAAAAATATCTTTGAGGACAGCTTTGACGCACGCTGTACAGGGCAGCTGGGAGGAGTGGAGAGGTTGGCACCCCCAGTCCACTGCTCTCTGCCCACTCAAACTCCCTGTTCCCCCACTTTAATTTTTCATTTCCCAGCTGCCAGAGTGCCACATTTGGATTTCCCTCAGGATGTTGCTCCCAAAGGTACGAGAAAGCTTGATTTGTTTTGAAGCTAAGCATACAACAAAACTACTGGAAGGCCTAAATGGGACATGCATTTTAAAAAGTTGTAAGAGATATTCCCTACTGTACATTTTAGGGGTGCAAAAGGTCAGTGCCCTGCATCCACCCAGGCCTGGCTGATCTTGGCCTACAGCTCCAAGTCTGCTCCAGGTAACCTGTACCACAGGTGAAAGTAAGGCAGCTCCATCTATTGCCGATTTTAACAGCAGAAGGCATCCCCAGGGATCCCAGATTTTTTTTTCTGGTGAGGCTGTTTTTATACCCATGCATGCCCACTCTTCAATAAAATTGCTTGTGATACACATCACCGTGGGATAACCTGGGGCCAGTGGCTTCTCTTTAAACCTACAAGGAATAATCAACTGTGCGAGTGGTTAGAATGCTGCTCCCAGGGCAAACACAGCCAAGGTACTTCCAACGCTACCAGGTGCCACAGCCCCATCTTGGCTGCAGCCAAGCAGCCTCACAGGCACAGCTGTGGATGGCTCTGTCTGGCACAAGCACAGGGCAGGATGCCAGCCAGTCCCTATAACGGGACTGACCGGCATCTCCGACGCACATGTCAAAACAGAAACAGCAGAAGGCAATCACACATTGACTTTAAGTTGGGAAAATACAGACATATTTACAGACACGCTTTGGATTTTGGCTCACAAGTCATCAGAAAGGCACGTTTATTACTTCTGGAGGTGAGGAAAAAGAGGTCAGTCCCGCACCACTCTCCTAGTGGCTGTGCTCATACAGCAGAGCATCCCTGTCTGACTTGCACCAAGCATCAGATAAACTGAGACTGGTATGTAACTGCTGCTTCAGATGGGATGAAGGGCAGGTATCGTCATTTGCCCATGCCATAAAAGCACTCACAGTGGAGACAGTGCTAGGAGAAACGCGCGGCTGTGCCCTCTCCTAAGTGCAGCACGGGCAATGTTTATTGTCGCGAGAGCACCCACAGGCTCAAACCGCAGCTCCCCTGGTAATCCACGACATGTGCCGGTCTGCGTACTAATCTAGTTAAAACAAATCAGCCCAGTGTGGGATCCTCAAAGGCAAAGGGTAAAGGTGTGACTCCCAGATGCTGCCCATCCCCAGGCCTCGGTGCTTCTCCTGCCCGAAAAGCCCCGCAGCCACAAAACTTCTGTGCAGGAGCCGTGCAGAGGGACGGTCCGGGAGAGCAGATGGCGTGCCTTTTTTTTTTTTTAAGAACAAACCTTTCTGGAATACTAAATCTTACAGGAGCTGTAAATGTCAAATTTAAATTCATACTTTGTACCACCTTTGATTTCAAAGAGGATTACACCTATTCGCTGAAAGCAAAGCAACACCAAAGCTACATGAAATGGAATTACGACTACTTAGGCCTTTTTCTATTGCCTCTTTATATTGTTAACTCCTTCCAATTCATTAAGTCTAATCCTTATTAGGCTAAGTAACACACATATGAATAGACAGGACTGGACACAGGAGCATATGTGCCTTTTGTATCACTTCCTGGTTAATCCCTAGCCCGGGGAGGGGACAGACATGGGGAGAAGTGGCCGACCCTCGCCCGCGCTGGCCAAGCAGCGTGCCGCCCGGCGGGAAGCACCGCACGGGCCACCGAGCCGCCCCGGGCGGCCACCCCAGCGCATCGCTTTGTTAATCAATCTGCTACGGAGGGAGGGCACCTGGGGTGCCGCTCTGTTATGGAAATCCGCTGGACTTAGCAGTCCTGTTGCTCCGACTCAACTTTATAAGCGCGTTCTCACAAAGCAGGAAATTTCACAAGGTGGGGAGGGAGGCATGAGAAACAGATGCATTTGGGGGGGGGGGGCGGGGGGAAGAGTCTACTTCCAGTTTGCCATCCAGTAAAAAGCTTCCAAAAGCATCCCTAGTGTTTTCTCCATCCCTGGGCTCTCTCTGCTCTGTTTATGGACTTGCAGCTCAAGTAGCAAGGACAGGAGAGGGGTAAAATCCGTGCCCTTTAGCAGCATGCAGGAGCATCCGGGGTGTTCACCTCACATGGACACGAGTCTTTGGCAAAGTGCCTCTTGCACATTTATAACCTGGTATTGCAACAGAAGAAACTCAGCTCCACGCTGAGCTACATCTCCAGCAGTAGCGCCTCCCCCCACCTGCTCCCTGCAGAAAAACAAGGGGTAAAATTCTGCTTTCTCAGGCCAAGGTGTAAACCAAAACCATGGAAGTCAGTGGAGTTACATAGCAGTGAGTGAGAAGGGAATCAGATCAAGTATATAAAATAGATATTTATACAGCACTCGCGTTGCTCATAGTGTTTTAAAAACAATAAAGTAGCAGCTTATAGAGTCTCTTGCATATTGTGGACATGAAATAAAGCCAAGACAGGAGTTAGAACATCTAATTCCCTGGCTACAAGGAAGAGAGAGTGATTCAGGTTTACAGGGTGCCATTCAGTTTTATGACAATATCTCCTAATACAGCAGGTTTATCAATTGAGCAAAAAGGCACAACGGGGTGTGTTATTATTGGAGCCTAATCTCACGCCTCGGGTGTGTTATGCGAGGCACGAGGCCAAAAGGCCACACCACTGTGTGATTATCCAACAGCAATGCTCACTCAGGACGCCGTGTCTGGATTATAAAGTGGATTGGCTTAGGCTTTAAAATGAAATGTTAACATTTGTTGCTTAGGTTTCAGCTGAGGATGGATCTCCCTGCTGTGGGTATAAAGTATGAGTAAGATATGGACGGTGCAAAAGCAAATATCCTACTCATTTTCACTGGGTCTCCTCTCTGCTGGTGAGGCTGCCCACGGCCTTGGGGTGCCACATTGCCTCTGACCAAACACGCAAGAGAAGAATATGTCTTCCTGGGCCTTAAGAATGAGCTAGGATATACAGTTATGGACATAAACCAAGAAGTACAAGATGCCTCACTGCAGAAAGACTCCCTGAGCAAGTCACTGGTAAATTAAGTGCTCCTTGCCGAGGGACAACATAATTCCAAGCTTCCCTTCCCAGAGCCGTGGCCCTGAAGGAGCCCAGCTCCTGCACCCACTGCGGGCCTTGGTCTTCCCATCCATAAAACAGAGCTAATGACTTGTTTCTCCATAGGTGCTCCTGAGGTCTAAGAAGCTGTCTGAGATCCTGGACATGTACACTGCATATTAAGTGGCTCCTGTGCACAAGCCACTGAGCTAAAGATTTGCAGGTATACGAATAAAGTGCTCCTTGCTGGATCAGTCCCATTTATGCCCGTGGGATCTAGGGGCACATGCTGCATACCCGGAGGGAAAATAGTACCCTACAGGTTTTAATTAGCGCTCTTCTACCAGCAAAGTTCCTGTCTATTGTCACTTAATTACTGTGTATCTACCCCAACAGACATTAAGCTTTCCCTATGACCTCTCGCTCTCTACACCCTTGTCATTCT
Source organism: Neomorphus geoffroyi (assembly GCA_033558235.1). NCBI lineage: Eukaryota > Metazoa > Chordata > Aves > Cuculiformes > Neomorphidae > Neomorphus > Neomorphus geoffroyi. The sequence continues at coordinate 3,582,272 of JAUMJM010000018.1, forward strand.
CTCTCTCAGAGCCCTGTGTGACACTGGGGAAACATGGAGCAACTTCTTAATTAATTGGACTAATTAGTCTCCTAGATGGCTGGACAGCTGGACCCTATCTCCTCCCTGATCTCCTCGTGGAGGGAACAATCAAATCACGGTTTGTTTCTGAAGAGTTGACAAAGTCTCAGCACTGCCCGTGATCTGGTTCCTATTAACCCGACTCCCCCGAGAGCACTGCAGAGGATGAAGACATTTTCCCTTTGGCTAATGAAGTCCGCGACAAGACCACGCTATCGCCAGAACAGCACCTGGTAGCCTTATAAAGGGTCAAGGTTCCCTCTCAATCCCTTCCCTTCTTTCGCAGGGTTTATAACGTGGCTGTAAAAATTTGCTCTGGCTTGAAACCCTCCCCACTGAGTCCCAGCCCCACACTGTAATTCTTTACAGCTTCCAAAACTATGTTTATAACTTTTTTTTAACCCTTTGTTTCAAACTTGATTTTTAGAAAAAGTCCACTCTTTGACCCTCCTGAAAGAGTATTTTTCTCTTCCTTGTCCATATGCACAGTCAGTCCCTGAGACCCTTCACTGTCTGGGGCTTTCTCACAACCCACACCTCCCATGAGCAGAGCACTTACCTCCTTTTCTTGCTCTGTAAACAGTGGCATTTTCCATTCGGGCAAAGGTTTAGATAATGCTGCAATTCCAAGGGGTAACTTGCATAGCTGGATTTTTTGTAATTCTCAGAAGGGATGGACCTTTACTGTATTTCGATGGATTTCTGCCTTTAGAGAGCTCAGAAGTACCTTTGATTCACAATGGGAACATGGGGAATAATTGGTCCAGACTGTCAATAACACGAGTAAAGAAAGCAAGAAGAGCACGGAGCCAACCTTGGAAAGTGGCCACAGAGCCCGGGTGTGGAGTTTGGGCCTGGGAGAAGCAGCAAGAGGCCACTGAGTTTTACCTGTCACGCTTGTATGATTTAACGCAACACGCAGAGGGCTCTGTTGAAGAGTGGGGAGCACAACAGACCCTTTGTGTCGTCTCTCTGGTTGATGGATAGCTCTTGGGCACAAACACACCTTGCTGACTTGTATGTGTGCTAATACAAATATCTGTGTCCATGTGCTAATCTGTCATCAGCCGATACGGAATAAGAGACTGAATGAAGTGAACTGGGAGAAAGCTGAAAGCGAAACGGTGTGTGGTTCACGACCAAGGTTAGAAAAAATAGGGAAAGGAGGCAGCTGGTAAAATACTCTCTGCAAGAAAAGTTTAATGTATTGAACCAACACAGCTCAGCATGGACTGCCAGGACCTTGGGCTTGGCAGCCATCCTGTTATCCAAACAGATAATGCTCAAACTCTGCAAATTAAGCTGCACAGACATAACCAAAGACACAGTTAAGTGTATGCACATCCTCACAGATCTCTGCTTCAGCCCAGAGCAACTCCTGGAAAAACCTCCTTGGGAATTTGTAACCGTGTTGGCACTGGATTGCTGCATCCAGCATCCCACCTTCTAACTCTGGATCAGATGTTTCCACTGACCCTACCCCTGCCTCACATATTTCTCCAAAGAAGAGTTTGACCAGAAGGGGAAATTCATAGTTTCAGTATGCTTTTACCACACATCCACACACTACAAACTGGAGAGAACACAAGATAAAAATATTTTCTATCTCTGGAGAAATTTTGCAGTTCTCAAAGTGCTGAGACTTTATTTATGCTTTGTTAGATGTGAACACCACTTGGAAACAAAGAGAGGGATTTTTTTTTCCTCCCACTCTGTCTATATTGTTTTTAAGGGCTACATGATGCTCTCCTCAAATGATACAGCTTTAAAAGAAATCGGGAACAGTGAGTATCCATCTGGAGATTTAAAACAAATACACTCAGTGCATTTTGGAAGCAAATTCAAAACAGCTGAAGGATGCAGCAGGAGGGAAACGCGAGGCAGCCACAGTAGGCTGACAGACGAGAAGCAAAGGAACCGTTAGTTACAGGAGCAGCAGCAGTCATATAAAAGACGGCTATTGAGCGCTGAAATGGGCATGGTGTAAGAAGCATGTTCCAGAGGAATCAAAAGATACAGGCTTCATTTACATCAGCTCAGAAACCGTGCACTACGGTGGCTCTGGTTTTACTGGTACCCAGCCTATTGGCATGGGTCATATAACTGGGCTGAAAGGAAAGCGAGCAGGCAAGAAAAGCACTTTTTCCGCACAAACACAGAGCCAACGCGTCTCCCTCCTTTCTACTGCGGTTCGCAAAATTGTCATAGGGATTAAATTACAATAAATGAGTTGAGCGCATGTGGGCAGGCTCTTCCCTCTTGGTCTCAGCCGGTAGGAGCTCGGGGAACTTTCCTGAGTACCAGAAGTTAAATAGCAAAACAGAAAAAGGAGGAGCTGAAGTTTCCCAATCTGCTCAGGAGTCCGGCAAACCTCATTCCCTTTCATCCATATGCAAAGCTTGGCATCTAAATCCCCTAGCTGACTTCAGAAAACTCACTGTCCGTACTAATGGTCGCTGCTCAAGGATCATCACACGGGCCTCTGACCTGTCAGGTTTTGTACTAGACTGAAATGGGAATGAGTGGGAAAAGGGAGTAAATAATATAAATGCAAACGAGTATATTTCAAGAATTTGTTCTTTCAGCGCATGCTATGGTGGACAGAAGTGACCAAGTTTCAGGTGCTTTGATCCTTAGTCAAGCAAATGATCAATTATTCCATCAGAGTTGTTTCACTCTGTGACAAGTGCTGCAAGACCAGCTCGGCTTTGGGGGAGTCTATTATATTCCTCAAGTGGGACTTTGTTCAGCTCAGACCCAGGGAGTCCCTGAATTCTTGCAAGAGTAAAAAATGAGTGAAAGAATGCAAGGCAAACCCTGGGGTTTGCATTGCCTGTAAGCCAGGGCTTCAAACCAGCAGGTCCTTGGATTGAAATGCCAGCAAGATCCATTAAGCTCCTCCTGGCTGGGCACCGACCTGAACTCAGACCCAGGAATTTAATTGACACTATTCCTGTGGCTCATCCACAACTTTGTTTTTTCCCTCCAAAATGGCATTTTGTTTTATAAAGACACTCAGCCTTTATTTGTAAAACTTGTGAGTGATGGAGCATCTCCCATATCCCCTGGCAATTTTCTCCAATGGTTAATTACTGTGACTGTCAAAACACACACTTCAATTCTCCTTTGAATTTCTCACCCATCACTTTCCAACTGTGGAACTGAGTTATATATATTGTTTTATATTTTTTTTTCTACTCAGCTGTAGAGTCTTTTACTGTCTTTTATTCTGCTCAACATTGGTATTTGTAGATTATGACCACATTGTCTTTTAACCTTTTCTCACATAAAGACTGGTATGAACTCTTTGGCACCTGATACAAGATTATCCTAATGCACTCCTGCACAATGGAGAGACCCCAGAAAGGGACAAGGATTGCGGGGATGAGGGACTGCACATCTATGAGAAGAAAGACAATCAAGTCTTAAAGAACAACCTGTACAACTCACCATACCCACGCTGCCTTTTTTTGCATGTTACCTAAACAACGGTCATTTAAACACACAGAAGATAAGAGATTAGAAGTCAAAGATATCAAAACATCCATGAGAGCTTGCCTATTGGTTAAACAAATGGACTAAATGAAGTCCTCTCTCACTACACACAGCACTCCCCACAATCTAAACCCACACACCATTAAAACGACGGTACAGCCTGTTTCCCAGTGACTCTCGTGCCCTGAGCACTGAGCCCCCACCTCCCATCTTCTTTCTAGAGGGAGAAGAGAGACTGAATGTGCCCTCTGAGAGCCTCGTACCTCCCACCAATCCCAGGGAGCAGCTTCCAATTCACTGGCAAAACATCAACTATTACCTTTTTAACTCATGTATTTTCAATACATACAAAGAACTTGTACAACAAGGTTTTGCTGTGGTCAATAATCCCTGAAATGATGTTTTCAACAAACCTCATTTCAAGTCTAGATCTGGAGTAGAGAAGTGATTGGATGAAAAGCCATTATATGACTGCTGTAATTTATTCTGCAGAGAGCTAAAACCACCAATTATCTGACATGAATGACACCACTTCTTTTTCTTACCAACACAAAGGTGCACAGTATCTATTTTCTGAGATCTAATTTAAATTTTAAAAAACCTCCTATGTTTAAATAAAAGGTGGTGGATGCAAACCAGCTCAAGTCAGAAATACTGAGCAGAAGTGAGAAATTGAAGTCAAGGCTGGCGCTCCATCCCTAGGTCCCCTGGGTTTCACTTGGGCTCCTCCGGGAAGCAGCAGCCGGCGTTTCAAACCACGCTGTTTTGTTGCTACATTAACACTGTTTACATGCAGGCAGAAGCTGCGAGGAGTTGGCATTTTATTACTTTGACAAGTGGGAAGAAGCGGTGCTGCAAAGAGGGGGGATTTTAATTTCATGCAAGCTAAAATTATCCATGTTACATGAAGTAGAAATCGGTTGGCAGACAACCACCGCACAAGCCACCCGATCCTGGTTGACTTTCTTATCTGGTGTTTGGCAAGGTCCTAGCTGCATTGTCCATCTGCTTTGAATAGGTTATAAAGTTAAGCGAAAAGCCCATAAAACCCACTGTATAAGATCTGAGGTGTTTATTTAAGGGGCAGCATCCCCTGCCATGTTCCCCAGCCACGACACCTTTCTCTGGCTGGGGAAACCAGTGACCCACTTGCTGGACCAAATTAATTAAATCTCATTCACTCATTAACACTAACCAGAGAGCGACTGCTTATTTTAGAACCTCAATTATTTCCCATCCTCTCCTCCAGAAGGACCACAGCATCAAATAACCATTTCCATGGCGTTTGTGATGCTTCCCAGAACGCCAGCACCACCTGGGACCCAGTTAGAAGTTTTTCAGCAGCAGTTTGGGTCCAAGCAGCGGTCGAGTGCTGCTGGGGATGATGCTGAGCCAGTGCAGAGAGCTCAGCTGATGCTTCAGATGTTAATTTACTGCAGGGAAAGGCTACCGCTGCTATATACTGGTTTATGGCAAACAGGGCAACACCTTTTAAACTGACAAATGTGAGTGACACATGGGAAGCCTTTGATGACATCTTGCTGGTTTGCTGAAAGGGGATGGAAGAAGAAGCCTGGATCATAAAATATGGGCTTTCATCTTTCACAAAAAATTTACAAGCAAGAGCAGGAAGATAAACATAATTACAATATTATGAAAAGCTCTGTACACATGTGCATCTATTTCTAATATTCACTAGGGGAATTACAATGTCTTTGTTCTGTGGTATGGAATATTCAGACAGCAAGGTACCGTCAGCTCTACAGAGGCAAATACAACTGCTCGTATTTAAAGAGAGTTGTCTGATAGTTAGAAAGGGGCAAGTTGGAAGGAGACTGAGATTTCCCTTTCTTGTGTTTGATCTTGGATGCTGGAGCTCAGTGTAGGACAGGGAATAAAGCAGGTAGATCCTTCAGTAACAAATTCAACAGCTGAGCAGCCCAGGACAGGCCAGGGAAAAACAACACAGGTACAGGAGCCCGGCCGCCCCCTCGCTGATTCACAGCATGTCCAGGGGTGTGGAGGGTAACGCTGACCTGCTGCACCAGCAAATAACAGACATTAATGCTTATTCGGGCACTTTGAAGCCTCTGAATTAAATGACAGCATCATAAATCCACAATATTACTTTTGAATGTCATTAAATTTGCTGATGTTTCAGGTCAAATGCGAGTTTGAAACTCTAAACAATCAGAAGAAAATCATTACCTCTCCGAGGTGAAAAAGTGCCCTTTATGGGATAGGGATATATAGTTTTCTAAACTAGTTTGAACTTATTGCAGCAGCTCCTATTTACCTTGAAAAATCACTTCATAAACTCCAATTCCAGGACTAAAAAGAAGGCAAACACTTTTTATGGACTGCCTCAGTTCATTTAGTTCAATTCATCATAGCTTTGTTGATGTAACTTGTGAGCGAATCTGTTCATGCCGCACAGCTTTATGCCGGTACAGTCCTTTAGGGATGGTAAGTGAGATGACTCCAGGCTGTCACTTTCTCCTCCTGATGTTTTACAGCCGCTGCTGCTGTAGGTGGTTTCTGCTTTTCCTATCACAGTGACATCTGAGTGCCGCTTCCAATGAGGCCAAATGGCCAAGTTCTAGCAGATTTTGGACACTGGGAATTAATCAAAGTTCAACGTTTATGTCCTACAGTCATTCATCAGCAGAAACAGCCAGCCACTCCAAGTGAGGACACCAGGGTTTTCCTTCTGGTTTTCTTTCTGGGCTCTGTAGAATCTGGGAAGTTTGGTCACAGAAAGCCAGTTTGGATCATCACAGCTGGTCCTGTTTAGCATAAACCCCCTCATACTCCCTGTCTGATCTCAAGCATGTCTCTAACCTGCCAGTTCATCAGCTGTAAAGTAGGTATGTGTGACATGCAGAGGGTGTCTGCTGAGCTAAATGCTGATCATTTTAACCCTTCCCTGTAAGGGTGAGCCAGAAGGTAGGAAACTGAGAGGTCTGCCTTTGGTTTTCTGTCATCCTTCTTTATCAAGACATCTTCATTTTCACCTTTACTGTACACTCTTCCCCCAAAAGCACCTGGGGCTGATGACACTAGGGTAGGTACCATGTGGTTAGTCAGAGGGTAACTTTTCCTGGAAGCTTTTAAACGTTAAAAGTTTTACACTTTTCAGCCACTTTCTTTGCTGTTCCTCTTCTCCTGCTGGGGAAGCACGGGAGGAGACGGGGCAGCAGGCAATTTTGGAAGTGCTTACAGCTTTCCTTCTCTTCTCCCTGCTGAGGATAGAAGACAAAAGCGATGCTCCTGTGACTCCCAACTCCCTGGCGCACGCACTCCCTTCGCTGATCTGCAACATATTGTCTCTGACTCATCCGTGTTTCAAGAGCGGAGTTAGCAAGCTGTGAGGGAGGGAGGGATGCCTCCACAGTACCCACACTGAGACCAGGGCGAGAGCTGCCAAAGAGCCCTCTGCCAGGCACAGTGCTCTCCACCCACGGAAAAATAGGGCAAGCGTGTTTGCAGCCCTGGAAGCAAATGCTGAAACCCTTGAGAGATTTAACTTATTAAACTTGCCACGTGTGATGGAGATGTTATCCAGTCTGTTGTAAAGAGGTCTAGAAAATAGCTGCTGCATAGTTTTAAAGTGGCTGCTATTAAGATGTTTTAAAGAGGGCGAATGGGTGAGTTTGCGTGTACAAGTGCAAGAGAGAGGGAGAGAGCGCACATGCAAGCAAGCGAAAGAAATATTACATGAAATAAAGAACCAATTAAAGGGGGGGAACAGTCTCTTCAGAATGATTGGCTCTGTCTAAGCCAAGAACCAGAGCATTTAACCTTTTGTTTGTGTTTCACGGAAACGTTGCCTTGCTATCTGCTGAGGTCACAACCAGGTCACCGCCACAAACCATCCCCACCGTGGCCACTTGCCGTAAATCACCGCGGCTGGGATGCAGCTTGTGCCCAGACTGGCCTCAGCCCAGCCCTTCCTGATATGCCTGTCACCCCTGGAAATGGTATTGGAATGGTAATCAGGCACAAATAGGATTTGGGTTGCTTCTTGCTGAAGAATTGGAAGAAATCCAGAGCTGAACAGAATGGATTTTGCAGTAGCGTGGGCACTTCTCCATCACTACGGCAGCTGGTTGAGGTGCTGTGGTTGAGGTTGTGTCAGCTTTATGATAGGATGATCTGCCCCACGACTCATGCTGGGAGCAAAGTTGGCACTTGGAGTCTTCATCCAGGAGAGAAATGAAAAGCTCAAATCCTCCTTTTGGAGGAGCTTGAATTCCAGGACTCTATGCGAATACAAGGTTATTTTAAAATAGAAATTTTCATGTGTAGGATACAAAGGTAAAGGAAATTATTTATTTACAGCCAACACATCCCTCAACCTCTCACTTTGAAACAGAACTTCACCAAAGAGTCCATTTTAGTTAGTTATCTATTTGCAGCCTAGAGGCAGGTCTGTTGATGAAACACCTTCAGGTGGGACACACAACTCTGAAGCCGATGCACAAGATGGACCGAAATGCTGAAAATCCCCACAGGGCAGCAGGAACAATTTATTTGGCATGTAAGAGACTGGGAGTTCTTGCATGGATCAGCTGATGAAACCCCTTCAAGCCAAAAGCCTGTCCCTGTGTTCCCTCTTGCAGTTCTCTCTGGCAGGAGGAAGCAGTGTAGGGCTCCTCGCTCCTCCACAGCCATTTCCAGACTTTGTTCTGTCTAATAAACACAGGACACGATACAAAAAGCCCTTGCTAGCCCTCAGCCACATCTCCTTTCTCAAGTAACAGCAATTTTGCCATGTTTTGTCTATCCATCAGATGACAGCAACCTCTTTTTACCAAATGATATTACTTAAGGGCCTGTTAATTAAACAGACCATGGAGTAGAAAGAGAATCGAACGAAAGCAGGGTGGGCTGAGGATGGTGAGAGGTCCCCTTTGTGGTCACGGAGCATTAGAAAACCAAAAGTGGGCTTTTGCTTTCAAAAGCAGGTTTACCTTTCTGCTACAGAAGTAATATTTTCACAGTTGTTCTGGGGTGCTGCAATAATCCAATATATGTATATCAAATAATGTGTAGTATTGAGCGTGCCTATCCAAAGCTGGAGGTACTCGCTATGTAAGCTATCTTCAAGAGGTTGTCCTGAAGGGATGCAGCCAGTAAGAATGACTAGATTTTATATAGTGAATAAATAAAAAGCTTTTACTGCAAGCTAGAGGTTTTCAACCAAAATAAAAACTGCACGAGAAAATGTTAATTTAGTCAATCTCTCATCTTTTTGAAGAAAAACAGAATTGAAAATATCCAAAATTTTGCAGTGAAACAGATCGAGCAGAGGGCTTTTTTTTAACTCATGTTTGGAAAATGTAGACTAATTTTTAATCAACCAAATTTCTGCTTTCTGCCCAGGTTTCCAATAAAAAATATGTAACTTTTGGAAGTCCACTAGGAGGGAAGGAATTATTGTCTCCTTGGCAGTTGGCTAAAAAACTGCTGTGAGGCAAGCAGAGAAGCGTACCGCTTCACAGAGCGACCACGGACGCATCTATCCGCAAGGAGCTTAGCTTATTTATTTACCTAGTAATCAAATAAATTGTTTCACTCCATCTCTCTAGGCTCAAGTCCTCTATTTATTCTTTGCGCTCGAACCACCGAGCGCTGGCACAGCAAGCCTCCCGGCACACACCACAAACCGGTGCAGCAAAAATAGTGCAAACACAAACTTGTCCTCTGCTTCCACACAATGAGGCAGCCGGTGCCATCAGTTTTAGCCTCACCTTCCCAGGTGCATGCCAAAATACTGGTGGTGTTCACTCTAGATGGAGGAATGATGCACAATGCCCATGTCCTGCTGCACGTGTTGCATTGCATGGTGCGCATGCTGGATTTGGGACGCCCATACATCCCAAGGTGACACGTAAACTCTTTTCATGGTCAATTTAAACTCACACACATCAGCACCGTGGACATCTCTGTTGCTGTTCTTCCTCACTGCATGTCCTTCACCCATCTCACATGAATTCTTTTTCTATCAGCTCATCGTTTGTGTATTAACTCTCGATCAGCTCAGAGCTGGCCCAATTTCTCTGCCCCCTGCTGTAACACGTTAATGGAGGATTTGTACCAGCAAAGCGAAATGGCCTTTTTGCCCATGAGACTTTCACTTAAATGTAAAAACAGCAGAGCAGGAGAAAGCTGGCAGAGACTGCCACCCCCATAGCCCATCTACTTGCAAAGGGGAAGGATGGTCTCAGCGAAGGGAAGACGGCGGTCCTTGCTATGCCTCTGCTTTCTGACTTGCTTTCACACACGTTCATTGGCTCCTCTTAACTATTTTGACTTTCAAAAAGACAAAGCAAAATAGATCAAACACACCACAACCTATAGAAGCACATCACTGGTTTTCACATGCCTCTGCGATGGCACCAATGAAGGTTTCATTGTAACCCAGGAGTGCCAAGTAGACCAGGACCATCCGCTGCTCCCGGGACGACTATGCTTTATTTCTGGAACTGTGGAACCAGCGTGCTTACATCCCTACACTGAATGTCCTCCATCCCACCAGAGAGAGACAAGGCACCTCCTGCAGGGCAGGGAAGGGGAAACCTGGTGATAATGTTACATAGAACAAGAGGGTCCTAATCAATCAAAAGCCTTGTGCTTTGCCCCGTCCCAAAAAAGACAAGAGATGCCTACACTGAAGATCCAATGCAGAAGGAGCGAATGGAGAGGACTGCAATGGCAGATGAGGACACTACAACAGCCGTGCACTGGAACCAATAGCACAGAGCTGGGAGGTCCCCCAGCAATGCCTCAAAGCAAGCAGCCCCTTGCCAGTGCTCAGGGACTGAGTTCTGGTCCTGGCGTTAAGGAGTGCCACCCTGGCATCAACGCCTTAGAGAAAAAGGAGCTGTCACTGCCCAGCTCCACGCTCTCCCACAAATACCAAGACACGCAAAGACATACGAGGAGATATAATTTCCAATATCAGAGACAAATCCAAATAAATTGAAAAGCAGGGACAAGCACACGGCTCTGCTTTCAGTGGGAGAGAGAGGGCTCCAATAGTTCAAAACAGCCGGAAAAACCAACCCAGAGGTCCTGGTTCAATATCACAAGTTAAACGTGGATCTAGTTCTGTTCACACAGATCCTGCACTTAAAAAAAAAAAAAAAGACAACCCATCCTAAACATTCATAATGTGCATTGCTAACTGCATATTGCACCTCCAATCATTTGTATGACAGAAAAGGAACCTAATCCTGAATCTGAAAAACTATGTGATAGAGGATTTACAGTATTAGAAGGCAAACAGTGGCAGGTGTAATTAGGAGAAAAATTTGTCATGCTCTTGACTCTAGGAGAGAATGAAAGGTCTGGAATAGCAATCTCCCAAGTGTTTACCCAATGTGAGCGCACACAAGATGGAAAGCACATTTCCGACCACGGACAGATTAATATTTGATGCCAGAAAGAGAAATGCACGCTGTTCATGTTTATTTAGGATATTGTGAAATACAGTGAAATTTGCAATTTTATTGGATTCAGGGGTTCTGTGTTTTTGAAAAGTCCTAAGCTACTGTATGTTGTATAAGAAGCACATATGTTAGTAGTTTAGACATGCCAGCTGCAGAGAATGAAAGGGCTTCCCCTCCCCCTGATTTTAAAGAAGAGGAAGAAAAAAAAAAGATATAAAAAGATTAGCTGCAGGATAAACTGGGAAAACTCCACTGAGCTTTCTGTGTCTCTTAATACTAAATTTAGTGGCAAGAACTGACTCAAAGGAAAATTATATCTAGGTTACTTTGCCAGCCACTGCAACTCTGAAATGTGGTATTAAAGCAACCTGCTCTTTTAATGGGCTGTTTTGCTCTGCCCAGCAAGGGTGTAGTTTAGGCACACGTGGTGATCATCACCTTCCTGTCCCAAATCTGCTCCCAACACTACAGGCATTTCTAGAACTTTGGTAGGTAAGTATGCAAGCACCCAGCTCTGCCCCCAGAAGTGGATGTTCCTTAGGGAAACTTGGCCACCCTTTCCCAAGCAACGCCCTGACACTGAGGCTTTGCTGCCAGGATTCTCAAGATGATGACAACAAGTAAATCAGCAGTAAGGGGTCTCAACATGGTGCAATTTTCTTTGTCTAGCCTTCCACTAATTCATGAACAAACTCGTTGCAGAAATCATGTGTGTAGTCTGTTCTCCCGCAAAGTGCTGTGCCCGCAACCTGCCTTCCCAAAGCTGCCCCTGCCCACGAGCCACACGAACTCCCCTGCTGTTTACCACACCACAGAGCCCTTCCAGGAACAGAGGTTTTTCTCCAGAAGTTAAAATATTGATCACACACTAAGAAAAACAAAAAAGAAAATTATATGGATATGTATTAACCATGTACAAAACCCATGTAAATCACAACCTTTCATTTGTGAGCCCGTTTTGGGGTTGGATGCAGCCATACAGAGCTGGTGCACAGAAAACCAGGAATGGGACCAGTGAGCAGATGCCAGGCAGCTGTAGTCTGTCCTCCATGCAGAAATTTGTGTCCTCTCTAGTGCTGTGTGATGCACACACCTTCACACCTGCCCCTTTATCCTTTTCCAGCTCACAACCCTGGAAAAGTTGGTCCTGGAAAAGCAAACTCTGCTGCCTGCTTTTTGGCACCAGTTTTAGCATGCTGGTATTGGGCACGGCGCACAACCTGAATTTCTGCACACGGGTGATAGAGGTCGGGCTGGAAAAGCAGCACTGATTTATCCTGCCTTCTGTGCCTGGCAGTGCAGCTCCCTACAGGCCTGCCTTTGCTCTCAGCCGTGCAGCACATCCCTGTGTCGCTGCATGCGCGCAGGCTTTGTCCCCAGAGATGCAGCCTAAGCCTTTCAGGAGGGTTCCACAAAACACGGCTGGGATGGTGGTGATAACGTACATTAGAGTTAAAAAGGAAAACGGGATATTCTGGGTGAGGAAGAAGGCAGTTTGTTTCTCTCATCCTTCTGCCCAGAGCCCAATAAAAGGGATATATTATTCTCCTACACATCATTGGGCAGGAGAAGAACTGTGTGACAGCTTCCATATTCCCTGCACAGCCCGGGCAAGGAGAAGGACGGGAAAATTCTCTCCCTCTCGCAGAGGCAGAGCAGCAGAGACGGGGGTACCTGGTCACCTCGCAGTGATCCATTGCACGCAGAGAAATGGGTTGCAGAAGCACACGTGTAATTTGTAGCTGGAGGAAGGATTGTTTGTAACAGAGGAAAGGGAATGGAGAAAGAAGGGAATAAATAGCAAAACTGAGAAAATACGTAGAGGGAGGCGAAACCTGGAAAGGAAAAAGATCTGTGCAAAAAGGTAGGGAAAGAACAAATGGTTAAACTAATGAATAAAGCAGGTTAACAAAGGACTGAAAAGACACAGGGAAATCATCATATCAATATTTTGCAGTATGAGAGGAAGGAAGAGCAGAGCAAAGGGTGAGATGGGAGGAAGAACACGTGTAAAGGTTACACATTCACTCCTGTACTGAGGATGCTGGCTCCCATTAAAATATGTAAAGTGCCCAAAGAAGCACACAGGCTGCACAACCTCTTGCTCAAGAATAAATGGTGAAGTCGGGGTCAGCCCCAACTCCTTTGTGACTGGAGGCACATTTTACAGCTCTTAAGACAATTGAAATAGGAGCAAAAACAATTGATTAATCCAGTGGTGCCTTGATGGGCGACAGGTAGAGGGAAGAGGAGGATGCACAACACGTGTGTGCTGCGTACGAGCCTGCCAGTTCATTTTGTGGCACTATACTAAACCTTGGGGTACGATTGAAAAATCTCTCTGAACTTCAGGAATTAAAAACACTCTGAGTATCATAAAGGATTATACTCTGTGTGTAAGCGTGTATCTCATACACGCACCACAATTCATTTATATAAACCCCACAAAAAAACATTTTATATAGCTGGGTATGGTACACACACTGAAGCCTCCTAAGAGGTTTGCATGAGGCAGACTTTTCCATGAACCCTATGCAGCTAAAATTAGTATGAAAATGGTGGTGTTTCATAAAAGAAAGATATGTGGATGCCCGTAAGTGCCATTTTATTTCTCAGTGAGAGGATAAAGTGTTTTTTCCTACATAATTTTTGATGTAGAGGCTAAATTAGGCCCGAGAAGAGGGACAATACAACTTTAAACATCATTAGTATTCAGTCTACGTAAGCCAACCAACAGCAGTTATGTATTTTTGCAAGTATGCATATAATTTATTGTGGAGAACACAATTTACATGGGTAGTCGATGCCTGTTTTATAGCCTCACAAATAGATGTATGAACTCAAGCATATAATGGCTCAACCAGCAGGCGCAAATACGTTCTAAATCTTCTAAATGTGCTTCACAAAAATGTAACTGAGGAATATAAAACAGATCAATTCTTGCATGTTATATATTGGTTTTTGATTTACAAATCTAATCTGGGAAATTTCTTTAGAAATGAGTGGATTTTTTTTTACTGAACTTCTTCTTTTACAGGATTGTGCCAGTCAAATCCTGGAGGATTCCCTTCTGTATATGACTGGGTTTAGAGGTTTTTTATTATTATTTTAATCTATGTAGAGAATACAGTATATATTTGTAGCATTTGATTTCACAGCTTCTTGTATGTCCTAGTACTAATTTCCTAAGGAAACCCTTTCCATTATTTACAGGCTCATAACGCGCAGTGCGTTTTATCTACGTTTGCTCTAATTAGCTTCCCAAAAAGAAAAGGGGGAAAAAAAAAGAAAAAAGAAAAAATGCATTACTGTGTGGCTTCTTGCACATCCTAGAAAGTTGGCAGTTTCATTTCTAATTCAGGTGCAGGGGAAAGATAAAATCTGGGTGTCTGGAATAAAACACATTTCTAATGGGATGGAACGACAATCCCTTATTACCTCCTACCATTTTTCTCATAGTTTTACTCCAAGTACAGCAAATCCCTGTGCTATATTTTTTCATAATGTATAGCTTGCTATTACCTCTCAAGAACAATTTTTATAGAGAGGGTGCCCTGTTCAATAGATCTGTAGTGTCTCCAAGGGGGAATTCACACAGGGTTTTATTTATGGTTACACTCAACTATACCATGTTGCCAAGCTTCTCCCTTTGGATTTGTCAAAAAAAGACTCCTTTCTCCACCAAAGCGTCTGCATCACATGGGTATTAAGATATAAAGGAAATAATTATTTTGCCCTTTTTAAGACCCTTATGGCACTTGTCTGATATAACATCAAAAGAATAATAATAATTAGAAGAACAAAGTTGGATGTTTGAATATGAGAATGAATATTCTGAAACACAGGTTTTGCTTTGAAGCACGGATTATCTAGAATCTCCAGAAAGATGATTGTTGCTGACTGCTTGTATGTTTTCTGACTCACATACGAAGCATTCATCTGTCTCCAAAGGTTTCTAGTATCATCTTTGCTGATACCAGAGCACAAACAAATTAATTCTACCATACCCCTCCAATATTCTTCAATTTAGATTCAAATTTTAGCTCTTTCCACGTACAGCTCGATATTTTCTGTCTAATTATAAATTTTAAAAAAAATTACCAGAACTTAAAATCAAAAGGGAAAAAATGCTTATCATTAAATAAAATAAATCCCACCTTGTGACGACCTTTCCTCTAGCATTAATTTCCCTGTGGGTACGGGTGTCTGAGCATGACTGTCTGTCTCATTTTGGGTCCCTGTCTCTCGCGCGGGCACTGGCAGAGGGAGAGGTATGCAATTACACTCATTCATTATAAATACACCTGGGAGCAGAAGTGGGGCATTCAGCTCCCAAAGCCCGTCGCTGCCAGCATCGAGCCCCTGGCACAGCGCGACGGCTGATCCTGCAGCAAAGGTGAGAACAAAGAGACTGTTCTGCTCGAGGTACGACTACAGGCAACAACAGCTCTCCTGGTCCTAAACTACTGGGAGGGACAGAGCAATGTGGGAGCTCAGAGCTGCAAGGTGATTTATGAGTCATACTTGGAGAAAAAAAAAAAGCAATGTCATTTAATGGCTTGATAATGTTTTTGTTTGGGTTTTCCAAAGATAAGAGCAAAGCCAGAACCCTTCGCCCTGAACCCCTGTGAAAAAAGGAGGCAAAGACAAAATTGCCCCATTATTCCACAAGAATACATTAAGAATATTTCTTTTTCCACTGGGAAATGTATCTGATTTTCCAGAGAAGAAATTGGTATTTCTCTTTTTTTACAGTAAAAAGTTTACTTCTTGCCTATGAAAAGATCAGTGTCCCAAGTGGCAAAAGCTCCAGGGAAAAAGGAAAACACTCTTGTAACAACGACATTTCACATTAAAATCCACAGTTACCACAAAATCATGTTTTCTGTTACAGTATCTTCAATGCCTTTTATCTACTGAAGATGACCGTGGCCCAGTTCCTGTGAAAACCCATCTGGCATAGCCCAAAACACCCATTCTACTTTCCAGACACAGGATCAGGTTTTCAGTGTGTCTCTACCTACCGGGGAAGCTGAAAGACAGCAGGGCCCCATGATGCCCAGTGTCTTCCCTAGGCTATAGAAGCAATAACTGTGATTTCCCTGGATGACTGAAGGAAGAACCTGGATCCTGCAAGGAGCAGAGCTGCTCACATCCCATCAGAGTGATTGTTCACCAAGCACCACCAAAGCACTGTTGTGGCCTGCAATGCCATGCACGCTTTCATACACACAAGGCTTTTTGTTCTATTTAAGATGCTTGCAAGAGGCTAAAAG
Source organism: Neomorphus geoffroyi (assembly GCA_033558235.1). Classification (NCBI taxonomy): domain Eukaryota; kingdom Metazoa; phylum Chordata; class Aves; order Cuculiformes; family Neomorphidae; genus Neomorphus; species Neomorphus geoffroyi. The sequence goes on from JAUMJM010000018.1 coordinate 3,598,557, forward strand.
GCCTCTTATGACATACAAGGTGACACAAGCCCGGCCAACAGCCCCATATCCCCTCAGCTCCATGCCTTTGTCAAGTCAAGGACACTGGAAAATAACCTTCCTCTAGTAAAACCTTGCACAGCACTGCGCATGGCTGGACTGGACCTGATGACCAGGCTCAACTCTCTGCTCCAGAACAGCAGCGGCAATTAAGGAAAATTTGGCAAACGAAAAAAATTCAAGTCATCCACATCCTTATTTCCCTGATCACTGAGCAGAGTCTGCACTGGTGAGGGCAGCCCTGAAGGTCGGAGCCCGTAGAGATTACAGACAGCACGTATTGAGGTTAAAGCATAGCAGCTCTTTCAAGGTGGATATTTATACACCAAGAATTTAGAGGGAGCCCAAACTCACTTCATGTAGGACACCAAAAAATTACGACAACTTTGCACAGAGACATTTAAACAGAAAAATATCAATAGGTCATATAAGCACTCAGGAGAAAAAAACCCCTCTCTTTGGAAGGTTAAAATGAGAAAGATGAAAAAGAAATACCTAGAGACAGTTCCGCTTAAAATAAGAAACGTAAACGTTTCTCTGCCAAAAAATCATCAGTTCACCTGAGGATAATTCTCCAGGGCCAGTTGCTGCAGCTAAAGACAGCAAGACAGCACTCTCCTCTGGAAAACCAGACTCCTGGAGTGCCTGGGAGCTCTTGGGGAGCCCCAGTGACTCAAAACACAGCACCAGCACCTCCCAGGCCCTCTGTCTCAGGGCATGGAGGGCTGCTGCAGAGGGGACCCCTGCCTCACATGGGCAGCCCCAGATTCCCCAGGGCTACAGGATCTGACTTTATCCACTTGGACATCCCATAGTGTCCCGGTGCTGTGGGCAGAAAGGTGTTTTGATGGTGTCTATGTACATGACACAAAGCCTCTTGTTGGTGCTTTCATAGCCAATGTCCTCAGTAAGGAGGTTCTGCCCAAACCTTTTACGTTACTGATGGTTGTAATTAATAACTACCCTCTATGAGCCAATACAAACGTATTCCTTTCGTGAAATCGTTAGTGCTGTTACAGTCACTGGAGATGGCAATAATGTAGCCCAGGAGTTCTGCAGATGTAGGTTTAGATGTGGGAGTACAATTGAAGTTAAAATTCCAGACCAAGGTACACTGGAGCATTCCCACTTCATTTTAATTGATCCTGCCAAGCAAGATTGATTATCTGTGAAAGGGCATTTAACACTAAAGAAGTAAACAAGGATCTCTGCTAGCAGGAAGCAGAGATGCCTTAAGGAACCAGTGACTGCTTTTAGAGAGGACAAAACCCAGTGGAAATGGGGAAAATCAGGAAAGCTTTCAAACAATCTTCCTGAACAGAAGGCGAGAAGGATGGTTTGCAAAGGAGAGCAGCGCTGGTGGAGTAGTTAATGAAATCTTGGTTATCATGGTCCAGTCTCTGGCAGCGGCCACTTCCCAGCTTCTTTCAGGGTTTATGGAAAGGATCTCGATCAGACCAGCAGTGTGTCTAAGGACCAACAGGACACCTGGGCTCCCACTGCACAGCCCTAGTGTGTGCACCTCACTCAGGATCTCTTTTCAAACCAAGTTTCAAGAAGGTTGCCACCAGCTTTGATGGGCTCAGTAAGAGGTTGAATGGCCTAGAGCTGCACAATTGAAAGTCACAAGTCGGATTTGCACTGTGAGGACGCTGCATGCCCACTAGGCTCTGCGTCTCGGTGTATCTGATGGTCACGCTCGCTCCCATCATCTATTTCCTCCTTCCCAACTACAGCTTTGCCAAAATGCTAACATCACAAATGACCTCTACTTGTGGTTGCAAGGAAAAAATATTCTCTTTCTCCGTTTAAGGCAGGCTAAAATAATAATAATGGGAAAAGACACACATTCAGGGAGAATGTGCTGGCTGAAGTCACATCTTGTTCGTTCATTACAGTAACAAATGTGTTCGACAGTAATTATCCAAAGGGGAGAATTCCAAATCTTCTCATCTTGCTCTCTCCTAATTAATTAATAGTTTAAATGTCATCATGATGGGAAGTGCTCATCAGAAGCAGAATCTGCTGCCATGATTTACAACTCTGCCTCCAAAGGCTCTGAAGCAGTGGCACCCCGGGGTTAAATTTAATTCAAAAATGTAAGGCTCTTATTGCGCTCCGAACCATTTTTGCGTTGAAACTCCCCCATTGAGTGAACGGTGTGAAGGGAAGATGCGGGTGAGCACTTCCTTCCCCTGGATTTTTTTTTTCTCATCATTAAGTTGGAAACTGAAAGATTAAATTAAAATTAGTCGTTTGTCAACTTGTTACAGATTTGTTGCAGATGGCAATTGAGGGACAAGCCTGCTGCGGCGCTGAGCAAAGCCGATCTAAAGAGAGGCCCTTGTAGTTAGTGAGTGCCTATGTCACAGCTTCTAATCCTGGCTGGAAAGGGAGCTCAGCTCTCCAGTTGAAGAACAATGAGGAAAACGATGCCGTCTGCTTGCAGAGAGTGACGTGGTCCTTGTTCCCAGACAGCTTCCCCTGTGCACTAAGCATTTAGCCAATTAACCAGCACAGCTCTTCTCGCCTAGCAATTCTGGGCTGGAATAATTAGAATTTGTACTTAATGTAGCCTCTCCTGCTGCAAGAGGTTTGCACAGTGTTAGCAACCATAAGTGAAGTTGTGAGTGAAAGGCAGCATCAGACCACAGTGTCCAGGAGCAGAGACCTCCCCGAAGCCCTCCAAAGCTGACCTCTCAGGTCTCCTCTTCAGGCAGCTCTTTGATACAGGAGCCACAAAAACCATTTCAGTGCAGCAAACTGTGCTCCTGTGAAGGAGAGGTAGATGCAAGATTCCAGGCCACTGGAACCACAGCAGCTTTGCAAGTCTGCAACTCAGCTCTGGTTTCCTGGCTGTGCGGCTGCTGCACCAAACATGGACCCTACAAGGGCAGAGACCCATCCCACAAAGACAGGAGTCCACAACAGGTGAGGCAGCTTCAGACTGTCCATCAGTAGCTATACAAGTCAAGATGAGCAGCTAACCCTGGGTGCCAAGATTTCAAGGCTCACATTAGGCAAGATGATGCCTAAGCTATATGATTGCTGCATAGTGTGGTACCCCCTGAAATTGCCTTTTCTGGGGGAACAAACTACGTTTTGAGTCTTAAAGGGAAGTCCTCAGAACACTAAACCACAAAGCAAAACTAACCTCCAAAACGCCTGGGAATGATTAACATATTCTCCACCCTTTAGAGGTTTTTTCCAAATACTTATTTAACTAAAAGCCCTAATAATGTGTTTTTCAGGTTGCAGTGAAGAATTCTTTCTACCTCTTTCCAAATGAAATCCTGAATATATTGTCACTAAGCATTAAGTGCCCATTGTCAGAGTAGCCTCATGTGGACTTACACTCACGTGGGGGGAAAAAAAAATCTTATGCATCCAGAGAATCCTATACAATAACCTGGATTTTCAAGTACTGAGTAATTAAAAATGTTCAGCATCTTCAGAGTGCCATCACAACAATACCGTGTCTTCCAGAGAAGTTAGTATCCTGTGTTCAGCAAAGCTCATTCCAGTCTACATCTGAGCTGACAGAGCTCAAATTTTCTGCTACGAGAGGACGGGATTTAACACAATAGCAATGAAGTACTTGGGCCATTTAACTACACCTACCAGCCACGTGTCCTTCACCGATGGATCGACTCTGTTTGGTCGTATGTCATATCAAGATGCTCACCTGCTCCAAAATAGCGATACCCTGTCCTTCATCTCTCCCAGCCTCCCGCACACACACATGCAGACACTTGCCCACGTTTCAAATCCATGAGGTAGAAAAAGGGAAATTACAGATCTTTATTTGCCAGCTTTGCATATTTTCTCCCTCCCCCCCTTTCCATAAAACAACTCTTTTATTCCCAAGAAGGAATGGGGGTGGGAGCTTGTTATTTTTCTATTTCAGATAAAAGGTTGGCAAAAGAAGAACCCGATTCATGTCATTGTATTTCCTTATTGTCTGCATTAACCTTCCCCATGGTTACTTGTTCTTTGTAACGTTACACTTGTCTTGCTGCAACACATGAATACCCGAGCCAATTTTGTCATGCAAATGAATTCAGTTGGATTGTAAATTGTGCGAAGGAGCATTAGTTTATCAGGAACCCGCCTGCATGCTGCACCCAACTGATTTCTCCTATTCACACCAAGAGTGCAATGTTTTCTAGTTGATCCTGAATGTCCATTCGAAAGCTGTGGGGTTTATTATTATTATTGTTATTATTTGTAAGGACTTTTACATTTGCATTTGCTTATTTATTCAGCCACAAAGCTGTATTCCTTTTCTAAAGCCTGATTTATATAATCAAAACCTACGGCTATGCCATCAAAAATGAAATATTACTGCAACCTATGTTTGTATTTATTGTAAGCCTGAATGGAAGGCTTGTACCCATGTTGGTAAGGAACAGATATTATAATCTGTGAGCCGTCAGGTAGATATCGTTTTTGGCATTTCACACTATAAAATGAAAATATTTCTACTGAGGTCGATACCTGCATTTAGAGTGACATTTCTTCAGCCAACCCTGGGGTTATCACCAATCTAGAAAGCCCACTCAGGACAGAGAGACAAACACTGTATCTACAGAGCAACCTCCTCCTTTCTGGCTGCCAATCATTCCAGGAAAGGCATTGCAAGAAACTTCCTGCGCTTCCCTTAGTTCTTGCCCAAACACTCAAATCCTTATCGAATTGCACGTCTGCATCCACCAGTGGTGTCTGCGCAGCACAGTGCAATGCTGCCCACCGGCCTCATTAAGGCCCTGATCCCAACAACTCCACGCTCCGTAGCTGCAATTCCCCACACCACTACTTAGCCCAAACCCAGCGCTGTCCCCAAAACCAGGGCAAATGTTCAAACTGTCCTTCGTTTCAGCCCCAGGTTTGTCAGAAAGAGCTTGCACCTTGTTTTTGAACTGGAGATCAAGCCCCATGACTTAATTTCAGTGCCTACAACAAAGCTGAAGCCCAGAACACAGATCAGATATCAACAGCCAACTCTTTGGCCTGCCTTGATTTGTAGTGAGACACAAAATTATCAATAAGTTGGTGGCAACAGCAGAACAACCTCCAAATCAACTGCAACAGCCTTATTGCTCTTCTTATCTTCCTGCAGACTAGGCACTATTTCATTGGGAAGCTACAGAAATGAAACCAGATTTCACATTTTCTCACAATTCTCTTCCAGAATTATAGATGGAGTCAATACACTGCTAGGCATCTGCTTGATTGTACCTGATTAAACAACAGCTACCAAGGCTATCATGTGCCTTTGCCTTCCAGCTGCAGTTGGAGAAATGGCAGCAGCATCCTTCCCCTCCCTGTGGCACGAGAAGCGCTTTGCCAGGACCGTACAGACCAGCTCTATACCCTCATGCAAGAGCACCAAGACGCATGGTTGGCACTTCGGCAAGGATGCTGTGATGCCTGCAGGTACTGGGAATTCTGCAACACCAGAGCACTTCCAAGAGAGCCCACCAAGCTGCTGTCCTGTCCTGATGTGCCACAACTGCCCCATTTCCAGGTTGTATCCTGCAGAGCAGTCATTGCAGCAACCACCCCTCCTGCCCACCAAACCATCTTACAATGACAACAGAAGGTTTGTATGAATTCCGCTAAGTCATGAGAGTGTCGAGTGGGCTCTGACCCACAGAGGACAGCACTTCATGGTCCATGGTGCAGAGGGAGAGAGACGCAGCAAGGGCAGCTGCATCCTTTTGGGCACTGCAGTAGCAAATCTAAAATGAATGGGCTGGGGAGACTACACTGGGTTTTGATCTCGGGGGACAGACCCATCTAATCAGCCTTGAAATACAAAGGGAGATCAGCGGGCAGATCCTTGCCCTGCATGTGCCATATGGATAGCAGATTAGGAGCCTCTAGGGCCGCTAATCCAGCACAATCACTAAAAAGGCACTTGGTTTAGTTATTAAAGCAGGGCTTTGGAACTGGGCTGTGGCAAAGCGAGGAACTGCCAGCACATCTTCACAGCTTCACCCAGTGTCTGGGCCTCAGTTTCTCCAACTGCAAAAAATCCTCATCCTCAGAGGGGCATTTAAAACTAATTCTAATTCTAATTTAGAAAGTACCTGTGAAAGCTCCAGATAATCAGTGTTACAGGTGTACAGTGTGTTTTTTACAAGCTTGCCTAGTAAAAACAACTTAAGGAGCATGCTTTATCTGCTGTGCACCCAGCTTGAATTTGAACATAATTCTTCCACCACCACATTGAAGATAAAAAGATCAAACTGTAGGCAACTGAGGATGAAAAGGGAAAAGAGCTGCACCTAGAAAGAGCAACAGAAAGGAGACTTTCGTCACTTTGCAGAACAGCAATCTAAAAAAAAATCAATTGAAAGGGCATGGAAACAATGCAACGGTGCCAATGAAGACACTGCCACCTGCATAGGACAGACTCATGCTGCCCACTCCCACTTTTCAGTTACTCCAACTGTACCATCTAAGCACAGCCCTCTGGATAAAGCTCTAGCCAGGGACTCAAATTAATACAACACTTTTCTCCATATATTTGAGGCAAGGATGATTCCCTCCATCAGGGGGTGTTACTCAGCGGGAAACAATTGGGCTTGTGGGTTTGTACAACAATAGAGGTTGGAGCATTTCCCCTCCATGGTAAGGCAAGAGCCAGACTGCTTTTTGGAGAAGCCTACCTACAGACAGATGTGCACGGGGGTACAATCGATAGGAAGGCAGTGCTGGTCACTCCACAGTAAGCTCTCTCTGTATTTATTGTCGCTCTTTGGAGTAAATAGGTCTTAAGCTTGTGGCATGTCATTATAACTTTTTCAAAATAATGATGCTGCCTTTAGTTTTTTTGCTATAATTTATGCCCAATGCACTAGCGCCAGTCACTCAATACTGTAGAGTCTGCAGAGGTGGAGATAGCCCTTAATGAGAAGAGGTTTTGCCTTTATCTCCTTTATACTTCAACCATTATCTTCCTCCAGTCTATAACCATGCGGTTACCACTGACAATAATGCTCAGAGGCAACAAATGCTGATGAGTTTTCTATGCAGTCTTCACAATAAGTCTATCAAAACAACCTCGAAAAATTATGAACCCTAGTGACAGACAAATAGAACCAGCTTCAGCACGAATTTACAGCCCAAATGCAACGTTCCTTTTAATTCTTCAGGCTTTTCTTATCTCTGCTGTTCCTCTTCTGGCTAGGAGATAACAGTAATTCTTCTGTATGCTATTTTTTTTTTCCAACTGAGTAAGATGTTCCTCGTGTCTTTCTGCTTGCTAAAGATAAAGGGTTAAAGACCAACTTGTGTTGGTCGCTTTGTGTTGGGGAAAAAAAAAAGTAATCAGTATTCAAGAGATTGTTATCAGAGGTAAAGCTCAGAGAACAGTAATTTTGCCTGCTTCAGTTAGGGATTTTTTTTTTTAGGTTTCTTTTTTTTTTTTTTTATGAATGCACATAATGCCTGGAGTGTTGGGGCCAGATAAAAGAATTAGTGGCAGCGCAGGGGGACGGAAGCACAAAGTACACCGGAGAATTAGACTGTCTATCTTTGTCTCTCCCAGCTCATCCAGGCAGCCAGGGCTCGCAGCTCGTAAACAATTTAATCTTTTTGCTACAGTTAAAATACAAAGACAGCAAACCTCCTTCTTTGCAAACGGGGTTCGGTGGGGCAGGGGCAGAAAGGAGAGAAAAGGAGGTGGCAGTTGTAGAAGGGAGAAATCAAAAAAGGGCTGACACAAACTTTTCTGTCTCAGTTTAACCTTTCGCCTTCCACCATCAGCATAATTTTCCAGCCAGAAATTCAGGAGGATATTTTATCTCCCCAGCCAGCCCCCACCTCCAATGCATTTTCACCATCCTCTCTCCTCTCCACCTCCCCCATTCCCTGCTCAAAAGCTTCCCATTGTTGGTAGCTGAGAATTCCTTTGGCTCGCAGGTTAAAAAGCTAAACAGATTAACCAACATAGGGAGAGGGACGGAAAATTAAATAAGACGTGAGGCTTCTTCCGCCGTCCCTGCAGAAACACGGATTCAGGCTCTGCAACAAAAGTACAACACGGTTGTAGCTTGCTCTTTGCCACACGAGGTCCATAGCCCAGGAAGCCAGGGAAATTCATGCCAGGAGCCAGGCAGACAGAACACAGCGCCTGAGCCCAGCCGCTTGCCCACACTGCATGTGATGGGGCTGGGGATTTGCTCCACTTCCACAAGAGGAAGGTGGTGGAGACTCTAGGGGGCACGGTGAGAAGGAGCTTTGACCTTGCACGTGCCCCGAGTGAAGGAAATGAACTTAAGGATGTGCTTAACACTGTGCTAGAGGGAGACAGAGAGAAATAGCTTTAGAGCTTTCCTAAATCAAGGCTGAAGCTCTGGAGACAGAATCAAGATGGACAAACCAGCCCAGAGTCTATTGGTAATTCCTGCTCTGCAAGTACCGCAACAAACACAACTAAACAAGCAAACCCAGAAGAACAAGGGCCCAGAGGAAGAGGTAAATCATAGCAAAGTAAATTCAGCATCAGATTTCCCTTCAGACCATTTACACAGCACCTCTACTCCTCACCTCCAAACAAAAGGTCCTCTCTGAGGACTCGATAGTCACTTTTCTCCATCACCAAAGCATTCACGTCATTGTGGTAAATCCGATAGGGGTGAAATCTAATAATTGTCTTGGATTAACAAATGAACTAAACGATCATGGGCTGCACTGTGTAGTCGTTCCTCCCATGTGCCAATCCAAGCAAAGACTCCATTTTTATCTGTTGGTCCTTAACCAATCTGCACGTCACCAATCAATATCACTCATACATGAGTGACATTTACAGAATAATAACCCAAAGGCTTAAAAAAAGCAGCCCAGGAAAGCATAACTGTATGATGGTGCCTGGGATAAAAATAGCACGGGGACAGCTTGCTCTTTTTGACCACATGAATGACAATTTCTCTGCAGGTTCTAACATCTACCACCATCATGTAGCGGCCTCTATCCTATTGGACCTACTGCCTTTGAGATTACAGCAGAGGAACTACTTTTGGTACCAAAGTAATTGTAGTTTAATTTGCACAAACAGGAAATCAGACTAAAACAGTAGAAACATAAGACTTTATGAGGAAGAAATACTATTCCTGGCTTTACAGCGAGCTGCTGAGAGCTTCTTTCTTACGTCTACATCCAAGAATTACCAAGGGCTATAAAAACACTGCTTGAAATAGCCTCATCCACCGCTCCAAGGAGGAGCTTTTGCCTATTTGGTTAAGTATGGTTAACATTTGGTTAAGTTTGGCTAACAGAGAGCAGAGGAAAGCGTGTTTCAGTTAAAAACATTAGATTTCAACACTAAGGAGCTGTTATCCAGCCATTACGTGATTAACAGCTGCCTTAGACTGACTGTGATCCCTGCTATAGGTTGATTTTAAAGAGATCAAGAAAAGGATTAGGATGCAGTGCTCAGGATCCTTGTTTGAGAAACAAGACCAGCATTTAGAGCTGATAACCCACAAGCCCTGCTGGCTGCTCACCCATGGGTGTCCAGAGCAGGCATCAGCACCATTGCAAGCAGGGTTGTCAGAGGATGTGGGTGATCGGGAGGTCTATTCCTCCTTGGATACTAAGGCAAACCAAGTGGGAGCCAATTTGGTGCTACAGGACATGGCATCCAGACATGGCAGCAGTGGCACAGGATGGTGAGAGAAAGCGCAGCTCACCTGGGAGCATCGCAGGCTCCTGCTGCCAGCCAGAGTGGAATGGACCTGCTTCTGACTCCAGTAGCCAAAAAGTCCTCAAGGCTAATGAATACAAGAAGAAAGTGCTGCACATCAAGCCAGAGGTGCATAGAAAGGTTTCACAGTGAAAGGAAAGCAAAGCAGATGTTCACACACCCAGTTCTGTCTGTGCCCGTTGGTTCCATGAACATTAATTCCAACAATTTTTGCTTGCACGTCTTAAGCAGAAAGGGGAAATAGTTAAACGATGTTAATATTTTTTAAATTAGGGGACAAGGAGATCCCGTTTAGGAGTCAAAGGCTGCTCTCACCCAAAGTTTTGTTTTAGAAAGCAGTGCAGAAGTTAATGAACCTACAATAACCTTTAATTTTCAGTGTCCCCTCACTGTCTATCCACTCAGCATTCATGGCAGTAACATTGCTCCTAATGAATGACTTGGTATTCATGTAGCTCTCTCAGTATTACTTATGTGTCTGATCTCTCCTAATGGAAAAACTGATTGTCACTGGGAAGTTATGAGGAAATATTAAAAAGATCTGATCCACAGTGGAAGTTTCTTCAATGTAAATGAAACTGCCAGATGACGAATGCAAATAAATTTGGGGACCTTATTGGTACTGAAGTTTAGTGCCTTTATAATTTATATCTTTACTGGAGAGCACCTGATCTCCAACTTAAATGGAACCAAAATCATTATGAAAAGAGGAATCGCCCTATTTTCTACATCCTTCCACCAGCAATCACATCTGCAGCCTCTCCAAGCCTTGTGTTTACCTCACAGCTAATTTGTTCTACATCCATGCAGAGATAAAGGTTCCTCACTAAGCCAAGAGAATTTTTCTCATTTTTAAATTATCTGTACTGTGCTATACATTTATAAAGAAACTGTGCCACGCATCCATCTCCTCCTCTCCCCTCCTGGGGACCTCTCTTCAGCCGTTCACTGCTTAGGCTTCCACAACACTGGCAGAAACCGCTGTACTAGGCAAGTGCTGCCGAGTTCCTGCCATGGGGGTGGGAATTCCATATCCAGACCCAGCAGGAAACATTCTTCCAGTTCATCACCCCCGTTGCATACCCACCTCACTCAGTGCCCACATCTCTCTGGTCAGAGATGCTCCCAGTCCCCTCAGGGTCTGGCCACCCCATTTCTACTCCCCTATGGTAGTTTAAAAAGGCACCTGGATCTCCTGACTGTCCTAAAGGAAAAAAAAAGGAGACAAAGATATACTGTGTTCCTGCTTTCTGATTCCATTAAAGCAGTCATAAACGAGGCCTCCTGGATTCCCTTTTCACCTGCACATGCCTGGCACATCCAACACAGACCTGGCAAACAACAAGGGGCCTGGCACATGGAGTAATTTTCACTGATAGCAGTTGTATAAAACAAGAGGAGCAAAACCATTCACAGTTTTCATCCAGAGAAGACCTAGGCAAACCAAACTATATAAACCCTCTGAAATCTTTCCTTGTAATTTCTATATTTGAGCAGGCTTTGGTATTAAGTCTGAACTGATTGGGAAGATCAGTTCGGAGGCATCACACCAGAATACCAACAGGAGCTGCTATTCAGCTCCTCTCCCCTCCTTCCTTTTCCCTTTATAAAATTCCCCTAGAGGTAGCAAACATCTCCTCTCCTTGCAAGTACTTTACAGCAGCCTTTCTTTGGGATAATAACGCTAATGAAAAATGCATGTGAATGATTAGTTCTAGCAAAACAAATTTCCTTCCCAGAAAACCTTGGAGTTAATACCACGCTCGGAGCCCCAGCGCAGACCACGCTGCTGTTCCCCACCCTGCTTCGTCTCTCCCTCCAGCACCCAGCCAGCTCTCCTTTCACAAAGACAGCCCTGGGCCCGAGGGGACTTGCATGTTGTTCACTAAAAGGGGTGAAAGCCCATTGTATTTAGCTTTTTTAGCATAGCCAAACTTCTTGGGAGAAGCAGTAGTTTAATGTCTTCTGAGAACTGTGTTCTAATTTCACCACTGTCTTCCCAGGCAAATTACCCATTTGCTCAGTGTGTCGGTCGCCTTACCCAACACCAGATACAAGAGGCTGTTACAAAGCTCATCTGCTTTTAGTTCTTCAAAATGCGCTCCTTCTCTGCTCGTGTGTTATCACCTGCGATGTGCTCAGCAGCCAGGGGCTCAGCTGTTTTTTTCACTGGTCAGCAAGCCTGCAGTGAACCAAAGCTCTCCAGAAACAGAAGTGCAAGATAGCAGGGCCAATGGCACACACCGTGTCCCTCTGGCTGACCCAGGACAGGCACCCAGCACTGTGTCCTCCTCTGCTTCTGTGGTCACATCTTGGGCTTTCTCATTTATTAAATAGTCCTAACACTTTTTTCCCCATCCCCACCCTAACTGACTTTTGCACGAGCAGGGTATTCTGTACAAGGATCTAAGGAAAACTTCAGATGAAGCAATTTTTGATTCACAGAAATGCAGTGCCAGTGCCAGAACTCTGACCCTGCTCCTCTCCCACAGAAGCATCGATGTAATCCACATGCAACGCCCCACCGCCACACCAGCCTGCACCCAGCAGGCACTCAGAAATACTTTTATGCATCTGAGAATACCAAGAGTGGGTTTGCTCACCGGATTTCCACAAACTAGTTTAAATTAGTCCAATAAAGTCAAACTTAGTTAATTATTTACCCAGATTCTATTGGAGCCAAAGCTACGGCTTCCGGTTTAATTCAAGATTGCCAGGCAAGGGTGGGAATTACAGAGAGGTTTGTTTGGCAAACATCAGACACTGCTTTTCTTTATGCACCTGCGGTTTGCCTGGCAATGACTGCTGTGATCCAGCCCTCTTGGCTGGAAAGCCTTCCAGATGTTGAAGTGTTTCCATATGCTGCATCCCAAACCCCACACATGGCTGGGATGGTCAAAACCTGAAGTCTTCTGCCCAGACAGCCCTGCACTGCCACACCACCTCCAGCACTGTGCCATTCCCCTAAAGTGGGCAGCAGAGCCAGCCCCATGGGTGTGGGTCAGGCTTTTGGTTATCATGATGGTGGCTTGTCCAATCGATGGGATCTTCTCTCCGGCAGCAGCGGCCACCGTCACCCTTAGCTGGGGTATCCATACAGACCCTGCCTTAACTCGAATCAGCGCAAGGCGGCTGGGGATGGGGAGAACCCGGCAGCTCTGTCTGGCACCTCAGGACACACACACGTGTGAAATGTCGCAAAGCTCTTCTTGGCAGACCTGGTCGCCCATCCACAGGCGGGTGCAGGGTTGGTGTCAGCCCAGCCAGGCTGGCTCGCGGCGCTTTGTTCTGGTGCTGCCAGATGGGGTGGGATGGGGGTCAGCCCTGGCAGCGGGATACAGAGCTGCTTTATTCGCTCCAGCGTGAAAAATGTCACCCTCCTCGGGGTTTTTCCTTCTTTCCTTTCCCCCCACCCCTTCTCCTCACAGCTGTTAATGAGACAGTTTGCTGGAGCCAGACAAATGCAGACAGGCACCGCTCGGCTGCTGCCCGGGGGCCAGGCGCTGGGAGCAGGCAAACAGGGCACTGTGGCACTTTTGGTGTAAACATGTGGCGTGTTGGCGTGCCAAAAGCTTGGTTGGTGGCCTCTATTTGTTTTTCAAAGAGCTTGTCAGGTTCATTTACACATGTCACTGCCTGCATGTGCTTGAAGAGAGAGGGGAAACACATTCTTTGTCTGCCCGGTCCCCCTCGAGCCCTGCAGCCGCGTTGCCTCAGGACTGAAGGTCCGCTGGAGCTGCGAACAGGAAAATGCTCCTTCCTGGCTCACTCCATCCTCCAGCTCTGGGAGCAAAGGCCAGTGGAAAAAGGTCCACCGTCCTCTGCCAGCCTGAGAAACACCCCCTCAGCTTTTAAGCCGTGTAAATGTCAAGTCCTGCCCTGTCATAACACCTTGTCCTGTCGCTCCTAAAACCAACCTCTTGTTCTGGGGTTGAGGGAAGGCAAATCTGGCTGCTAAGCCCAGAAAGGCCACACAAAGATTTAAGTCCATCTAAATTCCTATTTCGAGCATGAGATGCAAAATTTAGATACCCTATGGTGGGAAGAAAACAAAAATTAGAAAGTTTTATTCTTTTCTGAGATACTTTGAGTTTTAGAAGGAAACTGGTATTGGAATTGCGATCACCTGTCAAAATTACTACCAGGAGATATGTGGCTTTTAACCAGCTCTGAAATGCTACTTGAGTGAAGTGGAACAGAATTGAACCAAAAGGGTTTTACCTCCCCAATGTTAAGTGCATATTGAAGATTTAAGTAGCAATTAAGGTTGCTGTAGAAGATGGCAAAACAGCATGTTTATTTTCCAAAGATAAGAAAAAAAGAAAGAAAGAGGAAAAAGGGAAAAAAACCCAGCAATTAGGAGAATAGACTGGGGGGAAAATATTAAATGGATGTTTCTGCACAAAAAAACCCAGGCTGACAACATTTCTGCTTTGTAAGGGGGAAATTACTGTAACGCGCTGTTTACATAGCAGAAATCAGGGGAAATTATGCTGTCACACTGACATCTGTAGGAGAAGGACAATTTTAAAATTACACTGTTCAACACCTTTAATGATTTGTAACACAAGAGGTGTGGCTACTCCTATTAAATGTGTTGCCAAATCAATAAAAGGCATAATTGGAGTTGTTAGAGCAAATTATAGCACCACCGTTATGTTGCAATACAATGTTCCCTTGTAAACTGCTATTACGGGTAAAGCTGTATTTCTCTCTTATTTGGCTGTTTTGTAATGAGTTGGCATTTTGCTCCATAATAGTTCCACTTTCTTTTATGGAGCTTTCACTTTTACTTTCCTCTTTTGTGCAGCCTATAATTTCCCTTCCCTTCCCTACCTCTCTGCCTGTTGACAACTGGTCTATACACCTTTGAAAACAGCCCTGAGGTTATAAACTATATTATTTAGCATTATTTGTAATCTTTTTCAATTGGAAGTCAAGGGGGGAGGCACAACATTGGCACATTTAGAATCTGCGATGTCTTTAGGCTGGGCCTTCACCTTCCCTGGAGGGAAGGGAGCTGCAGCGGGGCAGGAGAGACGGGAAGACATTGCAGAAACTCTTGAAGGGTCTTGCTACTGGCATTTCAAATGAAGGATTTGGGCTTATCTATCCAGAGCACAAGGAGTGGCTGTGAAAGCACTGGCAAGGCTGCGTATTAGTTGTAAATCACAAAATGTGCCCCACGTGCTAAAGTTACCAAGGTCTCGTTTACTGCCTTGGATCACAGCAGCCCAGAACAGGGAACACTGCTTTGCTCCTAATAACAACCAGCTATTTGTCCCTCTAGTAAGAAGTAAGGCAAATCAACATCAGCTCCCATTCATATTCATCCCTCATCCCATGGCTTTGGGATACAGAAGCAAGCTGGTGCCAAGCTGCCAGGTTACTGCCTTGACTCTTAGGTGCTCACACAGGCTGCTGGGCTTCCTCACACCTATTCAGTTCACAGGAATGTGCAAGATTTACCATTGCCCCAAAAAAGAATCTCTTCAGTTCAATCCAAAAAAGACAAAACAAAACAAAAGAAAAAGAGAGGGGGAGAGAAAGGAGAGTTGATCCTGATACAGGCTTGATCCAGTATAGCACAAGCCGAATCCCATTTAATATAAAATCCTAAGGACAGCTGAATTTTGATTATCTGCTGAAAAGCACTGCCCAGAGAGTTGTTAATACCCACTGCATGGGGAGGCACTAAGCCAGCTTCCCTTTCCCCTTCTTGTTGAGGAAAGAGTAACAGCCAATATTCAGCCTCCTTTTCCAGAATGTCACCTGTGCCTTCTCTTACCACTAAAGCACTGTAAAAATTCATTAGCTTAAGACACATGGACACATTCAGGTCATGGGACAGCCAGCTTTAGGCAGGCAAATCGCTCCAAAGGTCCCAGAAACTGAATTTTACAGGGAAGCTCTTAAATAAGAATATCATAGAATCACTAGTTTGGAAGAGACCTCTGAGTCCAACCGTACCTGTCTCCCTACTAAACCCAGTCCCTAAGAAACTCACTCACCCGTTTTTTAAACAACTCCAGAGATGGTGACTCCACCACCTCCCTGGGCATCTGTGCCAATCCCTGACCACTCTTTCAGTGAAGAAATTCTTCCTAATGTCCAGTCTAAACCTCCCCTGGTGCAACTTGTGCCCATTTCCTCTCGTCCTATCGCTGTCACTTGAGAGAAGAGCCCAGCCCCCACCCCGTCACAGCCTCCTTTCAGGCAGTTGTAGACAGTGAAGAGGTCTCCTCTCAGCCTCCTCTTCTCCAGACTAAACAACCCCAGTTCCCTCAGTCTCTCCTCATAGCACTTATTCTCCAGCCCCCTCACCAGCCTCGCTGCCCTTCTCTGGACATCACCAGCGCTGAGCACAGGGGCACAATCACCTCCCTGCTCCTGCTGGCCACGCTGGGTCTGACACAGGCCAAGATGCCATTGGCCTTCTTGGTCACCTGGGCCACTGCTGGCTCGTGTTCAGCCGGCTGCCAACCAACATCCCCAGGTCCTTTTCTGCCAGGCAGCTCTCCAGCCATAGCTTTAAAATAAACCCTTGCAAGGACTGGGCCACACCATTGTGTTTCCCTGGCATCCAGCAGGAGCATTCTCCTAACCTCTGAACCCGGCGTGTCAGCAGCATCAGGGCTGTTCATGGCACTAGCACTGCCAGCCTCGGCTGTGCGTTGGCAGTGCACAGCAGCTGTCCTCTCGCCAGCAGCCACGCAGCAGGGCTCTGCTAACTGCTGGGATCTGATTTTCAAGGCAGGCGCAGTGTGACAGATAGGGGTGTGCGGAGCTGCTATTGTTAAACTTATTGCTTAAGTTATTTTTAGCAACAAAGTCACAAAACCAGCTGCAATTAAATGCAGATGACCAGAAGTGAAGGGAGTAGGTGAGCTGTGCCATTCTGAGAATATTTGTGATCTGCAAAAAAAATCAGGAAAAATAATTGCATTGCTAATAAATAACAAAGGAATGTTTGGAAATTAAGTTTCTTACTGTGCTGGTAATCATGAGAAAGAAAGGATGGGGTTTGTCATTTGACTTGTGTCAGAGAAGAACTTTAGCATTTGCACACACCTGCTCAGATGGGAAAACTACATGCAAAGTTTGTGCAATATAAGATTTATTTAGCCTTATTTTATTAATTGATTTCTGAAACCCTCAATAAACCTATTCCTTTGTTTGTATATAAATTTTAGTTGACTCAGATCCTACCCCCCTCTCAGCCAGGAGTTATTATTCACATCAAACAGGAAAACTGTGAAAAAGGGAGGCTCAAGCAGCAATACCCCTCACATGTTCTTAGGCGAAGTCATTTTTTGACAAAGATGTATGTAAAGAGCTATAACAACCTAGTAAAGAACGTACCTGGGTGCCCCTTACAGCCTGCGCAGCTCCAGGGCCCCATGTCCTCACCCACCCCACCTCCCAAGAGCAGTGCTGGGGCAGGGTGGGCAGCAGGAGCTGCAATAGAGCTCAGCACGCACAGACACTCTGCACTACACAAACGCTTCCCTAGGCTCAGCCTGATCCTCCCCCCCTCCTCTGTTTTCCTGTTGAACTGGGAGGGATTTGCTCTCCCTTGTTTTGATACCATCGTGCTCTGTACACTGGGAGGCACCCACTGGTGTTTACGCCAGTTCAGACCCTCAGACAAGTTACGTGCAACCCCAGGGAAAAACGCAGGCAAGCCAAAGAGGACACAGAAGGCACGCTCACACATGTCTTGTGGTATAACCCATAGGTATTCTCTGACAGCATCAGAAGGAAAAAACGTTACAGCTTGTCTGAAAAAACTAAAGTCATAATTCCTCCAAAGAACACGCAGCTGAATCACAGGGTGGCTTTGGTAGAAGATGAGCAAATCTACCCCAGTTCTGGTAAGGATGAAGCCAACACACAGGCGCTTGCTGCTAGTGCAACCCCCTTCAAACCCATCCAAAGGAATACAAAGAGGGAAGAGAAGCAGATCTGTGTTCACATATTCCTGGCTAGATGAGATACAAACACAAGCCACCACTTAGAAAAGTGGCAAATAGAAACACGCTTTTTTTTCTGGCAGCTGAGGTTTTGTTTCACATTAAAGCCCTCCTCCTTAGATTCATATGCAGAACGGTGGGAGGGGGACAGCAAAAAACGCGAGGCTCACATTTCATATCGGCACACGTGCTCATTTCTCTGGGCTTATCAGGCATAAGAATGCATTGCTCGTAGCCCAAATGTAAAGCAGTTAATAAACAGGCTGTTAATGTGTCAGTAGACAGCAGTAGACAAGGCACACTGTCATAGGCTTCCTCCACCTCCTCATAATCCTAATTGCATCAAATCTAATCATTTTTATGGGATAAAAAGATTTCCATAGATGACAAAGGGTTACATTCTCAGCCCTGTTGATCCATCTAGCAAAATTAGATAAGAAATAGATTTCTGGGCAATGCATTAAAGAGGATGGGGGGGGAGGTAAAGAGAGAAAGAGGAGATCATTTACTGCAATTCTGTGTCTCACTCTTCAGTTCAAGAAAGAAAATGTAAATGTGATGTTCGTTTGGCCACAGGCAGCTGCTTCTATCAGCCACTGCAAACTGCAGCAGGACAAAGGGGTAACTCTGGTAAAAGGAAAGGTTAATAGCAAAGCAGGGGAAGGGGGGGATGCTCATCGGCATGTACAGCACGTCGCAGCCTCGACACTCGGTGATGGGTTCGAACTGGGAACTGACATGAGATATAGAAGTGCTCACTGAAAATAATTCAGAGTGACGGCCGCATTGGCCTGAAAATGGAAAAGGGCTGAATCACCAAGCACTTGGCGAATATGCAGGAGCAGGGTTGCCAACTGCTCCTGATTATTTTCAGTAATAGTCTGGATTTTACTGACCACTCCTCTTCTCCCCTCACCTGCCTGCCCCCAGCATTGCTCAGAAGTTGCCGCCACCAGTGCACCGAGTCTGCAATGTTGCTGTTTGCTTGTATTTTAACAAGAAGCCAGCACAAATCCCTGCAATGTCTATGATTGCGTAACATAATAATATAGAGAAGGCTAATAAAGAAAAAAATTAAAACCACACTCAGCCTCCATCTCTAATGTTCATTTCATCAACAAATATTCTTAAGAGTCAAATTGCACTGCTCATACTGAAAATGAAACGTGTGGAAAAACCAAGGTCTAGTATATTGCATATATGTACAATCACACAGCTATTCATACATGGACATAAAGACACATTAAAGGAAGCTGTACAGACATGGTACAATACACACATGTACATTATGCCATAAAAATATTTCTCCTCAGTAATCAAAATGTAACGGTTTATATAGATTCCCCCACTGACATTCAGATGCTGTGAAAGAGCACAACCACATCATACAGCTGAGTCTGCTCTGCAACAAAACAAAAATGCTGAACAGTTTAAAGAGACCTGTATTGTATCAATTAGATTTTTAAATAATGCTTTTCCAGGTTTACATAGAGATATCTTCAGTTAGTGACAGGTATCTTGCTTCCCTCCCTGGGAAGGACAAAGAGCAACCTGTCTCAGGTGGGATGTGAGGGTCCTGCTGGGAGGGCAGCACACATGATGGCAGGTCACAGCCGCGTCCCTGCCTAGCTCAATAGCTCAGCTTGCCCTGACCACCTCGCTGGGTAACTTATTCCAGGAGAACAAGAGGGGCCCTGTATCATAGCAGGCTTCTTTCAGGTATTAGCAAATGAAAAAAAGTCTCACTGGGCGCCTTGTGGTTTTGTTTGTTTTTAAATCTGGCATGAATACATTTGGAACAACAAAAAAGAGGTTAAAAATATGCTAAAACAAAAATAGATCCTTCATCCGCAGTTCGTCTGGATGGTTGGCACTCGCCCTAAAACATGAGTTACTGGAAGATTCAGAAACTCTAAAAAATCAGTATCCAAAGGAAAAACACAAAACCAGAGATGAATTCCGATGCACACATTCATATGACCACCAGCACCACTCCCCTTCCAGCATGACCCTCTCCTCTTAGCAGACCTTTTCTGGTATACTGCTGCAATGGCAGCACAAGCCAGAGCTAAGGAGGCTTTTGGACCATCACCCGAACACACCACAACACAGTGCTTCTGCAGAGAGGCAACCTGTCATGTGGTGATGCCAAAGAAAGATTCTTTTAACACCGAAGATTATTTGGAAAAGAGAGCACCACTAGCCTGTGAACCAGACCATGAAGAGACTAGAGTCTACTCTCTCAAGCACATCACTTCTCTAGCTCAGACGCCTCAGCAGAGCCCCCCAGTTCCACATGCACTGAACAATATTGCTTGTGTCCTACAACTGAGCCTTCCTCCTCCTTGGACGAGTTGAGTCCCTGCCCTGCAATGAGTGCTGCCTCCCTTCCCAGAAGCTCAGCACAGCCCGCCTATACTCCTCCTCCACCTTAAAAGCTCCAGATTATCACTTACAAAGTAGTAGGGTGAACCCCTCAAAGGTACCCAAGGATCAGTCCCACTAAAGCCTGCCTGCTGCTGGTCAGGATAAAGCCAGCCACCTTGCTGTGTTGAACACATAGGAAAACTCCTGCACATAGCAGGAAGCATTTAACACTGTGGTGCGAGTAGACTTGCACCGGCACAGCCACCTTATTTTGCTGTTCAGGAATAAGTTATTAATGAAAAACCAGCAGCGGTATCTTAAAGAAAGTTACTAGAAACAGAAAAGTGGTGAGGAAGGAGCTTCTGAGCAACTTCAAGTTGGCATTGCAAGGCAGCATGGCTGGAAAGCACTGCTAGAAGTTCAGAGAGAAGCGTGAGCTTGTGGTTGAAGTGTGGGACAAAAGTCCTTCCTGGGCACTTTGGGCAGGTTGCTTCTCTGGAGTCTCTGCAGTGCCCTTGGGAAAACAGGGCAAATTCACTGAAACCAGAGATGAGGTGTCTGTGTGAAATGACAGCATTCCACAGCTCGAGACAGAGCCAGCTCACAGATCCAATGCACGAAGGCAGGCCTGGAGCTGCAGGCTCTGTTGGGAATGAGGCGAAGTCTCCTGGGAGCTCAGGCACAGCCGTGGTACCCAGAGTGGTTTCAGCCCTGTAGTGGAGCTGTACCGCATGGAACAGTGTGTGTTCGGTATCGATATCCTCTCCTCCTTCACAGGCTCACTCTTCAAAAGACACATTTTCCCCTCAGCCCGACCCATGACAGTATTTGGGGTGCAGTTATTAGAGTACCTGCCACGCTCAGCTTTTCCTTCCCTCCTTTGTCATTTTAAAGCTGCCATTGTGAGGGCCCTCTGAAATTATGTAAAGCCCTGCTGGTTAGATGAGGGCAGCCTGTATTTATAACACTAGTGTTGAAACACATACTAATTCCACATAAATCTATGGCAAGTTAATCATGCCTGCATTTCCAATCCACTTTTATGAGGTCAGAAGTATTGGTCCAGCACTCCTCCTGCAGCAGAGGCAGTGGTGGCTGTCATCTGCTTCAGGACAGCCACACTGTGCACAACCAGGAGCTGCACCCTCCACCCCCGCACTGATGAACCAGCTCCCACCAGGTCTTTTCTTTTCCAGAGGCTTTGGTCCGGCTCCCTCTAAACTCATCCTACGTCATGACAGATGTCAATACAAACCAAAGGATCTGCTCTCTATGCCCACTTCCTGTTTCAGCTGATCTATTTATTACTTTGCCAGTGTGTGATCTACAGAAAGACACCAAGTTGTGAGTCATTACAGCTGTCAGAACGACCCCATTTTGTTCTGATTCAAAGCATCTTATTTTTAGGTTTCAAAGCAATTAGTGTGCCCTGTACCTGGTTTTATGATTAGTGAGATGAGGAAAGGTGGCGTCAGCCACCTGAGATGAGCCATGTGGAAGCCACTGCCAGAGCCTACAATCAATGCATCAAGCAGCACATGACCTTGACTGCCCCATGGAAGCGGCTTTTATACCCAAACATCCTTAAGAACTTCAACATTTGCAAGGAGTTTTACTGCAACACCTGAACCTGGGGTTAAAGCTATCAAGGTATAGCCTTCTCTCATCACAAGAATTGGAGTGGATAGCACGATATCTGGGACCTCCTGTTGAGTTGCTATACAAACTCTAGAGGAAGCTGCTGTCAGGCTGCCTCAGTTTTCCTTCCCTGTGCTGAGAATATAAAATCTTGCTCAGATCCTAGTGTTGCTTTGCTGTCAACCTTGCTAAGGCTTGGCAGTAGTATAAAGCTTTGTTTGAAGAACCAAAGAGAATTTGGATCCCAGCTCAGGGTGGTTTTGGCACAGACGGACAGAGAACAAACAGATTTTATGCCACATGGAATCGCTGGAAGGAAACAATAGCTGGTGGCAAAGAAAACAACCAAAATCACAGCGGCACATCCTGTCGCTTCCCATTTCTGCACTTGTATGAAATTTCCAAAGACTTGGGGAACAAAAACAAGCTTTGATGTTTCAGTTGTTCTTCCCTGTGGATGCAGTTACTGAAGTAGAATAAGGGAAGGTCATTCAGCTACAGTCGTGCTTCCAGTCCATTTCAGGGTTTTAGCACTGACATCGGCCCATAAATAGTGAAGGCATCATTTTGTGAAATAAATTTTTAAACTGTTCTGTTTATACTAGACTTCGTAAAACATGTGAGGTCTTCCCACAGCAAGCTTCTGGAGGTCTCTGAAACAGCACTCACCTTAAAATTAATGGAGGGACTACTGGTAATTTGAAGACACACTTTATTTACTTCACCTTTATTTCCTAGATTACATTGGTTTGAAATAAAGCACAATTATCTAAACAGAATTCTTAGTTCTTAAATAAACTGGTCAGCAAAGGTGACCGCAAGTTCTCAAAAGTTCTTCCAGCGCACGTAGAGAGCTGGAGGTGCTTGGCCTCCACGTTGCCTGGATTTGTATGTTCAGATATTTGACTGCAGAATAGGCTTATCAGCTCGCTAATAACCATATGCTTAGACCTCAGTTCTCCACCCCCTTCAGTCTACACTTCCACAAGCTGAAATTAAGAATATTGACAGAAACAATTTCTGCCAGGCAAGAGAAGTTCATGCTGTGACCGTATTTTTTGTGCATTTGTGATGAAGTTTCTCTGTGAGCCCTGTATTACCTGCCAACTATTATTCTATTTATTTTACATTTCTGAAATGTAAAATATTAACATAAAAAAATACAGAAGTAATACAGAAAGTAATTTCTCCTGCAAAATGGGGAGCATAGAGAGCCATGGTTAATAGAGCAGCAGCCCTCCCCGGGTAGCGCTGTACCTGTCAAAAGAATGGATTCAGCCAGATGCCAGTCAAAAAGGGCCTTGGGACATAGCTGGGAGACCTGAGGAAGCTGTGCAATATGTCTAAGCTATATGTGCAGATAAGATATCCAATAAGAAGGGCCGACAGCTCCTTGTGGTCTTCTGGTATATACTGACTGCACCAATATCAGTATCCAGTCCAAGAAAGAGTTCCCTGTGACTTCACAGCACTTTGGGTCATGGGCTCCTGCCACTGATTATTCACACTCTTCATTCCACATCATTTTTACTCCCTGTTCTCCAACACACATAGCTTATGCTGCACAGCAAAACCCATTTGAGAGACCTTTTGCCTTAGAATTCAAACTCTTCCATATCTTGAGAAAAACTTAGAAACAAGACTTTCTGTTCAGGCCCATTTTTACTTCAGCAGCCCATGTAGAAGACTGTGACTATCATCTACTTCTGCATCAAAACTCTATTTTGGAAGCTGCAGGCCTCCAGGAAAGGGTCTAAAATAAATCCATAGATGCAAAATAAATCTCTACTTTGATGATGCAGGGAAAAGTTGATGCAGCAGATGTGACCAGCAAGCATTTCCTCCTTCTGGGTCCCCACATTGGATTTTACTCTTGGGGCCTGCTGCAACCCTCATAACCTGGTTTTAAAAAATCTCTACTGAAATGACTTTTTACACCTGCAAGATTTTGGCCCTGCAATCTGAGCTCTAACTACTCAATGACCAAGCACGCATTTGTTATAGTTAAGCTATGACACCAGGCTGCAGTTGCAAGCTGCGTGGAACCTACACAATGTTAATGTACATATTGGGGACAAGCGACTTCAATGGACCCACTAACCAGCTGTTAAATATTAATCATTCTGGCTTTATCCTGGGATTCAAAACATGCCTCAATCCTCAGTGGAGCCCATGGAAGAGGTTTCCAGTGTTTCATTCTAACCCCTGCACTTCTGCTCGGCTTCACGCCTGCATAACTGCAAGCTGTAAGTGACTGCTCTTCAGATGGAGCGATTACCCTGTGCCGATCGCACTCACCACTGGGCAGCAAAGTGCATCTCCTGGAGATATTCCTTGTAGGTCAGGGAAGAGCAAACTCAGATATGATTTATGGAAGCAAAGAGTTTATTTGAAATTAAGAAACACTCAAAGTGTTTTCCTTTAAATGGTCTGCACAGCAAGGAGACCAGCCACAGGCTTCAAAACAAGCACGATCAAACTCCCAGACTGAAGTCTCATGTCCATTCCCTGTGTTCTCCACCCTTGGACAAATGCCCAAGGCCAAATTGCTGCTTGCAGGTGGCAACAGCTTCCCTGCATTCAGACCAAGCTGTTACTGTAAATCCACCTCTCTCACACAGCACTTCAAGGTAGGAAAACCCATAGCACCTCCAGGTATCTCAGTTGCTGTGACTTGCATTACACTGCCCTCACTCCCCAGAGGTCCTTTTTATTTGCCAGATGCAGGCATCTCTCTTGCATCTTCAGGGGGTGGCCGAGGTGTGTCCATTCCGATCCTCCCTTCCTGCCATTTCTGTTTCTCCCCACAGCATCCTGGGGTATTCCTCACCCAGACAAAGCAAGGGAATATAATCCTCTTGTTTGCAGATGGCCCTGAGAGTGCAGATGGGTAACATGTCATCCTGGATGACAAACACCACATGAAGCCCTTTAAAAAAGCCAAACACAAACCACCACCACCCCCCCCAAGAAAACCCCATCCAAATTAAAACATACTTCTATTACTAATTTGATGGAAAGAGAAAAGCACAAGAACAGTAAGAAACGCCAAGCCTCCAATAGGAACATGCGAAATATCTTGTGTGGGGATGTCCAGAAGATAACTAACATGCCTCTGAGATCTAAACTGGACTCCACCACTTCAGTCACCTTGACCCGCGACTTCCATAAAATTGCCAGTTTCCATTTTTCCCCTTCCACTTCCTCAGAACCAGATGTCCTCTTTAAAAAAAAAAAAAAAAAAAGGCGAAAATCCCAAAAGCACGAACTGATCCTTCATGTTCCTGTCCAACAAAATCACATTGCATTCAAGCATTTGGGGAGTCCTCTTACTGCCAGTCAAGCAGCTGCAGCTGAGCTCATGGTAGAGCAGTTTCTTGAATTGCAGCTGTGCTGAATGGTACTAAAAAGCATCAGGGGCAGCTTTCGGGCTTTTGTCATTACGTTCATGTCAGAGCAACCAGCGAAACGCCCTCCCAGGAGCTGACTTCCACCCCTGAACCCCCAGGGCCTCAAACACCACGTGAGACCCCCATGTTCCCTGCATTCCTACAGCCCAAGCTTAGGGTGCGGAGCAGCTCCCTCACCCGGGGCTACGAGGAGCAAAGGGTGATGCAGGACAAGCACAGTTTCTCAAAGAGTACAGAGTAACCAAGTCCTACTTGTTTAGGATTATTTTGAGCATTAAAATGAGGAAAACAAAAAGAACAAAGTTGTTGTAATCACAGTATCACAAGGTTGGAAAAGACCTTTGAGATCAATCGAGTCCAACCTATGACCCAACACCAACACCTACTCATCACCTAAACCCTGGCACTAAGTGCCTCATCCAGTCTCCTCTTAAACACCTCCAGGGACGGTGACTCCATCACCTCTCCAGGCAGCGCATTCCAATGGCCAATCACCCTCACATTGAAGAATTTTTTCCTAATATCAAGCCTCAACCTCCCCTGAATTACACTTAGTGGCACATATTTTACTCAGTTTAAATGTAATAGGAGCATCACTGAATCACACATGAACCCTCCCCTCTTCTACACGTCCTTCATTCAAATACATACTGCATGCACAAAAGAGATTTTTAAACCAAAAATATACAACACTAAGATTATTTTTATTTGCTGAAATGAAAAAAACCTATATTATATGCAACTACCTCTGCCTGACAGGGTAGATGCTAGAGCTGCACAAACCCTCCTGCACAGTCACAGCAGACTTTGCTATAGAATTTCTAACTAAAAGATGTAAATTCTTTCAAATTCCTTTAGATTTTCCACCTTGATTTAGATAGGATTTAAAAAAAAAAAAAAAAAAAAAAAAAAATCTTTGCGATCACTTACAGGCCTTTTAAAGGAAAATTAAACCCCTATTACCTCTTAGATCAATACTGGATACAGCCAGCCATTAGAGCAGGTCTGCCCCAGACCAGTACCCTGCATAAAAGGAGAGGGAAGCATGAAGAAATAGCTGTCCTCATAGCACTTCAGGTCTTCTCGGGGACAGTCCTACAACTGGAGCCCATGACCACCCTCTTGGCAGAGGCAAAAATCAAGTGGAGCAGGAGCCCCTGACAGTCAGTTCGCTCCCGCACATCCAGCTCAGATTTTGCTGGTGCCTCTGGCTCACAAACCCTCTGAGCAGGCAAGCTTTCCTTGCCTTTTTTTTTTTTTTTCCTAGATATATCTATTTTCAGTGAGGACAGTTGATCTATTTTGAGTTTAGTCATTGCATGTGGGATTTCTTGTCGCTGTTTTCTCTTCGACAGACTTTACCCTCGCAGACTTTTGTCCCCTTTTCTGCAGAGAAACCCTTGGAGAAGGAGCATCCCAAGAAGGCTGCAACCAACTCTCTCGTTTGCATAATCAACCTATCTGCCACGGAGAGGGCTGGGAGGCAGAAGGGGGACGTAACAGACTTGCCATTATCTCTGCTCTTTTTGCACTTTCTTTTCAGTCTCTCTCTCTTTTTCCCCTTACCAGCTTTGCTCCCGTCTATGAAAAATCAGCAAATAAAAAGTTACATTAACCCCACCCTGACCTCTCCGACATAATACACTGTGGGCTGATGGGCTGCCTTTGGAGCTTCGTTGAAAAGCTGTCATTCTTCGGCATCCCAAGTACAGCCTAGGGAGCATTTACCGGATAATTAATATATTAAATGCATGAAAAATAGTTACAGAGGGCCCCCCCACCAGATCCTTCCCCCTCCCCACACGTATACTGCCATCTTTGTCAGGGAAAGAAGGAATGGAAAAAAAGAAAGGGGAAAAAAAGATAGATACAGCATGCGCACCATCAATATAAAAGCATCCCCTGAATAGCCATCATAAAAACTGTTCATAATTTTATAGCTTCATTCGTGCTGGAGCACCATAAAGGCAGGCCATATTTTTTACACTCAGGATGCCTCATAAAAAAAAAAAAAAAAGAAGAGAAAAGGAAAGAAGGAAAGTTGGCATAGGGGGCACGGCAGCACGGCACAGAAGCCATCAGCTCACCTGAGGACAAGTGCTCAGTAAAAGGGGGTTTGAATTTGTCCTCTCTGACCTGTAAGGTTCTGAATCCCAATGAGGCCATCAGGATAATTATTAATTGGGAAGTCTTTAGGGTTTTTTCCCCCTCCCCTCTTTTTCTTTTTTTTGCTGACTGTGTATTTGCCTTTTAAAAGGATGATGGAAGGCCAGGAAGGCAGCCCTGCCCTCCAACTGTGTCCTTCACCTTTAAGTGGGCCAGCATCTTTTTTGGTGCTTTGAATCCCCCTCCCCTTTCTCTCCACCTCCCCAAATGCAAAATTCATGAGCTGGAGCGTGGATTAACAAATAAATTATAATGAAGGCAAATGGGTGGCAATAAAAAATAATAATAATAAAAAAGGAGGCCTCACCTTCACGTGACAGGGGCTGAGCAATATAACAAACCAGCTCGTTTATTTTCACCAACGCCTGTTCTCCTGCTTAGGAAGGTACGTTTTTAAAGCATTTTATCCTTTATTTCCCGTAATATATTTGGACAAGGTAGCTGTAAATCTGAGGCAAGAGGAGAAATCAAAGAGTGGCAGGGGAAGATGGGGGTCGAAGGGAAAGAAGATGTGTTGGTTTGTGGATATGGCCCCTGAGCTTTTGTGATCCAGGGGTTTAGAGCATTCACCTACACGTACGAGTTTGCTGGGCTGGCTGCTTCTGCACAGCTCTGAGCGTGATGCCTGCTGCTCCCAGCCGCTTCCAGGAGTTCAAACTGTGCCTTTATTAGACACATGTGTGCGTGGTTTTAAATGTGATACGTAGAACAGCAGGGATGTCCCTCAAAAATTTACACACCAGCCTTGTTACACCAATCTGGCAAGAGTCAAGAGAGAAATCACCTGTCACATCTATTAAAGCAGAGCAGGTAAGTTCAGGGAAAGCCCTGGATATCGATTCTGCTCTCCTCCTCCAGGTGATGTGGTCCAAGAGCCATATCACAAAAAAAGATGTTTTTCAAACACAGGAAAATTTCAAATAAAAGTTCATTTCAATTTTCAGTAAGAGATCAATACTTTGTGGTATTTTATTTGGGTTTTTTTTAAATAAATCAAAATAGAAAAAACTAATTTCCTGAAAAAAAATTTTAAAAACCTTTAGTATTTGTCCCACACAAGGTTTTCTGATTAAAGGAAATTTAAGAGAACCAAGAGGGAAGGAAAGAAAAATGTATTCACTATTTTCCCACTCCTTCAGAGCCTTCCTTCAGCTGAGCTTACCCCTCGCGGTCTAAGAATTGACCACAAATGAAAGCCAGGAGACCTGAATCTCTTTGGTTACAGACCCAACCAAGGCACCAGCAGCTCAGAGCAGCACCCGCTTTCTGTACCCGCCAGGAGGTTCCTGCTGCATGCTGGGAGCCAAAGCTGCTGTCTGACACAATGAACCAGCAAGCTCAGAGCAACACTTAGACAGAATTGGGAAATGCTCAGTGCCTTCACCTGCGTGGTGCCCTGAGGCTGTCTCCTGTGCCCTCCCAGCTCCAGCAGCTACATCTCCTCTACCAGAGTCAACAGGGGCACCGACACCACAGCTTCTGCAGGTCACCACAGAAATACCTGTTGCTTCTTTCACTGTCTCAAAATCTAAGGAGAAATTTTCCTGCCTCAAACATAAAAGCATCTTCCAAGAGGCAGCTGAGAGAGTCTGCAGGACACACATAACTCCTGACCAGCGTTGCTTGTTGACGATAGTCAGCTTCCTCACAAGTCTACGTTTACCAGTGAACTCACCTCTCCTAACCTCACATACCTGAGAATTTAAGTGAGCTGGAATCCAGAGCAACTTCATTGATATCGCTGAAACTTCTCAAAGTTCACACAAGTTTAACTCAAGAAATCTAGTGGCACATGTGCTTACATGACTTCCAAAAACCTGCTGGAAACATGCTCGGTTTGCTAATCCAAGTGTGGCTACGGCACGTCATTCACAGTTTTGGCTTTCCAGTGCTGGGAAGAGGAGTCCAGTCCCTGCTTCTAAGCAACCACTCCCAAACTACTGCTGAGGAGAAGCCACCACACCAGGAGGTTCGTGTGCACCTACTGACCAAAGCCCAGCCATCTGCGAGCAGGCGCTGGGTGAGGAATAACGCACGGCTGGCTGCAAAGCAACTGCCAGCACTGCCTCATTTGTCTCTTTCATGTTTATTCATGGCGAACTCTGACAGAGGGATACGGCTCCATTCGGGAGTTGTCAGCAGGTGGCCTAATAGTGAGAATTAGTGAGCCACACAGCAACGAGACATACTGGGGCTGCCTAATGCTGCCGATATTAATGCACGCTTCAGAAATGAATAAAGCTTCTTCGAGGGGAAAAAATAACAATAATAAGAGGATGAAGAGGGGTAGGAGGAACCAAGGGGGAGCCCAATACGCCTACGCAAAGCTTGGCCAACACTCAATTATTGAAAAGGTGTCCTCCCTTTCACATAGGCGCTTACCTCAGTCCCATAAGCACAAATCCCATCAGACACAAATGGAAGAGAATCATTTTGCTTTCACATAACCTCGGAGAACCTGCATGATCAGAGGCTGAGAAAGACCTTTCTGGGCCAGAGCTTTTAGTATCACCATCCTCCTCCAGTTTCAACATTTCAGGCAGACACTCAACCTCTAGCCAAGCAAGATCAAGTGATTTGTTACCACTTGCTCTGTGCTAACACAGCCTCTGCTGTCAGCTGCTGGCATGGTGGGACACACTAAACCACCTCTCTGTCTGATGAGGTCTGATGTCCTCTAGGTGCCACAGCCAGGCAACTGTCGCAGCAGCTCCCAAGTATAACTGCTGGAGAGGTGGGAGAGGTTTCTTGGGCCATGCCTGAGCTACCAGCAGCTCCTGGGGCACTAGGCATGGGCAAGCAGAACCCCAAACTCTCTACCAAGGTCATCTCCTGATGCTCTGACGATGTAACCCAGCCTGGCTCACAAACTCCGTTTTTTCTAACACAATTTCAGCACATGGTCTGTATCTGGAAAGAGCAGACTCAAAGTTATTTTGCTGCATAACATCAAGCAATGATGCTTTCACAGCCTTTTTCACCTGCTCTTTGGAAATCAGGGTCCTAATTTTACAACCTGCTCCCTCAGTCTCAATAGTTCCAAGAGCAAGACAAAGACAAATGAAGAAAGATGCAACAGAGAGCAAGGTAGCATCCAGTTTTCAGGCAGAGAATAGGAACTAAAGTACATACAACTAAACAGGTCTCCAAAGGTCCCTTTGCAGATTTAGCTGCCATATCACATTTTCTCCCATGACTACCAAAAATGATGGCAAAAAGCTGAAAATCTGTTATAAGAAGCAGCCTCTCAGTAGCCAATTTCCTTATCCTTTTCCTCCTGCACACATACCCAGTAATCCTGAACATAACGCTACACACAAGGCTTTAGAAACAAGGACCCTAGGAAATCAGAGGATCAAATAATGCCCCTGCTAAATTCACTTCAAAAAAATGGTTCTAGCAAGTGCAGGATTAGGCCCTAAAAACGGCTTCTTCCTTCCCTCTTGACGTGCTTGTGACACTTGCATTAGCATTGCTGGCAGCTTTGAGTGTGGGGAGAAAAATGAGCACTGCCCTGCCATGCCCCCTGCCCATGGCAGGCTTCTGCCTCCAGCCATTTCATTGTGGCTAGTATTTTCATAGCAAGCAGCACAGTAAAGAGCAGCAAAAAGATTTTGTTTCTTCTGTTTATAATCTGTTCTCATTATAAATGCTATTTTTTTTTTCCCCAGTATTTTTTCACCTTAAATGCTAGAGATACAACAGCCAAAAAGAAAAAATCCAAACCCACCCAAACCCCATTTCCTTTCATTCTTATTTCCTGCAAATAGGTGTGACACAAATACATCCTACACCCTTTCATGTAATACCAAACACACACAATTCCTCCCTAGCACTGCAAACTCATCCGCCTCTGTACCCTTTCTATGAATTAGGCACCGAGCTGTTGGTTTTTCCTTTTGAATTTTAAACAGTTTTCACACCTGACGAAGGTTCAGGTAAATTACCAAAAAAGCACTGACTAATTTGAAAAAATATTTAAGAAACTCCAAGTTCCCTGCCTTTTTTACTATCCTCTGCTCCATAATTACATTGCACTGCCTGATATTTTCATGGAACATTAACCGAAGTCAGGTGACTGCCCCCTTACAGTCTACGCCTATCTGTTACCCATAAGACCCCCATGGACCTTGACATTATTAATAGTCCTATTCATTAAGTATTACTCTTGTAGAATGAGTAGCATAATATTGGCCTGGAGATAGGAACAGGCAGAAGGAATAAGTCAAATTAATTTTCCGCAGCAAACGCCCCGATTCTGTAAATGACATTCTATACTGTTAGCATTTTAAATGTGACACAAATGGCAGGAGATACAATTTGAAAGCAAAATAGTAGAAGACATGGCTCAGGGTGTAATGTGCTGCATAAAAATCCAATAACATCAGTTACATGAAGGAAGGGAATGAACCAACCCGATGGAGGGTTTTAATTTGCATTTGTTTAAAATGGCAGGTAAGGGAGCGAGAGAAAGGCTGCAGCTCCCTGATTAGGGCTTTCTCCCCTTCCGCTGAAGGTGAGGGCACAGAAGAGCTCAGAGCTGTGCTCCTCTCTGACATCTCAGAGCATGCTCACACCTTCCTACCACTGCAAACAGTCCTGCCACCTCCATCACACTCACTGGCTGAAGGTGGCCAAAGGGAAAATTACAGGCTGGTCCATCTGCAAGATGCAATGAAAATCCAGGAGAAGTGTGCAAGAAGCTCAGGTTGCCATGTTTCAAGTCCTTTCAGATAGCTCTGCTTTAACTTTCCTGGGTTCACAACGTTGCTTGGCAGAGAGGATAAGAGCAGAGGGCAAGGAAGACTGAAACAGGAGGACACGAGAGAATAGCTCGTAGGAACCACATCCACAAGCCTGGTCTGACTGTGCTCTACCAGAGAACTGCTATGACTTAGTGAGACTTTGTTCTACAGCATCTCTTCCAGGAAAGAACAAACCCACACATCCCAGCTCAACTGGATTTCGCCGCTATCAAAGCCGCCACAGCCAGCTTTCATGAGAGACGGGCTCCAGCTGCAGCTCCTTCCTACACTCAGAGCAGAGATGGGCCAAAGCCTGAGCCTCAGATTTAAATCAAGCAGAACACAGCTGCTTTGGGGGAGAGCAAACCCAGAGATAAAGGAAATTTTTTTAGAGAAAAGGTCACCAATTTTCCAGTTGTTCTAATCAAGTTCTCAAATCTAAAGACCCAAACACCTGCCCAAAGGATGAATGGGTCTGAATTCAACACCAGCACCAAATTCTCTGTTTTCAGCCCTTTACTTATTTTTTTTTAAAATACCTAAATATATCTGATGTGGGGGATGGACAAGAATGTAGATGTCCAAACCATTATGCATTTTTCTTTATTCTCTTTTTCTTTCATTTCCTTCCTTACAAAGATTGTGGTACCAAAGCTGTAGGTTACCAGACAGGAGAGATTTGATCAGGAAAATAAAAATAGATGCAAAGCCTGACCTCCATTAGTTTTATTTAGGGTAAAGCACTGCACTGTAGTTTATTTATTAACAACATAAAAAGACATCACCTATAGAACACAGAATAAATACTCATAATTTCTCCAGAAAGAGCACTGAGCTGGCTTCCTGAGGGGAAAAAAACCTATCACTTAATTGAAGCAAGAAATGTTCAATCCAATAATCTATAATTAGATATTTTATGGAATATGTTACCTAGAGATGTTTATTTATAAAATGTTTCTATCAATAATAAATTGTTGGGAGGGAGAGAGAAGGTCCATTCCTTGGCTGCTGGGATGACTGTTTATGTTTGAAGGAATTTCAGTGGCAGCAAAAGAAGCTTTTCCTGCAGCTCATCATATAGGGTATGGGATGCTTCCTCAGCACCACCAGGTGCTCAAACCTTAAACGTATCATCAGAGACAGAGGTTATATCTAGAGAATAAAAGTTTCTAGCCATGCTCATTGCCAAAGGCAAATGTTTAAAGCCAACTCAAAGCACAGAGATACAAAATAAGCTTTTAGGACTAGGCCTGAAACAGGTGTGGACATCTGAGGAGCCTTCACTGAAGCCACAACCTATGACATTCTCATTTTGAAGCCACTACATTGCCTTAAAAACTCTTCCTTTCATATTCATGTACTCCCAGAACACATTGAACAGTTCACATAGCGGACATGAGCAAATATTTGGACGCTCTTCTTCTTGCCAAGTCAGAGGGACTTCAAAAGAGAAGATGGTTCCAAGTAAGAGCCCCACAAATCCAACAGCACAAATGACACGCACACAACCCTCTACTCACACCTCCCAGCTGCCAGTTTTCCTCCAGACAAATTATTATTTCTGTTGGTTGCAACCATACTGCTATTCTTATTACAAAGGCAATTTCTCCTCTCCCTTTAATGTGGGGTTGCTCTACATTGTTCAGTTCTCCAGCTACTTTTGTGGTATGGAGACCTGTAAGTTGTGTTTGAAACTACGAAGTGCAGAATAAAGAAACTGATTGAAGCAGTAAAAAAAAAATCAACCGCCCAAATCCATATTGGTGCAGGGCCATAGGAAAAAGCTACTTCATTCATCAAGGTAACAAGACTTAGAAAGAAATATGCATGTCAAAGACAAATGCAGGAGATAATTAACTCAATATCCCACACAAGATGATACTATGGCATAAAAATACCTGAGCAGAACTGTCACATGATTTTAAAAAAAAAAATAATAAAAAATCAGACAATCAATCTTCTTCTTCTGTCTGTCTAATAATTCACACAATGTTAACAGGTCATGACTAGAAAAACAGAGTCTCTAAAATTGTACATTTGCACAGACATTCAGAACCAGGAGATCTGAGCAATCGCTCATGCTCACGTCCCTTTTTTTGGTCCTAAAACCACATTTGAAATTGCTGTGCATGGTGTGGTGTTTGCAGTTACTTGAGAACTGCCTACAAACAGCCTCGCTTGCCCTTGCCCCTGCAATCCTGGTCTGACTCCACCCGGCAATGCCACACAGGCTCCGTGCAATCATTAACAGGAGACACCGGAACATCACCGGTGGAGTTAAGGTCAGGCAGTGGAAACAAAGCCCTGCAGCTGTGAGCTCAGCTGAACGCATGGGGACTGCCCTCTCCACCGTCTGCTCTGGACTTGCAGGAAGGATGAACAATTTGACTCCTCAAGCCGATGGTGACTTTGATTTGGTGACATAAAATAGCGTTTACTGGGTCCCAAGGAGGTGGCACTGCTGACTTACACAGTGGAGTCACCAAAGAACAAAGCTCTTGGTCCACGTTTGCCACAATGGGCAGATGGCCAGGGAAACACGGAAAGCACAGGACAGAAACCTGCACTAGCACGGAGGTGAAGAACTAAGTCATTTTCCAGACTTTGTTTGGTGGTTTCGAATGATCCGACCTGCAGCTGTCTCCAACGCACAGAGGCCACTCAGCCCACATTCACCAGTCCCCCCAGCCAGGTCCCGTGCAGCCCACGGTGCCAGTCCCCTCATCCCCACCTCCCCATCCACTGCTCGATGAGAACTCTGCCACCTCTGATCCATC
Source organism: Neomorphus geoffroyi (assembly GCA_033558235.1). Lineage (NCBI taxonomy): Eukaryota > Metazoa > Chordata > Aves > Cuculiformes > Neomorphidae > Neomorphus > Neomorphus geoffroyi. The sequence goes on from JAUMJM010000018.1 coordinate 3,633,384, forward strand.
AACACTGTTTACACTTGGTTCCCTCGCTCTGCGACGAGCACGAAATGGGGAGAAAATTATAATAATATCACAAATGAAATTGAATGAGTAACAACATTTTCTAAGAACAGAATAAATACAGTTGGTGGCGCCTTTTTTTTCCAATTTAGTATTGTTTAATATGCATTTAATCAACCCATTCAGTATTATAGAGTCTATGTACCGTGACACCCTCCTATGCCACAGAGGAAGCATTCATAGGCCATTAGGCTAAAGTAATATGTATGAGGAACCACTTTTCCCCAGGGTGTAGTAACTATTTTTGCTCCCCAGTCGTCCCCATTAAATCATTAAACCTCATGACTATGCTTTCTGAACTCTACCCTGATCTTTAAAAAGCAGAACATTAAAGGGCAACTGTCACCCTCCATTGCACAGGCCTTGTGTTTTATATATTCAAAGCATTAAGCCTTTTGTCAGTCTATACATCATAAGCACTGGAAGACTGTATGCACAAACAGGAAATGTTTATAACTGATGTCCCTTTTATAGTGGATGTGCGAATGGGCAGGATAAAAAAGCTGAGGCTCGGCTATTTTATGGAAACTGAAGCAACGTGATTTTCCCCAGCTGCTTGCAATAAAACCATCTTCGTTACTTATCTTTATGTGGCCAGTTGTAGAAGGAAAGAGAAGCAGTTTAGCACAGGCGGAGCTGGAGGTCCCAGAGCCATGAGGGGCTGCCAACTTCAGACTTGCAGATCTCATTTCCCTACTTTATGGCAAAAGCTTAATTAAGCAAATAGCAATAGAAAGGGTGTCTACTGAGAGAAGGCTGGGTTGGACTGACACAGATCCTTCCAGCTTCCAAACACCCCTTCAAGTGTGGAGCTGTCACTACTGAAATTTATCCACGTCTAGGGAGGAGGAAAAAATGAGCAAAGAATTAGGGGCTCAACCACCTCTACCACGTCTCTGACAACATTACCATTCACTTCTCTTGAGGGCTTCTTGAAAGACCTCTCACAGTAAACTTGCTTTGCCATCTCCACTTTGCTCCTCTTCAAACTGGGGGCTGCAGATATAAGGAAAAGGAGAAGTCTCTATCTGAAAGCCCAGCCTGAACGTTGTGCCTTGCACAGCTGGAAAAACACTGGGAGACTTTCCAGCCCCACCACAGAGCCTTGGAAAAGAGGTGCCTCAACTGCTTTGTGCCTTGCAGCTCCCATTTTACTGTTGAGAAAGCAAATACTGTTTGCTGGAGCACATTAATTTTGGTAAGGCTTCTGCCATTCTCTCCTGGGTTTTTGAGAAGCGAGGTGCTGCAGACACCCACGCAGCAGAGGTGAAGAGCTGTAGTCAAAGTCCGTGCAGGGAGTTCCAAGTTTTTGGATAATTCACTTTTCTGCACTTACATCCTGCCCTGTATCTCCCCTGTGTAAGATCAGCACGCTTTGAGGAGTATGAATACTCTCTAATTAGCAGCATGGGAAGCACCTAGCACAGCGCAGAGCTTTACCAGGGCTTTTAGCACTGGGGCAAGATGAGACACAAAGCAGCCCCTGGAAAAAGTTTCTGAAAGCATGGGGATGGAGGTGAAGGCAGACAATAGTAACCCTAAACCAGAAAATTAGGAAACACCTTTCAAAAGCAGGGAAACAGAGACCAAAATAAATGTCAAGGTCAAGTGAGGGGCAAGGGAGAAAAACACTTCCACGTTCTTAAGCCTGTATTACACAGCTCTGCAACCCATCTCAGCACATTCCCAATACCACAGACCCTCCCCATCCCTGGTGTCTGAGGATACTTCCCAGTTACCCGCAGATCCCTTGTAAAACAACAGGGAATGTTAGGTTAACATGACTTAGGGAGCGATAGTGTAGCTTGCAAAATGTCAGAGCTTTCATCCTGTATGTTAACTTCCCAGCTAGTGGTATCAATCTGCAGCAAAACACAGTTATTTCATCATGACATTAGTTCACCTTTAAAGGCATATGGTAAAGCCTGCTTTGTGGCTTGCAGCAGATGAGCTTCCTATAATTACAATTTGAACTGTTCCACAGGCAGCTCTATAGATAGTGGATCAGTGATTAAAGTTGAAATCACAGGGTAAGTAGTTCTGTGACACCGTGAGTCACAACAATCATCAAAGACTCAACTCTCTGGTTTCTGATGAAGTGGAGATAGTGCAGTGATTCAAGTAGGGGACTGAGACTCAAGTGCTGCTACTTGGAGGCAGGAAAAGAGCAGACACATTCTTGAGGAAGATACTCAGTGTGTGCTATTGACTGGCCCCAAGCAAATCTTTAACCCTGCGTCTCGGAGAGAGCATGACTGTGCATCTCATTGCGGTGGGGCCCCCAGTGTCACACCTGAGGATCACAGGCTCCAGTTAAACATTCTTCTTGCCGATTCCTCCTTTGATTTGAGGAATAATGCATGCAGGGCGCAGGATACCGCAGCAATGCCGGGGCTCTGTGACAGGCTGAGGCGTGCATTTGTTTTTCCCTACAGAGCTTTCTTGCTCCCCAAGTATCCCATCAGCACAAGGCACAGAAAGGAAAGAAATGTGCACTCACACTGTTGTACCCCTTGCTGACCCCCATCAAAATTAAAGGGCTTTTTTTTTTTTCCTTTCACATACAAACAGCCAGCCTCTACTCTGCCTGGCAAGGAGCAGAGCAAATCCACTGCCTCTCCTGGAAGATAATGGGCAAAACATTCCCTTTCTCCAGTGCACCTCCATTAAACTTTGGGGAAGCTGCTGCTGAGATAATGTTGGTCCAGAAATGGGTTCAAATTTGTAAGAAAAAACCCACAACAGAATTGCACACAGTAAAAAAAAAAGCACCATGCAGATAAGAACTAACTTAATTCCTAGCAGAGTGACACCTCAGTTACATGTATAGTAAAATGAATTATATCCCATGGAAGTTACTGGATCTCAGCTCCCTTTCCCTCTCAGGCTATTAAGATTTGCTGTTTCCCAGCCCTACACATGCCCACTGTGGTAACACACAAATCCAGGTGCTCAGGAACTTTCACCATCTGTAAAACTGAGGAAAAGGATAAAGTGAGGCATGGGGATTTTACACCCATGGTGCAGGTGATACCAAGCCAACAGCCTCACGCAGCACTATCCCAGCCCAATGGGGCACTAGATTGCACATTGTCCCAGAAGGAAGAGTCAGGAGGGTACTGAGGGGACTTTGGCAGGAAAACATCCATCAGGGCACTCCATCCCATTGCAAAGTCCTGCGCTTTTAAGATCAGCCAAATTCTGCAGCCAGCCCGCAGTCTTGTTTGCACCAGTTCAGGTATTTCAAGGGTACTGCTTCCTTTACACTTCTTCTAAAGATGAAAGACATTTCACTTAGAGCAGGGAAAGGGAGGAGTGGCAAGCGGAGTTACAAAGCCAACAAGCTTCTCTCTGCTCCAGGAAGATTGTATCATTGGCCGCCTGCCACAGCTGGCCTGAGCGTTAACCACGGACAGTGACTGATGGATGCCGACAGTGCCAGCTGCAGAAACTGATCCAAGAGGGCGGGAGGTGGCCTCTGTGCTCAGGAATGGGGTCAGGATTTGGGAGGCAATCATTCTGACTGGGGCAAGCCTGTCCTCCACACCAGTGCATCTTGGGGACGCACAGCTTGATGTTCTTTCTGAGGGGAAAGACAGGAATGGGGGAGTGGAGCATCAGGTCCAGGTCTACACTTGATCTTCTGGAAGGAGGTGAGCTGGTGTAACAGCGCTGCCCAGGTTTCACACCTCACCAGGTGTCTCTTAGTACAACTCAACCTACTTGTGTTTTCACAGGTTGTACATAAGACACAGACGGTGCCTAAGGGAATATCTATGTTTGCAGTGGTATAACAAGAGGCTAACAAATACAAGCAAGAGGAAAGAAGAGAAACTAAACAGTGTCTAACGCCTCTCGCCTCCAAGTGAGCGGATGTGTATCAGCACCCGTTAGTTCACAAAGAAATCCTGATCACACTCTAGGAACTCACCTTGACAATGCAGTGTCACACTGGGGACCTGCAACAATCCAACACTTTGAGCAAAAGCAAAACCTTCGCTGTAGAAATTTGAGATCTAAGGAATTTACCATGAGGTTTGCTCCCAACTTCATGGTGCTCATTTTCAGGGAATAAACTGAGACAAATACATTAACTTGTCAGGGAAAAGAAGGGCAGGACATTTTGGAGCAAGTATTCACAGGAGAGTTTCAAAACCACAGCCCTAAGTATGTGCTTAAGCAATAGGAAGACAAAGCTTTATTTTCTTTGCTGTCCCCATAGAAATATTCAGCAGTGTTTGGTCTTCTGCAAGAGATTCATGACCCAACAGCCTGGCTGGATGTCAACACCCAGAGAAACAATGCGTGGCATCCTCTGCTGGAATCTGCTGGCTGTCGACAGCACTGAGCAGGGAAGGGTTAAGCCCACGGGAGCCTCAAGCACTGCGCAGCACCAAGGTCCTTCCCAAGGCTGCAGGGAACAATGCAGCTATCAGTCTATATTTGGCCTTTGCCCTTGGATCATTTATGACTTATTCTTCACCTCCAATGACCACAGCAGCAAGCTTTCAATCTCTCGCTCCCTAGCCTGAAGCAAGAACTCTCCCTCCCCCCTTTTTAAAATCACACTATTTGCAATTAAAAGCAGCTGCCAGGAGGTCTCAAGCAAGGCTCCCCTTGCCCTGTGGTGCCCTTTGCCTTGCAAAGACCAGACTTCTGGCACGGTATCATGTCAGGGCCAGGATAAGGCAGTGGTCCTGTTGTATCAGGATGGGGGGAGCAGGGAAACAGAGATGTCTTGCTAGTGTGCAGTTTAAAGTCTACACTTCAAGCCTAGAGAGAAAGCTTAAAGGGAACAATCTTGGGTGGCCTTTACTTTACAGCCTGTGGAGTAAAAAGGGATACTGCTGTCATCCAGAATAAGACCTGTTTAATCATTTCAACTCCCATTCCAAACAAATTACCTCTGTGAGCTGCCTTATGCTACTGGACAAGCACTGTGTGCTTACACCCCTTGCAGGTGCCAGCAGCACCCCTTGCGTTAGACATCATCTGGAGATTCAGAGCTTCAACTCAGTACATACCAGCACAGCTGTGAACTTTTGACTATTGCCCACCTCCAGGTCCAGCCCAGAAGTGATCCAGTTGCCAACCACACAACAACGTGGCAGCATGTGAAGGCAAGGTGTTATTTCGCTGCAGTTAAGCAGTTCTTCAAAGGGGGAAGAGTAATTTGCAGCTTGTAATACCACATCCTTGCAAGAGGATATGCCTGTGATCATCACAGGCTGATAACTCAGCCACATTCCTTTTAAACCACAGCCCCACTAGACTGAAAAAAACCCTAACATCTTTGCTCTGCCCAGACACACCACAGATCCAAGGGAACACAAACCTGCAGGAGGCTTCTCCTCCCCACACCGCACAGCTCTCTGTGCTCCAGACCCTGCAGCTCTTCCTTGCAGCAGCGTCCTTCATGCTGAGAAAGACTTCCCTACCCCTGAGAGTGCTGAAATCCAAATCCTACCATGTGCCAAATCACCCTGCTCGCTGCTTTGCACACCACAGCCAACAAGCACCCTGCAACGGCAGCCTGGCTCTGTAATAAATGATTTCTCACCTGGGCCAGGCAGCAGACCTGGAAAAAGCGTTAGACAAATCATAGCTGCCACTCTCTAATCTTCCTGCTGGAAAGTCACCTCCATCATCCTAATTTATCAAAAGGCCAAGATGCCGGTCAGATGCAAAACCTTTCTCCTGTAATAACCCATATATGTAACTAGAAGCTGCTTAGATTATACCAGACGTGTTTCACTCAGGAGAACCAGTATTTGTTTTCTTGAGGCATAGTTAACTTTTATTTAATTTCATAGCCAAAGAAGGTCCTTGGTAACGCAATCTTCTTCTGCTTCACTAAAAAAAAAAAAAAAAAAAAAAATCTGATGTAAACATACAAAATAACCCCAAAAATACAGGGATATTCTGAGACACTTCCATCAGGACTTCCAATAGCTGCTGAGAAGGCAACACAAGTGTTCAGGAGGGAAACTATTCTGAGGGTCTTCACTTTTAACATTAAAGCAGGAGGCTAAGGTAATAGGCTTAATATTTTCCTCAAATCTGTGGTGACAGAAGTATTTTATAGCTAACAATTCAAAGCCTTGGATCACACAGCCACAGAGTCTCTGGACATCTGACACCTCATGAACTTTATACGTTCCCAGCAACTCCCAGAGCTGCAGGAGGAGGGAAGTTAGCACCACACTCTGCTCATCTCCTTCTACAGCATTGGGAAGTACAAGATTGACGGGAATTTTTTGCTTGCAATTATTCTCTAGGGCCCAGTGACTGAATGGCAATGCACGTCTCTGGTCTGTGTTTGCATGGACCAACTTCATACCACAGCTCATGCGTGGCCTGAGGGCTTCATCAGCCATGGAACAATCCAAACCCACAACGTACTATGAGATCAGAAGATTTTAATCCATTTTTCATGGTAACAAGGAAAAGGTGAGTTGTGGGGTTTTTTTAATGCCTACGACATTGCCTTTCCATTGTGTATTTTTCAAAGACCAAGGTCAATGAACCATGATAGTTTTCCTGCTGCTTCCTTAGCACAGCTCTACTGCCTGACAGCTTCTAATCCTGGCTGACCAAAACTGAAGCAAGCAGTGTTTCTCTCCCTCATCTAGATTTTTGGGAATGTAAGCCACGGACAAGCTTCTACACTTCAGATTCCAATTCTGCTCAACCCCACAAACTCGCCCTCAAGTCAACCAAATTCATAAGGGCTGATAGTATCAAGGGATGAGTCAAGAAGTCAATTAGCCTCCAAAATCCTTTTTAAAGATAATACAAAGACAAGAAATAGACACACAATGGGTCTAAAGTACTTGATAATGCCTCATAATAGAATAATTAAATTATTTTCTATTACACTGAAGATGTTTACACACTTGAGCAAAGGTTTGAGACCCCCCCTTTTTATCCGTGTAAATGGGTAGGGCAGAGGAAGACGGAAGGCAGGCTGCAGGGAAGCTGGAGATGAGCAACTAGCTTCTGCAGAGAGAAATCTATGCATGCAATGCAACAGCACTCTGCTCCTCCTCTTTTCTTTTTTCATTGCACATGCCTTGCAGTTGGTGTTCGTTTAGAATTATAGCTCTGTAAACATGAAAGGGCTTGCAGGATGGTTCCAGCTTTACATATTTCTAGCAAGTATTTCTCCCTCTCAATGCAAAGTCTTATCTCCTCTGGCTCAGAGCACTGAAAGTTGCAATATAAAATTTGCTCATTTTTTTCCCTAGCAAAGTAAAAAGAAAATGCTGCTGCTATTTTGCTGCTACTGTTTTGGGGTTTTGGTTTTGTTTTGGGGTTTTTTTGCTGATTAAAAAAAGCCAGTTCCCTCAGCTTTAAGTAGCTAATTTTCCTGCAGAAACAGTACATTTCTTTTATGTGTTAATTTTTCTTCCTCTATTTGCACTTCACAGCATGTAGTGACAGGTCAGGCAGTGAAGAACAAGCCTCTCTTACTTTCTTCTGAGATGACAAATATTGCTGCTGCAGAAGACCCTAACGCATCTGTGAATTCAGCTATATTTGTGCATTTTGCAGGAGGAGTTTCTTCTAATGATGCAATTTTCACTAATATAATTCAATCCACCTTTTTTTCCATACAGAATTAGCAGAGAAGCATCTTGCCTCAGAGTCTTGAGAAGAGTTTTTAATCCAAACTGTAATCCATGCTTTCCAATAAAAAGTTGGTCAGCCAAGTTCTCACACGTTTTGTTTGATACACTCAAGATCTGCTGCTTGGAAAAAGAGGTGGTTTGGTTCTAAAATATCCATCTAGGAAGTCATTCATTTTATCAGAGCTGTTCAAGATAAAAGCATGGAAAATTCCCAGATAAGAGGAGACCTGGTTCCTTCCAGCAACACCACAAATAACCAAAGACGGGCCCTGCTGGAATGGCACAGTCATTTGTATAAAAGAAAGTCACAAAAATTGCAAGTCAAGGTGAAAAAGAGATGCCTGGAGTCTGGAAAGCAACTGCAAACATCTCACAAACCCCTTTAACCCTGGCCCACTATAAACAACTCCACCAAACATGCGATTCACCTTTTTGTTAGACAAGGGCTCCAGATTTCCGTGCTGCACATTGCAGACTCAGCCCACTCAGCAAAAGATCTCAATTCATAAGTTCATAACAAATAACCCCATAATTAACCTCATCCCCCAAATCTCAGATCCACTTTCAAGCTATGACATCTGCCCTCTCCTGTCGGTTCAGAAAAATAACATCAGGAGCTTCAGCACTGGGCACAAACAGAAAAAGCCAGGTTTGCTTTTTTTTCCTTCCTGAACTGTCTCCTACTTCTCCGAGTCTAAAATCCTCCAGCTCTGTATGTCCAAACCCTGTTTACCTTGAATACCAATAGGAACACTGCCCAACCTCCCCATACAGGGATCTTTCCTCCCTTTGAAAACAATCTCACACCAGCAGTGCAAGGGGTTTGACCGGGCAGGGCTCTACAGGGCTTTTTCACCTTTTATGTCCTCACTTCCCCCAGGAAGGCTGGGCTGTCCTATCTCTGCCTCCTGCTCCCGCTCATCCCCACCTTGCCACGCCCCTGGTATTGCAGGAGGCTTTTTGCAACTGGAGTGCGAAGTCAACTTCGCTTCCCCATGCCACAGTTTGCTGAGTATTAACATTCACCTTCGGTTGCTTCCTCTCTGCTGCTGACAACTGTTAGTTTTGTCACATCAGCCACTTCTGTAGATTTAACTTTGCTCTCCTGCTCCAGCCATTGTAGCTCGATAATAAATCAACAGTCTGGAGGCTTTGCGTGGAACACAAAGGCCTTTATGGTGCATGTGAAGATGGGAGTCTTTACATTTTTAAGTAGAACTTTGTCAAATTCATGAGGGGTAATAAAAAAATTTACATTTTGACTTTCAGGAAGAGAATGTGGTGGTGGTGGAAAAATACTGTTCTCGTAGCTCGCTCAGGACATGTGACGTGCCTCAGAGCTCACAGAGAAGGTCATACTGGGCTTCTGAGCCATCATCTCAACTCTACCAGGCAAAAAAAAAATGGTTTGCAACTTTTCCTGAGGAAGCTAAGAGCAGACCTTGCAGGTAACGCCAGATTTAGCTAGAAGACCTTCTGCTATGTCTCCTTTCGGAATTTATACGTGCCTTGCTCAGGGAGAACAGCAGCACTTGTGCTCCAAGGTAAAGCCTTTGTACACGTGATGACCATTCAATACAGAAAAGCTCCATCCTATGGGATCCCACAAGCTTGCTGATAGATTTGTTGTCATACACAAATAAAAAGCTCCTTAGAAGGAAGCAGGACAAAGCATTCCCAGACCAGCTCCAGCAGCACCAGGGCCCAATGCTGGCATATGTCTGTGCATTAGCCACAAGGCAGTATTTCCTTAAAGTTCCTCATAGGATCCATGTCGGAGAGTCTTGGCATCCCAAAGGGCACATGATTCCCTGCATTACGCTGCAGCAGCCTAAGGGAGCAAGGCCTGTTCACAGATGGCAGCAAAGCCCTTAAACGTGCCAGTGGCACGGGGGAGCACATACAGCCAGAACAGACGGATGGACAACTTCTGTCTGCAATGGTTTGAGAGGGCTCCAGTGAGGGAAGAAAATAACACAGCAGAAGCCTCTCCCCAGTCACCAGCTCGTGTAAAATGGGGCAGCTGGTTCTTTGCTCCTGCTAAAAGGATTCTAAATGTGTGTTCAGGTACAGCACTGCGAGTGAGCTGGGACTGGCTGCACAAATGCTCCCCACAGCTAGGGCTGGCTGCCGTGGAGCCAGCACAGCCCTGGCACTGCCACTGTGCCAGGAAGAGCTGTCACGAGGCCTGGGATGGCCAGGTGGGAAGGGCAGGGGGGCTGGAGCAGGCTGGGACAAATGTTTAAATGTCTAAAAATCCTCTCTCTGCAGACAGTCTTTTGGGGAGGGTCTCCCATAAAAGGAAACCTGCCTTTTACAAGGCAGAACGGATGATCTAAACCCAACGTTTTCTGCAGATTATCTCTTCCTGTCGTTTCCCTTCTGTACCCGGCTTGGAGCCTCACAAATGCCAAGGGTCCTTGCAGCGTGCACAGGCAATCTGTCCTTTAATGAACTCTGCCAGCTCACGCTGAAGATGTAGAGTGTACCTTGGAGCGAGGCAGGGAAAAAGAGGCAGCAGCCTCCTTTTGCCCTGTGGATGATAACCTCACATGCATATTATTTCCCACCATAATCCTACTGTTTTTAATTAGTGCACTGTAAAAGGAAGAAGTACCACATCTCCAAGGGGAAAAGGAGGAGGGAAGAGGGGAGAGAAAAAAAAAAAAATCAGCACAGAGGATTCTGTCCAACTTTTCCAAAAGCTTAATAGATTTTTAAATGGGGTTATTAACATCACCTATGAATTATTTTAGGGACCTAATTATAAAAAACAAAACCCAGTTAATTAGGTTTCCTGAACTTGCCTTGACACAGGTGAAACAAGATCTCTAAATGCAAGAGGATTGAAAAGCGAATCACTTCAAACAAAGAATCAATGAGTATTATTGCAGAACCAATTGAACAATTACTTCTTTAATTGTTGGCACCCTGCTACCTTCACTTAACAACAGGATGGATCAGCAGAGTTACTTAACCTCCTCCAGTAACTAAAAAGTGTACTGTTAAAGCCAAAATAGATTGCTGCAGTTTGGAGGAATTGCTGGAGGTGAATTAGCTGCCCGCCATGGAATGTGTGCATGGCACATCACCTCCTGGTACCTGCCCACAGGAGCTGCACTGCTCCTGCCTCTTGGGACCTACACGCTCACAGGAAGCCACGACTTTAATCCGAGTGGTGATAATCACAGAGCTCATCCTGCACCACCCACACGACAGCATTGACTTGGTAAGTAAATTTTTTTCAGGATGCGCCTTCCCAGCAGGAGCCAGTGTGCAGGGCACGGCACAGCGGGATCCTCACACCAATCCAGAATCACAAGGGGATTTAGACACACTGTTCCAGCTGAAACACACTCATCCCTCTGAACAGCTTTGAAAATACCAGCCTGGAGCCTCGCTTCGATGATAACAGAAGACTTCCTATCTTAAAGAAACCCGCGCAGAAGGACCACAAGGCTGGCTGGGGAGAGCGGTGGTGGCCGATACCTACAGTGCCGGGCTCCACTGCCACGGATCTCCTGCCCGTTTGTACGGAACTTCCACCCTGTGCTGCAAATCCCATGAAATGCCAATGATTAAAAAATAAGGGAAGATGACAGAGCGCCCTCTGATGTTGTCAGAGAGGGGAGTGGGGGAGAAGCAAGCAGCGAAGGGGCGCCGCTGGGTGTCCTGTGCTGGGTGCTTTCAAGAGGGTGGTGGGTGATGGCAGGGCCTGGCGCAGGCTGCAGCATCCCTTTCTCCCGCTCCACACAGCGCTCGCCTCTCCCCAGCACAGCCAAGGATGTGTTTTTGCCCGTGGACCGGCAGAATTGCCAGCATTTGTTACAAGCTCCGCTGAGGGCTCTGCTGCCGGACAGGCTCATATGTTAACGGGATTAGCTGAGTCTGTACCCTGTGCCCATGCCAAGAGCAGAACTGAGCCTCTCGCAGCCTGGTCAACAAAGCATTCCCTGAGCCAGTGCTAAAAACAAACTACAGAGTGTAAAAGCCAAAAAAGAAATCCTAACCATGCAGGGAAGAGGGGTCCTGGAGCAGCCTCCTGCTCCACGCAGGCATCTCCACATTACACAGACCTCGCCATCCATTTCTTAAGTCCCTGCCAGGCATACCTGCAGGATGTAGCAAGTTCCAGCTGCTCGCAGAGACAGGCCACCAAGCCCCAGCATAAACCAGTTGCTCACCAGTCACCTAAATGCGAAACAGCTGAAATCTCTGTCCGCAGCCACCAGCGCTGCGTGGGGGTGGTGGTGAAGGGGGTGCTGGTACCTTTCGGCTGCAGTGCCCCCCGGTCAGACTCTCCAGTCATGGAAATAACAGAAAAGTGCTATTGAACAAGCCAATAAAATGCTCAAAATACAGAGGTAATCTTTTCTATTGGCAGCTATTCCTGGAAATTAGGCTTGCAGTTTTTGGAGTATAAACACAGCTTGTGAATGAAGGTAATAAGAACAGAATACAGTTTTCTTTAGGTTAAAAAAAAGAGCCCATTTTAGTATGTAGGAGTTAGCATTTCTCTGCTCAAAATGAACAAAACAGATAGCGGGGAAGCAGTCTGCACAGGGCACTTGTTTAATACCACCAAGTTAATCTGAGCATGGGAGATTGGGTGGCAAAACCTAGGACCTGCAGAGGTGAGCACTGGAAATGATCACTGCTCACAGACATTGTTTCAGGCATATAACATTTTACCCTTACGTAGCACTTTTCACCTCAAATGACTTTCTGAAGTACATCATTTCACAGATGTGGAAGTGCCATCTCTCCTCTATATTAACAAACACCACATTTCACCCTACATGGCAAAAGGAGATGACAAATGCAATAACCCCTTGACAGTAGGAGAAAATAATACACAGCAAGTGGTATATATTGTATAAAATAAAAAGAGGAAGAGTGTTGATTTCTGTACCCACATATGTAGGCTAAAGCCCCCAAAAACTTCAAGATGAGAAAAGATATTAATCTCAAGTAAAATACAGTTGCTCAGGGGTCACCACAGCTCATTTACAAACATTCCAAAAAAAAAAGCTGAAAATCACAATGCTTGGGCTGGCAGCACAGAAGCAACTGCGTGATCCAAACCCCACTAATGAAAGTGAGAATGGGTTTGCAACAGGCTCAAAAGCCCTGGCAGTGACACTGAATGGGTACTGCATATTTGAGAACCTTCTCCTCCTCCCCAGCATTCAAGTACATCGCTGTAGACCTTCAGCAGCAGCTCTGTACAACATTATTTTGATTTTTTTTTTGTAACAATTTAGACAGAAGCGCTCCTATTTCATCAATTTAAGTTATAGTTTTTCTAAAATGTCTATATTTCACAGTTTTCCAAGATGACACACATATCAAGAATCATACTTCACATACAGTGCTGATAGCCAGAAATCAGACCAGAATCACCATATTTGATCTTTAAAAGCAGAAGCAATTAAAAAAATAAGGCCTTTTCCCCCACGTGTGTTTTCCTAATTTTAACCACCTTATTTAAAAGCATGTTTCAAGTAAACCATCTGTCTTTAGCAGACTATTTGATTTTACAAGTGTGAGAACATAGTTCTTATCAGGAATTAACTATTTAATGTTGAGATTAACTTTTCTAGAATCATGATTCGATATGACAGCAAGGAAAACCTGAAACCAAAGGGACTGCCAGATGACACTTAAATTTACAAATTCACTGCTTGTATTTCTAATTAAAACCCAGACTTCTCATTCTTTCTATCATTTCTTAATGTTATTTTTGAAGCACTTCATTTCTGCACCCTTCATTAAAGAGGATGGTGAGGGAAATTGCGGGACGGTCCCACTGCAATGATGCTGTGCGTTCCTTTGAACTGGACCCCCCGGGCAGAGCCCACCACTGCAGTGATGTTGCACAGTCTGTTTGTGTTGTTCAGCACTAATGAAAAGTGGCAGTGGAAAGAGGAGCAGAGAAGGTTTGTATGTGGGCAAACCCAAAAACACCCTTGACCAGTGATGTTATTAAATTATCGTCAACCTCCAAGCACTTCCCAGCAAGCGGTGCTGCACCTTTTTGTACTTTAGTAAGAAGGGGGGAAATCATTCAAAACTGGCAGCCCAGCACGATGGGTGCTGCACGTCCCCCGTCTTTCCATTCTTTACCGTGCCAGTTAATCTCAACCCCACTTGCACCTTGACACCCATCGGAGACTCTCAGATCCAGAAATAAACTGATCAAATATGCAATAAGCGGTCAAGCAGTGTCCCCCACAGGCAAAGAGAGATTGGATTCGCTGTTTATAAGCGATGCTCAGCAGCCAAAATGCTCTCTCCTCTCTCAGATCCAAGAGAAAGGGGATTCTCTTCACCTTCACCATGTAACAATAACTGAATTTAGCTTAAGAAAACACACTACATTAAGTAAGAGACCTAATGGTAGTATACTTGTCCATTTTTTAAATTAAATGATGTTCATTAAAGGAACATCACCTCCCCATAATTAATTTTGCTTTGAGAAGGAAAGGAAAAAGCTACAGACAATTAATGTACCATGCAAGCTCTACTAGATGCTTCATATATTTTCTCCCTACGACCACCCCTCCTCCATAACGGCATCTCTGCTCATCTCCCTTCCACTTCTGAAAGCGAGGACTGAGTTTTTGGCAGGGAAGCTGCACAATAACACGCAGCAACCCCCCATCCCCTTTCCCCCTACCTGACAGTGTTTCAATAGGGTTGCAGATATCAATCCATGAACGTGTAATCATATTCTCTGCTCCCCAGCTTATAGAAACCCAAGAAAACATGTCACTGTTGAAGACACCCAGACAATGAAATCAATGGGATGGTGATGAGTCTTTATGGAGTAACATCCCTCCAGCACTGAGATGAATAAAAGTGTTTGGGTTGCAGTGGCAGAGAGGAAGGGGTTATGTTTTGTTTGGGGCTTTTGCATCATTATGTGCAGTTTTCCTGAAGATTTAAGCCTTACAGAAAGAACAAGAGCACAAGGCTGATGAGTCAAAAATGGGAAAAGTAATCACAAATAAAATAAGATTATTCTTCAGCTGTAAATCAGTAGATAGCACTTCCTACAGGCCAGCATGCACAAGGCAGTGACACATGTAAGGTCGTAGAGTGATAAAATCAATAATTCCCCAAGCAGGGAAGAAGAGCCTAGTGGTTTCAGCAAATGACACAAATTAGCCCTCTCTCCACAGCTGTGTGCAGCTCTTTTGGATGTCTTCAGGAAGGAAACCCTCATCACCCCAGGAAGGTAACAGAATCCATCCCTATGCCTCTCTGCCCCTCTGATATAAAGACAGGGATAAGGATGCAACTCAGAGGTGTTTGCTTATTTTATCAAACAGCAAATTGATTGTAGCTGTTGGATAAAAGCACTGACATTTCATAAACTGCACAGAAGAATTTTGCTGACAACTCCAAATAAGTCCAATTTGATTAAACTAACAAACTCCTTTGGAAACACTGACAGATTTGCTGGTCCTTTTACTAACCTGAACTTCTACTACTTTGTCTCCTAAACACATAGGTGTGTTAGCCTGACTTGAGACCTTAAATCCCGACACTTCTAGCTAGACTGGTATCTCACTGTATGGAAACTGGGATGAAGGCTGTGAAGTTTAGAGCATCCTTGTCACAAACAAGGAATACATTTTCTCTAGCCAAGCACAGCACTGTACCATGGTGGCACAGAGGTTTCCCTTCAGGTGAGAAGCAGGAAGCCATCCTACCCCTATGGAGTTTAAGCTCTCACACATGTGTGTTATCCACACTCGGAGCTGGTACCAAGCTGACACCTTCTACATTTTTTCTGCCTCCCACTATACTGCCAGCACAACAGTCCCCAGCTTGTCTGGAGGCTGGCTGGCCAGGGAATAGCTCTGCCTCTTCTCAGGAAGCTCTTCCATCCCTCTCCTCTGTGTTAGGGTAGACAGGAGAACAGTAGTTAAAAGGCCAGCCTGATGAGAGGCAGGTGAATCGTCTTCATCACTACCAGAGCAGAAACCCTCCCCTCATTAACAGAGCACTTTCTGGAATACCACTAAAATGCACCACTGGTCTAATTCCCCTTTCAGGTTTCCATTCTTGGAAGGCCCATGCAGGTGTGTAGGTTGTGCTGGCGATAAGCATTAGAAAGACATAGTTTCACTTCTTTGAATGCTTCTGCACAATTTAGGCCACTTTCTCAAACACTTCACCCAGGCAAGACTTCAGTGGAGCCTGGAGAGCTTTGTCCTTCAGGTGGAGACGGGCCAGACCTTTCCCTTCCCACAAGTACACCCAAAGCTGATCCCTCCCCCTTTACGCATCAAACCAGGCCTTTCTGGTAGCTGCATTTTTGAAAAACTGTTTGTGTAATGTATGAAGACTAACTTGGATTCATGAATATTTGATTTAATATACATTTATTTCCCCTAAAGGAAGATACATTTTATTTAATACTGATTGCAGTTCTTATTACCTTCCTAAACCCAGCATACCACTCAGTATTCCAATTACGCCAGCACGCTATAGTTATGGCTGAGAAAGCACTTTCATTATAAGCTGCTGTTTTTAGACACTTGTAAAAACTCCCACCATTACATGTTCTTCCTACACCCCTCCTGCAAAATAGTCCTTAGAGCTGAAGATGCTCAAGCTGCTTCTTAGACCAGATAAAGCAAGATTTAAACCTGGTTGAATGAAAACTTCCTATTCACGTTGATTTAAGTGCATGATTGAGCACAGATATCAGACAAGAGCATCAGTATTTCACTAAAAAAAATTCAGTGAAAGAAAAATTAAAACCTCGCTGCTAAGTTTACATTGTGATAACTGCTTGAAGTGATTTTAAAGCTGGACCAACACAACATAGAGCACATAACACTATATACAGCAACCCCTAGGATTCCCTGTGATTGCTTTAACACTTGTTGGAGACCTTCGAAGAAACAGAAGCCCAACAGCTCATATATTTTTCCCCACAAACCTTGCATTTGTTGAAGAAATCCCTCTTCTCTCAGGAGATCAATTGCATTTACAGAGCAGTGTTACTGCTAAAGAAGAGGCAACACTTCAAGTGACATTTTGCCTGGTGTCTTTATGTCCGTGGCTGGGATGCTAAGCATTCAGACTCACACAACGGCCCTCCAGGATCCCCGGACTGATTTAGGACAGCTATGGACTTCTTAAGAGCAAAATACTTCCACCTGTTATCTTCATGACTGCAGTCAATCTCAGCAGCCAACATTTGGAAGAGCGTTGGTTGGCTGGTTTTACAGCTTAAACGGTGCTAAAAAGAAATAGGATAGGTCATTCTACTTCCTCTCACCCAAAGCGTTACAAAGCACTTTGTAATGTATCCACCAGTCTCAGTTTAGAGTTGCAAGAGTCCCTTCATCAGATGCTGAAATGCAGCCATTTCGGAGGTGAAAAACCAGCCACTCTCAGAGAAAATCAAACAGTGTTTAAGTGGAAGACTCAGAAATATTCCTCATCACAGTTAAAGGAGGTGAAAAAACAATTAGCGATTTTCAGATTCTGACCAGGACAAAGAGTAAAATATGAGAGACCACTCAGGCAAAATGTGCTAGAGAATTGTTTGAGGGCCACAAGTGGCAAGGAGCTTCATTCTGCACAGCACTGCTGCCTCACAGGCAGGACAGGGCTGAGATGAATAGGAATGCTGATTACTTTTACCAAAGCTCAGGAAATGCTCTCCGATCTCATTGAAGTTTCCGGAATAGTATAATTGGTTCAATTGTCTAACTCAATCCATATCTGCAGCAATCTATTGTACTTCCCCAGCCAGCTCTTGCTGCATGTATTCTGCTGCAGGCCCCCTCTATACAAAGTGTCTACCCTGTATTATATTCAAGATTAGATAAGTGGCATATTGCTTTGTGCTGTAATGCATTACTGTTTCACGCTGGGATGCATGAAAGAAAAATGCAAACAAACACTGACCAAAGGGGAAGAAAGTAGGCAGAGAAGCAATTCGTTTTGAGGCTTCATTACTCTCTTCTAATAAATAGATTTTTCAAGAGGTTATGATCTGACTGCTTGTTTAGATGACAGAGGAGTTGAATATACAGGTGAAATATGTGACATGCTCCAAACTTGGTTGGAGAACTGAAGGGCACGGGAAGCTTGGGAAAAAGTCACCTGCAAAGCATCGTAGGAAACTCAGGCCCCGTTCGTGATTCTGCTGTTCCTCCTGCTGTTGGAAAAAAATGATGGGGGAAAAGCCCTTGCCCTGAGGAGCTCGCAGTTTAAACTACAGCAGAGTATACAGACAGGAAAGTCATTGCAAGGTCAGGTTGATGATGAGGGAGAGTGGGAAGTCAGGAGCAGCCAGTACCTGCTGTGGCTAGCAGGAACAGTGAGTGGCTAGCAGCTTTGTGCCACCCACCTGCAAACCCCTGTAAGGTCAACCTGACTCAGCACACGTGCTGGACGTAGCGGCTTTGCTTCCCCCCGTGTCCCTCCTCTCAGCACATCACTCGTTTCTCTAATGCTCATTACATTCCAGGCAGACCCCAGCCAGCAGAACAGCGCATATTTACCTAAGACAAACCTGCAGCATCACCCCCCTCCCAGCATGAGTTCTGGCTAGGAACAGCAGGCAGACAAACCTCTCCTGCTCCCACATCCCTAAGCCGGTGCTTTGGACACCTTGTCTCGCAGGAACTGAAGCACTCAGCCCGAGGTTGTGCTCAATAGGCAAGCACAAGCCCTTTGCACTTTCACAGCACCTTTTATCCCAGTGTTTCATAGTGGTCCAACAAACATAGATCAAATCTCTGCTGCCCCTCTCCTGGAGAGCCACAAATCTCTCCGTTTACAGACCAGAGGAAGAAAGCAAAGGGGATTTAAGGCCGAATCCTGTGAGCTCCAAGCAAGGGAGCTCATCTTGTCCCTCCGGCGCCCGGAGGCGAAGCCTCCAGCTGTCCCCAGCAGAAGGGGTGGCCTCAGGCCACGGGGACAGCGGTGGCCTCCCCATGCCCAGGATAAGGGCTCCCTCTCCTGTTACAAGAGGCTGCGACCTCTGCCTTCTGGTAATGCCTCAAAGGCCAGGAAAAATGTAGGCAGGACTCTGGGGATGGTCGTGCCTTGTATTAGGGAAGTATTGCCCATGACTGTTGGCCAAGACTGCGGGATCCCCAAACAGAGGGAAGGGGAGGGTGAAGGGGAGACCCTCAAAATATTGTTTCCATAGGGCAGGAAGGCCAGGGTGAAGCAGCAGCCGCAGGTGCAGGTTCATTTGGATTCCCAGGATCAGTACCAGTGACAAAGCTTTGGCTTGGCAAATCATCCAGAGGACTAATTTAGTGTTTACTCGCAGCCTTTTCTCTATTGTCAGTGCTTCTTTGCGTTATGCACAAAAAATCATCATCTTTGCTTCCTCAAGACTTCTGTCATACATCACTGCCTGGCAGGGGGAGGAGGGAGGCGTGGGGCGAGACAAGTGTGCTTCCTCCCACCGCCCTCATGTTAATTCGAAATCATGGTCCCCAGCTCCAGCCCTGAACACGGATATTTCCTGCCTCTTGGGTCTGCCTATCAAATCATTATTAATCTTTCTGGCCTGTGTATATTCATTAGATAAACACTGAAACTGTGATGTTGTTTGTCTGCTTTCTACACATTATAACCCTGGGAAGACAAGATGAATTTGACAGCTAATGTAAAAATTACAGCAGGCAATATATCTTAGATTTGGGTGGAACACCAAGATGAGAGTTAATCAATAAAATCCTAACTTAGGTATTGTATGAAATGGCACTTCATTCATTATTAGGAGTTGGTATAAAACATGATTTACTGGTTTGATATATTGGCCCTTCACCTTAGGGACCTATTTTCAAATCCAGTCCAATCCAAAGTGACTGAAGAATCCTCTAGCCTGAGGGCTTGGGAAGGATACTGTTGCCAGAAATTTATGTGAGCTTGCTTGTAACACATTGTTTGTGGGCAAAGGAATGGCACCTGGATGCAGGAAGGGTTAACCCCCAAACCAGCATATTCACTGAAAGTCAGCCACTTCCTTTAAAAGTGATGAAGTAAAAATAAACAAGTGGTGGGCATTTCTTTCTCGCCTCATGGATTGTACCAAATCCCCTGACAGCAAGTGCTGTATCCCAGCTCTTCAACTGCTTTCCACTTTCATTTTCTTTTCTCCTTGCCTTATAAACCTCCAGGAAGACACGTGTGAGGGTTTTTTGTAGACCTCAACATGAAAGGTACTTTCCAGTCCCTAAACAAAGACACACATGTAATAAAACCCATCGGGACAGCGCATCTCATGCACAGCCCAGCCCAGATACTCCAGAGGGTCTCGTCACTTCCCAAAGGAGTCAGATTTACATTTAGACAATGTCTACCCGGCGTTTAACTCCAACACAGGATATAAGCTCCTGTGCTGCATCAGCATCTCTTAAATGTCACAGATCTTTCAAGAAAAAGCATACCAAAAAAAAAAAAAAATAATCACAAAACCCAAGTCTCCATTTAAGATCTGAATCAGTTGCATTTTGAGTTTCTAGTTAAAACAACTGCTTTTCGTTTCTGTCTTCAACCCTATCAAAGGACATCTTTACTAGACAGAAAAAAAGGGCCAACCTTTTGTAGTGCTTCATTGCTTGTGAGGAAAACAAATCATACATCTGGCAAAAGGGGCCCTTTTCTTAGTACTTGGCTATTAAACTCCACTGAACTCTCCCAGTATTTTTAAAGCCACATTAACACATTAGCCTATGCTATAGCAGCTGCTGAATCATTCCTACTGATTTTGAAGTCTGTTCCATGTAAATAAGACTTTTCTCCTACAAAGAACAAGTTTAATGATAATGTTAACTATAATACTCCAAGAATAGACCTCTTGCAGAGATGCTCTTCCATGGAAATCCTTTATCTTCATTCCTCCGACTGTTCATCTCCGCAAGGAGATGCTCACATGCTCCAGTAAAAGAGATCCCAAGCACTCTTGGAAACTAAGTGCTATTTTTTGTTTTGTTTTGTTTTCCCCAAATCCCTGCAGGTTTTGCATCAGGGCGCTGCACCACCACGCACAGCACAAACTCAATCCTTGCACGACAATTCAAGAAAAAACCTCTAATAATTCACAGAGAAAACACATGGTAGAACAGCCCATCCTCCCTGTTCAAAAGGCACAGAAACCAGTGGTTTGCTCTCCTGCTGTCTTTTTACAATCAATTGCTCCATGAGACCTTGTACAAAAGACCTGGCTCAGGTGTCCTATGAATCTAGTAGCCATCACAGCCCAGTAAACCTGAATGAGAAGTGGAATGATTTAGATGCTAATGACTAATGGAGTGATATCTGTCTGTGCAATTGGCAGCCATGCAGGAATAGCAGTGCACTTTCTCCAGTCTTGTCTGTGCAGGGAGAAAAGAAAGATCCCTTATCACATTTTATAAGTTTGCATTTATAGGGCAAATAAAATAAAGCATTTTTAAAACCAGGAAGCATTTCAGGGAACAGATTTTTTTTCCTTATAAAAATCACAAATAGAATTTAACTTTAAATACTTTTCTGGCTAAGGAAAAAAAAAACAAAATCAATTGAACTGATTACCTTGTTGAGTACCAGATTTTAGTTGTCTTTGTAATTGCACTTTTTCCTTGCTGACTTTTAAACATAAAAGGAAAGTGACTTTACTGCTGTAGTAAAACCATGCACCCTAGTCAAAATCAACTAAGAGGGGTATTAACCCTCTCTGTGCAGTTTCAGTTCCACAGGCACCTTTCCAAGTCTTTCCTCTCAAAAGATCAGTGGCAAATTTATCTATTATGCTTTAAAGACAATACTTTTTTTTATTTCCCCCCCAAACCCAACAGCTAATTCTGCCAAGCTCCTAGGAAGAAGATTTCAAGGATTCGATCATTGTTCACAGTAAGCAGTAAAGTGGCTTCCACTGAAAAGAGGCTGTGTTATCAGGTTCCTGGTGACTGCAGGCAAGGTGGATAGAAGACAACTCACTGTTGTTGAATGGTCAACTCTTGTGATTCAGCATCACTTCAAGTGCCAATGAACAGCAGCACCCTTTCCTGTTGCTTTTCATTTTCAGAGGCTTGGCTTCAAATACTACCGGCACCTGCATTCAGATCACTTCAGCATGTGGGCCAGAAAGGCTGAGGTAGTCCACCACATGAACAGAAAGATCTTGGAACCCTACTGTTTGCCAGAAGGTATCCTACACAGGCTGGCAGAGAAGGAAACTTCATCAGTCAGTTTAATGATGGACTGCTATGGAGCCACTGATCTGCTGGAAGTACCATCTAAAACTCTGCATAGGCCTCTCAGATTAGGTCAATACCAAAGGTCTTTAGATCAATACTGTGCCAGCAGCAAGATCTGCGCTTGACGGACTCCACAGACCATTGACATTAGCACCTCCTGCATTCTCCTCTGCTCTATCAGAGACAGAAACTGTTCAGGACAAGTCAGACCCCCTCAGCCTCTCTGCCTCTCCTTCCTTTCTGGTTTGCCCTATCAGTGTGCCTTCAATGCCAAAGGAATTTTCACACTTTCATCTGCTCATGAATAAGATTCCGCACATGTCTCTCCTGAGATCCAGACACATTGCTCTCCACTCGTAACAGACATGGTTACAAGACAATCAGTTAAAGGGAACAAAAATAGATTTCCCAAACCAAACATCATAAATTCAGTGCTTCACCCCCTCCTGGTTTAAAACCAGCACAAACTGCAAATATGAAAGTGACACTTCCGATATTTCTGCAGTCCCGCTGGCTCTTTGGACAGGGAGCAGAGCCAGAGGGAGGCAAGGACTGGGGCTGAAGATGCAGCTTCCCTCTAAATAATCATCCAGGAGCTAAATAGACTTTCCTCAGACAGACAAATAGACTAAAATAGCAAAGATCCTGCCATTCAATAACCACTTCTGGTCAGAATTTACTTCACTTCTACTGTCCTGGATCCTCTAGACAGCTATTTATGTATTTCCCCTGCCACCCTAAATCACCATCTCTATTGCAACACTTTTATTGTATCCCTGTTAGCAGGCATAGACTGTCATTTATGTGCTAGGCACGCTGAGAATGAAACGAAGGGAACAGCCCCCCACCTGGGTTACGGAGCTGCCTCCAGCCTCGCTCCCACCAAGGGGGACAGAAACCCACAGTCCCACCTCAATTGCTGTTAGACATTCTGTCTTAAGACATCCTTCCATTGCTAATGTTTTTGGACTCCCAAAATCAGATCGGGTCCCTCTCTGGATGCTTCAAGAAGCAGTGGTGGCAGAAATTATTGAAGTTGCATTTCATGCTCTTTAGGGCTCCGCATTTCCATCCACACGGCTTTCTAGAGCAGGTAAGGTCTGATGAAAATGAGTCCAACTAAACCCATAGCACCCAGATTTTCCTCAGTTACAAACCCAACTATCTGCCTCTTATCTAACAGTTCCCAAAAATCTGCAGCAGTTGTTGCTGAATATCACAAGCAATGAAGGGGAAATACTGTGGAAGTGATGGAGATAGCACAGTCTGAAAGACTTCAAAGCTTACTCTGGGACTGACAAGGAAGCATTGTAGCCACTTGCTAAACTCACAGTTTGCTCTCACTCCATAGAAGAGGGCTGTATGAAACCTCATCTGCAAAGCACTCGCTTGGGCAGGAGATCAAAGGTCCATCTACTAAATGACTTCAGTGTTTTGTCTGGGCAGGAAGCAGTAGTCAATAGGTTTTTCTTAGTTCCTCACTTCTCCAAAGCACCTTAAATGTATTAGAAAGCCCCTGTCCCTCCTTTTCCACAGCTATGGATCAGATCTTTATTTGCCTTCCAAAGTACCCCACCTGGAAGATCCACCTGCCTGCATTCACAAGGGTTTGCAGTACACTGGATCTTCTAGATTTGCTTCCTGCATGTCCACGCATAAGATCTATTATTACTTATTACTATCCCTTAGTGGAACAGAGAGCAGACTCACTGAAAAAAATCTTCCTTTCATGGAACAGAATACGCAAGGAACAGCCAGGAGCATGTCTGGCTTTGTATCTGAGCTCACCTCAATGCCTGTTGCTTTCTTGTCTACTTTCAGATAGGCAAGGGTAATGTCATTATTCACAAAATCAGGCTTTGGGCCCACAGCCAAATTGTTCAGTTGGCTTCAGAAAGAAATCAAAAGCACCAACTTACTCATGAAAACTGCCCCAATGTCAATACACGGCGAACAAAAACAAGAGGAAGAACAAACAAAGCCAATACTGAAAAGCCTTTATTAATTAACTTATTGCATACAACCCCTTGTTAAACTAATGTTCATTAAAAAAAATAAATAAGGGAATGAAAGTATCTTTAAAACAGCTGCCCTCAAAGATACATGCATGTACATGAAATAAATAAATTACCCTAATATGAAGAGATGGAGATTCCAAAACTATTTTTGAAGAAAATTAACCTTGGAAAAAAAGATTTCTATTTTGCATGTCAAAGTTACATCTTACATGCAGTGTCCTACACATGAACACGCACAGAGCACAGTGATTTGATAGTACATTCAGGAGTACTGAGAGCGGCTCTGTGTTTGGAATAAGCCCTGTGTCCTGGCTACAGCAGGTCAAATAATGATTTTATTAGAAGGAGAGACAGAAGAGTACATGTATGCACACACAAATCAGCAAGCATCTTTGACAAATGGGTTTAAACGCAGGAAAAAAATAAAACAGCAGACAATTCTTGGCTTAGTGAGAGGCATAAAAAAACTAAAGAAATTTAGAGTAAAATATTGAATTGAAATCTATTCTTACAACTGCTTACAAAATAATCACCCAATGTGAATTTAAAATGTCCGCGTTATTTAGTTTACATCAGTAGCTCTCAGTTCTGACCCAGGCTTTGCAGGTGGGTCCCTCACAAAAACAGACATTGGGCAGGAATGGTTTCTAAAGAATATCCAGAAACATCAACATGTTTAATGCCATCCAAGACATTTATACATTGCCTCTTCAGCACCCAAATCCCACCGCACGCAAGCCTGGTGCTCTCCTTCCTTACACTGTATGTTTCTGCCTTCATTTTGACTGAGGATTTAGCTCCTTGTTGTCAGAGGATGAATGTTTTCATTCTGTTTGCTCCCAGGCCAGTATCAAAAGCTCCCAGTACATGGGTTAACCAGATGATCCTTTAATACACAAAGGACCCCCAAACAGCTTAACCTTAACCCATCCGTAAAGATTCCACCCAGCCTGCTAATGCTGTCCTGAATCGTGTTCTCTATTATTACATCTGAAATCCGTTAAAATTTCACACAATTTCCTGCACAGCAGTGTATATAATAGTGCTGGGAGCCAATATGTTTCTATAATTGGGCCTGTAGTGGGGCAGAGTCCAAAGCAATTAATCCAGCCTCCTTCCTTGTTTGCGCCCACATAAAGCTGACAGGGTAGAGAGTAATTGGAAGTGAGCGGCCTCTATCCCCTACTTTAAATTAATATTTTCCTGTTCTGATTTAATTTCACCCGGTAACAGTGACACAAAGACACGCCATGTCAAGCACTAAGTAATCTGCAGCAGCTGCCTTAGGAGGAAACTTTTATTCATCAGTAATATACTGACCTGTATATCACTCCACACACAGTACACAATATTCCTGTCAAACAGACAGCTGCATTTAACTCCATATAATCAGCAGAGATGGGAGAAAGAAAAAAATTACCTATAGCATGCATATATATAGTCCTATATATGTGTATGTGTGTGTGCATGGAAGACACAAAACAGACACAGGAATTTAATTAATCATGAAAAATTCAGCTTTCCAAAAGGGAGAAAAAAAATTAAATGGCGAATATAAAAAACATGCTAATCAGCAGAGCCACGATTCCATGCAAATGAAAAGCCAGAAGTAATGGCCAAAACACCCAGGCCATTAAATCAAATCACTGAGAAAATAATGGCTAAACTCTCTCTTACTTGTAGCACTCAATTTATGTAGTCAATATGGCTCTGAATGAATGAGTGAAAGTACTAAGAGCACAAATCTAAATTCAATATACATATCTTAGAAAAATCCCCAGCGCACGCGCTCGCGCGCTGACAAGCCATATAAAGCGGACATTGCTATTGCATGTGGTATGGAAGTGAACAGAAGGCTGGCTTCATTTAAGATGATTCCCTGTTTACATCAGACAAAATATCTAAGTATATATAGATTATCATAACAAGTCCATAGCTGCCAAGGAATTTATGGAAATCTGAGGCAAGCTGGTACCAGTCAGGACTTGGGAGAAAGAGAACTGAGACCCTTCTCCCCACATACATGAACTGCTACTCCTTGAGCTAACCTGTGCCCACCCATAGCTGTGAGCTACACAGGGTCTATGACACAGCTTAGCACATCTTCCAGTCTAGTGTAAACTGTAGCTGTCTGCACTTCAATATGTGGTTTACCCATATACAATGGCTAAAAAGAACACAATATATGTTTTATACCCAGAAAGACTGCTCAGACATGGACTAGAAGCAGGATCTCACACATGAAGAGGTGTTACTTGATGGAAACAAGGGGTTTTATTTTCCAAATAAAAGAGGGTGCTCAGTGTTATCCTCCAAGGTTTCTTTTCAAACTCATTAAGCAAAATTTTCAGGGAAATTTGAAGGTAACAGCTTCTTTCTATCCAGTCCACATTTAAGGGGAGAGTGGCATGCTGGACAATACTATGATGGCCACAGACACAGCTTCCCTGACTCGAGACCTCCTGGCCCAAAATATAACATTCACTGGTAATAGTCAGCAAACTCAGCTCTCTGTAGGCTTGGGAATAGAAAGGAGCCCCCAAGGACTTGTCTGAAAGATGAAGCATCTTATGCCTTCAGCACCCATGGATTCAAACACCCCAAACTGGAGATCATACTTTATAAATTGATGTTCGATACACAGCCAGGAGCAGTGACAGCCAACTTTATCAGTGGTACAGGAGGAGCTGAGTAAGGTTTACTTACAGAAAAGTGTAGACTACCAAGGGACATGGCAGCTTAGCCCTCTGTGGATCAGCAGCTTATTTCCAGTTGCTGAAATTTGCTCCTCCTCTCTTGTTCTTGATTCTGTTGGATTTTCTTCCTACTCACTAGTATTAAATTTTCATTTACAGGCAATATGCTTAGACCAGAGATGATCACCAGCACTAGTAGCTAGAAATAGAGCTGACACAAGGGTCTACCTCTAAGAAGTCCCCTGCATTAAAGCACAGCTAAGCTGTCAGATGATCCCACAGCAGCACTTATGCCTCCACGAGAACCCATCTGTCTCTCTCCTCCAGGAACCAAGGCCATCAGGCATCCCTACCACCTATGGTAGTATATTCACTTGCTTACAGAAAAGGTTCCTACCCTTGTATGCGACCTCACTTTCAGAGATACTCAAAGCCCTGTGATCAGCCATCTCCCCAAGAAACAGCATCACTTCTCTACAGCCCTGGCTCCAGCTGCCTTCCTGAGAGGCAGGATTACCTTTGCAGCTTCAGCACAGCTTTCACCAAGACTCCCAGAATCCCCAAATCATCGACTTTGCAAAATCCTGCAGAGCTCAAGTATTTGGCCCACAACTGAGGACACCGGAAGCTCTTTGCACCCAAAGGGTTTGTGTCCATGCCTGCATAGGAGCAAGGAGATTTGGTTCTGCACCTGCTTTAGTTCTGTTACAGCCTATTTGTTACTGCTGCTCCCATCACCTGCCAAATCCACTTACACCATGTGAGATGTCGAAATCTGAGATTGTTTTTGCACCCAAATGAAAAAAGCTTTTCCCAAATAATGCTTTAGAAAACACAACAGCACATGTCCCATCATGGTTCTGTATCCTATGAAGCTCAAGCAGAATAGATACCATCAAGAAGCAAGCCAATTACTTAAGGGCATTTGTTTTTCTAAAGAGAATAATAACAGAATGTGTACAGTATCCTGCCTGTAGGAATGGGTCAGGCTGGGTACTTTGGGGAAAGCAGCAACAACAGTGTCAGATACACAGGCAAATTGCTCCAGCCAGGACAGAAACCTCCCTGGGCCGTCATGGCAAGCTGCAGCACCAGGATCCTTTTTATTTCAATAAAAAACACACAACGACAGTACCAGCAATATATCTGAGTCTCCATACACACACCTCTGCTCTTATTCAGCAGTTTGTTTCAAGATTTCATTGAAACAATCCTGGCCTTTTTACCTTTATTTCCGTACTTAATTTTGTTAAATTCTGCTGTCCAAAATAGTAAATAGGAAACAAATAGATCGCACAAATTCTACTCATTATTTCCATTGATTTTAAGTCTGGACAAGGCTATTGTGATCACGTTACAAATTGTCTATTTATAGAAAGAAAAGTTTAAAAAATGGTAAATTATCTGTTCTTGCTCCAAACTGATGAGCATCATTCTAACCAGCTGTTATCCCTCACTCCCGAGGTGGCTGTAGTTAGTGGCAGAACAAATGATCCCTTTGTGCAGTTTTGCATAAATGTTTGTCAAATGTCTTGGGCCTCTCTCACAATGTTGGCTATTAAGGAACAGAAGTAAAATTCCCTAGAGCAGAAGTGTGTGCGGGGAGTTATCCACTTAAGCTAAAATCCTTGTCAATATATTTTTGTCTCATGAGAGTCTGCATGCAAACAGGAGAATAAAGTCAGTGATAACCATGCAAAGGGTGGTTGCAGGCAGGTGCAGGGAGCACTTCAGCAATTCTGCAGTGGCACTAACCTTCTCCAGCTGGCAAAAAATGCTGGAGCCAGCATTAAAAAAAACCCTCAAAAGCTTTTGAGCATCAGCCTTGCAGCCAAGCACACCCAGCACACTTCGATTTTGATGTACAGTTTGAAACAAATCAATAGCAGTATAATAATACTCAGCACGCTGTGTAATTTTTATATCATTAGTTTTCATTTTCCGCTCCCCATGCATCAAAAAACTTACAACGGGCTCGTAAAGTTTATTTAGTATTCCATGAATTCCTAATCAGTTTCATTTCATAATGATTCAGAGCGGCCGTTGCCAGGGCCCCGGTGTCAAAAAATCGATAAAACCAACACACTTTTCCTGATGGCGGCTGCAAAAGGATCTATTGTAGGGGAATTATGATTTATGTCTGGGCTGCACCACGAGCAGCGGCAAGCGACAGCCTGGCTCAAGAGCTGAGATGTTCGCCAATAATGATTTATATGCATGCCTCTCCCCTCCCCCAGCTCTTCTTGCCCCCCTCCCCAGCATCACCGCGGGGCCCCATATGCTGTGTCGCAGCAGCTTTGCTCTCGTGTGCCTCGCTGCACCTGGGTGCTGCAGACACAAACACGAGCACCCGGCAATCCTCGGCCCATGCTCCCTGTAGCTGATGCCATCCCCACAGCCTCTTCTGCAGAACGACAGAACACCCAGGCCCTGCCTCAGTGACCCCCCTACTCCCCTTGTCCCCAGGCTCTCCTGACAATCTATTCCGCTCCGGCTCCAGATGAGCACGGGGACGGTTCGATTTTCAGCTACGTGCAGAAAGTGCCTATTTATCTTGGGGCACCCATTCTGTCAAGGCTGGCCGGGGTAGGTGTGCGAGTGGCTCCAGGAGTGAGCCTGTGCATCACTGAGCACACACAGATTTGTGCCAGAGGAGGGTAAAATGAAGACTCTGCAAGATAAGGAGAGCCAGCATTGAGGTACTCTAAAAGAAAAGTTGGACTTTTCAAGAGAAAAACGCTTTCTGTAAACTAAGAACCCAAAATCTGAGGGATGGGGCTACTCTCTGTCAAGTGGCACAATGTCCTTAAAACACAGATATTTGGGGTTAGGAGGGTGAAGTCTGGTTATAACCAGTAATTTGGAAGTTGCTTGTGTACCATAAGGAAGCAGCAATGTGCAGAGATAGCACTGGGTTCTGCTTCATTTAATATGTTAATCAGGTTGGTGGTTCTCCACCAGGGAAAGGGGAGGCCGGAGGACGGTATTTGAAAACAGAAAGAGCAGGTACAGCTTGTTGTGAAAGTCCTGTTTACAGAAAGGATTAACAGCACCATTTAAATAACTAAATGAATGTATTGAGATGCTTTTACCACTCTTTTCTGTTTTCAGTAGGGAATTTTCAGCAGCTCCATTAGGAGCTTCACTCCCCTCAACCTGCTCCAGAAGGCGGGGCACAGGCCTTTAGCCTCAAAGCTTTCCACCTTTCCATCCTAATTTTATCACATTTATTAGGATGTACAGCAACACGTATGATTAAAAACTCACTTTCACCTTTTCTGAGCTCAATCAGAAGCTGCAAGAAGGAAAATGTGTTTTGAGTCACCATGCACGAACACAAAGCACCAGTAGCCTGTTCAATTACACCAGTTGATAAAGTTAATTACTCATTTTCTTCCTATAGTAGAAACAGCCTGCTTTGTTATGTACATGAGGCAAGGGAGGGAAGAAAAGAGGGAGAAACATTAAGAAAATAATCTCCTGTTTAGTTGACTTGCTGGCCAGAAACAAGCACAGTTGCTGTTTCCATGAATAGCAGGCAATGCCATCACTTGTACTTATAAGCCCCAGTCATCACATAAGAAAAACTCAACTTTTGGGTCTGGCTGGGGTAAGGCGTGCTCATAACCTTCTATAAGGATGGTTCATGCAAAGCATCACCTTCCTTGCCTCCATCTGACAAGCTGCAATATTGCCTGGAAAATACCGCAAAGAATTTATGCACAGAGCAAGACAGCCACACACAGCCACAAGCTGCTATAGCTCTGGCTCAACTGTCTCATGGCAGTTATACTTGGAGGAAAAGGCTGGGGTATTTTTTCCCGGCTGAGTTTTTCCCACCCAGAATCGCCTGCAGGTAGCAGGAAAAGCTCCAGAGCAACCTGTCCTTCCCCAAAACACCAGGCTGCAGTGGTAGGGCAGGTTATTTAGGTACACACATTCCCTAAAACTTGGCTGCTTATGATAAACTTCTTGATATAAATACTATTCCATTTCCCTGACATTTAACAGGAATGCTAAAACATTTCATCCAAGTAACAGCTAAGATTATTACTACAGCCTTCCCCTACTGGCATATTTTCCCTTTTTAACTCAGCAAGAGGATCAGGACCTCGCAGCGCCGTAATAATGTCAGTTTGAAATTGCCTTTATCCATGGTAAAAATGGTATTTTGGACAGTCTGTAAAGTTATAACAGACCGAATTCCTGCCTGGTGCATCAGAACAGAAGGCGAGGTTCAATTAGAGCTATGGGATTAGTTTAACAGACTGGGAGAAACAGACATAAGCAATGCACCCAGCCCTGCGCTTCCTGAGAAAACCTGTAAAAGTTAAAAAGATTGAACAAATTGAAGTTTTAAAGTGAATGTGTAAATATTAGAAATTGTGCCTTCCCTTTTTTATCATCTAATATTTAAATGTATCGTGTTTGTAAGATTTTTCTCTGTTAAAATACATACCTTTATTCTTAAAAGAAAATTTCAGGTGAGATTCAGACTCCGCTTGCCATCACCTGGCTCTGGATCTCTGAGTTACAAACTGCTTGCTTTTTCTATATACGCATGTAGTTAGAGGTTGAAAATTAAGTATTCAGCACTAGCTCTTCAGCAAGTCTCTAGTAAACAAAGGGGAAGTTTAAGTTGGAATTATGCCACTTGGTTAATAACAAGCAGTTATGATGAGATGATTCAATAGCCTGGGTGAAATGAAGGTCCCACTGACAGTATTTCATCCATTTATTTACATACGTTGTGTTCACACACGCAGACATTCACACTGTTTGCTGATTATCTCAGAGAAGCAACAGTTGAGATCCAAGCTTCTCTTGGTCTCCCTCCTCCAGAATAAACACGGTCTTCATAAATTAAGAGTACATCTGTTAGGAAAGTGCTTCAAGACACCCAAGGGTGCTGGTGTTCTTATTTGGGAAGGAATTCTATGAAAAGCATCACTGGAACACAGCATCCTCTAACAGGTACATGCAGGAAATCATTATACATTTTTAGTACTTTCTGTAGTTTCTGACAGAACAGTTGACAGGCATTTGCTGCCAGCATGAGGCAGAGTCTAACAGAAGTAATTAGGCACCAGCTTTTAAAATTTATATTCTCTTTTTGCAGTGAGACAACTGATTTGTTTATTTTTAAATTAGGCTGATGAATCATGGTCCTTTAGGGAAACTTAAGTGACATCAGAAGTTTTCTACAGCCAAGGGCAAGTTCTACTAGTTTTTCTCTCCAGCTGAATTCTGATTACACACATGAAGTGCAAAGGGAAGAAGAGCTCTGGTGCAAAGTTTAGAGGTGAGAAGTAGGAAGATGTAGGCGATATTGAGAAGGTGGTGGAAAGGTAGTCCAGTGGAGAAAGATGCACGAAATGGTGAAAGGAGTAAGGATGAGACTCTTGCATTTTGTGACATACTCCTGTTCTGTTACCAGTTCACTGACAGCTGCCTCCAAGGTGTTGAGCAATAACTTGCTCTGCAATGAGCCCTACAAAATGCACAGGTTCTTAACAACCAGTTGCAGCTCCCCATGAGTGGAGGTAGAAGAACTGGACCAGTAGACAGTGCACACCTGCACATAAATAACT
Organism: Neomorphus geoffroyi; assembly: GCA_033558235.1. Taxonomy (NCBI): domain Eukaryota; kingdom Metazoa; phylum Chordata; class Aves; order Cuculiformes; family Neomorphidae; genus Neomorphus; species Neomorphus geoffroyi. The sequence goes on from JAUMJM010000018.1 coordinate 3,665,605, forward strand.
TCTGCAAAAGAAGGTATAGCCCTACTTTTATGACCTTTGAATTTAGCCCTGGAATTACTGGATAGTCATTAAGACCTGCGATCTTATTTACAAGACATTTTTTAGAAAGACAAAAAGACCTGCCTGGACAACATAATTATATTTTGGTTAGCATAAGTTAGCAATTTCAGTACGGCCACATTAAAAAGAAAATAGGGTTTTCTTCCCTCAAAAAAGTAGATGTTGCTTGAAACTGCACTTTTATGATATGGGGGGAGGAAACCCGCTAAAATATTGAGATTTAAGGGAAAAAAATAATCATGGGTTTATGTTCACAGACTCCTGTGAATATTTTCAGCATATTTCGCCATATCATTGCACGGTGGGCTCTGTTCATGCTGCCAGAATGGATGTTCCATCATTTCTATAGTGGGCCTGTGTGACATTCATTAAGTGCAGCTACAAAGGGAGAGGGTTAAACAGCACGGCCTCTTTTCTCTGATTTGGTCATACATCAGCAAGCGCTCCAGGTTAAATGCCCAGAATACCGCAGCAGATGGATAGGGAGAAGGAGAGCGGCAGATACTTCACCCCACACTACTTAACCCAGGGAAATGAGTCTCGGAGTTGGTGTCATGGTAAAATATGGAAGCTCACTCAGATAATGTGCAGTTGAAAATTTTTTTCCCGAGCTTTTACAACTGACTGCATGTTAAGATACCACATACCCCCTTCTGCAAACTGCCAGCTCGCTCTGGCAATAGTAGCTATTTTAGTGTGCAATTTATGTTCATTGACTATCAAAATAAGAATTGTAGCCAATACTGCAATCAGCGGTACAAGCCCAAAATGTTTCTTTTTAGCCTCTAATTTCACCCCAACAGAAACTGCACTGCGAAGTTTATTTTTCCTTATCCAAAAACTCCTTATGAAATAGTTAGAGTGGACCTGTACTACATTAGAGACACCACTCTGAGGTGCTGTATCAGTGTCTGGAAGGACAGGTCACATACCTCTGTTTCAGTAATGCTCTAGGACCTTGGATCCTCCCAGTGCCAGGTGCTGCACAAACCAGGGTACCTGCCCTGACTCCCAAAACCTGCACATCTCATCAAGATGCCTCTGTGCTGTCTTATATTTTCAACTGCTGAACTTTCACAGGTTGATTTTTATTTCAAAGGCTGTTTTTAATTCTCCTTCATTCTACAGCTAAAGGTAATGCACAGTTTCAATTGTGCAACATCCCAGCATCCTGGATTAGCCCAGCGGCACAACTGTGTTTAAGTAGTTCTGTAAGAATCCAATATCAGCTTTAAAATCCTGTCACCAGAATACTACCATTGGGGCATTTTCGCAATGCATTTGCAAGACAAGCAGCCAACAGAAAGATGTCAGTCCTACAGTTCAGGGTCCTAAAGAAAGAGACTGCTTGACACACATGCTCACCTGGTAATAAGCACATATCCTTACACACCTGAGAAACAACAGCAAATAAGATGCTCATAAGACTATCACTGAGTAAGTGAACACGTGCTTACCAAAGAGAGCTTTATTTCAGAGATTACGAGACTAAAACAGATCAGAACTGTGTCCTCATGCAACCTAATGACAGATGAACTGGCAGAATACATACACCGTACACAGTCAGTCCCTAGACACAGAGATCTCTTCTGCATTTTATTCAGTAATGACTGCAGTGGTTTCATTCTTCCATAAAGCTAAGTTTTACTATCCAAGTTCACATATAGAAAGGAGGAGAAGGGTAGGGGTGAAGATACATTGCTAAGACAGCCAAGAACAAAACGCTCTGTACTGTGCTTTAGTTTGTTCTATCCCCAACAAGCAAAGAAGTAAAAATCAAAATCCAATTAATCAATGCAAATGAAGACACAGTAAGTATTTGGTACATGAGCATACAATGCACATATGATCATAAGGCTATGCCAATAGTTTAAATTCTGACATGGAGAAATAACTATTGAATTGTAACCATAGTCTTTCTTTTTCCTTAATAATCATAATGGAAAATCTAGAGCCCTGCAACATCTATTGTGTTTTTTAATATCTCAGAAATAATTGCTAATCAAAGCTTCATGTGGTGGGGCCAGTAGGAAGTGGATACATGTCCTCAACACAAAATTTTCATGTGAGCTGAAGGAGTGGGAAGATGCAGGGACACCTAATTTCCACCTTGCGATCCAACTCCATCTGATGAAAAAGATTGCCCAGCAGTCAAAAATCAAAGTCACACTGTCCTGGTGAGAGCCGGAACGGTGACAGGTCCTAGCATGCCGGGAGAGCAGGCATGCAAGCAAGTGAAAATTTGGTCTCCACTAGGTGTGGAAAGTCAATGTTATTTGTTTTTAAAATTATTTTAGCAAACATGTAGTTTTTGTTCTCTTATCAAGACTGATTCAATACACAGGGGTTCTACTATCTTATTAACCTTACCAAGTCTTTTCTATTATATTTTTTAAAAAATTATTACTGTTCATTAGTGCCAACTCCATCACAAGAAATTCAGTTGCTTTTCCGGAGTCGATGGTGGCTACAGCAGTTCAAGATATGTTCCCTTCTGGCAGAAGAAAGAAAAATTTACACAGAAAGAAAATTTTCATGGCAACTCCGAATTACTGAAATATTTAACATCTAAAAGATTTTTTAAAGCTGAGTAATGCAATACACACTTAATTAACAGCTTGCCTTGCTAATTAGGTAACTCCTTGCTAATGAGGCAGCAATAAGCTGAGCAGCAGTCACGCAATATGCAGACAAGGTCTTCCCAGGCAATTTGCTACTTCTGTCAAAACAAGGAGTAACACTTTTCCTCCCCAAACAGCTTCTTTCTCCTGAAGAAGACACCGCTCGGGAAGTGCTGAACACAACATTAACAAGGAAAGGCTATTGTGTTTCCTGCCCTATGTTTTGCTTAGTGGCATCCCCAGAACCACTGGGTAGCGTGACTTGTCAGCCCCAGGGTAGCTCCAAACTCCAAATAAGCCTTCTAGACCACAGACCTCACTCACATCACTAACCTTGCTGGCACAAGTCTGCCTGCAGACACGGGGACCAGTTTTATACCAAAATTCAGACACAAGCACCTTCACAATCCAGCCCTTGGCTCTTCTCACAAGGGCATCTCCCAGCCTGATTTTATACCAAGGGGAAAAATTTAAACTATATGTTTTAGTGTCATCATATACTTGCTGGACAACGCACAAGAGGATTACAGGACTGGCAACCCAGTGTAACAGAAAGTGATACATTTGGAGAAGAGAAGGTTCTCTTCTCCATTCACAGACCACATCTTCTGGCCATTCCATGTTGGGATTCAGTCTCGGAAGCTGCATCCTTGCTCTTGATCCATCTCCCCAGCATATGTACAGGGGCATGGAACCTCCCACAGAGGCAAGCAAGCTGCCCAGAAATCCTCTCCTACCTCCATTCATTCTTTGGTGATTATTACTAGTTAATTACACTGCAACACCACAAAAGCTCTGATGCAAAGAGGCACTCCAGAGAAGAAAGAAACATGTATTGCCTTTCTCCTGCAAACTGAGAACACCAATGTAAAGACTAGAAAATAAGGCTCCAAAGAGTAAGCTTTTCCATGCTCTTGTCCAAGCGACTCCCTTCCAGAAAGATTACTTCACTTCTTATACTCAGTATTGTTATCACAACGATTTTAACCTTCCTACTGTCCAGCCCGCTGTCATGTTCAAGTGAACCGTTAATACATCAACCATCAACTACAGCTGCTCTGCTTAGAGGAGCAGTTTCAGAGAACAGGAACAATTCTCATCAGTGCTTAAAAGCATCTCACACTCAGAAGAGCTGATTTCAAGTCAATATTCAGTCTCTCGGAAATAATTGTGTTAAAAAAAAAAAAAAAGAGGCATTTGATGGTGATGGTTGTTTCTTAATGACACAAATTCGGGAAAATTCAGAGAACCTTTACTGAAGCCTACCTTTTAAATAAAGAAACAAAACAGATACATGCAAGCCTGAATAGTAAGGGTGCAAGGAAAAAGCAGCAAAAGACTGCAATTGCTCAAGCTACAAGAACGAGCAAGGTTCCTTGCAGCCACTGACAGCTGCAACTTTAACAACCTTTGTAGCATTTCACTCTCTTACATATATTTTTTTCTGCCAAGGCTGTAAATCTTCTATTGCTGTTTAAGTTGGAGATAATTAGAGGACTGAAGCATCTTGGAAAAACATGCTTTAAGACAGAAATGCTAGCACAACTTCCCTTTGTGAAAGATGCTGCTAACAATAAAATTAAAGGGAGCAAGTGCTGGAGCCAGACCATTTGTGCCTTCTACTGCCAATACCATGTTTGTGTCAAGGTAACTTATTTCCATGGAGTACCCAATACAGAATCAATAAAATCAGCCTTCAGTGGTGTTGAACTTTGCATTGTGTAACGACAATAGCTCAAATTGAATCTTAATTCTTTTAATTATAATGGCGCTCAGAGGCCACATCACAAGAGGATTTTGTTCATCAAGGAAAAGGAAGCCACAACAGCAGCTGGCAAAAGATGTCAACATTAGATATTTGCACAAGTGTATAGAGGTATTCTGGGCTTTATCCTTGACATAGTCAAAACCCAACTGTCTCTCAGATAAAGGAAAGGCTGCACTTTCTTTTCCAGGGGTTCTTTAAAGTAATAGCTGCTTTCTACAAAGAAAAAAGTAAACCGTTAAACTCCATTTATACCACCCTTAAAAAATAGAGGAGAGGAAAGGAAAGGTTAGAGGATTAAACTTCGCAGATGCTTTGCACAGCCTGGCTAAAGCTTTGGAAAGACCATCTCAACCTTTGATCCCTTTGGGGAAAGAAGCAGTTATTTGAGCAGGCTCTTTTGGAACACATGCTGTGGACATCTGTGTCAGCAGACCCTAATCAAGGAAGACCCATAGCGCTGGACCAATTTGTGTTCCAGGATTCAGACAAGAATATGAAATTCCTGGTGGGATAACTAGCTACCTGTAGGGCCATGGATGAGTTTCCTGGATAGATTGTGAATGAGTGACAGTTTAATCCAGGTTTTTTCCATGTCCGATTTTTTGGAGGTTTTTTTCTTCTTTAAATCTAGGCGTCTTTTAAAGAGACAGATGTTCAGAGCATTACCCAGAAGTTTGCTGACTTCAGGAGGAAAATGACTATTTCATTCTTTGCTGTTTCACCTCCATCTCCCCCCATTTGAAGTAACAAGAGCAAAAGAAAAAAATCCATTGAAAGTTTCTCAGGATTTTGCATTCAAGGAATATTGATGCAAGAAAGTCTGAACCCTGTAATTTAGTTTGCACACAATCCAAACTAGAGATTTGAGAGGGAAAAAAAGCCTCCACACACGCCACCCCTTTCACTTCTTGAAGCCCTCAAGGCCTTCCAAGATATGTCAGTACCACTTTGACAGTGCCAAATGCAGACTAGTAGGTGAACACAGAAAGTTTCGGTAACTCACAGAAGACCCATGGGCTGCCCCCACTCAGCCTCTCACTGCAGTGAAATCTTTTCCACTGGGACACAAAGTGGTTTAATAAATAATTTATTTGAGAGCAGAGCCCCATTAACCAAACATATTACCACTTTGCACACAGGAGTGGTCCAACACAAGGTCAGAAACAGGAAAAAAGAACATGGGGATACAAAAAACCCCCAACAAAATAAAGCAAAACCACCCCACAAATGACTACAACACCTCCTTGGTTTTCTTAGGTCTGTCCCTTATTCTTCAAATTACCCATATAGCAAAAAAATGGGATGGGGAAGTTCAGCTGTTCTAATAGCACAAGACTTAACATGAGTCTTTGGCACGAGGATAAATTTTGCCCTGAATTAACAAGAGCAATAGTAACTGGAGTCTTTGAGAGGCACTGTCAATATTTGCTCCACTTGTCATTGACAGAAAGCACAAATCCTGCAACCTGTGTTTCAGCGCATTTCAAACACACTCATCCCGAAGCACCAGAGCAGGCTCTGCTCAGGGTGCTAATGCGATCAACACCCGTGAGAGCGTGGCCCAGGTGGTAACCCTGATGGGTGGGATGAGCTGGGGGAGTGGTAGAGAAGGGAGGGAAGGGGAAGAAAATCCCACTGCTATCATGTAAAGTGTCATGATTGAAGTGACACCAGGTAGTAGAAGCATCTATTCTATGTTAGAAGTAAATGCTTCATAAGGACAGGTATTCTCCTGAGAGCATCTCTCTGATATGAGAAACATTTAGCATCTTGCCAGTTACAGTGTTACACTCATAAATTAACCTAAAGCCATGTAGCTTATTTTTTACTTCCCCTCCTCGACTCCTGCCTTAGACATTGGCACTGACAAGGAGTTCCCAAGATCCATGCTTCTAAAAGCAGTCTTAACGTGCTAATGGTATTATCCATGAGTTATGTTCATCAGAATATGCCACTGGATTTTGGAAGTCTTTTCCCAGTTACTTTCTTTCCTGGTTGGACACTGGGCAAAGACAGCACTATTTATTTTCTCAGCATGTTACAAGATTGCTCCCCTCATCTCAATTTAGAATGGAATAACTCCATCAAAAACTTTTCTAGAAGAATATAATACCAGAGGTGTGACTCAGGGTTGCCAGGTTCATGAACAGGTGGCAGCCTACTTCTCCTGCAGGGAAATTACTTCTCTGATTTACCAAATTCACACAGGAAATTGAATGAACTATGTCCACGTTAGAAGTCCCATATGGGTCAGCATCTCAATCGGTCTCCTCAGCCATGGAGCTACACACGTCTTTGCTTTAGGGTGGGGAAAAAGGGGAAAAAAGAACCAGGCAACTCACTACCCTGCCACCAACATGATGATCAAGCACAAGATTTTACAAGAAGAAACTTAATCGTTATTTTTTCATCCTGGTGGTGGCAGCCTTTCTGTGCACATTAGTGATGTACCATGAAAGGAATGTGGGGTATGCAACACCTGGTGTCTGCATCTCCACATAGGTACTTTCTTGCTCCGCTGTCACCTGGTTTCTCTCCCACTTACAAATTCACATCTGCATAACTTCCTAGCTTTCAGAGCAACACATCTGGCTCCAGAGAGCCACCAGGTTCCTTTGGTGCCCAAAACTAGTGTTTAATATAGCCTGGAGCCATTCTAGAAAACATACACAGCCTCAGGACAGCTGGTACTGGAGCTTCCAGTGGAGACCAAGCTCCAGCTGGGCTACACACTTTGACACAGCAGGAGAGCCTGTCCCAGACAACTCAACATGTGTGAGTAAGTCTGTGACGCAGCCAAACGACTGCAGCTCACGTGGACTGCCCGAGCTGGCCTAGGTAACAGTAATGGTTAGAGGCATTTTTCAGCTATGGGCACTCCTACCTTTTGCAGTCCTGCTGATTTCCATCATGCGTTCCCTCAAAATGACACCTAGAACAAAGCTGAACTGCATGCTCCTCTGCTATTACTGCATTTACCACACTGCACTATTGTAGGAAGCTGACCCAGCCAGACAAGGAATTCGCAGTCTGGGGACCATCCATCCACAGAAACACCACTTGAACCCCAGATGAGAAGTCCCATTTCATTAGAGCAATCCAGCTGCACCTAATTCAAACAGCAATGAGCTTGCTGTCTGCTTTCTTACATTACTTCTTCCTGAATCCTTCTGCTCCACTCTACATCAAAAAAAAAAAAATCATTTTTTTCCTCCAGAGCTAATTCCCATGCACTGCAATGAGAGAAACGCAATGTTCTGAGCAATAAAAGCTGGAAAGTGGAATTATTTTCTGCACCATTCAGATGGAAATGAAGCCTAGCCTCAATCCTGCCACCCACCTGGAGCCATGGTACGATCCTATAGATCTTTGGATCAATACTGCATCATAGCTACAAAACTAAAAGAGGGAAAAAGAAAAGGCACAAAATCAGGGAGTGTAAATTTTAACTAAATTAGTTCTGTAAAGGTTCCCCTCTTTCTGCCACTTTTTGGGAAAAAGATGCAGCAGTCAGCTAGTGGACAGAGGCAGAGCTTTTACTTCCTTTAAAAATACCTGGTGTTTATTCTGAAGGCCATTATCCCTCATGCCAAATAAATGCACAAGAGTATGTTGCATGTTTTCTGATCATCGATGCATGGAGAGAACAAGAAAGAGTGATACACCCTGTATTATTTCTGAAAGATTCACTAAATTGCAGCATCTGCATGGGAGGAGTGGTTTGAACCACCCCCCTGGCTGCTACCCATCCAGGCATTTTGTTACAGGCTACCAGAGAAGCTACCACACAGCAGAGAAATAAAGCGTAATAGGGTTCTGTGTTTGCTTCTAATTCAGGGCTGCCTGAATGCACAGGCATGCAGCTGAACACGACATCAGCAGGGAGAGATGACGTTCAACTGTTTTCCTGACGACCCAGTTCCTGGCTCTTCAGGGGCATCTCATTTATGTCTGAGGGACGGTTATTTCATGGACACCAGCACTTGGGCTTCAGAGAAGCACTGCTCAGAAACCGCCTGAGTGATAGGGAGGAATAAAATCACGTCACACATATTTATTTTGAACTCTTAGTGGTTTCCCACCTAGGAAGTTCACCTTGTTTCTCTCCTCCAAAGGAGACCATGGCCTCTACATTAGAGGTGGTTCAGAGACAGAGGCCAGAGAAGGAGAAACAAAACATCAGAGCACTACAATCTCCTCAGTAGCTGCTTTCCACCAAGCAGAAGCACAAAAAGCCAAGCACAAAAAGCCAAACACTGCCGTAGAGCAAGCATGCTATGCATACCAGGAACTCCACACTGTTGTAGCAACATCCTCACCTACCACTTCCACAACCCAGCCCCAGAGACAAGAGTAGTAAACACCTTACCTTCCCCACCAGATGAACCACATGCACAGACCACACACTGGAGCCTTGGAGCCAAAGCAGCAGCTCTACAAGTGCTTTCCAAGGAATGCAGCACACAGGTCATGCCCGACAAGCCTGCAGTAACTTGGCACCCTGCTGGAGAAGAGGGACTAGCTCCCAGCTCCTCACTTATTTCCCCAGGGTGTTGCTGGAGGCCCTCACAATGGCAAGTGCAGACAGGTTTGCTGCGGGGCAGGGGCCTGGCCTCCCAGTCTGCCCACCCACCTAGCACCACTGCCCTTCTCAGCCACTGGCCTCTCATTAAACGCTCATCTTCAGAGTTTGGGCCGATCTATCGAAGGGTAACCTGCTACTGGCCACTAGCCATCACACATCCCACCTCTAATCAGCCCTGATCCCACAGCAACAGCTGTGCAGGCAGACTGATGTCTTCAGTCACAGTTCTTCTTCTGGGTTTCATTGCAGGTTCCTAATCAAGGGCAATATTTATAACCCTAGGTTTATTTCTGTGGTGTCCCCAAACACTTCAGCTAATAGAGATGAACCTTCCAGTACCAGTTTATCTTTTCTCCTTTATGCCAATATTTAATGCCTTCTTTCATCCACTTCAGTAATGAATCATCTGTTTTTGTATGATTAGGGTTATGAACAGCTCAGTACTTGTACAGTGGAACATTAGGGCAGGGATACAGATGCCCATAGGACAGAGATAAGGATTCATGAAAGAGGAGACTGGGCTGATGGGAGAGAAATGCATTTAAATATGCATTAGTGAAGAGTAACAGTATGAAAATACTTGATGAATATTTTAAGTGGCCAAATATTAAAAATGTGTGTATATATGTTCACAAAATGAAAGGCGCTGGTTGTAATGTCCAACCAATCTTTAATTTGCATCACAGATGGGATTTAACTGAATTTGAGCCATGAACCTGCAAGGTGCCTATCCTGCAGGCCCGGGCCTAGAAAAGCTTTGAAGCATTGATTTCATTCTGGGATTATTGGTATGAGGGAAGTACAGGATAAGGTGCAGGATATATTGCACTATTTGTGGGGACAGTGTGCCATGATCTGTGTCTCCCATTCAACACTCCAGGTCAAGACAAGGACTGTAATACTGCAGCAATCAGTGTTTTACAGGGAAAAAAACTACAGAACACTGAAACTTTACCCACAGTCTCCCCATCTGTAGATACAGAAGAGAAAGCAACACTTCTGGAGCCTCCTGGGACGCTTATGATTGCAAGTGACCAACAAGCAGCATTTTGCAGTGTGAGTCCAGCCTTCTCAGCAACTCGTGATTAGTTAAATACCCATAAGTTTCCATCTCTATAGATACATACAACATAATTTGCAAAAAAAATAACAAACCCGAGTTCTCTAACGAAAAACTGCATAGAAAAGCCATAAACCAACAAAACTAAAAAAATCAATCACATTCCACTGAAATAATCCTGAAACACTTCAACTTAAGAACAAGGATTTTATGCCCCTACACACATGTGCACACATGGAGATGGATAAAGCTCTTTCCCTAAGATCACAACAATTTTAAAAGAAAGTTCAAAAAATCTATGAAAAGTTACTATACTTCACTAAATCTTGCAGCATTTCTTTCAGAAGAGTTTGTAAAGCCTTTCAGAGGTGTCAGCATTACTGCTGAAAAGGAAAGAGTAATCTCCCCTGTACTCCTCCAAAGTAGGAGGAGGTTAAGTGCTGCAAGGACCCAGCCCTGAGTGCACATTAGTCAAAATAAAAACATGAACAATTGCACATTTTGATTTCTGAGTCTTGAGGTCTTCATTTCCCTGCAGGACAGCATTTAAGCACACACTAAGACCCCACGAAGTCCTAAGAGAATGGGCACATAATAGCAATGGGACAGAGCAACCACATTTCTGCATGTTTTCTTCAGATGACCAACTTCCTGCTGGACTGAGTGTTTTAGAAGCTGAAAGAATGTACATTATACAATCAAAAAATGTTTCAGGAAACTTGCACTCTTGAATCTTTTTAAAAAGATGTAAAAAAATACAGGTTGATTCACAGATGTTTTGTTACAAACTACATCTAAAGATGGCATTGAAAGCTGTACACTTACTTCTCAGATCTCTCTGTAAACTGACCCTTAATTTTCTGGGTGCAGTAGTGAGTGGGCAGTGATGCACACATAGCATGGCCATCCTTCGCAGACACCGTGGCCACTTTTCAGTATGGAAAGTCTGTAAGAAACCCTTTTCATGGCTACACCAGAAACTTCTCAGAATGAGGAAAAACTTGTCGTGATTGACCACGCAGCTCTGAGAAGTGACTTCCTCACACCACAGCTGCCATGTGGCTGCACAAAGCTTCAGAGCAGCCACACGGACTTGTCTGTACTTGGCACTTGTGTCACTGCTGGTGGTATGAAACAAAATCCATGGGGGATCTCCTGCCTGAGTGGCACATTGACTCTTCACAACACTTAACCGTGCTTTTATATCTACCCCCATCAAAGAAACCCCAACAATCTCCAGTCAACAGAGCTGTCGCCAACTGCAATGCTTCCTCCACCCACAGACAAGACTGGCATGCTCATTACCAAAAGCACATAAGGCTTCTGCTGGCTCAAAACATCACACAAACACTTTTAATTAATTTTTCCAGCACGCAGGATGAGTAAACACACTATTGTTGATGCTGTCAGCTGTTTGATACAAGTCCCAGACCTCTTTCAGTTTCACTCAGAAATCCTTTGACCTCTGTCAAAAATTCATTGACAATAAGGTCTCTCCAAGTAAATGTTTGCAGCAGCAACAAAAGAGGAGGTAATAGTATGCCTGCTATGCATACAAGAGGCATAATACTGGTTTAGATTTCTATGGTAATTTCTTCAGGTACAGTATCAAGCTTCGGTGACTTTTTAACTGCTGAATTACTGTAATATTTCTCATAAGATATCCTGAAATCTAGGTTCCAGACATAAAAACTCCTTCATAGGAGTTATTTTTATAGATATATTTTGTACCTAGCGAAAAGCTAAATCTTTATTTATTTATTTATTACTACTGCACTCAAAGGAAAGGGTGGCCAGCAGTCTGTGAAATTATTGTTTGCTTCTAAATGTAGTTACCACAGCTGAGGACTTAATACTTGGCTAATGCCTGCGATCCTTATTAACATAAATATTGTAACAGTCAGGCGGGATGGAAGTCATACATGAGATAAGATCTTGTCTGTTTCTGGTGATATGATCTCAACACTAGTCAATTAAAACTGCTGGAGTATTTCGTAATCATTGTCATATCAAATTACCGCACTGATGCCTACGTTAAGTGGGAAAAGTTATTACATTACCGCATGGGGCGAAAGAAGGGCTAAAAGAATACTGCAGCGCTAGTGGTTTATGGAGACATAAAAATTACTGTGGACAGTGTTATAGTTATTCCGAGGACCACTATAATTGTATAATAATTCTGTTTACACTTGTCCATCCTATTTTTCTTATAGGAAGTTATATACGAAATGATTCTACGGGACTGTTCAGGGGACTAAGATATAAACCCCGGGAGATTGTTTTTCTTTACTCTTACCAACGGCACTTTACAATGTACTCTTCTTTGCAGAGGCTGACTTTGGGTAGTCAATATAACATATTCCTATAAGACTGTCAGTAGGATTGGTAGGGTAATTTGCAGAGGTTTTGTGGATCTGCAAATTGAGACTCAGCCCTTGGAGGATTAAGGTTTCAAATTTAATTTTACGCTAATTCTAGGCATTTTTTGAAAAACGACAAGCTTGTCTTTACTACCTCATATACAACATTATTTACTTCTCCTTGGGCTCCTTTTATTGTTTTGGGAGGATACCAAGCTAATGTAGCACTGCCCTAACTGCTTGGCTGCATCGAGTGAGGCCATTTGCATGCGGCGTGTCTGACAACTGCTACACTGCAGAGTTCATCCGCAAGTAACCCGACACTTGGTATTAAAAAGTGCTGAGGCCTAATTCTGCTCCTCTCTTCCTGGTGAATGCAGAAGGCACATGGCTTCACATTGAATCACCCCCTCCACAAAGATCTGCCATTCCTGTCCATCAGTTCCTTTTTATGACTCACAGATTGTTCCCTTATGTCACCAGTGTTAGTAATTTATATTTTCCATTGGAGGTATCTCATAGAAAAGCCAACTAACGTCAGGGTCCCGCTGTGAGAAGCACGGCGCAAACATAAAGTTAGAGAAAGTTCCTGCCCCAAAAATCTCCAGCCTGAAATCTCAAAAATGTCAAGTGCCAAGACCATACGCAATACACAGAATCTTATTTGTTGAAATAAATCGCAGATTGTTATTTTTTTTAAGAGGAAAAAAAAATGGAGAGCGCTTGTAGAAATGAGTAAGGTTTCACCTAGTGATAAAGGTAGTTATGCTCCAGTAATGAGGAGAAAGGGAACTTGCTATCAAGAATTAATGAGATCACAAAGAACAGGCAGGGGAAGTGAACGTTTTTAAAATGTCCCTGCTGAACACCAGGAATAATAGAGTGAGAAAAAATGGAGTAGATCCCTGTGGTAAAAACTATTAGAGGCGGCGAATTATAAAACTATTAACCAGAATGTAACTCCCAATTAAAAGATGATTTAACACTGGAATCTGATGGATGAATTTTGATTAAATGGAGAACTATTAGGAGCCCTGGGAAATGGACTTCTCCTGCCAGTTCTAAAAGTTAAAAGGCAGTTTGATATAAAAATTTATAAATTAAGGTTAATTACTTTAAATAACATGGCTGGAAGCAATAAAAAGAAATTTATAATATTCTCTAGAGTTTTAGGAAAATAATATAGATATCCGCACCTCTCAATGGAAAATCGAATTAGCGTCCCTAAGTACAGGTCGACAAAGACAAAAGCAAAATAAACTGGCTGACAATGGGACTGCATGAGAAGCTGAACAACTCATAGCCTTTGATCTGCCAGAAAACTCCTTTTCCTTCCACGGTGACAATCTGCTCAGGGTTTTTGTGCAAAGGAGCAGTGCTTCTTCACTTCAGGCTTTGAAACCCAGTGAGCACGCTGCAAACCAAACGATGGATGCCGAAGATGTCCAAAGAGGCAGGCTGATCCTCCTGCCCTCGAAGAAAGGTTTGGCTCTACAAGGCAGGTAGGTAAAGACTGATATAGGTAACCAAACCTGTGATAGCAATGGGAGGGGACACAGTAGCTCAGAGCAAGGTCAAAAAATCCTTCTCTTAAGGGCTCGTCGTTGTTACTTATAAACCTTTAAATATTGTCAGAAATTATTCAGCCTAGGCGAGGAATGGGCTTGTGCAGAGAGGTGTTGTGGATTATTCAGAAATGTGGAGCTCAGCTCCAGCCAGAGGGCTCTCAAATGCGCGACAGGGAAGCACAGCTGGAGGAGGTTTACATTACATGGCACCCGTTCTTGTGGAATATGCTTCAATGTAGAGAAAGAAGGGCATTGGGGGCTGTAAGGGACTTGCTCAGCCTGAATTTCCTGTAGCCTTTACAGTGGATCCCACAGAGGAGGTGGGGACTGTGAGAGAAAAGCATGTGCCCGTGTCACTCCACACTCACTGCGTGGACCGGACCATTCCCCAGGGAAATACAACAGAAGGCAGCGGAAGAGAAGGAGGCTTCTTCTCTGACAGCCTCCTGGGGCTTTTTTGCAGCCACTGCTGAACAGGGTCACAGAGGCAGAAAGCCTGGAAGGCTTCCACAGATCCCAAAGGATTCCGATGAAGCTCTAATTCTCCACTAATAGAAATGTTTCCTTGCCCCGCTGCTCCACTCTGACCTTACTGGTTGCTCAGAGGCTGGATCCTTTCTTTGCCATTTGAATGACTGTGTGGTTGTGCACTTATCAAGTTCTCCCTTCCCCAGCTTCTGTTCTCCTGCTCCCCGGCGTATCTATGCACGTATATGTCCATCCACTTACATCCAAACACACAGTGACAGCCTTCTCCTGTCATCTTCCTCCCTCAGCATCCCCCCAGGGTGATTCTGTGCCCATTCATTTGAATTAAACCTGGAAACCCCCACCAGAACACAGGGTAACCCATCCCACTCTCTGAGTTACCACTCTGTTCCACACCACGATCAGAAAACCTCTCTGCTCAGTGAGCAATTTTTTTCTGGTTTTCGGTCCCTTTGAGTGTTGACCCTTGAAATTTTCAGCTCCTCCCTACCTGCCTCCCTGCGCACACTGCTTCAGAGTCACCTCATGCCCCCCACTCTTTGTTTTACAGGCTTCCCTGCCCCAGCCAGGGCAAGTACAGTGCTGCTCCTTTAAGGCTCGGTGCCTGTAAGTGATTACTCTTGGCTATCACTTTTTCTATATCAGACGTGTCATGGTGAAGAATCTTCAACCTTGACTCTTACAGCTGCCCTAATTATAGGACATATTTTTGGTGCTGTGTCTTTATTCCTTTCCGTGCTGGCACTCTGACCCCGGTGCTTCCTCCGTCGCGCTTGTGTTAACAAGGTTGTCCATTCTACAGTTTCCTCACTCTGATTTGTAACTCGAAATTACCATATCTGGCTTTCACTCACTGACAACCGTCACTTTAAATAGGCCTTTTAAAGTTAATACGATGTCCATTCTAAAGTGGAGTATTACTTTTCAGTGATGTTAAATGAGCAATTTAAGGAGCTATAGGCTTTTCTTATAAGAAAAATTAAATTTTATCTCCCACTTAATTTATGAATAGGGCTAACCCTAAACAAATCTGTCATAAGCTGCTGCCATTCCTAAAAAAATAATAATACAAGAATAACTCTAGTTAATGGTGGTAAAGTACAGAAGAAATATACAAATTATTCATAAAAATATGTCTAGCCCACGCTTTTTAGAGTCTCAGGTACATGCTGCAGCAAGAATGTCCTCAATTCTGGGTTTCATCCAGTGGATGGTCAGTGGCCAGTAGGGACAGCATCAGTGACTGGGAAACATTCTATCAGTGCTCTCATGCGATCAGTGGTGCCCCAGTGAGGAGAACAGTTTTTTACTTGCTAGTTCACACTGGCTCAGGGAAGGATATTTAGAACAATGCATATTTTTGATGAGCTACTGCTGGAATGGGCTTTGTCCCATCCCTTCAGCCCCAAACATGATCAGTAAGGAGCTTTCCTTCAAAAAAACAAAAGCTTCATGGCTGATGAAAAGGAAGGGGATCATGATCACATGCATCCTCTGATGAAATCAGGAGGGCATGGGCTGAAAGATCTGTCCTGTGTCCATGGTTTATTGCTCACACCCTGCTATGCCATGCTTTCTGACCAGGGCTTTCAGAGCAATGCATGAGTGCCTGATCTCTTCTGAAAGCCTCTGCTCCCCTCTTTCTGCCTTCCACCGTTGCCTAAGTGAGGCCATAAATCCCATGATTTCTCACTGGGTTGTGGGACTTAGATCCCTCCTGTTTAAATGATTTGAGAACAAACCTCCCTTCTTACAGAGCATCCCCATCTCCAGCCAGCTCAAGCAGCTCCAACCTGCCTGAGATTTCAGTGTTCATGAGGGATCAGCACGCTGGGCCTAATGTTTTTCCCCTGGCTTCTGAAAGGTCAGAACAGCAGTATATTGAATCTCTAAACATACAGATCACACAGCTCTGCTAGCTCACTAGAATCCATTAATATCCAAGATAGTGGAAGGGAAAGGAAAAAACCTTTCCTTCACGAACTTAAATCAATTAGCTGGGACTAAAAAAAATGTAGATTCTTGTGGAAGAATAAAAAATGGAAAACACCAGGCCTCATTATCCTGTCCCTGAAGTGCCAGAGGGTAAAATTATCTTTCATGATGATGTTCTGCATTGATTAGTCAAACATGTAGGAAATCATATTAAAGATTTGACACCTGATGTGGGATCAGAAGAGCTGTGTGTTACAATAGCACATGCAAATGTTGTGGTGAAGCAGGATGTGCTTTAGCCAAAGGAAATGAAGAAAAGATAGTGTGGAAATACGATGGGAAAAAGAAAATTTGGGAAGTTCCCCGGGAAAGAATCTTGTAGATTTTAATGTTCATTTCAAGAAAAAAAATAAATCTTTTTCCACAGAAGGTACTTCAAGAAGCTATGTAATAATTTCCAGATCATTTCTCCTTTGCTTTTTGTTAATTATCCTGTAGAACCCTGTACCCAGAAGTTGATTAGATGCATTCAGGTTCACTAGGCAAAGTAAATTCTATACCGCCATATGCAGATATCAAGCAATCTCAGAGACATGTTATCAAGGTTTATACTTCTGTAGCCACCTCACTGTCGATTCAATCAAAAAATAGATAAAGCTAGAACTAATGGAAAGAAATACTGCCCTGACATAACTCACTCAACTTCAGAGAAGTCACAGTGACTTGCAGCCTGTAAGGCCAGGCTCTACACCCTAACAGCAGGGCAGAAAAGGCTGGAATCCACAGAGGAGTCTACATGATCCCTGTGTCTGCAAACACTTCCACAACAAGCATCTGCCTCCTCCAGAGCTGCAAAAGGATCATAAATGACTGCAGCTCTTGCCTCCTGAGCCCCTGCTGCACCACAGTGAAAAAGAGCTTTGTCTTCAGCATCAGCCAGGTACCAGGTTAGAGGCAAATCAACCCATGTATTGACAGAGCCATTTCACAGAACTCCACAGCTATTACAGTCCCAAATCAGGAAGGAGAGAAACAACTTTTATCTCTTTAAGTAGTGCCAATAGCATAGTGAGTGATCTTGCCTGAATCAAGGCCAGAGGCACAGCATTGCTACAAGAATCTGCCATTTAACATAATAGCCTTGCAAACCAAGTAGCCTGCAAGAGCGGCTTTTCTCATGACTGTAGTGGTGTTGAGGATCACAATACGTGTCTCTATGATCAAAATGCTGACTGCCTTCAAAATCAGATGACCCATTAGATGAAAACACTGTACAAAATCATTATAGGCCTACACGCTTATCAGACAACCATAATCAGCAGCCCTGGGATCTTCCAGCACTGCAGGGCTAATTTCTACGTCAGTGCTAAGTAAATTCCACGCCATGGATAACCTAAATTATTTGGCAGATTAGACTGCAAGAAGCATAGCAAACATTACTGAAAGCGTTTTTAAAACTGCTGAACAAAGTGCACTATGGCGATAAAATAGAGCAATACCTAATTAATATGCACAAAAAAGCCCTATAGTTAAATAATTTTAACCCCTTCTTTACCACTCAATCTTAAGGATGTTGTGAACAGAACACATACTGCAGTCAGCAAAGCAGAAAAACATCTTGGTTGTAAGATGAGGCTGCCAAGAATGCAAGTCTCTAACAGGAGAAACCCACCCAGCAACAGAGCAAGAGACCAATGCTTCCCCATTCAAACCTATGTTTTTCTTCTTATTACTCCAGTGTTGACATCACCGTATCAATTCATCTATCTCTCTTAGCATTGAGCTTCTTACCTCAAATTCTGTCTCTTTGTTTATTTCCATTTCCTTGTGAAGATGAACATTTTTTTCCCTTCTGGGCTATAGGAGCCAATATTTACTGTAGGGCAAAACTCTAAACATGATATGACTCATTGCTTCATCTTATACACGCTCGCTACTTCTTCCCATCGTGCTACCATATTCTCCCTCCACATTGTTGTTCCACAACAATAAAGGCACATGCTTGATGTATGGCTCACCCACCCATTAAACACCCAATTCTGCCTTCAGCAAGGTTCTCACCCTTGCACTCTCGGTTCTTTCAAAAAGGACTCTCCTTGTCCTCTCTTCTTTACTTCCATCTCATACTTGGTATTTAGACCCAGCAATGACCATCACAGTCCCTGGGCAGTTTTCCATGCAGACATGGGGCAAGCAGCAAAGCACTTTTCAAAATGCTTTATGACCACACATGGCTGTATTCAGACTGGAACATTTGAAGTCCAAACTGAGCAATTGAAATCACATCAAAACTGCTGCTGACAGTGTAACTAAATATAAGACCTACTTTTCTAATCCCTGAGGCAAATACAAGAAACAGTGGTGAAGAAATGGATATTTTTCATCCATTTGGCTGCAGTGATCACCATTAAATTCGAACATAACGCTCAAAAGACCCATGTAGTGTCACCCAAAATCCTGGAGTGGGCTGTCAGATGGTAGTAAATCATTTGGAAATGACTTTACGGGTGGAATCATAACCTGATTTTGTATCAAAAGTTTTATGGAAAGACACTGAGTTCTAAGGGGAAGGAAAGTTTTGATTTCTCCCCTACCTCCATTTTTTCCTCTCAGTCTAGACCACCCCACCTCATCTCACCAAGAAACTAATCAAGTTTGGGCTGTTTAAAATTTTTAGGGAAACATCTGTCTGCTTTGTCTTTATTTGCAGATGGACTGCACGTACTGCTGAAGACCACAACTTCTTGATGGTGCTTGTGTCACCCCGGAGCCAGGGGTGACCTAATAGTGTGAGAAAAGCAGGCTAAATCTGCAGATGTTTTTATGGGCAGAAAGTTACAGAGAGCTGCTGACAAGAAGCCAATACAGCTGATGCACTTTCCTGGACTATTTAGACAAATGGTCCACACAATATAGTCCCACTGGCAGCTTCATGAGTAGTGGGGTAGCAGGAGGCAAATACAGTATCCATATATTCACAGGTACCTCTAATGCACACAAAAATATATAATAAGCATCAGCAGTCTTCATTAGAGTGCAACCAAGAATTATGGAGATCCTAACCTTGCAAGTCGAATAAATTATTGCTGGAGGATTATTATGTATTCTAACAATATCTAATGTACCTCTTTGTCTCTCATAAATTACAGGGCATCCTCTCACTCCTAGAATACACTCTGTCTCATGCACCGCCGCTATACAGTGGGTTCTTTTCTCTAAATACACACAATAGAAGCTCCAATCAGCATGGTCTTGCACACAGATTTTAATAGCTGAGAAAAACATACCTGTAGTCCCACGTTCACTAGCCTGGTGTAACTATTTCAATTACAAACCAAATGACCACAATTTAAATGTGCTGATAAAGGGGAACCTCATTTGAAGTGTGTATGTAAGAATATTATTATTGGCTACACACACCCCCCCATGTTCATGGTTTCATTAGAATTTTACCTTTGTACAAAGTATCTCCACCCAGTGTAGGCTACAGTAGAGTCGCCATGATTGTTTGACTTTCTGCCTTTCAGTCACAAAATTGCCAATAACACCTGCTTCTGCATCGAGTTATCCAGCGCAGACTTAACAATGAATCCCAATAGTGAGTCATCAAACTCAGTTCACTCCAGCACACACACACATACACACACACCACCCCCACCCCCCTCAAAAAAGTTACCTTGTGTTTTAACACCTTTCACTCACAACTGATTAGAGATGACACACCTAGCAAACCTTAGGCCCCGGCACTCTGTGTACATCAGCACCAGCTAAGCTAGCTGATTTACATCAATACATAGTTGGCCCTCAGGTGATCTTGAAATTAGCAGAACTTGGTGCATTTGCCCTTCTTTGCTGAGTGTTTTTGTACACATCCAGGCAGCACTGGAATGGGCTGACTATTGTTTTCCAGCAGATTTATCCAGACAATGAATATCTGCTTCAAGATTTTTAAAAATTTGGATATAGCACAAACCACTAGAGAGTTAGAAAGTTCTATACCCAAGAACCAGCTCTTCTATTGTCCACTTCTGCTGGGAAAGACATAAAAAATACATTTGGTTGTGCGCTGCATTAAAACTGCAAAGACAGCTAAAACTAATTTTAAACGTCCCATTCCATTTACATGGCCACAAGGACAATTGTTTTGCATTATTCTCTCAGATTCTTTGTGGTTTAGGTCCCTTTTACCACTTAAGACTGTCACATACACACACATTCACATCCTCCTTTAATATGAAGAGTCTAAGAAGGATATTGTGCACAAGCCTTCATGGGCTGTACTTTTAATATATATTAACAAGATGACGGATACCCTGAGTATACTGGTCAGGGAAAGCAAAAGAAGACAAGAAATATTCTCAGGGTGTTATTGATTAACTGTTTACCAGAAGAGAGAGAATAATTTTTAACTGGTTTAAACTATGATGGACTCAAGTGGAAAACGCAAGCAGAGTTAGCAAGGAGCATAATTGACTGGGCATGGCACTAAGTAACCTCTCAGCACGCTGGAAGTGGTGAAGTGAGGGGGGTTACAGCTCCGAACCCAGAGTCCTTTCTTCCCAAAGTGAACTCTGCCAGCAGCCAAAGACGAAAACAACAAGTAAAGGGATGGGGAAAAAAAAGGGAAAAAAAAAAAAAAAGGGTCCAGCCACTCAGTTACATGATCTAAATTCTAATCAAACATCATTTAAAGCATGTTTTATTTCAGCCTCTGGAGAGATAGTCCCTCCTGACTCCTCACCATGGTAACCGGTGTCTCATTTCAGAAGTGTCATGCCACATTATCATCTTGCCGGCTCACACGCTCCTGCCTGACAAGTTCTCTCTGCCCCTTGTGACAACCATTCCAGGCTTATGCTGTTTATTTTTGGTGTCAGGCTGGCCCTGGCAGATTGAAAGGCAACCTCAACCCCTTGAACAACAAGCACCACACCCCACTTGGTGATAAGAGATGATTTGAGAAGATATTTGCTTACATGTGTATAAGCAACTTGCTGTATTTTGAAGCCCCAGCGTGCCTGTGTGAATGAACACATATGTATATGTGTGCAAAGAGGAAGGAAATGGAGAAGCATAATGTTTTGTGAGAAAGCAAGCAATTCACTTCAGATCCTAGGTAGTAGATTTCAATCATCAGATCCTATTATTCATACAGAACAATATGAAATACAGGCCAAAAAGGCATCATAGGTACTGCCTCGTAAGAGACATGAATGCAAAGCTAGACATTGTCTCCGCAAAATAGCCTCACTGTGTCCCTGCAGAGTGCTGCGAGATACAGCAGCAAAGGCACTCCATGGAAGGGATGGGGACAAAATGTAATATTAATTTGCTAAAGGAACAAGCTAGAGAGACACTTTGGGCCAGATTCATCTCTGCTACTGTGGTGTCAATTTGGAGCAACATCGCTACTGTCGATAGATAACTTGGAATTGTCTGCAATCAGAAATACAGAATCTCTGCTCATGTTCACTAATGGATTCCGTTCATCACAGCCAAGACTTCCTTTTAATGGTGCGTTTTGTACAGCTGATACATAGGTTAGGGCTAAGTCTTCAGGTGGGCTTTTTGGTGTAAATGCTGATACTAATTATAAAAGTACGTATTACATTTACTTTTAATAGTAAACATAAGAAAATAGCATTATTTTTGACATTCATTTGACTGCTAAGACAGTGGCAGTAAAGCAGCGCTTTTTTTGCACTCAACAAACCTAGAATTAGAAACAGTTTCCTACCTTTCCATCCGAGCTGGTAGAGAACAATGTTTTCTTGGATTAATTGTTCTGTTGCTACCTATCATTAAGCCAGGAGAGAAACCCTAGAGTGTCAGATATGATGACTAGGTAGCAACGCTACAAAGAAGACATTAAGAAAAAGGTGTTGGCGGTAAAGACGTCAGCACAGATTTCATATTTACTACTCAGAACAGTTTCAGTGAGGATCTACTCTGGAACAACACACTAAGCAACATCCCTCTCAGCTAAAACAGCAGAAGTAATGAAAAGTGACTTTTTTTCACACAAGTTGCAACTATGCTGAGACAGAATGTTGGTCTTATGTTAATCAGTAACTGGTTTCCCAATTATCATTTTCATGGACAATAATCAATTTTAATATTGCTAATCAAATTAATTTAATGTCATTTTCACAACAGTCACACCAACCCAGCAGAACATTCAACTGTGATGGGTCACCCAACACTGTCACAGTCACCAGGAACACTGTTATCATAATATTTGTACATTTTCCCACCAGAGAGCCACAAGAGTTACTTACAACACTGAAAAATCAGCCAGTTGCTTGGGAACATTTTACTTAAAAGGAGAAAAGCAGCATTAAATGCAATATGTGTGACAAAAGTCTTATGTATTTCAGGTCATCTGCAAACACTGGAGTTCCCACCTTTCATGGAGAGAACAGAGTATCATCCCCTGATAAGCAGCCAAAAAGGACTGATTTCTGGAAATTTCACTGTGATATTTTCACACAAGTAATTAGGAAGCTGGTTACTGACAATGTGCCACAAATACAATTGCTGCAATGATCTCTTCTTCCTGCTTAACATAGGTCATTAAACCTCTGCACCAATTTCTCTGCAGCTGTGTCTATCCCAACAGATAGCCAAACTCTTGCAGCAAAGATCACCGGGCTGTGAATAATATTAGCGGAATTGTTGATGGAAAGACTGATTCCAAAGTCAATCCATAGGATGGGACAGTATAAAAAGAAAACAGTCTTGAACGACTTCTGTCTAAGACAGCCATCACGTGGACACAAAATGTTGATCTCTAAGAGACGGTGACTCTGGTAAGAATGGCCTCACCAGCACCATGTGGGTTTGTAACTACTTTTGGGCAAAGCTGGTATCAGATATGCCTCACAAATTGTTCTCACCTTTTAAGAGCTGTGTGATGAGAAAGGAGCCCACGATGGAAGAAATGAACATCGGAGAAGGTTAGAAGAGTGGTTCAGTTTAAAGGAAAACTAAGATGTGTATCTGAACTAGACGAAGGGCCTCTTTCCAAAAAAACCCACCACAATCTTTGAAATTAATATAATATGTATATAACCAAAACCAGAACAGGACACATAGCACTGTAAACAAAATCTTTAAACAAATTAAGTTCTATCCCTGCTCCTTTCGGTGCAGTGATATTTATGGACCACAGATCGCGATGTCACACTCCAGGAGGCAGCAGGGCACTCTCCTTGTCCTTTTGTCCAAAAGCGTTCAGAGGGTGCGTCACCTCCACCCAGCCATCAAACTCAAACTCAAAGCAATCAAACCACCCCCCCTGCCACCCATCCTGGCTCCCAAAATCCCCTGTCCTGGCAAGGGAGAGAAAAATTCCCTGAAAGATTTTGAAACTATAACAAAGAGGAAGAGTCTGAAGCCTGGCACAGCACTGCAAAACAAGGTGCAACAGCATTAAGATGACTGCAAGACTTTTCAAGTGGAGATAGTCCAAAGCAGAGCTTCTCCATCACACACGTGTCATTAGGGCTATAAACAAGTAGTACATGCAATTTGTGGACAATCTCTTGCCTCTGTCAAAGGCTGTAAAATTCACCCAGTATGCAACCCAAAGACTGACTGTCAGTTGGAGCAGGGGATGAAAATTCTCTTGAAAAAGTGAGACATGCTAACATCAAATAACTATGTGGCTACAGTTTAATTTAGTTTACAGCCGTATCTCCATGCACTGCTCTGGTCCTGGGAAAGGCGTGAGCGTGGTTTATCACAGAGTTTACCTAGGTCACAATGTAAAAAAACGCGACCCACTTCTCTCAGAGAAAGAATCATAGACTGGGCAAAACCATACAATTAACTCAGATGCAATCTTTGATCAAATAAGGAGCTAATTGGAAAACAGCTTTCATTAAAAACAAACAAACAATGCAATATGTTCATTTAATTTTTAATCCATTTTCTGGTAACTGTACCATAGAAAGACAGAGGCTTACAATAAAAAAGCATCTGTAAACAAAATATTATCATCCAAGACACACTACTGGCATTTTACAGAGTTTGTAAGAGTAGAGCATGTCCATTTTTAAAACCATAAAATGAGGAGAATTAACATTGATTATGGAGTGGCAATGAAAGCCCAGAGTTGCAAGTCCCATAAAAAGCTATAAACACAGCTAATGCTACAAGAGATCTTTCCAGAAAAAAAGATAAAAAGAAGATAAGGGGAATATTTCACAATGCAGAAACTGCATCCAGGGAAGGCAGGAAGGAATTGATGCCTTTATGGCTGCACTAACCATGGGCTCAGTTCTGCCCCCAGCTGCACACCTGCAACACCTCATCCCCTAAGATTTCTCAATTTCCATATCAAATGCATGCATGTGCCTAGGGGTACAATTTAACCTACTCCCTCAAACAATATACAGCTAACAGAAATGGACACCCATTACTGCAAAACATCACATTGCCTAGCCACCTTGCTTTATTTTTTTAAAGTGTGTGGGTACTTCTACTCACTACTATAGGCATAATCAGGTGTAAAGGTGTGTATACACGAGCATCTACTACCACATAACTCAGCCTGGAAGATTCCATTCTGGAATGTCCCAACAAATATATACTGACCTCTTCATAGGTGCAAAAACCCCAGCTTGCACAACGAGGAACTGCTGAAAGAGAACTCACACTGCCTACATGGTCCAGCCTGTCCTCTCTGTCCACAAGTCTTCCTTGTACCAGGAAGACGTTTATACTCCATTAAAGGAACTCACTGGTGTACTTCAGCAAACAAGTGTCCCAGGAATGGACTCAAGACTGGCAGGAATTCAGCTTTGGCAAGCAAATCCCTTATTTTTGTCTCACATTTGCAGTTGCTTGAGCATATCTATGTATCCATCTGTACGCTTATCTTCATAAAATCCTAACTGCAAGAAAACAAACAATAATAATTCTGCTGTTTCTCTGTTTCCGGTATTCTCCACCAGAAAGTGGGTAATAAAATGGCAAGCTCTCTAAAGTAGACATTACCAATCCAGGCCATGCAAACAAACACTTCACCATTTTATAATCTCACGTGTCGAATGAACATCATCGTTCCCTTCGGTGCCTTAAAATATCAGGTCCATAAAATTCCTAAAAGGCAGAGCAGCAATGCTGCCTAAAGCTAGGATTGCCTAGAACAGACACAAAAGCCAACAGCACCTTTGTTTCCCAGAAAAATTCTCTTCTCCT
Source organism: Neomorphus geoffroyi (assembly GCA_033558235.1). Classification (NCBI taxonomy): domain Eukaryota; kingdom Metazoa; phylum Chordata; class Aves; order Cuculiformes; family Neomorphidae; genus Neomorphus; species Neomorphus geoffroyi. The sequence goes on from JAUMJM010000018.1 coordinate 3,691,255, forward strand.
TGCAGACCCAGGTGATGGTCCCTTTACAGTCTCCCTAAACAAACAACTAAGTTTTGATTTCTCACATATGATATGTCAGTTCTTTAAAGCATAAGGAGAAGACTGCATAATGCATCTGTGACTCCATTCCCCTCCGAGCTATCCACAAGGATACAACCACACCTGCCTCCGAGAAATGAAGTTAATTTGCAAGTAAGTCTGAAGCCTCCAAGCTACATCTGCATCATCTTCACTCACTTGTGGCTCTGAATTTGCAGAGCAGCATTTACTGTGTGAAGTGCTTGCAGAGGCAATGGGCAAGTGAGGCTCACCTTGCACATGAGCTTCCTGGGCGAAAAGCTGACTTGAAACCAGAGTCAGCCTCTCCCGAACATGGAAGCAGCACGCTCAGAGCAGGGAGCACTGGCCAGAAGCAACCTCAAGCCCTGAGCCGCTCAGTGTGGATAGAGTTATGTCTCCCCATCTGTCTGGAAGAGGATACCAGCACTTTTCTAATGTTTTTTTTTCTTGTTTAGCCTTCCTATGCACTTCTCAACAGCACAGGGAGGCTAAACAAGAAATACTGTGGGCCACTGAATATGGGAAATAGAGTGAGAGAAATCCCTTATATAATCTGGTCTGTCCATTGCTGTAGTTGTTTTTAAATAATAGTGTACACTGCATGACAGATGCTGACAGAGAGAAACTGGCTTTTCCAGGAAATGGATAGGGCTTTCAAGATTTATCCTTTCAGAAGGGTGTTAAAAAAATATAAAAATGCAAAAAAAACCCACCACTGGCCCAACATAACCAATGAAAAACACAAAATGAAAATATGAGCATTGCTGCTAGGGGCTCTCCTTAGTTCAGAATGCCAGGTTTACAACAAGGCTATAATTCTGCAGACTAATAAGACCAAGTTCGTGGCAAAAGAGGGCGGGGGGAGCGGAAATAAAGAAGGACTTTGGGGAGAGGAGGAAGGAGGCTGATGAAAATGCTGATATTTACTTACTGTAAATGTTGCGCCTATAAAACCTTCCCTCACAGAGCAACCTAAAGTGCCAGGCAGACAACAACAATAGCATGCTTGAATGAAGTTGTATATTGTTTTGTGGAAGCAGCAGCTCACAGCAGAACTGAGATGAATACCAACTGCAGGGCTCTGGGTGTCAGTTACCGGAGCACACCAACCCTCACTGGCAGCACTGGCACAGCAATCACTGCAGCACCGGGCTGCTATGGGAATAGAATCATAGAATGGTTTGGGTTGGAAGGGACCTTAAAGATCATTTAGTTCCCACCTGCCATGGGCAGGGACATCTTTCACTGGATTGGGGTGCTCAAAGCCCCATTCAACCTGTTCTTTAACTCCTCCAGGGATGGGGCGTGAACACATCATCTCTGGGTTGGGTTGTTAGTGGGGTTTTTCCAAATCAAAGTGAAAAGGGAATGAGTCTCTGGGGTGCCACCTGACCAAGAACACGTTCCTCTGAGACAAAGGAATTCAACTTGCAAATGAAACCTCTTCAGATCTCTCTCTTGAGAGAGGAGACATTTGTGAGGAAGCTGGGGCATCTGATTAGATGTCTTTCTTGTGAGACACTACCTGGCAAAGCCATTAGGGATCCCAGAGAAGAACTCCTGCTGTATATAGATATACTTACTGGGGAGATAAATTCTTACAGCTGTTCCTGCATCCTTCTGGTGTACGGGAAACGGGAGGCCAAACTCTCTCAGCTCTGGATCCCTCTGTCTGGAGAGATCCTGCAGTGGCGGGAGCGAGGCAGTGGGGGTCAGGATCATGGGCCCAATCTCCATCTCGGCTGCTCTTGCCCCAGCAGGCAGGGAGGGACGGAATGAATCACAAAATCGCTTGGTTGGAAAAGACCTTTGAGATCATCGAGTCCAACCGTACCTGTCCACTGCTAAACCAGATCCCTGAGCACTCATCTACCCATCTTTCAAGTATCTCCCAGGGACGGTGACTCCACCACCTCCCTGGGCAGCTGTGCCAGTGCCTGAGAACTCTTTTGGTAAAGAAATGTTTCCTCGTGTCTGCTCTGAACCTCCCCTGGCGCAACTTGAGGCCCTGGAGGAGGAAGGGAAGGCGGGAGCGAGGGAAGGCGGGAAAGCGGCACCGCCCGGCCCGCACGCGACCCTTCATTAGCGGCCGCTTGTGTTTATTTAATGAGGCGAGGAGCGGCCTCTAGCGGCGGGCGGCGGCAGTGGCGGGGGCGCTCCCGACCGCCCGCAAAGCTGAGGGGAGCGGCCGTCGCCGCTTTCCCGCGCAAAATCCGCCCCTCAGGTCTGACCCCGCCGCCCCGCCCGCACGCGCCATGGACACAAAGTATCACCCCCCACACACAGCCCCACTCTGCCCGGGGCTTTGGCTTTAAATTGAAAGGGGGAAGGTTTAGATAAGACATGGGGAAGAAATTCTTCACTGTGAGGGTGGGGAGGCCCTGGCCCAGGTTGCCCAGAGCAGTGGTGGCTGCCCCATCCCTGGAGGTGTTCAAGGCCAGGCTGGATGGGGCTTGGAGCCCCCTGATCCAGTGGGAGGTGTCCCTGCCCGTGGCAGGGGGTTGGAACTGCATGGGCTTTAAGATCCTTTCCAACCTGAACCATTCTATGTTTCTATGACTTGACCTGAGGAAAGTGCACACAGGAGCTGTCAAAGGGCTTTACCTGTGCAAGATGCACTCTGGTCCCTCCCAAGACGCAGGGCAGCAGCCATTTCGTCCAAGCCTGTCCCAGCCTGCAGCAGAGCACACACCGGCCTCCACAGGGAGATGATTCCCCTTCTTTTGCTCGTTATCCTCTATCTTCGGCACAAATTAATCAGTCCTGGATAGGGCTGCACAGCAGTGGGCAGCTATCTCCTCACCAAATGTGGCTGTCACCAAACAGGTGGCAGCAGAGTTGATGTGGAGCCACACTGGAAAAACTCTCTTTTGGTTCTCTTTCGCTTTTATTCACTCCAGTCTGGAATATGGAGGAAAGACCCCATGTAGCCCCACATCCTCTCCAGGCAGCACCCCTCCAGCAGCTCCTCAGCCCCCCTGTCTCTGCCGCTTCCTGAAGCACCCTGTGACTTTTTGAGTGGATTTATCCTCAAAACCTTTAATGAATCTACAGAATAAAGCTAAGAAGGGCCAGGCATGGGGCACTCTAACAGCTCGGCACAGGTGAGCAGGCTCTTGTCAAAGTTGGTTGCTAATACAGGTCCAGGCTACCATTTTGTTCTTTTGTAGAAGAACAGGCAAATTTTCCTAAAACAAAGACTCAAGATTTAGTAGACAAAGTCCTTCCTATAGTCCTTGTTATCTGCTTACACTGGGCAAGATGATAATGAGTGCTTTAAAGCTGTTTGGATGCCAAATAAATGGGCATCAGACAGCTGAAGAGAACTTAATCATGCTGTTTTCCCCCCGAATACTTACTCAAGTTTTTGAAGAGCAGCTTCCTCCTGGTTAACCATTGGAAAGTCTGATACACCATGTTTGATAGCAGCTGTTTAGCTTGCAATTACGGACTTCAGGGATGCTTGGAGTTTTCAGTAATTAAAAGTGCATGAATCAGACAGAAGTCTTTCACTGAAATTTGTTGCAGACATACAGAAAACTGCCCAGCTGGTACTCAAGTGGAACCCATGCTCGCTGTTTACCCCACTTGCCAGGTGCCCTCAAACCCTCTAGGATTTATTCCCTTCCTCTTGTCTCTGATTTGTGCTTGCTTCAGTTAAATTCACCTCAGTAACTGCTTTTTTGTGTGTGTCCTGAAGTTCCTTCAGCATTGGACCTTCTCCCAGCTCACAGTCAGGTCAGCATAAGCCAGTGCAGCCTCACCAGTAGCCCAGTGTTTGACCAGGCACCTGCATGTCCCACACTCATCACTTTTACGCCAGATTACACTTCTCAACTGTGTTATACCCAACCTTTCCTGCCACTGCAGAAGTTATATCTTTTTGGCTTGCCCTGGCCTATAATATGCATTAGTTCCTCAGAAAGCCGCTGTCAGTTTTCCTCTCCATTTATTGGCACAGCTTCCAATTTTTTAATCCTTGATAGTTTTTCTTAATTAAACTCATAACTTCTCCTAACTATTTCTCTACTGCAACCCCAGATTAAAATACACATTGACCTCCCAGCTGTGCAAGGTACCTTTCTCTGTAACCCCAGATTTCGCTTCTGCAAAGCTTCCTTGTACCTCTGGACTTGATACTTGCAGGAGCCTTTTCATTACTGGTATTCAAAGAGGTTCTCATTTCCTTCAATGAATTTTTCCTGCTTTTTGCTGACTCAGCTTAAAATTCTGGAAAGGGTTTGACATAGACCCCATTGTTTCAGGGTCTTTTAACACTCTTAATTTCTCTATCACCTCTCCTCAGTTTCTTTCAATATTTCTTCTTTATGCAAAAGGAAATGTATCATTCATTCTGGCATCTGCCCCACCACCTGGGCAAAACTGTCAAGGATTTTTTAAATTTTTTTTTCTTACACCATGTCTATCAATAACTCTCAGTAGCTTTTAGAGTCTTTCCATCGCTGATCTATTATTCCTTTGGCTCATGCAACATTTCTTATTATTTATTATAACCATTTTCACAGTCTTCATTTCCCACAATGGCTCATCTTGTCACTTCTTTTGCTCCTTGCTTCATTCTGAAATTGCAATTTCAGGACCAAATGTTGGCACATCCTTGTTCCTCCACACAGGCAGGCCTGCAGGAGCTTCCTAGTAGCCAACCAGCCACTTAAGGTGGGAAATTTCAAAGGGTGGCAAAACTCAAGACAGTTTTCATGGTACAGGTATAGGGCACATGAGAGGAAAGGCAGCAAAGACCTTGTGTTGACTGTGAATGTCACTGGCCGTTTTATACCAAGTATATTTATTGCACTATAATAACATATATTACCTTTTTTATACCTACCCTTGTGTATTTTCCACTTCCTCCTATTTTATTCTGATTTTCTTCCTACTTTCTGCTTCTTCATCCCAAGAAAAAATTCTCTGTTCCTTTTCCTGAAACTCAGTTTATTTTTTGTGATAGCCATCACAGACTGTGTTTGCTACCTCTGCTCAGCATAAAAACATCCAGCAAAATGAAACTGTAACAATGAGTTTTACTTTGTATACAATGAACACTGTGAGGGTTCTAAGTATCTGCGAACATTTATAACTAATGCTTTCATCCATCTCACTAGAGCTACGTGAGGAAAAGGTTTGGCTCTGTGAATTTGGAAATAGGTGCCTAAGAGAATAAATAAATCCTTTTACCAAGAAGCAAAAATTTCCCCCACCTATGTAAACAAAATTCCTCACTCAAAGACAATTTCAGATTTCTTCTAGCTGCAACTTCCAGCCAGATTTTTGGAAACCTTCTTTTTTTCTGCTAAGCTTACCTGAAGTTGTTCTCAGCTCACCTCTTGTTTTCAATAGCTGTGGCCACCTTAACTCCTACAAAAGTAAGCGCTAAAAAGCCACAGCCCTGAGGGTCAAAGTAGAAATGTTCTTTATTTATAGGGAGCACATTTAACTGACATGCAGTTCCTGCCCATTTTTTGTGTCACCATTATTAATAGGTTTCTCCAGTCACCCCTGCCTCTCTATGTGCTCAGCTTTTGAGGATGAGCAGCACCACCTTGGACATTTTGTGGGACAAGGGAACCAATAAAAAGACATTCATGAAAATGACCGTTTCAAGGAAGATAAAATATCATTATGTGAAATGGATTCGCTGGCACTCCTCACCAAACTGAGCACCTATTAAATTATAGAAACCATTATTCCTCTTATACAGAAAAGTCTGAAACTTTCCCTCAAAGATATATTTTATTGTTTTAAGTGAGGCTTAAATGTATTTTCCTTGTGATAAATTTCCATGTATGAATTTTCTTAGAGATACAACAGGTTCTTGTTCTACTAATAATTTTATTGATCAAATAGGACAATACTTCCCTTTTCCTACAGCACAGGAATATTTCCCTCCCAAAATAATACAGCTTATTTTATTAACTGGGCAGCCTACCTGAAATAAAGCAAGTGCTTTTACATACGAAAATACTGCTACACATCCCAAGTATGATCCATCCAAATCCTTTTTTCCCTGCTTTCCTACTATAGTTTCTAAACTCTGTCTCCTCACTAGCCTTGTCCAGCACACAGTTAAAGAAGTTTAATGCAGGAACAGCCTATTTGGAGTTGTAGGAAGGAGGGGGGCCTCTTTCACTGAGTGAGTACTCTGGGAAAACTGGAGGCTGCAGAAGTACTCACCGAGTCTATAATCAAACTTCCCCTGGTGGGGCAGGCTGGGTGTGAGAGGCCAAACTAATTAAACAGAATATCACCACGCCGAGGGAGTCAAGTGTCTAAGTAAGTTGCCTGGAGAAAGAGGAGTGGTTTGGAAAAGCAGGTGCCTCACAAAGAAAGGAAACGTGACCTTGCAGAATGAAACTAAACTGCACTCGTAGGAATACTTTCTGGAGGTACCTAAAGGGAACCTGTGCTGCAAATTCCCAGCAAGTGCTGTTATAGACATACGAGGTCCAAGGCAAAAAAAGAAGGGACTAACCCTATAGCTTGGGAACCAAGAGTAGGAGGGGAGAAACAAATGGGTGGTTATAGAACACGTTCTAACCTGTCACAGTGAAACAAGGCTCAACTCGATCTCTTCACACCGTACAAGTGGGCATGTGTTCAAACAGAGACGTTTTCTTACCCTCAGTCGGAAAATATTGGTGTGCAAGTGTGAACAGCGAGTTAACATCAAGTTTCTTGTTATACTGAAGAAATCTGTGGCGGAAGCTTTTCAGTTATGGATTGAGACTTACAGTGAAGAGATCCAAAAGGTCAAGTCGGTGCTCAAAGGAACCCATTTTTCGTCAGTAGAAGACATAAAAGTAAAAATGACAAAGATCCTCAACAGTCTTTCAGAAAATGGTCTGTGGAATTGTTGAACATTGGCAGAATCATATACAGCTGTGTGTCAACTCAGAAGGAAACTATTTTGAAGGTGATCATAGTGGATTTTCTTAATTTGTTAAACAAGAAGAGTTACAATCACAATGTCATTCTTTTTGTGTCGGACCTCCTATATTGGAGAGGCAAATGTGGAGGGGAAACACAATAAAGGCTGATCCTGTTTGATCACCAAGCATAGAAAATGTGGAAGAAAGTGGATGCACATCTGCAAACGTTTTTTTTTCCTCTTCCTTTTTAACATTAAGAAACTCTGAAACACCTGCAGTGGGAAAGAAAAGGTTAATTAAAAAGAACCCCAGTCTTTGCACTGAACTGATTGCTGGGACTCCTGCCAGCCTGGGAAGGTTAAAGAGCTCAAGCATGCGTGGGCTGCGGGGGGAATGGCTAAAATTTACAGCTAGCTCCCTGGAAAGTCACAGTTCAGCTGTTCTCCCGGAGCAGGTGCTCATGGGAGCGGGCCTGTCCCTTTCAAAGCGTGAAGATTGATGAAGCCTTCGCTCTCACCAACTGTAAATATACAACCAGCCTTGTCAGAGCAGGTTTGTAACATCACTTGCTGACAGCAAGAAATTTTTTTTTAACCTCCTAAACACACAAACACGCCTACCCCACACAGACTCACACACACACTAAAGTACTAAAAAAAAAGCCTTTTCCCAGGAAACAGAAAAAAAGCCAATAAATAAAATGGTGGGAAAGGCATTTATGCTTTCCCTGCCCAGAAAGGCAATAGACAGAGGACATACACGGGGTGATTTCATCCTGTCCTTCAGAAAACAAGCAACATCTTCCTTGGGCTGTGCAGTTTATGGCCAAGTCCTGTAAGGCAGCTCAGGCACTTCGGCAAGAGAACCAACACAGGAGCCTGGTGGGCTTAAATCAGCAGAGTTTCCACTGCCAGCCACCCCTTCACGACAACAGAGAACAAGCAATTGTAAGAGATGATACAGCTGAAATAACCATGTTACTCTGCCCTGGGTACCCGCTAGCTGAGCACTTGATAATGTGTTACAGATAGGAATTACTTATTTGCAGCCATACTTTATTATGAAGTTTGACACACTTGTGTTTAGATTGGAGTTTTCAAAGAGGCTTTGGAGAGTCCCTCATGGAGAGAATACAGGCTGCTGGTGGAGGCAAGCAGGTCTCCATGGGGAACCAAAGAGACAGGGAAGGGGTCAATCAGCACAACGAAGTGATGGGGCAAGTACATGGGGTCTCAGCCTTGGGATCTCCCTTTCTGCTTTTAATGTCATGTATGATATAAATCCAAGCACTCTGCTTCTACAATTAGTGGGTTAGTTCCTTGAAGGCACCATGGCAGAGGAGAGTCCTCAGAGTATTTTCACTAGGAGTAGACGGGCCTTCATGATTAGCTTAGGATGGGTGTTTTGTGCTAGGAAAATTGGGCAAAAAGACAACACCACCCTGCAGGCACAGCCCTTGATACTGCCTACACAGATTGAGGGAAGGTACAGAGCACAATGGAGCAGTCCGTGGCAGAGACAGCACAGCAGGGGAGCGGTGGCTGCTTCTTCATAGAGGGAATTATTTCCACTAATAACATTGAAGAGTCATAGGCAAATCTAGCAGGAAAGAATAGCATTGGCAAGGCTCCCCAAAGCCCGTGGAAACCAGACAGACTATGAATTTGTTCCTGATTTCAGTGACTGAATTCCTTGGATGGCTGGAAGCAGAATTAATATTCTTGTGTGAGTTTCTTTAATGCCCTGCCCCAGAATTCATTTTTAGACTTGCAGTCAGTTTAACTAAAATAATTGTGCAGCATCTTTTACTCTTTTCTTTCCCAAGGAAATTCCTTCCATGTTATCATTGCTCTAAGGCAAAATTTCAAGGTAATAGAAAATGTTTAGCCTCATTTCCTAAATTTAAGTTTGACGTGGAGGGATTAAATATTTTTTTAGGAAACATCAATACATTCCAACTACCCTCAAAGTTTACCTTGAAAAATCATCAAGCTTTGTTTGGTGAGGTCTTTGGTTTTACTCTGTGGCTTCTGTTTTACCACTCTCTTCTGCTTATTATTAATAGATTAGCACAAGACTGCCCTTCCCTAGGGCTCAGTGATCTATCCCCTCTGCTCTTAGGCAAAACCAGGCTTTGAATAATTTCTCTGAATTTTCAAAAAGCCCTTTGGTTATCTCTTCCAACAAGAGAAAGAGAATTCTACATGTCTAACAGAAAGCTTCAGCCAACCTAGCTTGCACGTAGACTTGTTCAGGATAAATTAATTTGCATTTCCTTCAAGATACCTAAAGAACCAACACACCCATGAAAAATCATGCAACTCACTCAGTGTTTGCAAACTGTCACACTCTTCTTTTTGCTTGTGTTATATCCCTTCTCTCAAATTCTTTGACTGACGTGGCTGTTTGAATTGCTAACACTCTGTGATGAGGACTGTCACTGTCATTTCTGCTGTGTTTACCCAGTGCCGCTCACAACAGGGTTCCCCTCCCCGCCAGTTCCTCACACTATGGTACATGCTAATAAATATTAAGAGAGAAAGGTACTTCCCTCTTTCCAGCAGCAGAAATGTAACAATCCTGATGAATAGGCCAGGGTCTGGGAGTGTTTCCAGAAGCTGTAAGGGAAAGAAGAAGTAATTTATTGCAGATGCTAAAAATACATCATATACTTGTGAATACAGGTGACCATCACTTGCTTAAACGACCGGTGCTGTCCTTGGAGGGAAAAGACCACGAAGGTCTCTTTCTGCCCTAGTGAACAGCAACCAGCCAAGTTCTTCCCTGAGTTTCAGGAGGGGCAGGTGTTGACGTGTGCTTGATTATACTCCACAGCAGAGCTGAAAAGCAGTGCTAGCCTGAAACACAGATTTTCTTAATAAAATAAAATTACATTTGAGTCTTCCATGACACCCAAAGCAGTTAAAGGAGGTTTTCTATCAGGTTCATTATTACCCTTCAGACTGCATTGCCATTCTCCTCCAGTTCTATTTTGCTTATCCCTTCACTAGACTCCACCCGCTAATATTTCAAAGCCACAGTTATTTGCCTGTTTCTGCCCTGTCTCTGTTATTCCCAGATTTCCTTGTTTCCCTTTGCCACTCTGCAGCCAGGAGAAGCTGGGGCTCTCCCTCTCCCTTTGCAGGGAGGCAGCCAGGGGTTGGGGGGGATCACTTTTCACACAAGTATAAAATGCCCTGTACCATCTGGGCTGTCCCAGGGTGGCCCTGCTTTTCCTCAAGTTTCTTCTTCACACCTCTGAGATCGAGCTGTTGTTATCCACTTTAGTCCGAACCAAGCTCCTCCAGTGTCAGAGCTCCCCTGAATTTCCAGGGGGTTTCAATAAAGCTCCATTCTATGCATTAATCACAGGCACTTTCTCAGGAACCTAAAATAATCAAGGTTTTTTAAGGATAATAGGGGTGCCCCAGTTTACACCAACTGAGGATTAGACCAAACAACCTGCTTTCATTTGCTTGTTTTTGCCAAGATTTTACGACAAGGGTGGCCAAGACATCATCTCCCATCCCCTCCCTCACCTAACTCCCTATTCAGAACTGATGAACAGGAGGAACCTGAAACCAAAGCGCTGCTCAGCCCCTTCTCCCAGCCCGCCCATCCCAGCCAGTGAAGCATACAGTGTTAAAAACTTTTGCAGCTGGGAGCATCTGATTATTTTTATGGGAATTTGCTCCAAGTTCAGAAGTGGATCAATGACAATTTCTCAAGCTGGCTCCATTTTAAGAACTGGAGAATCTGCTTGATTTCCCAGCTTTCCCCTATCAGAAAACGAATTATTGTTTAGGACCCAGGTGATATACTTCCTCTCTGAATAGGTTCTGGGCCTTTTAGACCCCAATATAAAACTCACCTAGGCTCCAGGAGAAACAGAATAGCTTCCCTGTTATGCTCTGCTTTGTACTCCCTTTACACTAGAGAGAGATAGGAGTAAATCCATTTGCTAATGTTCAGTACACCACACAGATATAAATGGCAGCCCAGAACACAACACAGGAGAGACTCATTTTGAGCAATTTAGTTCAGCTATTCCTTTGCTGAGCTTCCCAGTTTGCCCTATTTCCATTACCCAACTACGCCACTTCTTTGCTTTCTATATTGCCTTGCTGTCTGCCCATCAGTCTCCTCATTCTCCTTTCTTTTTACATTTGAAATATACTTTTCTTCTACATCAAAGGTCTTCCACTTCTGTGTGAGTCCCTCCATTTCCCCTTGACCCATCACCTGCCAGGTCCCTGCATCTCACCAGGACCACGTGAGCCACAGCTCACCATCTTCACCGCACTGAGCACCCTCCTGGCACTCCCTCCTCTGCGGTGGAGTTCCCAGGGCCTTTATCCCACAAGGAGGGAGCATGAGCTAAAGCAGGCCCCCACAAGAGCTGCACAGCCCACAAGACATACTGTCATTTCTTTTCCCCAACACAGCCCTACAGCACTCGATTCACACCTCCCTGCTCTTTTGACACCGTGTTTGTCCTGGGGAAACCTGACTCACCTTTCATTTAGTGCTACAATTCCTATCATTTTGTAAGAGTTTTAATTGAAGATTCTGCTCATAGAAGGTAGCAATAGTGTTAAAACTGCATTTTACAAGCCGTAATTGCGTCAGTGGAATGCATTCTGCCCTGGACGGGCACAGGAAGATAAATGAGACTTATCTTCAGTTCAACTTTAAGCCATCCAGCGTCTCCTCAGCCCTTCCTCACACCTGGCAGTCACCACAGTGCACAGCCTACACCCCAGCTGAGTTTGGTGTCAGCATAATCTTACCAAACTGAAGGGCCAGGGATGGGAGAAAGAACAAACCCAGTGGCCAGAGCAGTCCAATGCAGTAAACTTACATTTCATGGTCTGCCTGCAATGGTGTGAGTGACCCTGGACGCTTTCTTGGCCTTCAGGCATCCGTGATGGTGGCACACGTGTGCGCTGAAAGGTTATCACGCCCCACGACAAGTATCCTCGTGTCTGCCAGGCTGTCTGGGAAACACAGCATAACCTTTTGCATCTGTCTTTAAAAGAGAAATTCAGACTTTGTCTTCTTCCTGTCTTTCCTCTCAGCTTGGCCTATCTTGGGAGTGGGATCTGCCTACAGAACATGTTGTGCTGCAGGAGAGTTGGGAGAACTTTGTTTATTCTTGCTAACAAATACTTAACCTAAACTACACTTTTTTCATACTCCATCCTGTATCTCAGGGGCTGAATCCCTCTTTGTAGGGCCAAGTAACTGTAGCAAACACAAGCCCTCCAGTCTTTCACTTTACACATTAAAGTCATCTTGGGGGCACCAGAGGTAACAGAGATTCAGGCTATTAATACAAATCCCTGGCTTCAGGTTAGCTCAGCGCAGTGCTTTCTGCAAGGCCTCAATAAAGAGGCTTTTAATTTAGCTCTAATAGGGAGGTTATTGTATGTTAAATAAATACTAATTGATTATTTAATATATATGTGTTGAGGGTTAACTGCTATGTAATGAGCTCCTCTCCATTAGTGGAGCTGCTAAACGTCAATTAATAGGGGTTTTATAATCAATTGATATTTAACATGCCCTAACTTCCCTGTTTAGACTTAACGGGTCAGCATTTCTGAAGTGGCCAATGCCAATAGTTTCTTTTGAAAATTAAAAAATATCTGTTGGGAGATTTACAACAGGATGGAAAGTTATGATTCTATTAAAAGCTCAGCAAATCAGCTCAGCAGAACTGGATGCAGCAGGGCTAGTCCGTCTGATGCCAAGAGGTGCTCTGGAAATGGGAGAGGGGAAGCATATTCCCTTAACTTCTGTGGGACTTGAACTTTGGTCTGCAGAGAGCTTCACAGAAAGTGCTCTGTACCATTTCAAAGCTCTGCACTGTGACACCCTCTCCTTACGCAGAACATTAAGCAGTATATGGCATAGAGCTGGGCTTGGCCCTTGTGTGATCCTGGTTTTACTGTCCAGTTGCACTTAGACACACATTAGACATGGAATGTGCAATACCCTATCTGGAAACGACTGCAAGATGAATATTACGGACAGGATTTTCAAGGATGACCAGGGTTTTTGAATACACAGCTTCCATTTATTTTAATAAGTATCATGTCTCTGTATCCCCCAACTGCCCATTTAAATGTCTAATGGCTAAGACTTTATTCCCTTTGCCTCTCCTCCCCAAACGCAAACAAATAAATCACATGCAAGCTTTTGTGGTGTACACCAGGGAGAAAACAAGGAAGTTTCTAATGAAAGGGGTGATCATAATGCATTTATGACCATTACCTAACACTATTTCTTCTCTAATTTCCTTACTGGCGGCTTTCAGTTAGTCTTCATGATGTAGCAGAGCTTAGCTCTGCTTGCCAAAAATTTGGGCTGGAAGAGAACATACATGGAAGTACAGAATCTTTTCCCATCTGAGAGTGATTTGTTCAGGTTTACCCTCTCTTGTATCCAGCTAGACTCCTGCACCCTAGCAGGCCACTCCAGAAGCTTAATGCTCCCTTTAAGTATTACCGTATTTCTAATCAGCAGGGCTGGATGCAGAATGATGGGTTCTCATTTCAGTGTGGGATGTGTGTTTCACTCTGGGATGCAATAGAACCCATTAAAGGCATCTCGATCGGTTTGCCATTGCAGAAAGCAGCTCATCTTACCCACACTGAAAACAGGTCAGTCCATACAGCTTGTCTAACTGATATTAGCATTGCAGCCTAAAGTCTAGTCTAGGCAAGATGACGATCTCTCACACTTGCTTAGTAGGTTTTGTAAAATGCATGGATGTATTAAACAGTAAAAGACTGTGCAGAGCAAACGAAAGCATGGAAATACCTTCTCTCACTGCATTTGTACAGCACTAAGACAATGGAGCTTAGAGCCTCAATGTGGCTTTCAGGCAGTGTTATGATGCAGATAATAAAGATGAAGAAAGAACAAAGAGAAGTACATGGCCAGATCATGGATTGAAGTCTACAGGCTGATTTATGTCATCTGAGGATCTGGCCCAGTCAGATCTAATTTTAACATCCTTGACAAATTCCCTTTAACAGCAAACTGTCAAAAGGGAATCTTTTCTCCGCCCCTCATCTTTCCATCTCCATGAGCTGTTCCCTGTGACAACACTGTTCTCCAGCAGTAATAGGCAGTATCATTCTATTATCACTTATTCTTAAGGCCTGAGGATTTCATTCCTTGCAATTTTCCTGTTGTACAAATTCACGTCTATTAGTTTAACAGAAGTGCAGGTGCACGCATTTATTCCCTGTGAGTGTGTGCATGTGCGTCTGGGGAGGAAAAGAGTACTTAAACCTGAAAGGACCATTGCCTTATAAAAAATCTGAAGGAAGCAAAAGAGCTAATTACTGACGACATGTAGTTGTGCCTTGCAGTAGGAGGTGCCTCTGGCGTCTCCAGCAAACAGTCTCAATTCTCCTTATAAGCATTTTAAATGTATGATGATCCTAATGAACTTAATAGCATCACTATCCAAGGACAGCATCAACTCATTGCCATCCTGTATTTTGCAGAAATAGCTTCTCTTTAAACAGTGCACCCCTGCTTTGAACAGTAATGGTTTTTAGAAGTGTCTTAGCACACAAAGGCAAAATCTTTTTTGAAACAGGGTGGAATTGGTTGGTGATTATCACTGAAAAGCTGGCAGCCACCAGCTAACCTTCTAACAATGAAATATGGGAATTTACCTTCATGCTTCAATGCTTGCTATTCAGCTGTCTACCAGGGTCTAAATCAATGATTCTACACCCTCCACTCAAGGTTTCTCTTTCAAATGCTGCAGATATGACCTTAAGTTCATCATCTAAACAATGCAGTTCACGTTTAATTTCATTAATCTAAGATCTTCCATAAAATTGCAATATGGCACCATACCTTTCAAGTACCTTCATTAAAATCCATGTTATTTCTAAATCCTATGCATATCTATGAGGTCATACGGTGTTTTATTAAAATGGATTTTTGAAAGGCTCAGCTCTTTTATCACCAATTGTCATAAGGTAGTTTACAATAAAAAAATAAAAAAGAAATCCTCTCCTATCACTGAGGTAATGAACAGATCACCCATTTCTGCAAATGACCCCCTTTCCTAATTTTTTAGCTTTTTTCCTAATAATTTTATATTTGGACTGGAAAGAAAGGCATTATTGAACGCTCCTTGTTTGTATATTTTCTGCTGTTTACTCTGCCTCGTGCAGTTACCCTTTTGAAATACATCATGCCATTCAGGTCTGGTGGACATTATTTCCAAGATTTGCCCCCAGATGCCTTTATGGCTCCATGATCTCAAACTGCACATTGGATCTTTTTGCTGTTCTTGGAAAAATACATTGGCACACATTCATTTTTTCTACTGCATCCCTTTCCCTACTTCTTGTCTGTGTTATATATTACTTGCTGTTTTGATAACACTTTGGAAGGCCAGTTAGGAGGAGGGACCTCATGATGGTAGATGCCAAGAGCACAAAACACAGATCCTACCAACCCCAAATCCCTTCTCTCAGCTCTTCCCATCCATTTAGATCAGAAGATATTCAAAGGAAAGAATTTTCCTCTTTATTTTGGGCTCATGGCAAGCAAACAGAATTTGTGCAGTAAAGTTCTTACATAATTCAGGCTTATGCGCATAATAATAACAGCAGTAATGCAAAATAAATAGGTTAATCATCTTCCTAATAAGTGTGCACTGAGGTCTGCCTCTAATGCCCTGATTCTGCAAAGGCCTCATGCAGGGTTGCCTTCCTGCACCCCAAATGCCTGCAGACTCCAGACCCTCCTCCAAGCCACTTGTTCTTGACAGGATTATTTTCAGCATCAGGGGACAAAATTCATCCTGCTCATACCTGAGCTTACCTGAGCTGTGCTTGACTCTGGGTGTTCACAGACCCTCCCCACTGCTTTAATAAACAACTTCACAGCAGGGAAGGAGGGAGGGCTGAGCTCCCTTGGGAAGCATCTCAGAGGTGAGGCCCCCCCCCCCCAACCTTGCATAGGAGTTGCTGATTCTGCCTCTTTATCAGCACTTGCTTTACTCCCTTCGTGTAATGAAAAGCAAAATAAAGTGCTACACTCCACCATTTATTGTGAAGCCACTGAAATTCACTTCCATAAGAAAGCAAAGAAACAACAAGTTCCTTCAAACAAGGGTGTTCTGTGTGTCTCCCTGTGAACTGGGGAGCAAAGATATCAGAAAAGATCAGGAGTAAAAATCTTGTGGAGCACTGTAGAGTCTCAGCAATACCTGCCTCGCTTCACAGTGACAGGAGCACACCTAGATGCAGCCTGTGTGGGTGCAGAGGTGCCCAAGATGCAGCTATGAAACACTCAGCAAGTGAAACTTGAAATTGGGTGCCTATGTACACATTACGGCAAAGCAGCAGAGCAGTGCTGCATTCCCACCCTCAGCAGCTGGGGCTTCCCAGACTATGCCAGGCTCAGTGGGACAGCCTGGCAATCCCAGCCTCCCATGTTTTCCTCCGGCTTCACAGCATTTCAGGTGGTTTCCATCAGTGAAGCCTACAAATCCAGAGCCTACCAAAGACACCGGAAGACTTCTCTGCATGTATGGGCTTGGTTTAGACCTCATATTTTAATTAATCGCAAGTGAGGTTGCATTGGAGCACCATTGCTCCCTCCTTAAACTTGCCAGTTAAATACAAGTTCAACACCCTCTCTATTGATCTCTTCTGGAAAAAATCCACCCCTTACGTTACTGCTAAAAAAAAATAGATCTCTGGCAAAACTCTAATACAAACATTCAAGTATTTAGATTTTTCATGAAGCTAAAGAAGACACAAACAGCGATAGCTGAGCCCAAAGAAAAATCATGTTCCACACTGTTTCCATGTCTTAAGCAAAATACTAAGCAGTCTGAAGAGACAAAGCTGTCCTGTGGTCCTGCCCTCACACTCTGCACTATTTTACCAAGGCTTCAGCAGGAGACACCGAGACACTGCTATTGAGATGTCATTTGTGACAAACCTTCCACAGTTAATATTGGTTGATGGCTTCAACCTCGCCTTCCTTCATCCTTCCATAAAAGCATACCCTGGCTGCAGTACCGCACTTACGGTATAACATTACTCTGAAGAAGCAATTACAGCGAGCAGAGCAAGGAGCTAAAGACAGGTCACCTAAATGAACTGAGGGAAAAGTACATGAGAAAACAAGAAAATGTCTTCATCACTTTTCAGGCTTCAAATTGGAAAAACAGGGATCAATACAGCAGAACTTCATTTAATGGTGTGAAAAACAATCCACCCCAAGACAGGCAGGAATCACTTATTGCAAAACAAACAGGCCAATTAGGGCTGGGCATGGCACAGTGGGACACAGGCGCTGGAGCCATTCCTCCAGCCTCATCTGCCCAAGACGTGGGTGCAAGGGATGAAGCCACCAACAAAGGACGTACCGAGACCATACTGCAAAATATCCTCTTCAAAAGGGCCACCTGGCAGCAGTTTGCACCATTTTCTCCTCTAATTTTTTTCATCCAGGGTAGTTCCCACTCATTTAGTGATCACAGGAATGGTGTGCAGAACTGGCTGATGTAAACACCCAGAGACCTGCACTGGGAGATGGGAACACGACACCTGTTCAGCCAGTGCCTCTCGATCTGGCTCCTACTGCAGTGAGGAGGAGGAGGGTGTTACTGAGCTATGGCTTTACGTCGTCCATGGTGCTGGGAACATGCAGGAGAACCCCTTTACGGTGGCTGTCACCACTACTACCTTTCCTCGTTGAAAGCAGCAGACCCTGCAGAGCCACATTCACGTCCTTTCTGCATCCTTCCTCACAGCTTTGTCCAAAGTGGTCTTAAAACTTCTGGTATCAGAGCTCAGCGCCCTCCTCAGTGCACTCATGCTGCTGGATGACTGCTTCACTGTTGGCATGTTTTTCTTCATCGATAGGGAAATGGCAGCTTCTCTCTCCAGCATGACACTGTCCCGAATACAAACAGCTGCCACATGAGGATTTTATGGCCTTTACTCTAATTGCCACTGCCAGGTCCTGTAGCATATTAAACAGATTAATAGAAGTGATGTACAGGGAGTATAAAACCCGCCGGTCTTCACTGTGGGCCAAGTGCCACTGAAATGGAGAGAGAGAGAGGCTGGAGCTGACATTTGCAGAAGTAACATCATGTTATTAAAACAAATTTGGCATGAGGGGAAAATATGTTTGCTTTGCACTTAATAACGACTACAAGAGCATATTTAAAATCAAATATTTGTAAGGCAGTAAGTTAGCATTTTCTCCTCCTCTTCTCCTCCCCCTTGTCAGTCGAAACCAGTCCTTGTGCTACTGCATCACAGGGCTGTTGATTTAAAAGTACATCAAAATGCAGAGTGGATATCAGGCCTAAATCTCAAATTTAACTTTGAATTTACATTTGTCTTCAGAAAAAATAATCAGCCCCAAAACATGTGGCCACAGTCTCTGCATGCATTTACAGAAAACCGCTATGCATTGCAATTTTTCTCTTTTTTTCCCCCCTCTTCTCCTGAAACATTGGTTGTATTTTCTCCCTTTATTTATTGAAGTGCTAAATGGATTATTTCAGTAATAAATCAGGCCCTTTCATTACATTTTTTAAGGTGTTGTCACTGTTATGAAGTACAGTGTGCCATCAAAATTAAGCTCAGATTGCATTACCACCTATTTTATAGATAGAGAATTACTTGATGGATTTTTTTTTTCCAGCAGTCTAAGCACTTTGTGTCTTTCCTTTGAAGAACAACTTGCTCCCCAGTTTCACAGAAATTTTCCACTACAAGTTGTGAAATTTTCATTCAGATTGTCTCACAAATATCTTTACATTATGTTTTAAAACAGAGGGATGGGGGTTTTCTTTAGCCCAAACTAACTATTCAGGTAAATATAAGGAATTGCTCATGAGTATAGGCAATGCCAGAGCAGAATCACCCGGGTGTCCGGCTCCTCTCTCACTTCTCGATGTCTAAATCGGAATTCCACTGAAGTCAGCACAGTTACCTCAAAGCAAAAAAAAATCTGCCTAAATGTCAGTGAAATGAGGCAGCCTTTTAGTTATGCTGTGTTTGAAACAAAGGCGAATGAAGGAGATGCTAATTTCCAGGGAAATTTCTAGTTGATTTCATCTGAGCAAGAGTCCATTCTCTTTGCCCACTGCCAGCTTTTCTCTAGGTGAGCACACAGAGCCCACTTTGTTGTCCCCCCATTCCACAGCTGCACTGTGAATGACAACATTAATGAGGCTTTATTTCCAAATAAATCTTCATCTATAAGAATTTAGCGTTAACATTCTCCAATTAGCAATCAAAATTTCTACTCGGGTGTTTCAGTATGCAGTAATCATATATGAAGATATGTGAATTATAACAGTATTAATAATAATCATAACTCTGCGTGTATGTGTGTGTGCAGGAGTCAGAGACCGTGCAGAGCAGCTCAGAAAACGCAAATTTAAACCTCTGAGCTGCCATATGCGATGATGGTGAGCAATGTCAGATCTTTCCTTCTAGAAGAGGAAGCAATGCTGTGTCCTCTCCAAGGTCTGTGTGGAAACAAATTCAGTAAAACTTCCAGGAAACTTGTAGGGGTAAAAGACTGGGTTGCACCCTGTGTTTCCCACCCCAGTGCAGGAATCGTATGTGCACACCCCTTTGCCTCCCTGCTCAGGCTCTCAGGGGTGGTTACAAACCCAAAAGCAAAGCTCCTCTTCTGTTAAACACTTTAGCTGAAAGGAGCACTAAAATGGTGCCGTGTTAAAAGCACTGAAACTTGAGCATAGTTTTAAAGAAGTGTTTTATAAAAGGCTTCCTGAATGGCATCTTTATGAGTATCATATTTGTCTTATACGCAAGATATAGAAAAGAGATCCAGAGCACAGTCAGCATACTGTGGCGTGGCCACATTGCCTGGGGGAATGGACCGAGATAGGCAGTTCAGGCCAGGTAGATCAGGTGGATGGGACTTCTAGTTGTGTAGGTTAAATTCAAACCACTGACCTGCAGTCTCCTCACCACCGCGATGCTGCTGGTTTTAAGCAATAGGTGGCACTTTAGGAAAGGGTTTCTCCTACGTTTTCAAAGCAAGGAGTTTTTCAGCATTCCTCCTCTGTGCCTTTCCTTTAAATTCACAGTAGCATTTTGCCAGGATTTTTAGAAACCAAAATGTCCCAGAAGAAATGAATAAAGAATGTCTTACCTGTAAATTATACAACCCCCTCCAACATCCGCTGTGCCTGCTCCTTCTTCCACCCCCGCCCCCGACACAAACTGGGAGCAATCCAAAGAAATTAGTGACATTACCCTCCACTAGCCCAGTGACACTTATGTTCCAATCTTCAGAAAAGTGACTGCAAATCTGTAGACTTGTCTGCCTAGTGCTGAAAAAGTAATTTTAGAAAACTATCTACTGCACATTATGGGCAATACTTTGAGAGCCGTGCGTGTCAGTGACCCGCTGCTGCATCCTCTGACAGAGCTGCAGAGCATTTCATTCGTCTTCCCTTTCTGGCTACAGCACTGGCAAGATGAGAGCCTGAAATCTTATGTATTATTTAAACCTTCCCTTTTTTTCCTCTGCAGCATCTCCAATTGTCCGATTTGGGGATTGCCACAGTGGAATGTACTATGTTTCCACAGTCCCAGCACCGCTGCCTCTGCAGATCCTGATTAGCCACTGATCACCCTCTGAGCCAGGCTTCATAGGCTGCAGGGCTGGCACGGAAGTTTGCAGCTCCCAGGAAAAAGCAATAATTTCCCTTAGTGCTCCATGCTGACTCTTTCTAAGTGCCAAGAGGATGACATGTGTGTTTGGCGCTCACTAGGGAACAGCCCTGTGGTACTGTGAAAAAACAACTATTTACAACACAAAACTTTTCTCATTCATTAAAGGCATAGCAGAGGGCCAGGCTTCTCAAGGAGTTAAATGTATTAAGCAATTTACAATTAATATAGAACTCATTCCAGAGATATCTACTAGAGAGTACAACAGGGCAATTAACCCACTAATACACTAGGCTATTACATCGCTATGTCTCTTATTTTAGCCTGAGGTGATTTGAAACGCATTGGATTAAAGGATATTACAGGAGATAGCATGAAAAATAGCTTAATGTAATGAGCCATCCCGTGATGTCTGCTATTAAAGATGATTTGCAGTTGAAAACTACAACATACAGTAGTTCAACCATTTAGAAACATGAGTATATTTAACCCTTTTCTAGATGAATTGGTGCAAGAGTTTCTCCCTCTTCTCCCTTCTCCAAACTTCCAACGCCTTTATCTGAGGATTATCAAATGCACCTTATTAAAGTACAATGGTATCTTTGGGAGATTGGTGCCTGAGGTTGATAGAAAACCAGTAATCTGCTAATAACTTTTAAAAATAGATCCCCGGGAGAGTAAATAGGCTCAGGCTGAGGAAGGCTATTTGACTGGCGACACGTTTGCGAAATGGGAACTTGTAACAAATTCCTATACTAGCCTTAGGCCTGTCATATCAGTTTCAAATGGTAACTCAGACAGAACCGGGAAACAAAAGCACCTTATCTTAAAATCTATAACTGTTCAGCTTGACATGGAAATAGCAGCACCCAGGGAGAGGAAGGCTCAGTGGCTGGAAAAGTTCCTGCCTGTGGAGCAGACCTCTTTGATAGCTCAGGCACGTTTGCTGCTGGGTTTGTACTGCGGGCAGCCGCAGGTCATCAGTTCCTCTTCTCGGGTTTAGTCTGGCTTTGGTCAAGAAATCAGTGCCAACAAGTCTGAGCACTGAATAAAGGCATCGAGAATGCATCTTCTTTCTGAAGAGAAAAACACACCTGAGGAAATGCTTAGCTCTAAGCAGAGAGTTTGGGTTATGGGCTTTGTTCAGTCTTGTGGGCAAGGGAAGATCTGTGCCCTGATGTGCAAGATGTATGACGAGTGCATGGAGCTGCGGAGAGGCAGATCCTGCCTGTACAAGAGCCCAAAATCTGCATTGCAGCCCAGATGGCTTCCCACAAGTGGCCTGAGCACAGTTACAGCTTAGCAACGCTCTCTGCCAAATTATACACTTGTAAATCCCCTTCCAAACCCTGATCTCCTCCACAGACAGGTGAGGAGGTGGCAGATAAGGAAAGCAAAGAAAAGCCTCACTGTGCTCCTGCAGAAATTCATTGACTTCAAGGATGATCTGGCTGCTCAAGGCCTTCTTCAGATGAATTTTAAAACTCTCCAAAGATGGAGATTCTCTCCCATTTCTGGGTGGTGCCTCTTCCAGTGCTTGGTCACCATCATTAAAAAGGTGTTCTTCTTGCATCCAATCTGAATTGTGTTTCGCTGTTGCCTCTTCTTTCATGTTTTTTTGAAACCCCTATAGAAGACTCCTCCAGCTGCTACATCTACTGACCTTGGAAGAAAGGGGAGAAATCAAGTATTCAGTAGAAGTAAATGAACTCAAAGCAGAACTAACCCATGACAGGTATCTGTGGGTATTTTGCAGCCTGCAAACCAATGTCCTTCCAGCTCAGATGTGTGCTGATTTCAGTTCTCATGAAAAATCACAACGCTGGGAAAGATGTTTCCATCTGAACAGTGTGCATTTCTCTTTCTCTTATTTCTCTGCCTTTCTTCTCTGACTTGAAATGCAGTAAAAATCATTGAATTTAGGCTGTCAGTCATGATGGTTTTTGTCTACGAAACAGGTAAGATTCTGCACACCCCAGGCACAGTCTCTCCTTTTAACAATGACTTTTGCACAGAAATACAGATTAATGAAATTGGAATTTATTTTATTTTTCCACCAGAAAAAGCATAATTTTTTTCCCCATATTTCCTGTGAAAAAGTTCCTTTCTTCAACAAACAAAGAAAATGAAAAAATCTCATGCTACCCACTGAAGATATCCCAGGAGACTTGGGGAGGAGTTATAAGTAAAGATAGGATGAAAAGATGATTTTCTGGATAGCTTTACAGCTGGGCAAGGCATTGCACAGCTGGGTTGTCTTGCCTGTCTTGACAGACACAATCCCACAGCCACTTCTTCTCAACTTCCCTACCTGTCCTCATCTCCTTCCCCAATTTGTTGTGCTATGAGGTCCTCCAGATCTGTGTCAAATGTGGGTCCCACCTCTTCCACTTCAGGTTGCCATTCCCCAGCTGAAGAACTTTGTATTTGCACTCTATTCTCAAACTAATAATGGCCTGCTTTGGGCTGGGGTTTCCAGCCAACCCCTCTACCCATGGTACTAGCAGGATCTTAAGAACAAGCTTATGTGTACCAGTGCTCTGAGAGCTGGTTTCCATTTTGCTCCTAGAGGTGTGGTAGCAAAGAATCTTGGTGCCTGCAGAGCAGGCTCTGGTGCTCCTTGCCTCTGAAACATCCAATGGATCCCTCACCATGTCAGCACTTGTGATGGGACTCTGCGTACTGCATCTCTCCATGCACATGTGTGTTCTGCAGCATCCCTGTGGACATCTGCTCGCATCAGCATCGCTCTGGGATTTGTGCTGCTGGTGCAGGTTCCTGCCAATGGTGAAGCCCTCTGGTCTTCTCAGAGCAGCACTTTTTCCCTGAAACCAAAATAGAAGTGCTTGGTTGTAAAATAATATGAGGACTTTCGTGTTTGCATAAAAATAGGAGAACAATTAGTGCAAAACAGACTAAACTGATTACACTTCTCATGGAAAGCACTTTGGTAAGGTGCTCTTTATGTAAGGGGTATCTTCAGGGGAGTCAACATGAAGAACTGGCAGAATGGGTTTTAGGCAGGAGGGCACAAATGCTGCCTTGACTGACACCTCCCAAGCATCTTCCACTGTGGGTATGGCTACTTGCTTCCCAGAAGTTTCCATCGCCTTCACCAGCACTCCTCTCCCACAATCTTCTCAAAATGTGTATAGACAGAGCAAATAATTATCCAACAATTAAAGCAGATAACCACCAGTGACACAAGCA
This sequence comes from Neomorphus geoffroyi, assembly GCA_033558235.1. Lineage (NCBI taxonomy): Eukaryota > Metazoa > Chordata > Aves > Cuculiformes > Neomorphidae > Neomorphus > Neomorphus geoffroyi. Next base: position 3,715,130 of record JAUMJM010000018.1, read on the forward strand.
CTGCCAAAATCAGTTCTCCACCTGAGAAAACACAACCTGGCAGTACTTACTGCATCCCAACCCCATCCCAGTGCCAGCAACCTGGGCAGCGGAGGTTGCCCAAAGCTGGGTCAATGGGTCAACTCAGGGATGCTGCCACCAATTGCATTTGCTTTTGATTGTTAACCCATGCCCTGAGCTTTAAAAGGTGTGTGGCAATTTGCACTGAAACTATGAGGAGGTTGGATGGTACCATTATGGTTCCTCCTTTGAAAAATCTGTGAGAACCGGAAAAAAGAAAGAAAAAACCAAAAACCAGCAAAAAGTGCTCTCAGGCTGAGATTCTCCTGAACCTGAGGTGAGACATTTCTGCACCAAAGTGGGAACAGAAGACAAAAAAAAAAAAAGCCATTTCCCCAACTGACCCCCCCAGCAGCATTCAGTGGGATTTTAGGCAGAAGATGGTGCTTTCCACAAACCCTTCCACAGGGGTGGGAGGGAGGAGGTGGGGGGGATCTCTTTCTAATCAAAGAACTTGTCACTGTCGCTTTGGTGTTAGCAGATGCCATGAACAATAAGCAGGATCCCATGCCTCTGAAATGCATTATTAACAGGCTACATTCATTGCTACCCACCCCTACTCCAACCAGCTTTCCTTTTTGTTTTACTCGGGGCCGCCTGCATCCCAAGTGGCACAGGAACCTGTCATTTCTCGTTTCCATCCAGAGGAACAAGTGATTTGGGAGAAGGGGAGAGGATGACCAGGGCTTTCTGACCTTTTCTCCTTCAATTTCATTCCTCTCCTCTGCGAGGAGAAAATGGCAATCACGCTAGGTGGAACCGACAAACTCATCTCTGTGTCACTCCCTTACGTACACAATAGCCATGTCACTTGGCATCAGGAACAAGAAGGTAGTGATGGAATTACAGCCCCATGATGGCTCTAATCTGTGAGCAGATTTGAGCCTTCCCACTGCACCCCATGCTCTGTCAGTGCCGGCTGGGGTGGGGTTATTTAATTGTGAGTGCAGTTATGCAAAATGCATGAAAAAAATCTATGTACTCTGTCCATTTTTCCTTTCCAAGTGGTGTTGATGTCCCCCTGCACCTGCAAAACTCCCCTTCAAGGGTGTAAGAGCTTGTGGTTTCCGAGATCACCAAGCTCTTCACATCACTTTGTAAATTACATTGAAATCTCTTGGGGATATATTATAACAACGGGAAACTGAGGCACAGACAGTAATGGGGCTGGCCCGAAGCCAAACCATAGTACCAGGGTACCAAGCATCTGGGTCACTGCTCTGCTCCCTCCCAGGCTGTCCCACAGCCAAGCAGGCGGGGACAAACGGAGCAGTAAGGCAAGTGGACAATGCACTGCAATGCCCAGTCTATGCCCACCCAAAACAACTCCACCTGTGCCAGCAATTACAGTATCATAGTATCATAAGGTTGGAAAAGACCTTTGAGATCATCGAGTCCAACCTATGACCCAACACCTACATCTACTCCTACTTGTCAATTACCCCACAAGACAAAGGCAAGAGATGTCAACGGTCCCTGCAGAAACATCCCCAATATCTTATGGTTATTACACGGAGGAGAGGAGAGCCCGGAGCATCACAGCCACTTCTGCAAAGAGCCAGCCTGAGGCACTGCCAGCGCACTGAGGAACAGAGCAAGACATTAATAGAAATAATAGTAAAAAACAGCCAGACAAGAGGACTCTATGTCAGGGCTGACATCTCTTTACCAGGGCTTTGCAAGCCACTTCCAAGGCCGGTATTTCAGTTCTCCTCCACTTTCAGAGCAGAGCCCTGGGACATACCGCTCCATATACTTTATTTGGCCCTTTTGACATGGAACATGGTTGTTTGCCACAGGAGCCCAGCGGGCTGTGCCTGCCGGAGGCGATGCCTCTGGGGCTGCCAAGCACCGGAGCTTGCACAGCCCCAGGGAGGTGCATGCCAGCACCAGCCCCACAGCACCAGCATGGCTCAGCTCCAGCACGGCTCGGCGCCAGCAGAGCCACCGACACTCCGAAGCCACCAGCTTTATGCAAACCATCAGCTTGCATTTCTGGGATAGGGACTGACAATTCACATTTCACCTGGCAGCTGCGTACGGTTTGCAAACACACCTTGATTTGTGAGGGAAAATGGTTTATGGTAGATTAGAGATATCACATTAAAGGGGATTTTACCAAACCGTTCTTAGCTTCAAAAGAACAGAACCTAACACAAAATCGCTGGAGAGAAGAACAAAGAACAGCTATAGCATCATTTTAGTCAATTGGAACTAGTTCTAGATGAGATATGGTATTGCAGGTATCGCATTCCTGGTCGGCACGATGCAAACCGGCTGATTACTCCTAATGCTTGAATGGAAAAGCACAGGAAGGCAAAGTAGGGAGTGGAGAGAAGCAGGGGAGAAGGTTTCATACCAAGAGATCTTCTACAAGAAAACTCCCTTTTTGGAGGGTAGGAGGGATATTAGTTGGTAACAGCAAGAGCATAGATTTTTGCACTCCTATAAATCATTATTACCAGAATGTCCCTGAGGGAATGAGAAGAATGAATCAGTTACACACACACACACACAGCCAAACTTTTAGATGGAGAAAGAAAAAAAAGAAGAGAGGAAAAAAGAGAAAAAAGAGGAAAAAGGAGAAAAAAAACAGGGGAGAGGGAGAAAAAGAGAGAGAAGAAGAGATTTAAAAGAGGGGAAAAAATAGAGAAAGAAGAGAAACGTTTTTAAAGAGAAAAAGAGAAAGAAGAGAAAAAAAAAGAAAAAGAGGAAAAAGAAAGAAGAGAAAAAGGGGAAAAAGAGAAAGGAGAAAAAACCAAAAATAAGATAAAAAAGCAAATGAGACAAAAGCAGGAGAAGGAAGGGAGGGAGAGAGAACAAAAGCAAAAGGAGAAGGAGGAAAAGAAAGGGAAGAATGAGAAGAAGGGAATGAATGAACTTTGGAAGCAATTTATAATTCCTTTCACCTACATCATGAATTGAACAAAAAAAAAAAAAAAAAAAAAAAAGGAAAGCAGGAAGGGAAAATATTCCGCCCAGCATGCAGATTATCATTTGAAAAGATTCTGTTGCTATGTTTTTGTCCCTGGGTGATGAAAATGAAATTGTCTGATGTGTGCGCCGTGTTAGATTTACCTTTGCAGGGTTCACCCACAATCAGTAGAGAGGGGTCATGCCACAATATGTCATCTCACAGCTCCATCACACCAACTCCAATTTATACGAGGAGGTATTATGCATTTCAAAGGAACCCCCTGCGCGTGGCTCTTGTTACTGATCTGTATCACAGCTCAGCTGAGGGAAGATTAGTTCTGCTGCAAGGGCAACGAGACTTATTTGTTTATGATTATATTCTCCTTAAAGACGCACTATTCCTTTTTTTAATGTCTAATTTAAAGTGTGCATTAAAGGAGTTGGGGAGGGGGTGGGATGTAAAAGGTGAGAATTCTGCACTCTCCCACAAGGAAACCTGATAGTCTTAGTCTCCCATGCATCCTGCTCATTAAAAAAAAAAATAAATCTCCATTTAAATGCAAATTTGAGTTTTAGCTGGGGACTCCCCCAAAAGCTTCTCTTGGAAGCACCAGGGAAATAGGATTCAGAAACCTAAAATGGCTGACAGCAGTTGAACGCCCGCAGAAAACGCTTCCCGTCTAAATACCCTCGTCCTTCCCCCTCCAAGCTCGATGCCCCCAGGTCCCCACAACTCGTCCTCATACAGCCCGGCTGGCTCAGGCGCAGCATCACTTATCACCGCTCTCCGCTGCAAGATTGTTTTACCTCAGGCAAACACCACCCCAGCGAGCTAAAACTGATAATATTAGCCTTTCAACTCCTGCTCGCTGTTGCTTTAATCAACGTTTTCCCAGAAAGTCGCCGGTTTTGTCCCTGATAAAGGCTCTGAAGGATTTAATGAGCCTGCCGAGCGCTGTAGACACCAGGAAGCCCCACGCTACTCCCTCTGTGCTCCTGAATGTGGCTTCAATTTTGGGGGGCTCCAGATAATGGTGGGCACCCAGGACAACACCAAGCAGCCAGCAATGATTCAATGCAGCCCCTGAGATCTGAGGGGGCCACGTAAGCCCCAACATCAAAAACCCAATGAGTTCTGGGAAGTTTTTACAGTGGAAAATGGTGGTTTGTTTGATGGGGGAAAGATGCAGAAGAAAAGAGCAGTCGTACCCCACGGTCCTGTCTACAGTGGTGGGCATGTTCAAAGCTGCCAAGGAAACTCCACGGCTGCTACTGAAGCTGACCACTACGGGGCACGCTGGCTTGCCCCCCACCTCCTTAAGAAATGTCCCCAAAAAGCCAAAAAAACCAGAATCCAAGTTTTCTAAAGAAACAAAGAAGAAACATGGGATGAGGGAGGTGAGGACACCTGCGACTGTTCTCACAGCAGAAGGGTGTTTGCCTCCACAGTGAGAGAGGGGCAGGATTCATGCCAAGCTCTCACATGGAAACACTTTTGCTTACCATCGCCAGGCCTGTTTCTGACTCCTCTACCCGTGATTAATGTATCGCTGGTGATAATAAACAGGACCATTCCCATCTAGGAAATAAATGGGTCCAGTGGGGACCAGCAAGGAGCGGAGATGCTGAGATGCCGCTCTCTGGCCCCATCTCTCGGCACCTCTTAACAGAGCAAAAGCCGGCAACACCGGCAGGGTCACTGGGGGCAGGGCAGCAAAGGTTGCCTCTGCACCTCAAGCTTTTCTTACTGTTTTATTGAAGTGTTTTGCCAAAGTTTGCCCAATCAACACAGAAGCATCGAAGCTGCTGTCACCTCGGCTTCAAATTGTCATCAGCCACGTCAATTAGATGTGCAAGACTGAAAGCAATACCCATCCCCACTTTGCAGTGCCGTTGGCGTGCTGGAACAATAGATGAACAGATAAATGTATATAGAAGAAAATGAGCATATTAATTAAGGGTGGAATTGGCTCATATTTCATTTGAAGCATACCCTACATTTATGTGTCGCTTCCCTCACCCAGGGATCATCCGAGCACTTGGTGGGATAGTAGGATGGCTATGGTACCCATGGGGATCCCACCCCAAAGAGCTGACGGTCCTACGACAGGTCCCTCTCACCTTGGGTGCCTGATCCTGCTCAACACATGCTGGAGAAGCTCCAGGGCAACCGCCAGTTACGGAACCCCTGTGCACTGACGCAAATGGCCACACTGGGGAAGAAGCACTCCCAGAGGCTCAGACCCAAAGCATTAAATATTTTCTGTTTAAGTGCAAAATCTTTACTGCACGGCTCATTGAGTTTCTTCTTACACCAGACATTCACCGGAGAAGGAAAAACTAAGATGCCAAGGGCCAGTCTCAGGATAAACCTGGGTGTTGGGGACCTAAGAGCCTCGTGGCCATCAGACTGTGACCTGAGCAAACAGCCTGTCTGCACCAGCTATAGCATCACCTGCATTGGCCATGGCATCACCTGCCGCCAGCCCCGGCGAGGTGCTGAATGCCTGAGGTGAGCAAGGAGGTGTCAACCCCTGCCACCACTCCTGGTCTTTCAGGAGGTCCTCCTGGGAAAGGAGCCAGTCTTCTCTCTCCCTGCCATTTCCTCCCTTGTTCCTTGTAAAAACCACACTCATTTCACTACTTTGAAAGCTCATAATATGATGGGTGAAAACAATTAAATGAAATAGACTGGTAATACCCATGGGAAAACATTTTTAGATATGATATTACAATCTTGTTTCAAAATTGGATTTTGCCAAGAGGAAATACAGTTTATTATAAAACACATTTTCTTTTAATTTAATTATATAATCTTTGGCTTCAGAGAAGGGATGCTTAAATCAGACCCATTTAATTTTCAAGTGTATTCACCCATCACCTAGGGCAAATTGGTTTAAATTAGTAGGTGACTATATAAGTTCTAGATATGTGTCAGACAAAAATTTATCTGCAAACTCTCTATAAAAGAGCATCTACTTCAGCAGCACAGCAGCAGAAATTACAGGGGATGAACAGACAAGTATCTGAAGAGTAATATTTGCTCTGATTTCAATGATACCCACTACAAAACCCCATCTAAGCTTATTTTTTTTTTATCTTTGTTAATGTTTTGCCAGATCAGTTCATCACACTGCATGTCTGCACTATGCCAATAAAAACTGATGACCTGCAGTTAGTTTCTACCAGGTGCATTAAATTCCCATAACATGAACAGATCTTGCTAAGTCTACCATAGCCTCTTCTTTTGCAGAGATTACATTTCCAACCTAATGACAAGAGCGGTTTGTTCAGACGCTGCAGTCACTGAACTCTTCCTCCGATCCGTCATGGTGACCCCGAAGCACGTCACTCATGTAAAACAGCTTGAGATGGACAGTACTTTGTGAGTTATATCTCATGGGTCTCTTCCCATCCCACTCTTTTTTCCCCCCGATTGCTGGGTTCCCAGAAGCCGAGGGTGAGCCTGCTTGCAGTTCACTGGGACACAGCACTTAAAACTGGCCAAAGGAAATACCTCCAAACCTGGCATCTACACATGCAAGCCCGGTTTTGCACAAGTAGCTGCACGCTTACGGATCCCACAGCTTAAAATCTGTGGTTTACTGCTGCTCACTGTGGTTCGGGATAATCATTCACAAAGACAAGAGAGGAAATTCCTCAGCAAAGGGAAAATACTGCAGTGCAGTCAAGGCTGACTCGGCGAGAACACTACAGTAATAATAAATAATAATACGTGGGGCTCGTAAGGAGTTTTTCATCACAGGTATCGAAACGCTCTCCATGAGCGCTGGCTGGGGGAGGACAAGCCACCCCACGCTGCCACCACTGCTCCCTGTCCCTGCCATGTGCCAGCCCGGCTCAAGCACCCAAGCCAGACTCATGCTGAGCATCCTTCTGCCCAGGGCAGCTCCTGCGGGCGGCAATCTTCTGTTCCAGCAGCGATTCTCAAGACCCAACCTGAGCCCCTGGCTGGGATCATCCCCATCAGCCCTCCCATATTTCTGCTCACCTTCCCAGCAAACACATCTAGCTTTGTACCTCTGGAAAAAACTAGCCTGGCAATGGCACCAACAATAGGCACAATGACCCCAGCGCTAAATCAACCACAGAAAGCAGAGGTTTCTGCCCTCACACAGCAACTGCTGGGACAGAAACCCAGCCAGCATCAGAAGACAGAAAAAAGCAGCATCAAAACACGAGTTGGCGGGTTTGATTCATGCAAAGCTGTTTTGTTTTTGAACAAACAACAACAAAACATATATCACGATTCTCATGCTGAGCAGCAAGTGCCGGTCCCTGTAAGAGCTGAAGCCTGCAAAGGCTTCCACTGCCACAGCACCAGCAGCACATGCGTGTGTGTGTGTGTGTATATAAATAAATATGAATATATACATGCATCATTGTAGGGAAATTCTGAAAAGGTGGTTTGAATGAATTGAAAGCATTGCTTAAAGGCAAATACTTAACAACTCTATCAAAATATTATTGGCAAAAATAGCTTATTTTAAAATACAGAACACAAATCCAGAATTCCCACAGCCATGGTTTAAATCCTTCACTCCAGCTTAGACACAACTCTGGTGTCTTCTCCCTGGCAAGGACTCATCAGGACATCCCTCACTGGTACCCTGTGGCATGGCATGTGCTTGGGGTGGAAGCCCATCATTGGCCCCAGCATTGCCCGGTGGCTCTTCCCCTGGGAATGCTGCATCCCATGAGCAGGGATGAGCTCTGAGCACCATGGCATTTCACAGTTTTGCCACTATTTGTGAAATTTTGATAGCTGAATGTGCTCACCTGTCACGTGTAGGTGTACATGGATGCATTTGTAATCATACCAATATACGTACATTAGCCATGAATAAATACATACGATTATTTCAACAGGTGTTGGACATCCAGCTCCTTCTGGGTCATTGACGCTGTCCCCCTTGACTACACAATTTGAGAAGTACCTGCTCCATCCTGCAAGACCAAACCCTGAGCGAACCAACCCTGCCAGCTGCTGAAATGCAGATGTACTCCAAGTATTATGAAAACATATGATCTCAGCCATGTCTGGCAAATAAACATTACAAGGGGCTGTTTCAAATCTTTGTAGTAGCAAATCTCAGCACTTAACTAGTAATGCAATAAGTCCTATCAAGAGCATGCTGAAAGGTGGAATAAATTTCCTGGAGAACAATGTGGGTGATGTATGCATATGACCAACGCACAATAAAACTGTAGAATGGGAGGAAAAAAATGCATACAGTCAATACAATAAAATCAACACAAATATAGTCTGTGTAAGCAAATAAATCCAACAATCCAAATATTTTACAACACACTCACATACAGAACATTTTTTTCCCCCCCAGAAATCTTAGGGTAAAAAAAAAATTAGACTGTTTTGCATCTTCGTGTATTGTAAAGGCATCAGCGGCTGTCTGCACAAATTACCATTCATCTAGGCGTTGTTGTGGAAATTTTCAAGGGATTTGCAGTAATTATATGACAAAATGCTTGCAAATCTCACTCATTGCTGAATAGAAACACACGGGTCAAAGATTGAACACTCTCAGCTTGGTAATTTGTAAATGTCAATCAGACGGGGGCCACGGGAGGCACACAGGCGTAAGCAGTGAAAGGCAGAGCGATTCCGTAGCAACCAGAAAAAGCCTTTTCAATACAGATTATAAAAGGCATGGGATAGTTTTACTTTCCAGCTTTTTTTTTTTTTTTTAAACAAACTGATCACCTTGCACCAAGAGGAGGAGGAAAAGGGGGGAGATAGGAGGAGGGAAGTAAAGAAAGGAAGGAAAAACAGTTTAAATAAAACTGGTGAGATTAAATTAACTGATACATACATTCGCAGAGGTAGATCGTTTGCTCTGTAATAAATATGGACTCCTATCTTCCCTTCGCCGAGACAGCAAGGAAAGCAAAATAAAATTAAAAGATATAACAATAAAAATTATAAATGCATTGCGGTCCCACAGACCAACAGCTTGTAATGAAGGCTGCCGCGGAGCTGGGTAGCGCGTTATCTCTTGGGATCATAAATAGGTAGAGGGAAGCAAGGTGAGGAGGTCTGATGCACCCCTCCCAAAGTGCCGCCAGCCTTCTGCAGGGACACAGACCTTCTTAGGAACTCAACTCCATCCTTTCCCATTTTCCAAAAAGTGGGATTTGAAATTAAATGGTTTTAAACTATACAAAAGGAATAATCCCAGCATCTCCCACTCCATGAGGAATATGTTAAACACTAATTCACCTCTAGAGAGAAGCATCTTCCCTCCACAAGGGCTATTTCAGACACAATTACAGCCCAGGCTCATCGGGCACCCAGAATTTGTGGCACTTGCCCTCAGTGGCCCGTGGCTTTTCTGCAGCTTGCCCTTTATTTCAGTGCTAACAAAAAGGACATTTTTGATTAAAAATGGTGATGTCTGGGGGCTGCTGAGGTTGGTTGTGATTATTGAAAAAAGAACTGGGGAAGAAACCTGCAATAAGAAGATTTTACTATTTTTGTCCCAGAAACTGCAGTTCTTAGGTCTGAAAAACCCATTGCAGGAGAGTTGCAAACATCCAGAGAGGCTGCTGAGCTGTTACTGTGGGTCCCCTGTGCCCAGGGTCTGGCTGGTGATGGGCGACCCAAGCTTTTGCTTTGGCCATGCTGGTGTGCAACCATGGCCAGCCCAGGCTGCTCTGACAGTGCTCTTCATGACACTTCACTCGCTTTGAGTCACACGCCAGTTTTCTCATATTTAGCATCATATGGGGCAGATTTCAAGCATAGAAGGAAGCACCAAAGCCAGCGAAGTGCAGAGGTATTTTCTCTGCACAAACAGTCCCCGTGAGTGCAGCAAGATGCCATCACATGCCAGGAAGGGCTGGCATCAGCCAAACTGCAGGGTGAGGATTTAACACCAAAATCATTCAACACCCTCAAAACACAGAAATGTTGCCTTTGGTGTGAGGCACCTACCAAACCAGAAAGGTACAATTAACAGAGCACAGCAAAGCTGAAGATTCATGCAGAAATTGGAGGAACTCTACAGAATTTTGTGAGTACCAAAGCCCAAGGTGCCAAAACACACCTTTGTTTTAGATGCAGTATTTTCCTCCCCCTGCCCCATGGTTTTGCAAGGGAAAGACTGGTTTAACTGGTTCAGAGAAGAAAAATCACCCTAACCTCATGACGGACAAGAGGTACCTGTGAAATAAAGACACTGAGGAGCACAAGAAACATCCTTGCCCACCCAGCACATCCATCCTTTCCCAGCACTGCTGGGACGACCCAGGGTGACTGCAACGGGCCAGGGTCCCTTCTGTGCTTGACCCCAGGGATCCTGAGGAGCCAGGCTGTGCTCAGCTGGTTTGGGATGGTGTAAAACCTAATCAAGTGCTGTTCGTTTGCTGCTGCCACAGGCTGAACTGCCAGCCCAGCCCAAGCCTGGGTGCAAACACACCACTCTGCATTTGCAAAGGGAATGGTGTCTAAATACAGACACAAGCTAATATTTAAGCATTGCCATGTGCTCTGCAAGCAGGACAGGGATTGCTTCTACACCATGACTGGGTCATCTTCAGTGGCAGAACAACCACGAGCAGGCAGCAGCTCCCAGCCCTGCCATGGCCTCTAAGCAGCAGCAGTTGGGCATCAGCCATCACCAACTGCTCCCTCCTTTCCCTCTTCCACCTGCAGTCCCAGGTTTCACTCACACGGCAAGAGCTTGGCCAACGCCTGAAGACAGCTCCTGCAATTTGTAGTAGGATTATGGACTGCTCTGTGGCACGGGGAATGCACTACCTGCTCTGCCATTAGCTCCACCCTCAACTGGATTTAATGAATCTGAGAAAAATTATGAAGTACCATAAAGTCACAAGTATCATAAAAAGTATAATAAAATTGAGAAAAGCTATTAAGTTATAAATACAACCAATACATGCAACATCACTCAGATGGCAGAAACTAGCTATAAAATAAAGTCATTTTAAACCATCATTCTACAAGTTACCAAGTCTCTTAATTCACAAGTCACACGTCCCTTTATGGCATCCAATCCTATTGTCTGTATCGGGAGCTTTATAACATATATCTTCCTGTACCGGCTAAATGTATGCATGCCCTTTATAGAATGTAGGACAAAGGACTTCAGCCAGTGCTTTGGTACCTCTTACAGCCTCCCAGTAAGTAGGTGTGCAAATCCCTACATGATGTCTTATTTATCCAGCTCCCTAAATATCTGACAAGTGTAGAAAAGACCTTTGGAGTTACAGCACCAAGCGAGCACGCTGCAAAGAGAGGGTTCGGGGAACGGGGAAACAAAGGAGTTCCAGGCACTTCTTCAACCAAAGCCCCAAAATCTTCTGGTTTTACAGATATCAGTGACCCCATCTGCCTCATGAGTCACTGTGCCGCAGCATCAGACCCCAAATACTTCCCTTTTTTAAAGCCAAAATTATCCCAAACGTACCCAGTGTCCATTTAAAACAAATGATTCTTTAACCAGTTGCTTAGTAAGAGGCTTATTAATTTCTTAAATATATATATATATAGCAACTGCGATACTGCTGATTTACAGCGCAAGTGTATTTCATTTTGTTCACTCAATTTAAAGACGAGCTTTGCTTATCAAGCTTTCAATCGCTGTGGAACAATTTCTTCTCTTTACTTACTCTAAAAATCCTGTATGTTATGAATATTCATTGAAATAATTAAACATCCCGTTCACAGCTTGTTGTGTTTACTGTTCACCCAATAAAACCCAAACAGGTTAATGATGATCTTTAGTATGGGAATTTAATATTATTTCACCTATATATTGGCTAAAAGTTTAGCTTCCCCTTTAAGCCTCATCAATTTACTGTAAATAAGTAACCACCATAAAAACACGCTGCGGACTATAAGTCAGAAGTACTTGCCTCTATATATTTGTCTTCCATGCTTTTTTATTTTTTTTGCTGAGTTTCTCATTTCAGTTTTGGCTACAGAATTAGAGAGAGAAAAAATTATTTCCCCCACCCTCTCTGAGAACGATTCACATGACGGGGAGTTGGTCGGACACGAGAGGTGGGTGGACCAGGAGCACAGCGTGGAGCGACTGTGGAAAAAACCCAATTATGGTCGAGCTGGCATTAGAAAAATGTATTTACCAAAGATTGCATCCTAGTGAGGACACCTCTTAGAGAAAATGTTAATTCGTGCCTCTGCTTTGCTGTGGGATGAAGAGGCCACAGCAGCATCCCGGGCTCCCTCAGAAGATGCCACCCAAACCAAGGCTGGTTCTTGCTAATTAACCTGCTCCAGCAAGACCTAAGAGCTCCCCATTAGCTATTTAGAACAGGCTGTCAGAGCCACGCGCGAGAATAGAAAGGACCAGCACAAATCAGGAGAGTTTATGAGGATAACTTACATTAATTTTATCTTTTATAGGCAATAAACCTTTGCTGGTTCATTACTGGTCACTGTTAAGTTTTAAAGGAGTTTTTTAACGCGTAAGGGAGGCACTGCTCATCCCCACGGGTGCTGCTGAGCTTGGCTGCCTGCTGCCACCACGGAGGAGGAGAGGTGGGGTTTGGGCACAGTGTGAGTTTGCTGATGGTAGAGGGGAGGGGACGTGCGTTGCTGTCCCACCTGCAGCACTGAAGGGCCATCCCTGCCCCTACATGAGGACTTTTGCCCCTGATGGTCTCTCTGGTGGTGGTGGCACAGGATGGGATCCCCCCAATGAACTTCATTTGCTCACATCTTCCTGCATGCAGCTTAGACCCCTGAACTTTGTTCTCTACTTCTGGAAAGGGTGCGCTGGTTTGAGTAACCCTTTCCTTTCTGCTTGCAACACAACTTCGCCCACCGCCAGCAGCCCAAGGATGCCACTGCGGCGTCCCAACCTCAGTCACCCTTTTCATAAAAATGCAAACCCCAAGGCTTCCCGTTCCTTTCCCTTCCCACATACTGGAGGTCTCTGACAGGAGGCAGGCAATGCCAGGCACAACCACAAACGCATCCCTGAAGGGCCAGGGCTGGGGCAGTAACACTCCATCTCCTCCTCAGCATCAGGCACCACCAGCTCATTCCCATCACGCAGCGAAGATGAACTTTGCTGTATTTGCTGCTTACCTTGTTCAGCTTAAACACCCAGTAAAAATAAGCACCATTAGGTCAGAAAGAAATTACAGAACAAAATACCCAGTTGCAAGCAAAAACGATACTAAAGATGCAAAGCTGGAAAATAGAGAGAAGGGAGGGGGAAACCTGCGGTCACCACTGCTGCCTTATCTATCGCATCATGATTAAACAGAATCGACTTGGCTGGAGACTTTCCCTGGGTCTTGAACATTAGAGAAATATTATTCTCAGAATTACCTGAAGTTTTATTTAATGCAATAAAAGCTCATTTTCAATGGGAATTAGTCCTGAAATAGATGACTATTAAGAAATGCTGGATGATGTATAGCTCAGCCCTCTGAACTAATGAACTCCCAAATACCTAGTGGTGAAGCGCAGGGGAGGGGGCTGTGTGGTGTTTGATGCCTTCCTGTCAGAGAGGTGGTTAACAGGACAAACAATTAAGAAAATGTCTAATTTAGGACTGAAATTAACGGAGCTTTCAGAATTTATACCAGCTAAGCAGCTATTCCTCTACCAGAGCTTTATCAGAGATTGAGCCCAAGCAAAGTTCCTCCGTTTTCCAAGCTACTCAAAGGAGATGAGAAAATGGAACCAGACCACAAACATCCCCCCAGCCCAGAAAATACACAAAGCAAGCAAAAACCAGAGGTATTACCTCTCTTACAGGGTTTCACAAGGCATTTTCAATTAATGGAATTGTTAGCATCATTTAAGGAGCCATTATTCCCAGGGTCTCCTCCAGCCTTAACTACTTAGCTACTGCTAATTTTAAGAAATGGCATCAACTGGTTTTCAGTTTATTTCCTCCCAAATCTTGGCACCTTTTAATAAACTGAAGTAATTCAGGGCAAACAAAGCAGAGCAGCTGGAGCTGGGGTCTCCAAAATACCTCTCATGTCCCCGCTAAAACACCTCTTCACAAGGAGAGAGAAGAAAAAGAAAAGGAGAAATCAGTAAAACAAAAAACAGTAGGAAGGGGTCCAGACCCTTCCCCTGCAAAAACAACAGCAAACCTCTAATTCCCACCAGAAGGCTCCAAGCTGAGGGCAGAAAATAAAAGGATGCAAGGAGATAATCTGCATTTCAGGCATTTACAGTCTTCAGCGATCCTTACCTGAAACCTGGTCAGGGGAACTGAGGTTCCTGAGGAAAAGCTCTGCCAGATTGGCAACTGGGAGCACCTGAGCTTCCTCCAAAGCTCTCACTGATGAATTAAGGGACAGGTTCATTTAGAAATAATTTGTTTCTTTGCAATTTTATTTAACTCTGCAATGGTTCTCAGCACACACCCCCTCCCAGCAGCAGCCAGGGCAGCTCTTTGACAAGTTCCCTTGAATATTTCTCCGTATAAGAGGAATAATTCGCCCCATTTGCAGCAGAAAGCAGGTACAAGGGGGAGGGGGAAAGGGGAGTCAGCTCCCTCCCCCGTGTGGAGCTGCACTTTTGGGCAGTTTGACCCACAACTGGCATGTTTGGCACCAGGACCACCTGGAGCATCCTTCCCTACTCCATCTCTGAACTGGGGGGCCAAGCCGAAATTCAGAGACCCAAACTAAATGAAATAAAGCAGAAAGAACCCAGCCTAGGAAGGCAGCTCCTGTAAACGCCACACCTTGTCCTTTTTAGCTGTCTATATAAATAAAAAGCCTCCCCCTCGTCTCCATTTTTTTCCGCCGAGCAGCCTGTGTTCATTGTAGCAGTAAATGGAGTTCTTTAAAAAGGTGTGCGGGCGCTCTCAGTGCTACGGCTGCGACGCTGACGGTCACCATAGATCACGCGGTAACACAAGGCAGTGCGGATGCAGGGCCTGATCCTGCTCTTGCACCCACAGGGATGCAAAAAGCTTTGGGAACCCGTGACCCTAATGTAGGAGGGGCAAAACCACCCAAAGAGCCTTGGGGAGCTGCGGTGCCCAGGACTCGGCTTCTGAGTTGGCTACATCCTCGAGCCCCTTTACAATTAGGCAGCAGGTTTTCCCAACACCAGCCTGGTGCCCCGTTCCCAGCATGCAGCAGCATCCTCTGGCCACTGCGGTACCCGGCCTGCAGCACAGCCCCGCTCTCCACTTGTTGGGCAGGTTTCAATGAGGTTTTCTTCCTGTTGGGTTGTTTCATAGCCCTTTACAAGAAACCTGGCGATTCTGCATACGACAGCGGTGGGGCAGGCGGGTTGGCGCGAGCTGATGGCTGCTGGAGCGGGCACTGTGTTCCCCCAGGCTGTGGGAGAGGGCAGCCGTGGGCTGGAGAAACGATGCCCACTCAATGCCCACTCCCTCACACTTCACCCAGCCCCAGTAAGTTATGACATGTGAGACCTGGCCATGGGAAAGCAGAGATTTTGCAAATTATGTTGAGATTTGTTTAAACCACGCCTTGTAAAATCACACACGTTAAGGTAACACAATGTGGACTATACTGCTACATATTTTTCTAAGACAAATAATATCGTGTTTATAAACATCTGTTGCTGCATAAATAAAAATAATTCTAAAAAAATAAATCTGGTATAAAATGAAATTACTTTTTAACTTTAGTAATTCAGCTGCAGCCATGAGAAACAATCCTTTTCAGATAGGAACAGAAATTCTCTTCTTTTATTTTTTTAAAAACCAGTCAAGCACCCAAGCAAACAATGAGGAGGAGTGAAAAAAGAAGATCCATAAAATGACATACAAAACGGGAGAGGGTGCCTTCACATTTCTCTCTTCTCTCTTGAGAGCTGAACAGCGAGGAGCAAACCTGAGCTGGAGATACAATGATCCCCATCTCCTGTTTCTGGGGACTGTTCCCAACTCAGGTGTTTCCTTTAGGAAAGCAGAAGCTGCGCATTTTCAAACCATCAGGTTTAAGAAAGAAAAAGAATCCCCTGCGTTTCTGAAAGCCCAGCTAATGTACGTACATACGTATATTTTTCATATATATATTGCTCCAAGAGGCATAACAAATTGCTGTAATTAGGTTTCCAGGCTGGCTAAATAATGCTATTTCACCGCACACGGCTGCAGCATTCCCGACGGCATCAGCCGCCAACCCGCATGACACACACCAGGCTCCCCGCCGCAGTGCCAGGCTTTGCGTGGCACGGGGTGCAGGGAGAGCCCCATCCGTACCCAGCAGTGGGGACACCCAGCCCGTCCTTCGGCACAGTCGCCCTGTGCCTGGGGCCGGGGTCACCATCCCACTGTCCCTGCTCGGTCCACGCTGCCGCTACAAGTTCAGCTGCCTCCAAGCATAGAAAGGCACTAAACTGATGATCACACATAGCATTTCCTCGCCCACCCCTGCCCAGGCACTGGTCTGGGCAGACGGAGGGGCCGCAGCAGCACAAGTGTCCGTCACCCATCCCCAAAACACACTCTCCACAATTAATAGAGAAATAATGGAAAAAGGGGGGGTTCGCCCATTTGCTCCGCGCTCTGCCGTGCTCCAGGATGTTTCTCAGAACCACCCTGTTCCGTCCGTGTCTCTCACAGGAGGGATGTGCCATCTCCAGTGGCCACAGAGGAGATGAGCCAAGCTGGACCACGATGGGAATTTTCCAAACTCGATGTGGCTGCATCCTGCATCCCAGCAGAACCAGCCCAGAGGCAGCAGCTCTGCCCCAGCACCTGCAGCCACTGCAGCCCTTCGCCAGGGGTGCGCTGAGCCCTCGCACTCCCGTTGCATATCACCCCACAACCACTCGGCAGCAGGAAAAACCAAAGCGGCTTTCCCAGTGTGCTCCCCAGTTGACTTTTGCTGTCACTGGACCTCAACGATTTGGGTTCCCCTCCCACTTCCCATCATTTTATCCTTCTGAGAGACTGCAGGGACGCAGGACTCACCCATGGGTGCCCACGCGTGCCCATGCCTAATATCAGAGCTCCACCTAGTGCTGCGCAGCCCCTCCCGCTGCCAGTGCGGCCTGCGAGGGGGAAGGGGGGGAAAGGGAAAAGGAAAAAAATTAAAACATATTAAAGGTGTTAATAAGCGACTTATTTAAACGGAGTATCACATATTGAACATTAATCACCTTGCAGTAAAAGTGTAATTAAGGAGTCACTCTGCCTTCTGGGGAAGGCTCGCTTGGAAGCCGAGAGAAAATGGTCTCTTTATTAACACAAATTATTTTATTTGGCTAAAGGTAATAATTCTAAGTGAGGTCAACGGGACTCGCGTACATGCGAGCGGTGCCAGGTCCCGGCCAGCGTTTCCATGGCGACTGAGCCAAGTTCATCCTCCGCGGTAATGGCTTTGCTCTCCCACCGCCGCTCGGGATTGTTTCTTGGGAAAAAACAGCGTTCAATCTGTCAGCGGCATCTCCTCACCGCACCCCGCTGGGGACCGCGCCGGAGAAACCCCCTGGGCCTTTGGAGGTGGTTTTGGCAGAAGTGCCATGTTTGAAGGGTGGTAGCACCTTCCCCGCCAGCTGCTTTTTGACTGGGGGACTCGTGGCACTGTGCTCACCACGTTACCCAGGTTGGAATGGTGTTCAACCAGCAGGACCAGCACATGATATTGGTTTTCATACTTCTAGCACAGCTACAGCCTGAGATGGTTGTAGGACGGTTGCAGCACCGCATCCCTCCTGGTTCTGCATGGCTGAGCCCTGGGAAGTTTCCCCACCACCCTCCCGCAGGGCAGCCAGGGCTTTACAGGGGCTGCGGCTCCCCCAGAGAACTGCAGCAAACTACAAACCCACAAGGGAACCTGTGCCAGGGAGGTGCCCTCAGATGTTTTCCAAGCAGAAACACATTTTCTCCCCACTTCAGCGCAGCTCTAGCTAACGCGTTTGGCATCCTAATGGGCACTGAGTTGCAGCAAATCATTCACCTGTGTGCATTTCCAGGCTTCTATACAGCACTGAGTGCCCATTACGAGCAGGGGAACAGCATAATTAAAAATATATCTAATTTCACAAAATTGAACTTTAATAAACGTACTAGTAAAAATCAGAGAGAGTTTGGGCTGTAAAACCCCATTTACCTGAGCACATTCCTGTGCTTGGAGAACTCATGTGTTATTCTGTCTCCAGCAGATTATTGTCTGAACACAGCAGTGATTTATCTGTCTCCCATGTCATGTCATCCGTTTATGTACAGTATTATATGTAGAGTACGGCATTAACATTTTACTATTATTCTTACCTTTCAATGCAAAAAGATAAGAGTGTAAATCTGGGAGACAAGGGATGTGTCAACAGAGCTGAGCCAGCGCTCCCAGCGTGCGGGGCCGGGTGCTGGTCCTCCCTTGCTGCACCGAGCCTCGACTCACCATGCCCAGCCCAGTGACCATGGTGGGGACACCATCATCGACAAAAACCAGCCTCACCCAGCACCCATCGCATCACCCAGCACGCATCGCATCACCCAGCACCCATCGCATCACCCAGAACCCACCGCATCACCCACTGCATCACCCAGAACCCACCGCACCACCCAGCACCCATCGCATCATCCAGAACCCACCGCATCACCCAGAACCCACTGCAACATCCAGCCCCCATCGCATCACCCAGAACCCACCGCATCATCCAGCACCCACCGCATCACCCAGCACCCATCGCATCACCCAGAACCCACCACTACACCCAGCACCCATCGCATCACCCAGCACCCACCGTATCACCCAGCACCCATCGCATCACCCAGCACCCACCGCACCACCCAGCACCCATCGCATCACCCAGAACCCACCGCATCATCCAGCACCCACCGCATCACCCAGAACCCACTGTATCACCCAGCACCCATCGCATCACCCAGCACCCACCGCATCACCCAGCACCCATCGCATCACCCAGAACCCACCGCATCACCCACTGCATCACCCAGAACCCACCGCACCACCCAGCACCCATCGCATCATCCAGAACCCACCGCATCACCCAGAACCCACTGCAACATCCAGCCCCCATCGCATCACCCAGCACCCATCGCATCATCCAGCCCCCATCGCATCACCCAGAACCCACCGCATCATCCAGCACCCACCGCATCACCCAGCACCCATCGCATCACCCAGAACCCACCACTACACCCAGCACCCATCGCATCACCCAGCACCCACCGTATCACCCAGCACCCATCGCATCACCCAGCACCCACCGCACCACCCAGCACCCATCGCATCACCCAGAACCCACCGCATCATCCAGCACCCACCGCATCACCCAGAACCCACTGTATCACCCAGCACCCATCGCATCACCCAGCACCCACCGCACCACCCAGCACCCATCGCATCACCCAGAACCCACCGCATCATCCAGCACCCACCGCATCACCCAGAACCCATCGCATCATCCAGCACCCACCGCATCACCCAGAACCCACTGTATCACCCAGAACCCATCGCATCATCCAGCACCCATCACATCACTCAGCACCCATCGCATCACCCAGTGCTGCGATGGGCACGCTCGTGGTCCCTTCCCTATAAAACAAACTGCGTAACGCAAACATCCCTTTCCAGCACAGAGCATCCTCCCCGTGAGGTTGCAAACATAAACCACCTCCCTGCCACAGCAGACGGAGCAACAAACAGCCTGGTCACAACTTACGGCCGGGTCCGCGTAACTTATTAACACCTAGTCAAGATTAATCAAGCAGAGGAAGCTAAAGCAGGTCCCTAATTAGTTACTGATGATAACTATATTTGTCATCCTCTCACAATTAGTCTACTGTACATTTTGGAGTTTAATTGCACCTTGTTCTTCATTTAAATGTCATCATGTGCATATATTCTCCTCGTTCTTTAGTAAATTTGAGAAAAATTTGACATTAAATATAGATTATCTTTAGATTTTCATAATTAACACAACTGAACTGTCTTTGGCCTAAATCTCCTTACGTTATAAATCTGGCCACTCTCCTGAAAGCGCGGGTGGGTTTGCATCCCCTGGCACTGGTGACCCTGTGGCCATGAAGAAGTGGCACTTGGTGGCCATGGCCAGGACGTGGCATCGGGGTCCCACAGCAGGACGGGATGGGGCAATCCTTTTTTTTACCTCTTTTTTGGATTTTCCTGTCTTAATTTTCATAGCTGATAACATTTCTAGGAGTCTGATTTGCAATCGGTGGGTCAGATTATACCCAGGGAAATGGTGAAGGTGAGGGGACTGTTTCACCTCCCTCCATCCTGCTGCCAAACCTGCCCTGGGCAGCGAGGGATGGGCAGCCCCACTCAGCCCTCCCGTCCTGCATCACCCTTAGGACAAGGCACGCCTGCTGCTCTACACGGCTCACACCCAGTTCCTGCGGATCTAGATTAGAGAATATTCAATATATTGATGTATAAGAGCAAGCTCTCACTAAAGCTGCTGCCCAGTGACCTGCATCCCGCTGCCTTTAACCCTTCAACCACTGCACAGAGCTCACCAGCAGAGCTCAACACCTCCAGCCTCCCCTGCCACCCAGCAAAGTTGTCACCAGGGCTGGGGACATCCAGCCACATCACCCACCCCGCCTGTTTGCTAACCTGGTGTATCAGCCCAGCTCCCTGCATGCCATGGCAGCCCAGGGGAACTGAGAGCTGGGCAATGGCTGATCATGAGCCATTCCCTGCCATCACCGCAGAATTCAAAGCCCTGTGTGAACGTAGAGCTTCTCTCCTGCCACAACCAACACATCAGGGCCAGAGCTGCCCCGAGCCACCCCTGCAAGGGACTGACGCCAACGCAACGGCCCAAAGCACCAGTGCTGCGAATGGAGCTCCAGTGCGATGGGACGAGCTGGGATGGGGCTGTGCCCCCCACTGCCCGTGTGCCAGCCCCAACACCCCACCAGGTCTCGCACTCGCCGGGCTCCCCTCAAGTGACGCTGGCGTCCCAGGACACAGACGTCCTCTGAGTACAGGCACACGGGAGCTGCCAATGCTCTGCTCACACAGATCGGTGGCAGAAGCTGGGACCAACTCAAGCCCCTCACTGCCCACCGCAGTCCCTCCGCGCCTGCCGGGGCCGCTGGATAGAGCCGTGGGGCACCCAGCGTGCCGGGGGAGATGCTGCCAGCCAGCAGCCCTGCCCACAGCCCCTGCCACAGTGACGCTGGCATTGAAAACAACGGTCAGGCTTACAAAGAAGAGAGAAAGCAATGAAGGAAGCTGTATGGTCCTACCTGTCCCTTAAGAAGAGGCTCAGTGCTCACATCATCCCTACTGCCTATTAAGAACAAAAAAACCCACTCTGGGCTAAGCATTTCCTAACTGCTCCGGGGCTCGGCGTGTCCAGTGCGGCGACTGCAGTCGCTCAGTTCCACAGGAGGAGAATTCTGCTGCCTGAGAGGACAGGGGAAGGAGAGGAGAAAGGAAAAGTGGGAAAAAAAATGTAAAAAAAATAATCAAGGAGTAGACAAAAAAGTGTATTAGAAGCAAATTTGGAAAGAAATCAATGATGTGTAATTAGATTTGATTTTTCTTCACGTTTTGTTTGGCTGGGGGTTATGTATAGGCTCTCTATATGAACAGAGAAGAGAGATTAAAGCACGGAGAACAGGTGCTGGATCATGAGCCGGTGGCCACCAAAGCATGACAGCTCCATCACTGCTGTCAGGAGGTACGGCAAAATAAACATATAAATAAATAAACGGGAAACCATGCAGGGAGGAGACATCTATTTGCTTATTTACTATTTTAGCTGCTCCCCGTCCCTGCGTACAAACCTGTCCTGTCAGCAGGAAAGGGCCATGCAGGGAACGGGGCTGTGTCCGATGGCTGCTTGCTGCTCTGGCCCTGCTCAGCTTCCCAACCTAAATCCTTCCTGGCACTGGGGGGGACCCAGATGAGTCCTCCTGGGTATGGAGGAGCCCACACAACGAGAGCAATGTCCCAAAAACCACATGAAGGCAGCTCTACATCACCACTGGCAGGGATGCTCCTACATCCCTCAGACATTCCTGCTCTGGACATTGGTGAAAGCCCAACACAGGGGAATGGTCACTGGGCAAAGAAAAAAGAGACCACTTGTGCCAATTCCTCCCAGCCCTCCAGACAGCATCCACACATGGCTTTAACCTCACAGTTGTTTCTGTTTGAGGTTTCACTTCTCCTCCTCTAAATGGGAGTGATCTGAATGGTGTTTGGAAAGCGAAGCCAAGTCCCTGCTTGCCGTGGCGTGGGCTGCACGCAGCGATGCCCGTGCACGTCGTTATTCCTTAGGGCAAGCACAAGCAAGCGTGGGGCTGGAACCGTGCCTCCTGTACACGGCGGCGTGATTTGATAAACCCAAACTTCAAGCAAGCCTCAGCCCTCCCTACACTCAGCAGCACCAAGAAAAAGCTGCTTTTTCCTTTTTTATTAAACCTGCTTCCTAAGGGACCAAATGCCTAAGGAGTCCAACTCCACACAGAGCAGTTGGCCAGCCAAAACCTGGGAATGGGCACAATCTGAAGGGAAGGGGCTCTGGTGGGAGCAGATGTGCTGCCACATACGTACACGCATGCAGAGGCTTGGATGCACGATGTGTGCATGCGGGGATACATACGCACACGTGTGTGTGTATACACACACATATATAAATATATATATTTACCCTCTGCATGGCTTTTGGGTGTTGAGATTCTAGCTGTCACTCCTCATCCTCTGAAGTTGTGAGCTATTTTTTTTTACCCTTTAACCTTGAAAATTAACCTAAAACACAGGGCGCTGTACACATGACTTACTCAAATAAATTGCATCCTTAATTATGAACACCCTCCGCTCCTCTGTGCTCCAGGCCACGCTGCCCCAGCGGACACCCCCCTCCTGATGAGTGGTTATTGAACACGCGAACAACAATCAACACTAATTAAATACTCAGCTGTTGAGAGGAGACAATGTTTATCAAAAAATGCAAGAGGAGGGGAGCGCATCTTCTGTTTTCTATAATTAGTTAGCAATATTCCCCAGGCGGTCTTGGAAATCGAACTCGGGTTTGTTCACATCTGTTTGGCACAGGCAGACAAAGGCTGCTGCCGTCCCGGAACCCCCAGACCTCTCCTCACACCCCAGCGCAGCACACAGGGTACAGCACAGGCACAACGCCACCACTGCATCCCTGGCCAGCGGTGCAAGGCCACCTGCCCACCTTATCCTCTCCACCGGCATCACTGATGGGATTGAGGTGTTTGAGGGGAAGGAACCACTGGAGCAGCTGTTGGCTGTGGAGATCCATCCCAGGCAATCACAGGGACTCGGGCAGGCAGAAGCACCCCAGCACTATGGGGTCCCCATTCCCCATGGCCAAACCAACAAGCACGGGAGCTGCTGTGCTCTTGGGGAGAAAAGGAAGGATGAGGGCACCTTCTACACCTTCCCTCGCGCCCTTTTACAACCAAACGCCTCAGCATCGGGAAAATAATTTGAATGCAAATTTATACCTTTTTCATTCTTTACGTTAATTCTTTAGTGTTCTCCAGCCAGGGAACGGGCAGGACAAGGCTTTAAATTTCCCTCTGTCTTACATTATTACTGGCTTAAAGACCTACTCAGCAGCAGAGGACAAGAGTTAAAATTCCCCCGAAGGAGGGGAAATAAGGCGATTAGTGATAACCCGGGTTTGAATACTGAAGACTGGGACAGCCCCAGATAAGAAAACGTTAGTTTCATGGTTTGTACATGAATGAAGAACAACAGGGACAGAAAACCTCTCCATCGCACTCTACGCTCCGATATTTATCCAAGGGCTACTGAACAGTCCCTGGCCTGCAGACCCACACTAATATTACCCGCCTTCCTACACACTGCGATAGCACAGGCGAGCCTTGTAGTGCCACCGGGTTTGCTAAAAAACCATCCTCAGGCAACGCTCTGAAGTTCCTAACGCTGGCATGCGCAGTGCTGAGAGCCCTTTGCATCTGCTCCTGGAGAAACCCCTAGACCTGCACACCACGCTCACTGCCATCACTCGCAGGCGTCCCCCTGCACACATCCAGATGGATACGAGGGCCTTTCTGTAGTCTATTCCACTACATTAACAGTTCATCTTTCCAAATACTGTATATAATTCAATATTAATGAATATTCCCTGTGCAGCAATGTCCCCAGCCCGACCCTGTGGCGAGGCGGGACAGTTGCATCCCCCATGCCGGGAGGATGCTCCAGTGATGCTCGGCTCCTGGTCAAGCAGGACCATGAGCCCTGGGGATGCCCCCACCACAGCCCCCTCCACTCCCCATCAGCAGCCGTTGCTTCCCAGCCTCAGCCCCGCTCGCTTGCTTTGATCCGTCAATACCGGGAAGGGCAGGCAGGGCCCCAGCCCCAGTCCCAATCGATAGGAACAGCCGCCGGCCCCGTGGGTGCCGCACTTGTTGAGTGAGGCTGCAGTGGAAGGAAAAGAAACCACATTTAATACATTCCTCCTCCATGCAAAGCCAAACCCAGATGTGCAGGAGCAAGCAAGGGGCAGCAACATCTTTTAGGGTCTTGCAGAAGTTGAAAAATGACTTGCGAAAGAAAGTGCTGGGAACCGAGGAGGAGAAGTGCATGTCCATATCACTGCTCTCGAGCTTCTGCTGCTGCACCTGACACTGCCGATGACACCCAAGGTTTGGCGGTACAATACACTGGAAAAAAGAGATTAAAGCTCAGCACGGCTTGGTGGCAGCACTGGGCTCCCAGTTCTGCACGCATGTGGGTGACATGGGCTTCATTCTCTCTCTTTGGTCGCTCTTGCTCTAATTAACAAGAAGGAAAGCTCGCTGGGATGAGCACGTGGCTGCTCTTGGCAAGTTTGGAGCAAACAAACAATAAACAACAAACGATATTGTCAGAGTATTTTTCATCCCAGGGAATCTCAAACCACTTTTATTAAGATCAAGAATTAATCTCTGCTGCCTCCCTACAAGACAGATATGGACTGGTACCCTCTGCTCATAGATGGGACGTCACTGCGGATGAGAAGAGGGGTGAAACCAGTGCTGCAAGCCAGGTCGAGCCTGGATGCTGGCAGAGCAGAAGCTGCCACTGTTGCACTCACCTGGCTCATGGCATCAGCGCTACGGGTTTATATAAGCAGACTCTGAAATCAGTACATTGCCCTTACACTCCGCTGTGATCTACCCTAAATACCTACAATATTTCTAGTAGTAAACAATCTCCAAGACTCATTTCTTAGAGCAGCAGCAGATGGTCAAGAGCATTTCCTGAAATTGAATATTATAATGAATTTAGGATCGAAAAAATTTACATAATAATCTGTTTTAGATTCTGATAGTGAAGAAACCTACACAGAAACTGCTTCTTTTCAGCTATTTGAATTAAAGTATAAATCTTCAAGTACTTTAATTATAAACAAATTCTTTGCTATTCCAGATCCACGAAAGAAATTGAAAAATTAACTACCCAGTGCGGCTCAAGGCCACATGTCAGGCTTAATTCATTGGTGAGGTTACCTCTCACGACCCGGCGGCTGGGCTCACCCAGCAGTGGCTGGAACAGGATGTTTGGGGGCTGCGCTCAGCCAGGGTCTTGCCTGTTGCACCCGAGGTGACTTGAGATTTGGCTGATCCTGTTGAGTCCCCAACAAACTGCATGGCCAGCACAAACCCACAACGCTCAGCTCAGACTGGAAATCTGCAGAGCTGCTCAGGGGAGGCAAGAGCTCTAGAACTGGGGCAGTATTACAGCTTTTGAGCTCTTTGCCCCAGGTCTGTACCCACAGCCAGGGATGGGATGGAGAAGGGGATGGAGAAGGGGTGAAATGAGAAGGGAGTGATGGGATGGCACAGGTGTGATGGCATGGGATGGGATGAGACAGAAAGGGACAAGACCATGCCATGTCCAGCTCCTGGGGTAGGATGGTCCTCCAGAACCAGCACAAAGCTCCTCGCACAGTTGCTGGGAACCAGAATCCCACCATGCCTTCCCCTCATTCTCCCCACCATGTTTGGGATGCCTGTGGTGATGCAGTGGCACAGACACTGCACTGAAGCTGGGACATCCCTCTCAGGGTCATCTCCCCACCACAGCACCCAACACAACCCTGGGAACACCAGCCCCTTGCAAAGCGCAGCCCTGGGACAGCGTTGTCGGGCTGCGAGGGCTCCAGCAGAGATGCCTCCATCCTCCTGTGGTTGCTGGACCACAGGAAAATTTCACTTCCCACTCTCGTGCTGGGAGATGCAGAGGGCCTTCCCTTTTAGAAAAGCAAATATTTAGTCTAGATAAAAAACCCCAAGAGCGTTTTCCCCAGGTAATACTAGTAACTAAAATAATCACATTCACTTTGCTGGTTTAATTTTATATTTCCATTTCTACCTTATCTTTTTTCTGCAAGCATCATTAAACCACACCATAACAAAAATACATGAACTGTTATTCTTTCAAGAGAAGCCATAAACCACCTCAAAGCTTTTCAAGTTTATTCTTATCTCGTACATCTTCCTCCGGTTCTTTTTTTTCCCTTCATGCATTTCAGAAAGGTACTTTTCCCTAATGTTAAGAATAGTTGCATTGAAAATGAGATGCTGCCTCTGAAAAGCCCCTCTGGAGGATTAAATAAGTAAAATATAGCCAGAAAATAAACTGGAACCTCATTAAAATAATTTTGCAAGGAGAAATCCTACTCTACAATAGGATTTCAATATCACTTAGAAAATTCTTAGAGTCATATATATATGTTCCTAATTCAGGACCTTCCATTAAAAAAGACATTACAGAGGGAACTGAAAGGCCATTTAGTACCCTTGTTTATATAAAAATGCATATTAGGCACAGATGCAATCTCCAGCAAAAGACTTGTGATATAGTTTGAGTAAGCTCTGCTTTGCTGAAAGGTGCTAATGAGGGTTGGCAAAGCTGCGAAGGCGCCGCCAGACACCACCATCTCATTTATTCTGCCAGGTAACGCGAACCCTTGTGCATCGCTCTTGCATCCCCCTCGCATTTAACCATTCTCCCGCTTGCTGATTCTCTGCTTGCGGGTTCCCCTGCAGCACCACTGAGGAGCAAAGGGTTCACCTGGGCTCCACTCCAGACGGTTTTATGGCACCAGCTTGCCTCATCCCTAGCAGACAGGGATGGGGCAGGCAAGCAATTAGGTCCAGGGTTGCCAAACTGCCCGATTCCCCCCAGCTGCTAATCATGGGATGGAATTCCTGTGCCAGGAATGATCCCAAATGGAAAAGGAGTAACTCTTCTTGCTGAAACTCTACGCCACTTACATTTAATGTACGATACTATCGCATACCTTGATGTAAGCATGTACAAGGACACCTGACTGCAGCACCATGCACTGGTGGGACACCCTCCACCCTGCATCGCCTGCAGCATCATTCCACCATCCGCAACTTCTTTTCACCCTGGGACCTCCTCACTGCTATTCCCACCTCCAGCTCTCCCCTCCTTTCTCTCTCCCACACACTCCAGTGCCACGGTGGTACCCAACTGCCTGACACCACACAGGAAAAGGGGATATTTTCCAAAGCACCAGCACCTGAGGGAAGGTGAGGTGGCAGCGAGGGGTTGCTGTGCAGCCAGAGCCATGCCCGGTGTGCCCGGCCAAGTCTGCAAACAGTGGTGTCAGTAGAAAGCGCCCAAATCCCAGGGAGGCTCAAAAGTACGAAGAAAAAGGCACATCTGCAACAACAGCTTTCAAAATGGGAAAAGCAACTGCAGTTTTGGGTGATGGAAAGAGGAGAGGAGGGAAGGCATCATTTTACTATTCATTGCCTCCTGCAGGAGAAGCTGGCAGCGATTGCTCCCGTAATTAATTAACCACTGAAATAGTGTTAATGATTTATATAAGCATGGAGGCTTGGACCTGAAGCCCTCAGAGCACTCGGCAGTGCTGATCGCCCCGAGCTGCCCCACAGGACTGAGCGCGTCCCCTCTGCCTGCGCTCCCATGGGCAGTTTGGTGCTGGGACATCTCAGTAACACCTCGCCAGGACCCTGAACCCGCAGGGTTGGGCGGCCTTTTTATCTGCTGTACAAACCTTCCAAAGGCAGCTTTAAAGAGCATTAAGAAAGGATATTTATACCCAACTGCAGCCACCACAGCTTCCCTCCGTGACAGCAGTCATGAAACAGGACCAGCCAGAGTCAGGCCACATCCGTGGGACGCACAGGACGTTCAGATCTTCAGAGAAAACAGCTGAGCTGCTGCTTCCCAAGCATAGGGAAAACACTGCTGAGTGCGCAGCTTCTAAAACAGGTCGGCGAGGAAAAAAATTGGCAGGTTTAACTTTGCATCAATTCCCAGCGTATTGTTACATTTTTAAAGTATATAAAACTATTGATCATAACCAGGCAATTACTCCTGCCCATACTTAAAGCCATGCGGCAGGCAGTAAGGAGCCATCACTGAACCAACCCAGCCATTCCTCAGGAGGGGCAGATACCTCTGTCAGAGGGAAAACGCCACGAGTGGAGGCTCCTCACACGTGAGCCTGCGCCCAGTCTGTGGGGCTGGAGGGGTCTAAACTAGAGTTTCGGTTAAATCATGCAAATTGCAAGATGGGGACAGTTTTGAACATCCTACCTAACAAGAGGCTAAAATAGAGACAACCCAGGGATGTACCCCCGGGTACCAACAAATACTTTCTCTCTAGAGGCTTCAAAAGCCATCGTAAGCATAATTACTGCTCCCAGTCCCATCAAGAACACAAGCTACCTCCAGATTTCCATCATTTTGAGATGGGCCTCAAAATAACTGTAATAACCCTGAGACTGAAACCCAAGAGACGTTAAAGTACCTTCCCTTGAAGCCAAATAATCCCTTAACCTCCCAGTCAGAGCCCCACTAGTTGTTAGGCCAATACCAGTGCAAAATCCAAGCTGTACAGGCATAACACATGGCACAGCCATTGCAGAAACATCTCTGCGGTGACCAAACCTGATCGGATGCGATATTTGGGTAGCAAGTTTAGTAGAGAATAAATATCACACTTCAATTTCATGGTAACTTAGGAGAGTTTACTGGCAAATACCATGGCTTTTACATGGTTCTACCAATTACCAAGCAATTACATGTAACCTAGATCTGGAGGACCTACGGTAGCGAGATAATGTATTCCTCTCTGCGTTAAGAAGAAAAAGGCAGTTAATAGAAAACACTCTTTTTTTCCTACATTATAAACCCTTCCACAATATTCCTGTGTGACATTATTAAAACTCCACATCAATATCAAACCCAAAGCAAAGACTGCCATCCCATTAACACATCAGTTGTGGGATGATCAATAAAAATTTACTTTAAACTGCACCATATGTTGCTCCCCACAAAGTTTTATTATTCAGATTCATCAGTTTGTACCTCAACCCCTGTCCAATTAAATCCCATTTAGCAGCACTGACCTTCCGATGTGAACTTGTCATTCCTACAGCTGGTTTGGAGTTTAACAGCACTTTTAAATAATGAAAACAAAATGCCTGTGAGTTAATGGTGGGGTACAGGGAGCCCTCCGTTGGGAAATCCCTCCCGTGCTGCTGCTGGCGGCACGGCTCCTGCACTGAAACAGGGAGGGGATGGGAAAAAGGGAAAAAAAGAGTGCCGGCATATTTTAACATGTTGTAGCATATTTGTAAACATCGTTAATCACGGATTAGCAGATGGTAATGTTAATTGCACCTGTGGAAGTAACAAGACCTCAAGGTTGATTACATTTACAAACGCGGATAGGGGCTGCAGCACGGCAGAGGATTCCCCACCGCCAGCGAGGATGGTGCCCTTGGGTGGCGCTTCCAGCGCTGGCCACCCCTGCCCCAGCCCAGTAGCACCCCACGTTGTTCCCTTCAGCCACAGTACCACCTCGAGCTTTGCAAAGACAAAGCTGGTGTTCTCTGTCCCAGCCACAGGAAACCTCATTGGGACCCAGTGACGGATTTGATGGAACAGGATTTTTTCAGTCATGTTGATAATTCGTGCACAAAAGCAAAATGTGGGGCATGAGCTGAGCTGTTCTCAAAACCACTTCTCCCTGGACTTGATTTTGGGGGATGAAAAGATTTGTATTTGCCCTCATCTGAGGATAAAAAGGGCAAGGCATGGAGTGCATCTTCTGAACCAAGGAGGACAAATATTTTGCCAATGTGCTTAGAGACATTTTGATTATTGAGAAATCATTTTGAAAGGGCAATTACTAAATTTTAAAATCAATTTGGTAAATAAGCCTCTGAAAGGAAGCCATGACAAGCAGCAGGGAGGGAAGAATTGACTTTCAAATTACACACACACACTTTATTCATATCTAAATATCAAAGAGACTGTGTGTACAAACAGAAGTAATCAGGAAGCATGTTTTGATCTTGCTGATGTACACAAAAAGTGACAATTAATGTCCTCCTTTATGATATAAAGCCGGGAGTTTTCTACAGTTACATTACAGGGACGATTATAGTCGAGCTTAAGGCTAAAAATAATGAAAGACCATAAAAACTACATTTTAACATTTAAAAATATCCAGGAAATTAACTGGAGAAGCAGGCAATGATCCAATTAATGGATTGCATTTATTAGATCGGGGCAAATCGCACAGCATAAAGCTCTGTCTCCAAAGGTGCAAGCATGCAGAGGTTCCCATGCCCTTCCCAGGTCTCGGCCCAGAAAAGGATGAAGCTGGGGAAGAAGGAAAAAGCATCAGCCACAGCAGATACAACCAAAAGCTGGCCAGGTGATGGCAACAGGGCATCCCAGTCAAACACAGTGGGGCAAAAAATTACCATGGAGAGAAGCAGGCTAAATGCGAACAGCAGAGCCGTCCGGAGTGGGATTTACTGCAATCACAAAGGCCTCTACTGCAGCTCACAAGCAAAAAGTCTGAGCTGCAGCCCCAGTTAAACGCACAAATTCCTGCCTCTTAAAATTCAAGCCTCATGCAACTCCCAGTAAGCTTTGTCTGACACTCCAGAGCCAAATCAGGGTGCTCTGTGGATACAGCAGCTGTAGGGGGCGAAATTCGCAGGGGCGTGCGATGGCTTTGGGACAGATGGACAAGTAACTGAGGGAACTTCGATCTACTGCACTCACTGTGCTGGCAGAGCTGCTGTGGGCACTGAGGTTTCAAAGCTTTTTGGGAGCCTTCCAGAAGTAAAGCAGCTGCTCCATCGTCACTCACCTGCTTCCCTATTAGAGGAAGTGAGATGGCATGGCTAAGCACAGTCTGATGGAGCCTGGCTTTCCCGAACACAGGCAAACTCAGTGCCTCCTCTATTTATTTATTTGAGCAATGTTTTAATAAAAAAAAAAAAAAAGGCCAAGAGAAAAATTAAGAAACTGCATCTCCTATAAAATGAGAAAAATATATATGCTTACCTATAGGTCAAGACTAAAGAAATGGCTTTATCCTCATCCCGGCTGCTCAAAAGGAAGGATTCAGTCAGCCTCAAGCACTGAATCTTTCCTCTGAAAAAGAAGCAAATCTGAGGCACGGGCACCCTCTGCTGGGACACCCCTGGCTGTGGGAGCAGTGCTGGCTGGAGAAGAGGGAGAGCCTGCAGACTCCCTGGCCCGGGGCCTTTTTATTTCACTATCAAAATCAAAGACATATTCAGCTCACAAACCGCAAGCGCTGCACACCTGCCCTAGAGATGTCATCCCAGCGATGCACTGGTGTCACCGCATTCAGACCTGGGCACCTAAGCCCTACAGTTGTCGTTTGGGGGGAATTTGGGGCTTGTCCTTACCCACAGGAGAGGGCAAAAGGGCAGACACAGCTCAGGACAAGTGCTGCTGCACCATCACCCTCTTCGGCACAGCTGCTCAACACCTTTGAAAAGCAAGAGCTTGTACTGCAAAGCCGTGCAGGTTCCCACCTGCAAGCCAGGAGGGCACCAACCTTCTTGTAAGGCTTCTTGAGGACACCTCTGTGGCCACTGAACAGAGGTTTCCAAGGAGGGGAGGGTAATAACCAGCTGCTCCAAAGCCCAACACCAGCAACCACATCCGCCCAAGCATCCTAGGCTGGGCAAAGGGCCCGTGGCCACAGCAACCACACAGTTCCATGTCCTGTTCCCCATGCCCAGCACTTGGGGATCCCCACCGCTGCTGCACACACCGGCCAGATCCTCCGGGGGATGCATCTGAAAAAACCTCCACATCCACAGACCGGTTTACAGACTTCATTTAGCTCAAAGGAAAGTCCTAATTAGTCACTCTGAGTGATTTACTTGTTCATTTGGAAGGGGGGGAGGGAGGAGACTAAGCTGAATTGTTTGAAATTATCCCTAAAGGGCACTGTAAATTAAGTGTTAATGAGGAATCCTATGCAAAGGGCCACAGTAGCTAAATAAAATAATTAAGGTGCTAAGTGATAACATTCATTTGGTTCTCAATAACTTAGCCAGCCTGGTTTTCAACCAAGATATTTGCAAACGAAGCCACCCTCACTACCCCCTCCATGCCATCAAGCGGGATAGTGGTGCTGGGCAGCACCCAGTAGGATCAGGCCCACCAGGGAAAGGAAACTTCCTTGGAAGAAGAGAACAAGCTCCCAAACCCCCTTCACACCTGACAGAAGTGCTCGGTTCCACTAATCACACTCTGGATTTATAGATGACACAAAAGGACTGACACGAGTCTTTACAGATGCTTTATTTCAATGGGCTGTTTTTCCCCACTACAGATGTTTTCTGACAGCTCGTGTCCATCTTTTGGCAGGGCTGCAGACCTGGTTTACCATCAAATACAATACGGTGTGTTTTCAGACATTCAAGCAGCAATATGCACAGAGAAATCGCCTCTTTGTGAAGAAATTGCAACTGAGTAGTTCCAAATTGTACTTGGTTCTCACCAGCACCCACTCAGCTGCTAAAGGAGTGGTGGGCTCAGACATGGAGCACAGGGTGAGGATGGAGCATGGCTGCTCTCAGCAGCACCATCTTTCACCTACAGCCCGAATCCTCTCCACAGCATGAGCAATGTTCAAAGTCCTCCATACAACAAGCACAAAGCTCACAGCCATCAGTATTTTACTCTAAAACCTGAAGGATTTGGCTGCTTTTAAAACCTGGCTTTGTCCCCCTTCCCTACAGCCACTCCTCCAAGGTGCTGGTGGGAGGTGTTACCTAGTATGTGCCCGCATCTGATGTCAGCGTTAAGCCAGGGTTCTGGTGGTATCCTGTGTCAGCCAAGACGCAGCTCAGGTCATTTGGACTCTCCCTATAACTCACTTCAATATCCACAGCCACAAAATGCCGAACAGCTTCTCCCACCAAATAAAAAAAATTCAGTCACGATGCCTCAGCTTTTGGCTACAGATGGAATGCAGGAGAATTCCTGTAGGAAAGTAAAAACAAACTTAAAAAAAAAAAAGAACTTCTTTAAGCCACAAGAAAATTGTTCTGCAGGTCTGGATGTTTTGAACATTTGGACTATGATGCTTTTGTGCATCAGAACTGTATTTACCAGTAGCAACAGAGACATTCAGTGACTCGATGCCGGGGTGAAGCGCTCTGCCAGGGGGTATGGCCAGCATCCGATGGCACAAGAGCTGCGTCTCTAGGGAAAGTCCATCACCTTCACTACCTACAGAACAAAGACACTGCTCAGGTCAGCTCACAGCGCCTGCCTTGTCCCTTTTTCCTCCTTGTGAGTACAGTTCCTGCTAATGCTCTGACACAATTACACCCTTGCCCCTAAGCTTACCAGCAACCTCACCAGCTCCCATGCAGGAACAGCCAAGAACTGCAAGAGACAAGGTGAGCACCTTACTTGCTTTCCTGCCTCGCCCACTCCAGCCTCCCCGAATCTGTTCTCCAGTACCTGAAGTGGTTTTGGGGAATACATGTGCAACACAGCTGCGTACACAGCGTGAAGCACAGAGCCTTGCAGAACTGAGTGCAAAGATCCACTGTGCAAGCAGCCACCATGCTAGCAGACAGGCTGCCCACATACGCAGGCTGCTGCCAGAAGGACAAGGCACACAAGAAGCCACAGGCCTGATCTGGTCCAGCAAATCCTACATCCCTATTGATAGTGACGGGTTCAGCCTTTTCAGCACACAGTACCACCAGCTGGGTGCAACTTGTGAATGCAGACAGTTTAACCAGAAGCTTCAATTGATTAGTTGTTAAACCATCCAACAGCCCTGATATGTTTGGGCTGATACACTGGTGAAACAGAGTTGAAATCTATCCTAGGTCATTAGTAGTTGTTTGACTCACACTGTCACAAAGGGAAATGGAAAGGGAGAGGCTTTAAACAATCCTGCGTGCAGACAAGTGAAAATGCAGAAGACCATAGACCTCCCAGCCCGCTTGGCTCCCCAAAGAATTCTTCCACATTCATTATTTAGAGCTACATGGACAGCTACATGGCTGCAAGAACACTCAGCTCACTTCCAAGACATGATCACCCTCTGAAAAAACAGACTCAGCATGTTAGAAACCCAATGTCCCCCTTCAGTACCCCAGCTGAACCCCCATTGTGTCCTGGGACAGCACTGCTGGAGCATAAACTGCCTACCAAGGGCTTCTCTACCTCTGAATGCGTAACCAGAGATGTGCACAAGGACTCGCTTGAGCTCATCTAAATTTAGACACTTACCTGCAGTTTTAAGAGTGTACAGGGATGCTTTAGGCAGTATCTGTGCCACTGGAGACTCACTCTGCAAGGCAAATGAGCTCCTTGCTCACCTGAGTTGCCACAAACCTCTTGCCCTGGTTCCTACTTCCAGCACCTCCCCAGCAGGTCCCGTGCCCTGTCCCTATGTGCTGATCTGTGTGATGGCCTTCTGACTGCACAGGGCAGAAGAGTGCTCTCATTCCTGCTGCAGAGACTAGAAATTGAGGCCCAGTCTCATGTTTTGCTGGCCTGACCTAACTGGTAAGATGATTCTGTGCAAGTAAAAGAATGCTTTGGGGAATGCATCTTGCATCACCTTCCCACATGAAATAAGCCACTCTGGCAAAAGCATCCTTTGGCTGGGCTAAGTGAACCTTCAGAAAACCAAAATCCCATCCCAACTGTTACATTCTTCATTCTCTTTAAGACAGAAGTGCAGAGAAGTCTTGAGTTATCCAAGGTCACACGGGAAGCCTGGGCAACACAAGGATTCAGAGCTAGGCTTCCCACGGCCCAGCCTGTCCTTTTCACCACGAGACTGGGGCTCTCTAGGGATGCTTAAAATATAAATATAATATATATTATCCTACTTCTGATTAAACACAGAAACATTTTACAACTTACAGCCACATTTGCCTCCTGAGCCTCTAAAGCCACACTCTTGTGGGACTCTGCAACTGGGACAGCAGCTATCACCAGAGGTACGACAGCTCCTGGAGCAACCCTTTCCCATCTCTGATACGGGTCCTACAATTCCTAATAAAGGCAGCAATTTTGCTTCCAGCTTTTACGAAGTTTTTTTATGGTTCTGGCTTCTTAAAATAACTAGAAAACGCAAATTCAGGGCAAAAAGATTTGCACAGTGTGACACAAGGAAGGGAGTACTGACTGAATCAGACTAAAACCTAGTCTATACTGGTGAAAAAAAACACTTTCCACTTCAGATCTTTGACTTCCATCTCCTAGCTTTTTCCCTCACTGGCAGGCCTCAAAGACCAGAATTAGAGCTTGGGTGAAATGATAAAACAGGTTTCCTGCCCCGTTTACAGTTAACACCATGTAACAAGTGCAGTTGCCAGTGAAGGAAGTTCAAAGCCCAGCAGAAGCAGCTGTGCTGGCCATTCAGAGAAATATGTAAAATGAGCAGCTTCACAAAAACACTGATTCCATGAGCAGTTTTAAAGCCAAAGATTGAAGGTGTAGGAAGAAACTCTTCTTGCTCAGACATCTAACTGCTCCCAGTCTGTTCCTGCTCACACAAGGCTCCCAGTCTTCATGGCAGCTGGGCTGCCTGTCACCTTCGGAAATGACTCCAGTGCAGACAAGATTAAGCTGGACTGTCCAAATCACTCTCTGCCAAGCCAGCAGATGCCAGGAGGGTCAATTAAAGTCTGCAAAAGCTTAACTTCCAAGACAATCTGTGCAATGCTGGAAAGCTCACTACCATGCTAAATTATCTCTGCTGCTCTCTGTTTGCAGCTGCAGCTATGCTACATATTCAGATCTAGGATGTTTCTTCAAACAATCCCAGCAACAGACGACTGTAATGTTCAATTTTCTTTTCAGCGAAGAGTTAGTGCTCAGCAGAGAGTTGAAATCATTGCTGCTGCAAGGGCCGGGAGCTCTCCTCATGTATCTACCAAGCAGCCTCCAATCTCCCTTGACAAAAGGATATTTGGACTTTTTCCTGGAGAAATCTCTCATAACTCAAGGTAATGACACCACTGCCACTTTCACCCCCTTTCTTTCTCCTGGTGTTGTCGCCATTTCTGGGATGCATTTCTTTGTGGGTCCATCAGCAGCGCTGCCAGCCTCCCTACTCCCTTTATAATATAGCTCCACACATCTTGTAGAGATGCCAGATTTGCAGCATTGTCTTGTCAGTATTTCTAGGAGTTCAATAAACATTTTAATTAAAGGAATGTCTTCTGAGCCAAGAAAACTGCAGCACAGGGCAGGATTACAGTCCCTTGATGGCTCATCGCCAGCATGACACTACTTCCAAGTGTAAAACCTCAAACCAGCTCTTGTGCCAGGTGACACAAAGTGGGGGGCTACAGCATGGCCATGCAAAGGTTCCTAGAGCAGCACTCCTGCCTGAATTTCTTTCTCTAACTGCTATGAGGCCAATACTCCCCTTCTCTTCACCTTCTGGGACGCTACGCAACTATAAACTCTGCCTACAAGACAGCATCCTCTGCAAGTGTCCTCTACGTGAAGACGGGGAGAAGCAGAGGGCCCTAGAGGAACTGCCCGGTTTAGGTGCTCAGGAAAGCAGTACCTGTTGCTCAAACAGCACACAGGTCTGGCAGGGAGGAGGTAACACCCGCTCCTCCAGTGGGTACCGCAGCAGCCAGCAGCTCCTGCCTTCTAGGCATACAAAGGCAGCCACTGACTGGTCTCTGTGCCACAATCCATCTTGTATTCAGACCTCACACTTCTTCCCAGCTGCCATCTAGACCCTCTGCAGCTATTGAACTCCCTGCCCATCAACACAGACCGGTTTGTTCTGGCAGTTCCTACCAGGAGGCTTCTCAGCTCCCCCTCTTCTTCTGGGTCCCTACTTCATTTGCAGAATCATTCCAGTACCTCTCACTCAGCTTCTCATTGCCAGACCAGAGTGTGATGCAATGTCACAGATCCGCAACTGGTTTTGGAGTGAAACATCACCCAGATCATTCCCTCACACAGGCACTTCCACGAAGCCCAAAGCTCTGTGAATTTAAATACCTATTACTATAATAACAGGTTTATTCCACCGAAATTCCAGGCAGCTGATGACAGGAATGTTTTCCACCTCCTCAGGATTGCTGACTGTTCCCACAACTTCCCAGCCTTCTGCAGTTTTAGCCTAGAAAGGGAAAGGAAATAGATGTTAAAAAATGCTCTGCTTTTCAAGCTTCAAAAAGAAACTAAGCCACGCATGCAAACACACTTTTTTTTAAAATGTTTTCAGTTAAAAAAAAAAACGACTAGAAAAGCCAGTCAGCTTAGCATCCCTTGAATTTTTACCACCAAAGTCCTCCTAGTAGCAGCACATAAACCATGATTTAAGAAAAAAAAAAAGTAATTTTCCTTCTGGTGTTTATTCCAGTTCAGCAAGCAAACAAATGGCAAGTGAAAAGCTCTTTTATTTGCCCACATAACAGTTCTAGGAAGGTTTTTGCCTGGAAAGCATACAAAAACAGTAGTACTAAACACATTAGCATAGGTTAATCCACAGAGCAACGCAGTGGAAGTTCTCAAGTGCAGGCTCAGGCATCAGAATCCCACAGTAACGTTCTCAAACAAAGGTGCACATTTGCAAACTCAGATGCCAAAAATCAGCTCACAGAAAAGGCAGGGCACTCAACACTCAGTGCCTCACATAAACAGAGAATGAGCTTTTCCTCCCACACCCTAGCAAAAAGAGCCTTAATTGTTTGTCTTGGAAATCCACTTTAACAATAAAAGAGCTGCTGGTTCTTGCCAGTGTCTTTTCCTGAGAAACTGGCACTTTTTACATTATGTTCTATCAAATTTACACCAGCCAGACAACGTCAAGGGTTAGGCCAGTGAATCTGGGTCCAATTAAATGAATTGCTGCAATGGCTCAAGATGTTAATAATCCAAGCTTTACAGTAACAAAGAGATTCTTACAGCTGTTTCAATTAAATATCAATGTATTTTATGTGCCTTTCACTTCACCATTATCCAGAACTCCAGATGCCACAGACCTACTGTACAGCTGGACAAGTGTTTTCTAGCACCAAGCAGTAAGAGTCCAGGCTTACTTCTGCTCAGCCTCCACATGGTCACCCCAGACTATGACAAGCTCTTCCTCAAAGGGAAGACCCTCCATTCCCAAGGGTCTGCAGCCTCTGCCCTCACAGCCTGTGCTGAACCCTCCAAACCCACCACTCCCTCAGGTCAGGGGGATCCTACACAAATGGGGAGGGCATACAAGAGCCTGCAGCTCTCTGCTTTGCGTCCACACAATAATGAACCTGTCCCCAACCCAGCCAGGGCACAGGGGACTTCTACAAGGAGTCAGCACAATCACACAGTCTTTTCACTTCGCCAATTCAAAGCAACATCCCTGCGTTTGTATCAGTTTAAATAATGGTTTTGCATGTGCACATCCCTCCCTTTTGCAGCACATTCTGCAAAGGGCCCTATCTCACCTCAATGCTTAGGTACAGCGTAAAAAGAATCCTAGCAGCTCACCCCAATCCTGGTTTCTTCTCTCCCCTGCTCCAAAGGCTGCTCAACGCTGCCATCGTGTGCCTGGGCCTCGAGATGCTGCAGGCAGCAGCATCAGCTCTGGTCCCCGTGGAGAGAAAGGGAGACTGACTCCGTCTTGCCGAGCTCCAGCCCGAGTACAGGAGATAGGCATGGCACTGTCCTGCTATCACCACCTTCCAGAAAAAGACCCACGACTCAAGACCTGTTATCCCACCCGATGGAACGGGACTGGAGGTGCACACCTGTCAGTGGTGATCCGACAGCACAGACCACCGGCAGCAAACAGGAATGCAGAGCAGGAGCACAGGACATCGCAAA
Organism: Neomorphus geoffroyi; assembly: GCA_033558235.1. Classification (NCBI taxonomy): domain Eukaryota; kingdom Metazoa; phylum Chordata; class Aves; order Cuculiformes; family Neomorphidae; genus Neomorphus; species Neomorphus geoffroyi. The sequence goes on from JAUMJM010000018.1 coordinate 3,754,226, forward strand.
TCACCAAGTCTTTCTCCTGCACTGCCTCTCTGTTCAACACAATGAGGTTCTTTGAAAGGAAGGGGGGAAAAGAAGTGGATCATTCTACCTTCAAAAAGCTCCGGAGATCATCTGTGCTGTAGACATCGAAGACTTCCATAGCTCCAGAGCTGGCTTTGCTCACTGTTGGAGTCAAGGGGCAGCTGCAGGGGAAAAGAGAAAGAAGTGTCATGTGAGAGCAAAAAAGGAAATCCAGAAGAACTGTTATTTCCATATTTCCTTCTCTTGCCTCTGCAACCCAATTCCAACTAGTCCACTAAAGAGCTTGCTCACTATCCAGATATATTTTCCTAAGGAGAACAGGAGGGCCCAGAAATGAACCCAGGAAATAGGCTGCAGTAGTTTTGTGCACAGCTAAAACACAAAATAGGTTAAAACAAAAAGTACACAGGGAGGTTCCCCACCCGCCTGAAATCCTGCAGCCTCCGTGCAGAGCGCAAGGCAGCAGCGAGCCAAATTCAGCTCTCGAGCTCAGTCCCAGAAAGCCCTCTAAAGCTGTCAAGCAATGCAGGCTAGAAAACTCCTTGGGAGTCAGCAGGAAAAAAAGCCAAGCACTGAAGGAGCAGACAACCAAGCCCATACCTGTTCCTCTGGCTTGTCACCACTCTGTCCACCCCCAAGAAGTATGCAGATCGCAGCAGTGCCCCCAGGTTCATGGGATCCTGGATCTGCTCCAACACCAGCCAAACCAGCTGTTGACTCTTACTCTTTTCATCCCCCAGATTAAGCTTCTCAGCTTCCTCTAAACTCTTGAAACGGAGAGGAGTGGCCTCCAAACAAACTCCCTGGTGGACGTGACCTCTGCAAAGAGCATCCATCTCTCTCCTTGTGACGTGGTGTACGGGGACCCCCCGGGCCGTGGCCTGAAGGACAAGCTCACTCATAACACGCTGCCGAGAGCCGCTGCTCTGCTTAAGGAACAACCTGAAAACGTCCCTTCTCGACTGAGACAGGGCCAGGGAACACGGTGCGATCCCAAATAACATTTCTGAGCCTCTAGTCCTCTCGATGACCAGAGGCTTTTGTTGCAGTCTCTTCCTCACCTTGGAGAAGCCACCCTCCTGGGAGCTGCACAGCTCCCTGCCTGGCACGGCCTGCCCAGCCTTGTGCCATGGCCGTGGCCGGCTCTGTGGGGCCAGGCCCTCACGGGAGGGACGGGAGGCAGCCACTGCCAAGGAGCCTTCCCGGCAGTGCCCACTGCCACCATCCCCACCTCGGGGAGGTCCTTCCTCGCTCTGCTGTGTGGCCGGTGGTGCCAAGGGCCGCTGCTGCTGAGCGGAGCAGTGTCTGACTCCCCACCACGACCCACGGCCGGTGGGCGACAGACTCACAGCCCTCCAGAGCGCGGACCTGAGTGCCTGCTCCATGGGGCCCAAAGGCCTTTCCACGCGGGGTGAGGCCCACGCAGGCACCGAAGCAGGGGCGCAGGTAAAGGGAGGCAGCCCTGCTCCAACCCACGGGTCCTACGTTGGGGAAAACACGGAGCTCTGCGCCAGAGACAGCCTGGCCACGAAACTACGTCAGGGACACGCGTGGGGATCTCGCTGAGTGCCTCCCGGCACGGACACGCGTAGGGCTCTTGCTGGGGGCCTCCCGGCACGGACACCCGTGGGGCGCTCGCTGAGGGGCTTCGGGTACGCGTGGGCCTCTCGCTGAAGGGCTCCCGGCACGGACGCGCGCGGGGCGCTCGCTGAGGAGCTCCGGGCACCGCGGGAGAGACGTGCGGCCGCCCCAGGCACGCGCGGCTCCCACCACGGCGCTCCGGCCGCCGCTTCCGGGCCGGCACCAACGAGAGGAGGGGCAGGCGCGCTCCGCAGCGCCCCCTGGCGGCGGGAGGGCGCGCTCCCCTCCCCGCCCGAGCATCAGATCCATCAGGGGCCCCGCAGCCCTGAGGCGGAGGGCGGCTCGGCCCGCGCCCCGCGGCGCTGTCCCCGCTAGCTGGGGGCAAAAGCAGTGTGGCCAGCAGGGCGGGGGAGGGGGACCTCACCTGTGCCCAGCTCTGGAATCCCCAAAATAAGGATAGGGAACTGCTGGAGCGGGTCCAGAGGAGGCTGCGGAATGGTGCCAGGGCTGGAGCCCCTCTGCTGTGGGGACAGGCTGGGAGAGCTGGGGCTGTTCAGCTGGAGAAGAGAGAAGGGTCCTGGGATACCTTAAAGCAACCTCCCAGTGCCTGAAGGGGCTCCAGGAAAGGTGGGGAGGGGCTTTTTATAAGGGCCTGGAGTGATAGGACAAGGGGGAATGGCTTTAAACTGGCAGGAGGAAAGTTTAGATTAGACGTGAGGAAGAAATTCTTCACTGTGAGAGTGGGGAGGCCCCGGCCCAGGTTGCCCAGAGCAGTGGTGGCTGCCCCATCCCTGGAGGTGTTCAAGGCCAGGTTGGATGGGGCTTGGAGCCCCCTGATCCAGTGGGAGGGGTCCGGGCCCAGGGCAGGGGGTGGCACTGGATGGGCTTTGAGGTCCCTTCTAACCCAAACCACTCTTATGATTCTCCTGCCCTTAATGAAGCAGAAAACAGGTTGTCACCGTTTCTTAGAGCACCCCACAAACACTGGGGCCAGGGGCTGCCTCCCACAGACCCCAGCTCCACCCATGCCCAGCAACAAAAGCACCAGTGGTCTGGCAAATCCTGACCCAGCACAGCCCAGGGAGCAGGGATTTCTCCCTGACTCTGTTCCCACAGGCTGTAAAACCACATGATTTCTCCCTGACCCTGTTCCCAAAGGCCTCAATGGTCGATGGAAACTGTCTGAAGACCATTTGATAAGTTGGCAATGAATGTTCCAAAGGCAATGTCCCTGCCCAATTACCACCCAGGCACAGGAGCTTCAATGCGCTTCTCTAAACATGGGCAGAAACATCTCCAACACTGCCACGGGGCCTGGCCTGCCCCAAACCAATAACTTTATACCAAAACGCTGCTTTTCAAATTACAGGATATTTTACACCCATCTTTTAACTTCATAAATAGCTTGGCAAGGGGCAGGTAAACAGGGGTCCTGGTCCTTCACAGCAACAGGTACAGGATTAACCTCCACCTGCAGCTTTAGGGCTTCCTGGGGTTTATCCCTCACACAAACGCACCTGCGTGGGATGTGGGGACAAACCATAGCATTATTTTAACAGGATTCTGCAGAGAGAAGCAAAATTTTTTCAGTCCTTTGATGTAGTGTTAGTCTGAAGTACTGGCAAGTTATGTCAGGCCTCAGAAATATCATGAAATTGCTTTTACACATTCACATATCGTAAGTAAAATCCTGTTTTTCCTGCTGCTTATCAGAGCCAACTGTGCTCACAGTTCCTCCCCCCAAAACAGGAGCTGAGAACTCATTACCCAAGATCACATAGCCTGCCTGATGACATGTTCCTGAAGGTACAGCAGTTTTAACATAACTGATGATATATACTATATATGACCAAAAAAAAAAAGCAGAAGAGTAGTAAAAAAACCATGGTTTTAATTCTACAAATACTCTGTACCTATGTACAAGGTATCCAAAATATCTGCCTCAAATCCAGCAGTGGCAGCCAAGTCAGCTGCTCACTACTTATTTTCAAAATCCTTATATTTCAACAAGAGCAAAGATGAGCTCAGGAATTTGCCTGTGTGCTTGTACCCGCTGAAAGAGGACTGGGAAAAAAATGCCTTCAGTTAACAATGACGTCTGTCTTGCTTCGAGGAAAGCATGAGAGACTGAAAGAGTTCAATATCCAAGTTGGAGTAGCAACAGCAACTCATCCCTTGCATAGTTTAGTCAGACCCATCCATGCCCAGCAGCTTACCTGGGGATTTCAGTGAACCCCTATGGAGTACAGCTTCATTTGAAAAAGGACAGGCAAGTCCAGCCTCCACAGGTTATCCGTGACACAACTGGATGCTATTCTGCTCTGGAAAGTAATTACAGTTTTTCTCATGAAGAACCAAACCCACATGTTTCTGTTTGAACTCTTTGCAAAATAAAGATTAGTTGTGGAAAGTAGAAAGGGTATTATGTTTTAACACAAAAACTACTATATACACAACAGAACCACCACAGTGTGCCTCTCTTTTTATTCTTTATTTTACAGTTCACAATTAGAAACCTATGGATAAATTCCACAGTTCACCCTGCTGTTTGGGGTTTTTAAATGTTTCGGAGTTGTGCCGCCAATCCATCTTATCCCAGGGAGGTGGCTCAAGGTGCCACCAAGTTACATGAGGCAGAGCGGCCAAACCACCCACACCAAACCCCTCCAGAGGCCACACTTCATATGTGAAGTTAACAGGCAGCACAAATCATCCCCTAAAACCACATTTGAAATGGAAAAATATATGGGATATCATTTCAAGGTTATTTTATAGACTTGCAAATGTTACAAATGTACTTGGGGAAAAAAACCTTCCAGGGCTGCAGGTCAGCCAGGTTGTATTTGCAGGGAGCAACTGCCCAGATTTGCCCCTTTTTCAGGGCCTTGCATCTTAAGCAATTCTCTCTGAAACCTCCTTTTACAGAGCAGCTGTGCATTTCAACATCTGTTCAACTTTGTACACAGTTGCAACCACCAGTTTGAGTGTTTCATCAGTGCTACCCAGATCCCTGCTCATTTTTTGTTTCTGCTCAGAACTTCCTAATTTATCAACACATGTTTTTGAGCCTCTAGCTCCTAGTTCAACCATCATCTCTTAAAAAGATGGTACTCACTGCGTAGCACATCTGCTGAATTTCAACAAGCTCCTGCAAAAGAAACTTTATGGAAAACAACAGGAGTTTTTGTATCAAATCTAGCTGAACATAACAGGGGCATCATGAAAAAGCACAGTAGTGCTTGAACCTTCCTTAGCCAAGTGCCTCTCAATTGAGAATAACAGTGGCACGGAGACTGAAGAGTTTTTTCAGCTGGTGCAAGCTCTCTGCTGCGGTGAGGATCACTGGCTGCGTGCAGACCTGACCCAGCTCTGTGCCAAGAACCCACACAATGCCGCTGCCTCAGCAATGTGGAGGAAGGCAGTGCTCTACAGAGGTGCGAGACTTCACCATGGGGCATGAATTTCACTCATAGTAAATTAAAAGGCCAAACCCAGAGACGAGGCTATGCATGCTTGCCCATAGAAACTGGTGACAGATGAGGAATGGACAGAACACATCATGAGCATGTATTTATAAAGAGAAAAAAAAGGGGCAAATTGCCTTTGTTTTGCCATTATGAAGGCATGTTTTACCAGTTTTCTCCTTGTATCCTTCTTCAGTTGCTCACCTTTGGCACAAGGAATTCTATGTATCACAAGATTTAATTAATAATAATACTTCATATCAACACTCAGCACTTACATAGCGCTTCTCATATTCAAAGTGCTTTACAAAAGTTTGTGAGTCCTCACAACACCCCTGTGAGGTAGGTAAGTATTATTATCCCCATTTTACAGATGGGGAAACTGAGGCAGAGAGGTAAAGTGACTCGCCCAAGGCTTTATAGGGAGTTGAAACTCGTGATGTAGTGGCCCAATTCTGGTCTCCCTTACAGTGGTATAACACAGATGAACTCCCACAGAGCTCTACTGGTGTAAGAAAACCAATCCAACCCAAGTTTCTCTGGCTCTCAGTCCTCCAATCTGACCAACTGACCATATCTGCTCCCCCTAAGCCAACAGTTCACCTTCAAAAACACAACAGGAAGTCCAGACTGCAGCTGTTGCGAGTCTGCAACCTTAACGCAACACATACGTTAACAGCTCCTGAACGATGCAGCACATTGTACTACACACAAACCTGTTTCTGCCACACTGCAAGAGTCTTCAGATAACTCAAGTGGTCTCCAGCTCTGCTTGTTTCAGCGTCGAGGCTGATTCTCTTCTCCCTCAAGTTAGAATAAATCCAGAGCAAAACAATGTGGCTGCACCAGCACAGAACTAGTGCGAGATCTAAACCAGATCTTTTACTTGCTGCTTTGTAGGCAAATGCCCCTACTATCATCTTTTCATTCTGGACAGCTTTGGCATGGTTTATTTCACTCTCTCTCTCCCTCTCTCTCTCTGAGTTTGTATCTCTGTATATAAACAAACTTCCAACATTTCCAGCTCATCAGCACCAGCATTTAAACAGCACCATACATCTTTCTAAGACCGATCAATATTTCCAGAAAAGTGTCAATGCATGCAAATATCACATACAAAAACATCAAGAGTGCTGGGAGATGATACCGAGGATAGAGGTGATCACAAGACAGCACACATTTAGTTTTTATTAAAAATACCAAACAACTCACTCTTACTGTAACTATGCCACTTAGATGATCATTCTAACCTGCAGAAGTACAGGTACTTTTCTTCCAACTATTTGCCTACCTACCTAGAAAGAAAGAGAAATAGCAAGCACACACATTTATACTTCCTCAGACTTGGCAGGCATGATTCATGAGAATGGGAAAGGAGGGTCTGGGGAGGTGGGGGACATTGTACACTGGGTTTAGGGCAGTGGAGTATGAAAGAAGTAGAAAATACCACATGCATCATTATCATCAGTAATCAATCTGATGAAAATAAACCCAAAAATTAGTTGGATTCACGTATGACATCCACTGAAAATCTCCAACCCTAAGCACACTGAAGCTGGCAAAACATCTGGCACCACTTTACCTATGCCCAGACACAGCATCAGCAAATAAGATCAAACAAACCTTGAAAAGAAAGCAAAAGGAAGAATAAACCAGCCTGGGGACGACAATCTTCCACAAACCACTTCCCTGCATTATTTTCAAATACATTTTACTCTTAAGCAGTTTCAGAAAGGAGTGGGGGAGAAAGAGACCCACTACTACTTTTTCTTAAACTGGCTCAGCACCAGCACCAGCTCAGAGAGAGGGAGAGAAAAATATTTCTTCAAACGTGATCCTTGGTACTCGATTAAAACATTGCTAGCCAGCCGCCGACACCCTAAATTGCGAGAGGGTTTGAAGTGGAGTGGATAGATGGTGCTGCTCACAGTCCTCTTCATTTGCTATGATATCTGCTCCGTAGGTCTCATCTGTATATCTGCAATCTAGAAGAGACCAACAGAGGATTTTTACTGGAGCACTGGAGGCCATTTAATCCTGCACTGGGCACTTCCATGGAGCACAAAGGAAGTTGCTGTGACTAGAAATGATCTGGTTAACTAAGATATCAGAAAGAAATAAAGGTGAATGTGACTGTTCTGCCTTTAGTGGAAGGGATAAAAGCACCAATGTGCACAGAAAAGAGCGCAAGGTGATGCTGATTATAAACATTCATGGTTCAAGTCTTTAGTTTGGTCCTCCTCATGGAGGGTCAAGCAGAAGCGCTGCTTGATCAGCCACAGGCAGGACTTTTCATCCTCTTAAGACAAGGAGGTCAGGTGATTCAATGTCAAGACAGCCACATCTTGCTTCAAAGGAGCAGAGTCCACACGAGGGGCTGCTAAACCTCTCATGATCAAAGTTTGCTTTTGCAACAGGAATTTTGATGTTGTATATATTAAACTTTGACACTGCTCCTGCCTCCTCCTTGCTCCAGCTGAAAGCTGGTCACTTATTTTTCAGTTCACAGGAGGAAAGTCCCTCTGGCAGCACAAGGATCTCACACCACCCTTGGGGAGGCGCACAGCACTTGGCAGGATCAGGCCCGAGGCTTTATTTGGCAGCTGGCAGAACCTGACCCAGCTGCAAAACTGTCAGCAAATCTCAGATGGTGCCAAACCAAGAAAAGGGCAAAACATGCCCATATCCCTCCTATTCCCACTGCCTCGTGTGGTCCTTCTCTGGAGTCAGAGCAGCCTTCACTGGATCCAGAGGGCTGCACGCAGCCCGAGCAGTGCAACCCTAGAGCTGCCATAAGGGAAGTGTAAACAAACGTGATCACTGCTTATCCTCAGCCCAGGCTCTGCTAAGCACACAGCTGATACAGCGGCCACAATGCTGATTAGCAAATGCCAGGGCAGCAGACACCTTCTCTGCGTTCAGCCACCCACCACAGAGTCCTCCAACCCAACCAAATCCTACCTGTACATGAGGTGGGGCACTGAGGACATATATGACAGCGTTAGCCATGTCTTCAGCTTTGAGACACTGGAAAGACAAGAAAGAGATTCTCAGTCAAAGGGCACCTCAGAAAGCTAACCACAAGATCACTCCTTTGCTAACCATCAATAATGAGTTTCGACAGTGTCACTGGGGCATGTCAAAAAGATGCAAGCAAGCAGGAAAAAAACCATCCATTAAAAATTTAACTAAGGTGCTGATAGTTCTCCATTTGCTGTGAATAATCTTACTATTGGCACAGTAATTCTGCCAGGTCAGGCATTGCCATCCTTATAGAAAATTCCCAGAGAAGCAGAAGAAAGCCTGTGCTAGCCACCCGCAAGACAACATGCTTTCACATTTCTTCTTGTGCAGGCATGTCTGCTTATTATATCTTGTCTTCAATAAAGAAGTCATAGCCTGCAAAATGTCAAAGCTGACTGACATTTATTTACAGGAACATCAAGATAAAAGGAAAAACATAGGAAATTGGAAACTGCACCTGAATGAAAATTTACATAGTGTGCAAATGTCAGTGCAAAATCTGAGGTTTGAGTGCTGAGACTTTGAGGATGCTGACTACATCCTGGAAGCACTAGGCACTCTGCAGAACTAGTTCCTTGAGCTGTTAACCAGAAAAGAGACTGTTAAACTATAACCAGAGCCACTTCCCTCTGTTTCCATTTCTCCGTGTCCTACCCGAATGCTCTCATAGGTTGCAGCAGCTCTCTCAGGGTCATTATCATGAAGTTTAAAAGCAAATCCCGTTTCCACCAGTCCTGGAGATATACACTGGAAAAAAGCAGAGCACATCCTAATAGGATTTGTAATTCCCCTTCAGTTAAAAAATAAATAAAAGAAAGGAGAGAACACTTTCAGCACTAGAAAACCCCCCAAAAACCCCAGCCCCCTTTCTACTGTTCTTCCCTTTTTCTAGAGGAACAGTTTAAGAGAGCAGACTTTGCTTTCGTGAGTACTGTGGCAGGTACCTCTGGGGGCATGGCGATGGGTACTTCCCTCTTCATGCCCCAAAGGGACAGAGAAGCAGAGAAATTGATGGAAAAGCTTGCAATACAAATTAACTTTTGGACACATTACTCTTGAGATGCAAGCTCTGCATGAGAGCAGACAGCCCAGCCGATTGCCTCCCTCTGGCTGTCATGAGACCCCCCTCGCTCCTGGACAAGCAACCGCCCACTTCGTGCATCCAAAAACTTTATTCCCTGCTGCGCCTTCTGACCCCCAGTCCCTCTCTGCCTGGGAAAGAGAGGTGGTCAGGGACAGCTGGCCACAGGACTTGAACGTTCCCAGCATGCTGAGCACTATTTTTGCATTTCCTTGCCTATTTTCCAAAGGGAAAACCTCTGCCCCATAACCCCTGTCAGCTCTCTACCACCAAAAGCAGGAGAGAGGAAGAGCCCATAGTACTCACTGTAGCTCGTATATGAGTCTTTGCTTCTCTGAGTTCTTGCCTCAGCCCCTCCGTAAGGGCTGTAACTGCGTACTTGGTGGCACTGTAAAAATGCACCACGGACTGTGGCACAACACTGTGGCCGTTCATACTGAGAACAGAGCAGAAAGGAAAACGCTGAGAGGTGGGAGGCAAGCAGTGTCGTGAGAAGAAACCAACAGGATGTTCAAACCACTGTAATGAATACAGAGAGGCTGACATGGTGGCTGCACAAGGAATTCCCCTCTCCTGCAGGGAATGCATGCTACCAGAGGCTCTGCCCGCCACGGCTGTTTTCTGGACCTGATAAAGAATTTTCAATCTTTAAACTTGCACCATCACAAGTGTTTGGCATTATTCTTTTCTCCATTGTTTGGTCTTCTTTGCATTTAGACCAGCAGAGATTATAAAAAGTTTGAAAATCAACTCTCACAATCCTTGGAAAACCCCTTCTTGGGCACCATCAGCACACTCCAAGATTAAAGCTCCACTGCTTAAATCCTCTCTGTGAGGCGGGGAGAAGGAAGCTCACATGGTTGACCCCGCATTGCCCCCCTGCGTACCTGTTTATGTTAATAATATGCCCATCATCGATGTTTCTCTCTTTCATGGACTGGTAGGCCTCTCGGGTGCAGATGCTTACAGCCATCACATTGACCTGAAGGATGAGAAAAGGAGAAGAAACTAAGACTACCAGCCTTGCCTGGCACCCTCCCACTTGCTCCCTGCACGTGTGCAACCATGGATTCAGGTTCCATTCCCTGAGCCACGGCAATTCCCACAAACACCAACAGAGGGAAATGCACACATGCACACCGCATGCCCCCCCATCAGGCTGCAACCACGCTGGGGCTGCTGCAACAAGGGCTTTGGGCAGGACAGGCACAGATACCCAGTTTTGTGAGACAGCCTTGGCCTCTGCCACAAATAGACTTAATCGTTTTACAGACATGAACGAGGGCAGAGTGCAAGGTAAGGGAGAACAAACCTGCTTCCCCACAGTCAGCACGCTGTCCAGGAGAAAAAGTTGTTTATTTTCTACAGCACTAAGCACACTGGAGTTTGGGCAGCTGATAGGACACTAAAGCAGGTAATTAGGTCAGCTAGTTAACGAGGAAATCCCCAGATACTGCCTGACAGAAAGCCAGGCGCTCAAAGGCGCTGCAAACCACACGGCCAGCAAAGGGTTTCCTGGGCACAACCGTAGCCAAAAATCACACCGTGCCACAGGGAGGACCAGAGTAGGCAAGTACTCTGCAGGCATGAAAGCCACCGATCTGTCACACTGTCTCGTAACATATTTCTCAGCCCTAACTGGATAAGCCAAGGAAGAAAGGACACAGCAATTTATCTAGTCCTTTCACACAGGATCCAGAGCTTTCCAGGCTTTTGCTCTTTGGACCAGCACTTGCCAGCACACCATGGCTTGGTTAAACTCAGTCATATCACCTCCGCAATGTGCCACCGCTAATGCGCAGATGCCTTAAGCATTTGCTGACCATAAAACATAGAGTCAAAGTTTCCAAGAAGATGCAGATATAGAAGTTCCCTGAGCTGGAATACAAAGCACCCAGAGGTGTGCGCAAGACTGATGAGCAAGCCGTCTCAGCAGCAGCGCTAATTGCTCGAGTTTGTAGTGATTTAGGTTTGGAAAAGTGGCTGAAAGGTAGGAAGCGTTTGCTGAAGCCCTCTAGAAAGGATGCAATCATTTCAAGGCACGACACACTGGCAGGTCCTACCTAATGGCACGTCACTTTGCTAACTAAATAGGCAGGCCAGACAGGTCTAAAAACACCACTCTGAACTAAATTTGTGATGAATCAAAAGTCAGGTGCCACTATAAATAGGAGAAGCACCAGGCACAAGGCCATGTGGAGGGAAGGCTACACGAGAGGGCTGGCTGTGAAACTTATAAACAAGAATGGGGCAAGCTAATTAGGACTTGCTAGCCCAAAAGGATGTGCAGGAGAAGAACATTAGTTTGGAGACCAGAAAGTAAGGGGCAGAAAGAGATGGATTTTAGAGATGTAATTACTGAGCAGCATACAAAGGATGGGTGGGGTCAGCTGAAGGATCTTCTGGTCACTGCTTGTGTCTCAGTCATTACTTCCCGTTCACTACGAGACACCACACTTGGGAGTTTTTGTCTTGGCGATCGATAAATAGAATGCTTATCTGATCTTGGAGCCTTCAAGCAACACATCAAGTAGAGTCACCATTATCGTCCAAGTGCACTTTGATTGAGCACATAGTCACTGTGGATATCTTGGTCATCATACCTGGAAGTACAGAACTAAATTCCCTGGCACCAAGTTGAAGATTTACCTTGGCTGTGCAAGGAAGAAAGTTAGCAGATAGGTCCACAGAAGTGGCACCTCAGCACTCTGAACTGAAGCCCAGAGCAGGCAGGGCGGCCAAAGTCTTGGAGATTTCACAGTGAAGTGGTCAAGAGAAGTGGGAGTAACTCGCTCCAGTCTGAGATAGTAACCAAGTGAGGAGCCAGTCCTTTCAGATATGGATCTGGGCCACTATTAGTATAAAAAGCCTTCCCGACAAGCAAAATCCCTGCTTTCCTCCCTGCTCCAAGATGCCCTGAACCTGCCAGGCACCGTGTCTTCAGTGCAGCAAAGCTCCCGTATTCCACTCCATCTCCATAGACCACTAGAGGGTAACATCAGCCTAAAGCCTGAGACCCAGCTCCAACACTGTGAATCATGCTGAGCAGTGCTCCCTTGCGTGGGTAGAGTTACAACATTTTGACAACTACTGGCAAAGCAAGCCCCTAATCAACAGCCCCATGGGAAAGTCCAGAGCCTGTACGATAAGACACCGTGGTACAACAAAACAACTGGCTGAAGGCAGCTGAGTTGGGATGGGATTGCTGCCTTTTTCTGATAGCACCCACAGGATTTTGGGGGGAAATCCCATTTCAAAACATAGAACAGGCACTCAGGAACCTAAAAACATGCCTGGAAAATGAGCGAGTCTTAGGACTGCATGACTTTGAGAAACAATCTAAAGGTTGTTGTTACAAATATCCAACGCAAGACATTTTTCAGCTTTGTTCCTATTTTAAGAACAAAAGGTTCAAAGGTCCCTTAGCAAAGATGGCCAACACATCTGCGCTCTGCTTCGCACAGCACGCTGCACAAGGCAGCCGGTCCGTGACTGCCGCGTGTGTGTGCTAATGCAATAGAAACAATGAAGGCACATTTTCTAGTAATTAATGAGTTTCAACTGCCAGGTTGGGAGAACATAAAAGATCCTGTTCCTGGAAGTGCTGAGTATTTCACTTCCCAGAATCAGCCTTTTCTAAGGCATCAAAATCAGTATCTCAGATCCTAAGAACACATAAAAACATAGGTTACAGAGAACATAACTCTGCACAGATGGTATATAAAAGCAAGAACAGAGCCTCGCTGGTCAATGAATAATGCCAAGAGGAATCAAACCCATTTAACGTCTAGAGGAGCAAGAGGATGTGTGCTGCAGTCCTTTGTGCCTTGAACAGTACAAACAGTTCAGCTTGAATTCCTGGCTAGAAAGGTCAGTAGGTAAAACACGAAGGAGCTGTTCAAATCCCAGAGTCTGCAGTCTGTGTACACAGCACCCAGTCCCGGCTACTCCCGCGCGGATCAGGGACGGCTGGAGGACTTTGCTCCAGCCTCATGTCAAGTACAACCTCACAAACAGGTAGAGAGAAAAGGGGGGAAGCTATGAAACAAAAGATGACGGGCTCATAACCTGCCTGTGATAATGCGCTCCCTCCTGCACACACACTGAATTTCCTGGCTGTCCAGCGCTGGGCTCTGCGTTGCTGTAAAGCCACGGAGACACAATTTCTAATGTGAACAATTTCTCCTGCAGCCTAGGGAGAAGTGGCTTCCCCCTTGGGAATAAATACCAGACAATAAGGAACTAGAAAATTAAAAAAAGAGGAGGAATAAGTAAATGATAACATGATTTTGACTGTTAGATGTATAGCAAGAAATTTTATGGATTAGGTATACTGAGAGGGGAGCCTGGAAGGAGAACGGGCCTCAAAGCTCATAAAAAATGCATGGAAACAAAAATCAATTTACCAAAAAGAAAAAAATGCCTTTAATTTAAAGCTCTAATGCCTCCCAAATCGATAGATCGATGGCTGTTTAGAAACTTATCCTTTCTTGCAGCCCAGAAGCACACTGAAACTCTCCAGCAGCATCTCTCAAACAGTGCTGCTCACTAACACCTTTCTCCGAAGGGACCTTTGGAAGAATGCTGCCTGCTCCTGCTTGGCTCTGCAAAGCCCAGTGGCCCGTGAAAGGCGCTGGCAACCTTCCCCTGACCTGACCCTCCGAGAGCTTCAGAGCATGTAAGAGAAATGGGCCCAGTGAGTGTTTCCCTGGGGCTGGCGTGCCACAGCGGGAAGAGCTGTCACTGCAGATCCCTCCCCACACCGGCACCTGCCCAGCCACGGCACGCTCGGAGAGCGAGACTTCCAAGCAGGGAGGTCACAGCTACAAAACAGAGGCACACAGCAAAAGGAAAAAACCCTGAGCTATTTCTGCCGCTTACCAACAGGCTAAAAAGCCAAGCCCAGGACTGTCAGGCGGCCTAGGCTGAGGTGGGTGAAGCACTTGGCTTTGGAGGGTCCCAGGGTTTCACCTTCACGTTAGAGGTGCAAGTGTTATTCAATTACACACAAGCTAAGAGCAAACTCACCAGCTGGTGAGAGGAAAAAAAATCTGCCAGTATACAAAGAAAGCTTGGATGTCTCAGTCTGTTCCTAGTGCTACAGCAGCATTTTTGCCAAGCAATTGAGAGCAGATATAGCCATATAGATCACCTCTGGAATAAAACATCCTGGTTTCCTAACACTGCCCTCGTGGAGTCACCACCCTATCCATCACCCCGAAGCAGCTCCAAAGGGTGCACACAGTAACCAACAGAGAGGGACCCCACAGGCTCCCAAACTTTGAGTCACTGTAAATACCCACACAGGAGTCTCCAACAGGACAATCCCTGCTCCAAAAACCTTTGTCCCTAAAAGCAGTGGAAAGCAAGACAAAAGGAACACTGCCACCTGAGCAGCCAGGGAAGGGAGCACAGAGAGGAGAAGGGCTTTCAGCTGGCAAAAGCCAGGCGTTCACCCCAGGCTGCCCACCTTACAAAGGTCACAAAAACAAAGAAAAATGAGTGCGAGGGGCACACAGCATTCACAGAGGCAGCCACACAAGACACAATGACAGCGACCAGGACAAGCAGTTTACAAGGCACAGGCGACCCACAGGGCCAGGCTTGCAGTGAGACAATGCTGGGAAGTGCCCTGCTTTACACCGGCTCAGCCTCAGCTACACTTCACTTAATTTTCTTTAAAGATTCCATGGCAACCGGGGACTGGGAGATGCGGCTGTGCAGTGACCCAGGCTGGGCAACCCACAAAAGCCTGGCTGGGTAGACAAAGCTGAGCTGAGCTTGCTTTGGCTGCAGTCACAGCAGCCAGCAGTCCAGCCAAAATCCTAACAAGAACTTAATTAGCCAGGATACAGCAGTTCTGGCCCTGGCAGCAGGAGTCTGAGGCCTCATTGTGCCTCTCTGTTTTGCTACACACATCCCTGGAAACTGCTGCTGGACGAGCAGCCACCGGCTGCCACAGGAGCCAGTAGATGCCAGCGGACTCTGCTGTCAGTTGAAGTGGCCCCAAGTCTGCAGCTTTGAGCAGTGTTTCAAACAGACGCCTTTTCCTTCATTAGGACAAGCCCTCACAGCTGCTGGAGGTGCTACAAGGCTTACTTAAGGCCATGAGTTCGACTCTGAGGACACCACTTTCATGCACAGAGGTAGGTAGTATAGAAGGGGAAAATCACCTTCATGGAAAACTCCTGTATCAGTATCTCACTGACCAGAGCTGCAGGAAAGACAGTATAAAGCAGCTGTAGCAAGGGCACACAAACTGGCCTGGGGTCCCACAGCCATGGCAGCCACTGTTTTGTGCAGGAAAGGGTCATCACATAATGACAAAAGATGGTGAAGTCCCAAAAAAGATGCACAGCAGCATCTCAGAAAAGCAACACCAAGGGACAAGCGCTGCTAGTAAATGGCACGGACCACTTGTGCATACTCTCATTCAACATATGAAACTGTCTCATTCACACCCAGCTCTAACCAGATTATGGGCAGAAAATTAAGCTATAAAGACAAAAAGCATTACAGCTTTTTAAGCCAAAAAGAATCTGCCCATTTTACAACCCACTGCTACAACTAACAGGATTAGCTACAAAAGCCAGCACTTGGTATTCAATTTCCTATTTTATTGAAGGAAAAAAAAAAAGTGAGGCTCATCACCGTTTAGAAAGTCATTGAGCTAAAGGAAAAAACGCTACTGAAGGTATTGAGTGTTTTCATACTCCAGGGGTGAATGCATGTGGCTCAGCAGTGCATGATGTCTTTCCCGTTCCAAATCAGCAAACCCGGGCTGTGCAAGAACCAGATGGGAAGCAGGTCCTCAGCTCTGCATACATGAAGATGGGGACAACAGTGCTGGCAGCCAGAAGAAATAAAAATCAAGCACAGTTCCCACTCTCCCAGCGGCACTACTCACGTCTATCATCGTCCGCCAGCCTTCCGTCTTCCCCGAGAGCAAGGGCTCCGGGCGAGCCAGCCCCGCGTTGTTGATGCAGACATCAACTCCTTGATGAAGGGTCTTGATGGCGGAGAACATTGACAGGATCTCCTCTTCATTGGACAGGTCACACTTGTATGGGATGAGGGTCCCCGGATAGCCGGCACTCTGGCATTCAGCTGCCAATTTCTAGGCAAGAGAGAAGAAGGAAGAAAACAGCCATCAGTCTCCTCTCCTTGTGGAGCAGCTTATCCAGCCATTGGCTTAGAAATACACCCCAGGGCTAACAAAACAGAGCAGCTTCCTGGCGAGGCCGTCTTAAGAGCAGGCGCTAGGGAAGAATCATTGTAAATGCTAATAAAGAAAAAAGGAATATCGATATACACAGGAGTCTGAGCGCTTCAGCCTTTAAGTTATTAAACCAGGGGACACATTCTGTGCTCACCCATCACCTCAGGCGATAGAGGTCGAGGTGAGCAGGTGCTGGCAAAATACAAATAGATGCTGCTGTGGCACCAGGCTGCAGTCTGTCACACTGCTGCATGGATAAAGGACGCGCAATCGCATGCCTGACAATTCCTCATTAGCCATTACCAACAATTATTGCAAGCATCCAGATCTTTTATCAGACTAGATGCTATAAAACAAATGAGAGGCCAAGGGCTGCTGCTGGTCGCCTGTGTTAATGATGCGGCAGCCACCGCACCAGATCCTCTGGAGGATGCCCTTTACCCCCTGATGCTAATGACAAGCAGCATCTCATCTCTGATGTGTCATATTAGCGACAGTGACAGCTTCCAGTGCGAGGCGAGAGCCATGTGATGTCTGGTTTCTGCGGAGAGATGGACTCTGGCTACAAATGTCCACCAAATGACTCGAACGCCATCACCCGCGGCGGTTTCCCCAGCGTGACATTTCAGCGGGTGCAATAAAGCTCTCCTCCTGCCAGAGGCAGCTTTCCCACTCCTCCCAGCTCCTTCTTGCATACCAAGGACTGCAATTCACAACTGGTTATAAAAGGAGGAGGGAGGCCCAGCATAGAAATCCCCTGGCTGGAAGCAGATGATGCAGGACGGTAATTGCACACCAAGGTGGCTGCCCAGCAGCCTGGCCCCAGCCGAGCTTGGAGCAGAGTGCCTGTCCTGGAGCTCACCCAGCCCCAACCTGAAATAAGGATGCAAGGAAGCCAGGGCACCAGCCACAGCACCCCAGCACACCCAAAACACCACAGAGGAGCTCACGCTGGAGGGATGCTTATCTTTTTTCTTGCTATGATGTGTAGCACCACCTCCCAAATTGGTCTAGCACCTCCTGGCTGAGGGCACACGGAGAAATTCCCACATTTTGGAGAAGGTAGATGCTGAAAGCAGCCCCGCCATCTGTACTGACATGGGGAGGAGCCCAGAGAGCCATGCTGGCCTCGGACACTGCTGGCTCTAATGAAAACAGTGATAACCCAGAGCATCCTTCCTCCCAGGGCAGTGAGCAGGGTCCCCTGTTCCCCTCAGCAGAGCTGCTCTTTGGGCAGCGTTTTTCCCCTCAGAACACCCAGCACTGGTGACATTCCCAGAGTTTGCCAGCCAGCCCAATGCACGAATTCTGAAATAAACATTAGACAAAACAAAAAAAACCCCCACGTAACACAAGGGAAAGTGGAAAGGGAAGAAAAATATTGGAGACAGCAAGGCACCTGTTCCCCCAGCGCAGGCTGGCAGGAGAGCTTGAGGGGCTACATCAGTTTGCAAACACCACAGGACCTGATGAATGCCAAACCAAAGCACAGCCCCAGCTCCCATCCAGCTGGCCTCAAACATTTGCCATCCAGGTGATCAGATACCTGCACACCCAGGAAACCTTCAAGTCCTGGTCCCTGGAGTGCTGTTAGAACCAGCTCTGCTTCCCAGACAACACAACACAGGATGGCTGTGCCCCAGGGTAACAAGGAGGGCTGGCAACCCAGCAAGATGCCACAAGTCTTAAAAGGGGAAAAAAGTCCACTTAAACATGTAAAGTGGCTCCAAATTCCATAGCATAGAATGCTCTTCCACAGTGGCTTTTTCAATGGCCAGGTTTCACACAGAGCAGGGCTGAGCATTGTCTGTGGGAGTGGGACAGACAAACAAGTCAGGACCTCCAAATCCCTCTCTGCACACCAAGCGCGTTCATTTTAATTACTCTGGGGCAAGTGGCTCTGTTCAGTTAATGATTTTTCAACCTTTCTCAATATCTAAGACCACCACAGAGTTGGTTCAGGTCCCTGAACAGTAAGTTCAAGCTTTTCTGCTTTACCTTTCAGAGCAGTCCACAGCTCTCACAGAGCACAAGCTCAAACGAGCCCAGGTCTCATGGTCCAGAGCCACCCTCCCTTCTGGGTGCCACTTCAGTGAAGGCATTGCAGTAACACAAGAATTATTATTATTGTTCTCACAGCACCAAGTGAGAAGGCGACAGACATGCTGAGTTCAGCCCAGAGATCGATACATCCCAACAGCATCGCGCTCCCTGGAGAGCTCTGCTTGGGCTGAGCTAGACAATATTTCTGCCCGCTGGAGAACAAGGGTGCCCCTGGGACTGAACGGTACCTCTCTGTACCCTCCCGGAGCTGGTTTCATTCTGCTGTACAGGCAATCTTGGTAATTATGTGCTGATAATGGAAGAAAAATATATACTTTCTAAAGATCAGAGTACACACTTGAGAAAACAGCTGGGGGGAAAAGTCTGCAAGAGGAGCATTTCAAAAATTAAAAGCAGTAGGAAGGGCTGCTGGAAGGTGCTGAACCACTCCAGGGACAGGGACTTGTTCCTGCAAAGATACAGAAGGCAAAAACAGGGAAGGGGCCCTCAGCACCAAGGTGACAGCTTCAGAAGTCTCTCCATCCCACTGCCTAAACTCGAGCTCTCCACTAAGGGATCCATCCTATTCAGTATTTGTGAAGTACCAGAGCTCATGGCTGGGAGTACGGTCTTACTTTGCTCTTGGAAGAGCACTGATGCCCTGGCACCTCCTGTAAATCCCAAACTGTGTTGAAAGCTGAGTCGAATTATCTTTTCAGTAGTGCCTCCAGTTGTCACTGCTGCTGTCAGTGTTTGTTGCAGGTAAAGCGGGTGTTGCCTTTCAAATTTAACGTATTTACATGCAGAAAGGAAAAGTAGGGCACCCATCATGTCCCGAGGCTGAGCATCATGGTGCATCCCAGAGCCGAGGGGAAGAAAGCTTACAGCTCACGGCAGGAACCAGTCCAGCCCAATTCAGCCCTGCTGAACTCAAATCAAGCAACGACAATGATTTTAAAAGATGAGAAATACAAGCATGAGGGATTGGGGTGAATCTCTTGAAAGAGGACTTGCATCCAGAGAGCTGGCTGGAAGGAAGAAGGGCCTACTGGCATGGATGGGAAAGGACAGACAAGCTCATCTGCAGCCCAGAGGGAAATGCCGTGTTTAATATCGCTGTTTCCATGTTCAGCTGTCACTTTTCACTATCTGGTGACACCTTTCACTGCTCAGCACAGCGCCTCGATGGAGGCAGACAGGGTCTGAACACCATGGGCTGCAGCACAGCAACCCCGACAAAGGAGGAAATTAAACAAAGGGTGCTTTGGCCAGTGGTGGTTGTTGTGGTAGAGCCGCCCATCTTACTTTCTCAGTCAATCTCATTAGCTTATGTCTTAGATACACCACAAGTAAGCTCTTTCTCACTTGGAGAAAGGCTTCTCTGCCACAACGGACCAGAGAAATCAGATACCTCTCAAGATCTTTATTTCCTTGTCTGGTGTCTCGCCACCTCAAACGGGACTCAACATGGATCCTTTCATCTCTCAGACTATGCTTGTGTTAACAAATTCTCTTTGAAAATGAAGTGCCGAACACCACTGACATCCAGGCAGAGCTGAACAAACCATCTATAGAAAAAGAATCATCACAGGCTCTTCAAAGAAATATCAACTGCAGTCAAGTTTGCAAGAGAAGACTTATGTAAAGCAACTCTCTGAATTAGCAAGCTTGCGATATTTTTTCAGAGCATCTGTTAAGTCACTCAATTAATGCTCATTCCTCTTAAAGTAGACTGTGTGTACCATAGGAGGGGAGGGAAGCTGTTTTTCCAGATTTCATAAAGACCTCGAGAGTGACCACATAACACAGCACCACTACAGATGACTGCCAGTACACCTCCAGCAGTTGGAGATGAATATTTGAAACAAGACCTGAGCATCTCTCTACCACATCATTATCACTGGATGTTTGAAAATGGACAGCCAGGTGCTATAGCTACTGGTACAGAGTGGGATAATGCAGCCTAAAATAAAAATAGATACCCTATCCATTAAAACATCTAATGTAGAGCCACTCACTGCCATGGACACAAGCCCTCCCCACCTGTAATTCTGATACACTACCCAGCACAAACACAGTACACGGTAAGTTCTGTGGCACCCGTGGAAGACCAGTTTTCCACAAAGGGCATCTAAACTACTCGTGTGATGTAACGAGCCAGTCCTGCAGTGTGTACGAGACACGCAGGCTGTGACGTGCCTCTTGCTTAGACACCAATTTTTCCATTGACATCACTGTGATTTATCTTGGCTTCCAGCAGCGTTGGATAAATGAATGAGCAAATGAAAACAACACCTACCTACGTGTAAGTAAGGCAAAGGAGAATACCTGGCCGTACTGCTTACTATATACTATTTATTTGTCTGTTTTTTTAAAGGTACAAAAGGATGCCTTGTATTTATGGGACATTTTCCCTATGTTAAGAATATATCAGTTCTCCCAAGAAGGGGTTAATGCCCTTTGTGCCTACAACACTTGGAAAGGGCACAGTGCCATGCATTTAGTTTCAGACTTGGTAAAAAGGTTTTGGAAAACTAATTGATATAAACATTTAAAGGGACTCCTAACGGGAGGGAAAAAAGGAGAGAGTCACGTAGGGCTTTATTTGGCAAACCATCCTATTAACTTCAGACACATTTAGTCCAGGGAGATTAAAGCCAGAAGAAACCATTAGGTAATTTTTAATCTGACCTGCTATTCATCACAGGTACTTGCATTCTACTGATTTAGCTTATGCTTAAATACATAGCTGTACCAAGAAACCAACTGGAAAGGAACCAAAGTCACCCCAATTACTTTTGCTGTCTCAAGGAAACGAAGGAGAAAAATCTTAACGAACAGCATCACAGTTGTGAAAGAAAACTAGGGACTTACAAATCCTTTCATTTTACTGATTGGCAAGTTTGAAGCTTCTTTTAATTAAGATTTAATGCCAGTGCAACAGCATAATAGAGGAAGAGCTACACAGCGAATAAAGCACTAGACTGGGCTTTATTTCCATAGTCTGCTCCGTGACCACGGGCAAGATTCAGAGCTGCTTCCCCATGTGTAAAATGGAGATAATCATGCTGAGCCACTTCGTAAAGCTGCTGGGTACCTGAGGCTTTTTGCCCGGCTTCAGGTGCCCAGACAGGGCCTCCATGGGAGTCTAAAAGGAGTTTCCAAATGAATGAAGTGTAAAGTGATTCTCCTTCCTTCCCTGAGCTTTAAATCGATGGCTTTCACTGATTGTTTGCTGATTGCTGCTCCTTAGTTCAGATCTATATCTGTTCCAGGACAGAAGGCAGACCAGTGGGGATGGGAAAGCTCAGAAAGTGAGGTATAAATGGCAAAGCAAACGTGCAGTAATCGTTTGGGGCAGCAATACCAAAATCAGTAGAGAGGAAGGACTAGCACCAGTCTCAGACCATTTACCTGAAGCACATCTGAAGTGAAGGTGCCTGATCAGGGAGACCGAACCTTTCAGACCGCTCCAGAAACCCACCCACCTCTCGGCACAGACAATTAAAAGGCGACCAAAATTCAGAAAAAAAATTAAGCCCCTGTATGTATTTTTTTCACCCCGTATCATTCTAAATGCACAGGCTTCTCAGTGCTTACAAAGACTCATAGGTAGCACACAAAATCCACACTCATAAAATAAATAATCCAGAAAAATCAATTCTCATGTCATGGAAGAGAAAGGAATAAAACCCTAGGGAACCTCTTGGACTTATTTGTTGTTTATGAGCTTCTAGCAGTGAGAAGCAGAATGTGGAGAAGCATCTAAAGAGTATCAGTCCCAGTCAGGTAGTCGTGACTGTGGTCACCATCAGGGCTACAGAGCACGGCACTCCCACCCAGCTCTTCACACTCACGGAGCTGTCGTGACTTACGATACCCACCAGAGACAGCATAAAATGACACCTTGGCAGATCCCTGCTATCATCTGTCTGGGACATGTCCTGGATGCTACCCAGCCTCTGGACACTGAACATCAACCTGTCTTTTGCCCACGAAACCTGTCCCACAGTCTCCGTAGGGGCCAAGTGGCACCTCCTGCCTGTGGGTGCAGTGCAGCCACTCAGCCTGTTTCACCCCAGGCACTGAAGCCAAGCTAAGCTGGGCTCTGCTTGAGTGGTCATGCCTTCCCAGTACCTATAATTGTCTTCCTAGAGTGCTCCAGACTCACGTTGCTTTTTTGCAAACCCTCTCTGTTCCCTGCACTTTTTCAGTAGTTAAACATCCTTTTTTTTTTTTTTCCAAGCTCACTTAATTTTAAATTTCCAGTGTCACGCACACAAACCAAATCACCCCATTTACACTGCCCTGAACGTCCCTGCTACCTTAAGGCATTCGAACAGTCGCTCCCTACGTCAAGGCTGAAGGCACTTGTATTTTTTTAGTGCTTGCTCAGATCACGTTGCTGCGGGCTGGCGTGGGGGAGGAGGAAACACGCTGCTCCTACGATGACAGCTCATTAGAGCAATCTCTCCTGCTTATTCTGAGGTACAACTATCCTACAACAAGCATCATAGGTGCCTGCCTGCTCTTCAGCTCCAACGTGCATAAAGCAGGTTCCCACGCAGACACGTAGATGCTTTCCTTCCTCAGAGAAAGCCCGTGCTCTTATTAAGACTGAAGCTGCTGTATTGCAGCCACCCGCAGGCCTCCACCAGCCCCTGGCTGCCTTCGCAAGCAGGGTGCAAAGACCACGGAGCTCCAAGACACCCAAGTGCCTGCACACAGCAGACCCAGCGGTCCACGCATCGCAGGCTGGATCGCTGCCCATGCAAGCACAGATTTCCAAGGCAACCTGCAAACACGCCACTCAGAGGGCAGAGCCGAGCCTCAGCTTCAGCCTGACACCCTCAGATCACGGCACACGCCTTCTGTGTCATCTCCGCTGCAGGCGAGCACACCTCCCCTGCACTCAGGGAGTCAAAAAATATATTTATTTTAATTAAATCAAATGCCACCTAATCTTGCAGCAGAGAAGGGCTGAGATGCCCACTAATCCCCTGAAGATCTAGAATGGGATCAGAGGTCCATGGAAACCATCAGCATGTGCCCACCCTGAATAACCTATGTTGAACCCGAGGATAACACCATACCCCGTGGGTAGGACTCCTGAGGCCAGCCAGGACCTCTTCTGAGCTCTGTCACAAGCTCACTGAAGGCTTTCCCCCTTCCCAGCCCCAGGATCCCACCTGTGAGACAAAGCAGCAGTAGATGACAGCCCACCAGTGCGGTCTGAGCTCCGGGGCCCAGGAAAACCTGAGCATCCCATTGTGGCCGCTGGGCTCCCAGAGCTTGGCCAAGCCCTTCACCTCACTGCGTCACAACTCGCCGGCAAAGCGCCCGCCGCAGTCACCAAGAGCGTTGTGCCAGAACAGCAGGTCCCCACCGCCAGCCCAGATGGGCCTTTTCTCCTCTCAACACCCCAGAGCGCAGCAAAGCTGGCAGCGCTGGGTGTTTTCCCACTCTCGCCCAGCGCCATCCGCACGGCAGCAAGCGCTCCCGCAGCGAGGGCACGGCGACAGCCGCAGCCCCACACAGCTCTGTCATCGGCTTCTGTCCTGCGCCGGTGTAATCCCCAACGAATCCTCTTCTGAAAAGACAGATTAACGCACGCTGGCAGACGAGCGGGCCTTCCCACACCCGTTCCCAGTGCTCCCCAGCACCAAAATGCAGCTGACGGGTCCTGAATTTTAAGGCACCCCAGATTTACGTCCCACTGCCGAGTGTGGTGAAGGCTCCCGCGCACCCCAGCCGTGGTCAGAGCAAGCGGCAGCGACAGCGGGGAGTAACGCTGCCATCGCAGCTGCAGGTGCCGCGATTAAACATCTGTAGCGACGCCAACGTCGCCGGCCGCGGCGAGCTCAGCGCCGCTCGCTGCTACAGCGATGCTAATCCCCAGTTAAGCTGAGCAGAGCTGCAGCTGAGCTGCACGAGCCTAAGGAGCAAACTGCAGGACCTGCAGCTCCTCTGCTCCTGCAGCACCACGGTCCCGTTTTACCCTGCAGACCCAGGCGGGTGCAAGCCCATCCAGCACCAACCAAGGCAAAACAATTACTTTGTCAGCCAGAAAATTACCATTAATGCTTCCCACATGGACACCGACAGGCACGAGGGTTAAAGCTCGACTCCGGCACAGCCAGTACTTTCTGCAGAGCTATTAACAAGCCCCAGGAAATCCAACACTGTATTTACTCCCTAACGCTGTGCCCGGACCTCCCTGCCCCATAAACCTAAAAAACAGATCAGAAAACCCCCTCCCTGTCTGAATGTGGCTCCGTGCAGCCCTCCCACAGCCCCAGGGCAGCTGCCGCCAGGTTTTGCATAGGGAAACTGAGGCACAGGACAGCTACAGGATCTGCCCCAGTGCACGGGAAGGCAGAGGCAGAACCAGAACCCCTCCACACCTCCAAAACCCCAGGAAAGGCTCAGTTATTACCTATTTTTAGGGCTCTGAGCACAGCATACCCTGGTATTGCTGCTCTACTGCAAAGCCAACGGGAACAGAAGAGAAGCAGAGAGAGGCTGCTGCAATAAGACATTTTTAAAGGACATTTTGGAGGGAAGGAGGATGAAACCAACCCGGTTTAAAAGTAACCCTTCCCCCATGCACCTCCTGAGCTTCAAGGCTGAGGAAAACCATCATAACAGCAAAGCATTTGTTCCCAATACTCAGGTCAGCAATTACAGGATCTCTCGTATTTAATCACGAAAGGCTCTGGTCAGGGACAAATGGCAATAAAAGCACCTCAGGGGCCTTGAGTACCCACCATCCCGGAGGCAAGGCCTTCGTCAAACACTAAACAAGCCCTTCCAGAGCCCAAGGAGATTTTGAAGGTCATTCATTTACATGGAGACCGTGCCTTGGGATTTGCCTGCCTGAAGCTGCTGCCCCTCCTGCCTTAAATATACAATTTATTGGCGTGTTGCGCAGCCCAGCAGCACGGCCCGAGAGCCACGGGTCCAGGGGAAGGGGAGGTGGGGAGCGATGAGGTCCACAACAAGCATTGGGGACAGCAGCTCATCCACTTTGAGTCAGAACGTGCCCACAGCCTCGGCCGGGCTGCCCGGCAGATGGGAGCCAGGCACCAAAATTCATGCCTCTCATGTTCAGCCACGAATAGCTCGCTTTAAGTCACAAGATTAAGACAACACAGGCAGAGAGGTGAAATCAGTGGTTTTGGCAATGCCCCAGCTGCAGGGCAGACGGACAGAGCCCACTGTGGACACCCGGCACTGCAGGGACATCCACAGCTCAACCCCACCAACAAGACACCCGCTGGGGGAGGCCAAAACTTGAACCAGCTGACCTGCATGTAATGGAATTAAATTCCACTTTCAGGTACTATGAAACAATTTAGCCATTAATTAACTGCCTTGGAGCATTGAAGGAGTTGAGACCCCCCCTTGACATCTCACAGCCCGGACAGCGATCGGTGGAAGGGATCAGCCAGCCTCCAGACGGCTACTTGGGATGCTCAGCTCCCATGAGGAAGGCTCGTCTGCTTCATCCTCCTCCCACCACCACGGCGCTGCTTGACGAAGAGGGCACTCACCTCTTCAGAGATCGGGCTGCTCGCGTCTGCAGTCGATAGCTCCAGCTTATCAAAGATGATTTCTTGAGCAAGATCTAACTTTGACAAGGCAGTCCCTGGTTATAACTGTTACCTTTGATCGATAACTGGCACAAATGCATTAGAATTAATTGGTTAAGCATTGTATTTTAAATCACTTTCGTGGCTTCCTGCACATTTCACTCACTGCACCCCAAAAAAAGACAAAAAGCATTGTTGTAAGAACACGACATCCATGATTAAGTCTCTCCAACACCTTGCAGCAAGCCATTGCCCATGGGTCCCCAACTCTGCTCGCTCATCTCCACAGCCTGGCGTCGTGCTGCTCCGGCAGGTGGGGCAGTGGGTTTCTCCTTTGCCATCCTGCCCCTCTTAGCTATTTCCAAGAGCAACGTAAAGGACAGCAGGAGCCAACTGCCTTCCCGCTGGAAGAGTCTCTTCTAAGGGGTAAATCAACAGCATTTGGGAGGTGTTGGAAAAAAATATAATATCAATTTAAAGAAAAAAATAATCACAAAATAAGTGACAGATGCCCCTGGCCACCCTACAGCAAGGTCTCAAAGGAATGAATGAGCTGCTGGAAAATTTCCAGCAAGACTGAGTGCAGCAGAACCAGGTGCTGCCTCACCTGAAGCCGGTGGGATTGCCCCAAGCAGAGCTTTTCCCAGCCCCCACCCTCAATGGCTCCAGCCAGGCCTGCAGGAATGCACTGCTCCAACACCGGGGCCAGAAGGAGAACTCAGCCAGCACTTTTGCCATTCCCTACAAATATAAAAATACATGAAATTTTATTATAAAAAAGAGCGGGATACCACGTGTCAACTGCAAATTCTTTGGAAACAGCACCCTAACTCACACCTTCCTGTGCTCCAAAAGAAAGCACTGAAGTACCTCGATGCCTTTATTATGCCTGACCCTACATTTATCACAAACCCTCCCAAGTCTTCCCTCGCCCCAGGAGAACCACACTGCAAAATAAAACGTAAGCCTCAACGCTGAATAAAAGACCAGAGTGATTTGCCAGCCCAGGGGGAAAATGTTTTGTCCCGTGCATGGGGAAACTCTCTCCACTTTTGTGCCGCTGCAAGAAGCCAGATGCTAAATACAAATTTCTGGAAAACATCAGGAAGAAGACAGTGGACGAACCTGGTAGTGAAGCCATCAAAAGCGATGCTCTGCCTTTTGGCTGCAGGATGGAGCGTCTGCGGCTTAACCTGCTATCGTGTCCCAGCTACACTGTGGTGTTATTAAATCACAGCAGGTCTCCTGGCAGGCTGGAGATCCATGTGATCAGTGAGAGGTTCCCTACGAAGGTGATCCTCTAACAAGGAGCAGTTCCCACCAAAGCTTTGTCTTACAGGCTGCTAAAACCTCTTGGCTAATTCATTATGGCACTGATGCTCGTCCCGACTTGGAACACGTGTAGGTATCTGAAGAGGAGAACATACTCGGTAAAAGCACATGCCAAAAAGTTTATGACAGCTGTTAGCACCTCTAGGCTTCTAATTTAAAACAAGCTTTCAACCCAAATCATCTCCTGGCACGCAAAACTAAAATAAAGCTATTTGATTATATTTTATTCCTCGATGTCTGACCATTAGAGTAACTGTTGGATGACCCGTTCGCACTCATGAAAGCAGCACAAGTGGGCAACGCGAGGCTGCTTGTGAGTGAGGACTGCAGAAGGGTCAGCACCATGGTTTAAAGGGTCACAATTACAGAGGGGAAACCCAGCCACCAGAGCCTGCACTTGCCACGCCTGCACCCAGAAAGATGTGACAAAAGCAAAATCAAATCCTATTTCGAAACGATACCACTGGAGTCAGCGGGAGAGCTCCCTCAAGGCAAGCTGAGCGCGTGGCTTTTCTACAGAGCCACTGGAAGAGAAAAATAATAATAATAATAAAAAAGAGACTTTTGCAGGTTTTGTAGGCCATTAATATTTTTATTTCAAAAGTCAAATAGAGAGCACTGGAGTCACGACACAGGCTTAATACCAAAACTGCAACTATGCCATTCCTTCGTTATCTTGCCTCAAGCCCCTATCTGATTTTCCAAGAGATTAAGAAATCTTGACATAGCATTTATTGCCCAAGTTAAATTCCCCACAAGACAACACACTCTTTCAGTCACCAGTTTGCAGCAGGTTGTAAAACCCCCATATAGAGTGGTTCCAGCCACTTTACCTTAAAATGGATGACTAGCGCATAACATTAATGAAAACACATGCCTCTGTGCCACAAAGCAAGAACTGTATTCCTGGTTTTAAACTGTACCATTTGCACGCTTTCCATTTCAAGCTGCTCTGATTCGTGGTTTGGGTTTGCTCCTCCGTACACCGTTATCCACAGAGGTATTTAGAGAATTATTCCAATTTCAATACAGCGACAAGATTTGTCCTGCAGCATCAACAACCACGATGCTCTGACATCTCCTTTATTCACACCTGGCAACACCAAGCCCTCAGCTCTTTCATCTCTCTCTCCCATCACCACGTCCCAGCTCAGAACATCGGTGCCACTTTCCCCATTCCCCCCCTTACGCATGAGCCGCTCTCCCCACCAAGGCTTCCTGCACGGATGCCACCCGGCAGCTCCCGACCAACAACGACTTGGAAGATCAGCAGCCAGAGATAACAGATGAGTGCATTTTGTGGATAGATGTTATACAATAACCAACCAAGGTAAACAACATGCTCGCAGAGCACCGATGGACAGACCTTCCCGTTCCCTTCCTACTGCTCGGAGCATCCCAAGCCCCTCCAGCAGGCAGAACCCCTGCCAGCAGCTCCTAGGATGGGGTCTGGCTGCATCACCCGCTGTGCCAGCCGCAGCACTGGCATCCCCTGCCCACAACACCAGCTCCTGCGCCTCAGAATGGCTTCTTACACCCATGTCCAAAGTCCCAAGTCCCAGTGTGAGCTCAGTAGTCTGAATATCTTCCTCCCTTTTTTTTTTTTTATTTTTTTTATTTTTAAAGAGAAAAAACACAAGGTGAAGCTCCCGGAGGAAAGCTCAGTTATTGTAAACAGCTCTGCTCTGAGGGCATGGCAGGAGCCAGCAAGAAGCCTCATCTGTGCCAACACAAGCATCCCTGGCAGCCAGCTTGAGGTGATGGTCCTGCTCCCGGAGCGATCCTGGCCCACCTCACGCTCCACCACCATCCCCTCCCTGAGCCAGCAGCACCTCTGGGATTCTCTTCCTCTTTAAGGAAAGACGCTTTGCAATAAATAAAACTGGGATAGCAACCGAGCAAAACACAGCCCAGGCACTTACCAAAATAAATGACACTGAGCTGCAAACACAATTTGGTCCTTGGAGAGTTCGGAGGAGAAAGAAGCGAGTAGGGTGTTTAACACAAGTTTTTGAAACACACCAGTCGTAAGAGACTTGTGAGATGCCAAGCACTCCGTACTGCTCGGTACAAGCGAATACCATAAAATCCATGTAAATCACCTACATAAAACGTGATGGCAGTTGTGCATATTCAAATAAAAAGCCAGTAGAAGACTACTGTTTCTTAAGTCTATACTGTATTTTTGCCAGAAAGGTGTTCGAAAGGAAGGCTTTCAGTCTTCAGAAAGGAAAGAAACGCCTCTGTAGCATCAAAGGAAAATACAAATTTCATTGGTAAAGAAACTCTAAATATTTCAAAAGAAAATCCAAAGAAAGGGCAGCATTTGAAATGTTTTTTCTTCCCTTTTTGGAGGGGAATGGGAAACAACAGCATCTTTACAGCATCTTTTACCAGACACTGTGAGGCTACGGCAGCCTCATGGAGCCAGGGAATGAAAGTACATTAAACACCACGAGCCGCGTGTGGGGAAGCCTTTGGAGAGCTTGGTTTTCCCTATAAACCACACTATCAAAACATTGGGAAGTCCAAAATTAGAAGCAAGCCCCAAAGGACAATTAAATAAGCCACATCGGTGTATTTTCTCCTCTCTGCAAGAGATGTTCTTCTAATTCACGCCGAAGAACGGAAGAAGTTGTGTTAATTCCGAGCGTTCCTTTGTTTAGCCCTGCTTCTCTGCAACACCAGCAGTGCCAAAAGCCTTGCTTGCCATGGTTTTTTGGACAATTTATTCTTGGTGTGAATGTTGGGGTTGTCCTGTGCAGGGACAGCATTGGGACTCAGTGATCCTTGTGGGTCCCTTCCAACCCAGGACATTCTCTAGTTCTATGAGTCTAACTGTGCACGGTGAGTCCTTATCACCTGTGCTAAGGCAATGCAAACACTGGATGCTCCCGTAGATCCAGTGGCCCAGCAGGCTCCAACGCACCCCGATTATGATGTTTCAGCTCTCTGATGAGAAACTCTTTCCTCCCTCAGGGGAAACTTCTTAAAAAGCAAATAAGCTTTAGCTTGTGCCAGTGCGAGGTAAAGCCTACAAATGCATCCAACTAGAAAAGGGGATCCCACAGAAACGATTTCTTTGAAGCATCTTTATTTTTAATCCAATGCTGCAAGGTTTGTGACTTTGCTCTAGAGATGCTTGTCATAGGTGTCAAGAGCATCCTCACTTTTAAGCTACGGCTGTGAGGGTTTTGCCTTCGCTCTAGAGATGCTCACTGTAGGGGTCACGAGCACGTTAAGGATTGAAACCTTATTTCAACGTGAGCTCCTAAGAGCATCCCATCTCCAGAACGCCTCTGTGCCAGCAGAAAGCACGGCACATCCCAACCGAGCGGGGTTTTGCATTCCCTGAAATGTTCTGCAGCCGGACCCGCTCCTCGCAGACAGATGTGATTCTGAACCTTGACAAGAGGTAGCCCCCAAAACCACCCCAAAACTGAATGTGCTCCTCAGGCAACTTCCACCTCAGGCGCCAGGAATGCGGGGGGCTCTCCCTCTGGCCGGGGTCTGATACTGAGGGGGAATTCGGGGGGGGGGGGGGGGGGGCATGCCCTGCACAGCCCCGCACAGCCCCTAATCCCCGCACAGCCCCTACAGCCCCGCACCGGCCCCTACAGCCCCGCATCGGCCCGGCACAGTCCAGAGCTGCCCCGCCCGGCCCCGCACAGCCCAGGGCTGCCCCACACAGCCCCGCACAGCCCCGCACCGCACCAGCCCCGCCTCCCGCCGAGCGCTCCCGCCCAGCGAGACCTCGCGGTGCGGGGGCAGCGGCGCGGCCTGGGCCCGCCCCCGGGTCTCTCCCGCCGTGGGGCTGCCCGCGCCCCGGCCGCTCCCGAGCGGTGCCCCCCGGCTCCCCGCTCACCCCGCCCTGGTACCTCGATCTTGTCGACGCTGCGAGCGCACCCCACCACCTTCATGCCGTGCTGCACCAGCGCCCGCGCCACGGCCGCGCCGATGCCCACGGAGGCGCCGGTGACCAGCGCGACGCGCCCGGTCCAGCGTTCCATGGCCCCGGCCCGGCCCCGCCGCCACCGCCGCGCACAATGCACCGCCCGCCCGCCGCGCTCGCCACGCCCCCTGGCCCGCCCCGACCAATGACCGCGCCTCCTGCCCGGTGGCCACGCCCACGGCTGCGCCCCCGCACCAATGACCGCACCCCTGCCCTCTGGCCACGCCCTCGGGTAGGCCCCCACACCGATGACCAGGCCCTCACCGACGGCCACGCCCCCAGAACCGATGGCCACGCCCCCGGTTACGCCCGCACGCCACACCTGTCAGTCACGCCTCGACCACGCCCCCGCAGGCCACGCCCACGTCTCGCCAGCCACTGCTATAGCCACGCCCGCCGCTGGGCACGCCTACCCTGCCTTGCGTGCGCCGAGTGTGCGAGGGCTCAGCCCGCCGGGGGAGGGGGGGCTGCGCTGACTCCGATGGGGGGGGTTTCCTCCCCAAGGTTGGAGGGGACTCACCGGGTTCCACCCCCTGCCAGGGGCAGGGCCTCCGTCCACAGCCCGAAGGCAGAAAGGTGAAATGCTGATAAATGATGTTTTTCGCTTACACTATGCTTGAAACTGAATAAAGTTCAGTTTAAATAAAAAATAACTGGTTAAACGGACGCATTAACTCCTTCTTTCTTACCCCGTGTAACGACCGCACGAGCTGTGCTGTAACCCTGTCCCCGAGTGCGCACCCTGCACCCAGGCGTACAGCCAGGAGCAGCAGGCGGCTTCAATATTTTATACAGAAGTCAAAAAGCCTCCACAAGCGCAACACTGTCAGAGTGTTCGACTCATTTGAAAACAAAATTAAAACCCATTCAAGAATGTATTTTCACATCTGCATTTGTAAAGCATCTATAAAATAACCGAGTGGGGTGCGTACTAACGGAGAGCAATCTCCTTTAAATACGAAGGTTACTTGGGGTTTTGCTTAATTATGAATACACTTGTGACTCGATTTCAACTTGAGCACATGTTTTTTTAATTCCTATATTTTTTGAACTGCACTTTTACAACCACTCGCCTCCATCTCTAGGTACACCCACACCCAACAGCTTCCAGGTGTGGGTGCCAGGGAAGGCAGTTCACATCAGCTAAACACGGCTGCCAGCCACGCACAGCCCTACCACCACCTCCAGTCTGGTCCAGTCTTTTAAACTGCTTTTTTCTTAACCTCCCGCATCCTGTATCTTCACCGCTTATCAAACCACCCTCTCAAATACAAGCCGTACAATTAGATACCACGTATTTAAGAACATGATATGCAAAGGCACTCCTGTTCGGTCCTCCGAATAGAAGTCATTATTTCATTACGGAAACACCAAAGTGGGTTTTGTTGGATTAAGTTCTGATGGGCTCAGGCTTTAAGTCTGCTTTGTCAGGGGAGAAGGAAAAAGAGCCCAGTAGTCTCCTAACTCACCGTTGTCAGCAATTGTCTTGATTAAACGCTAACTTAAGCCCCGAAAACGGTACAGGCTGAATGCTCACAACAGATTTTGTACCGCAACGAAAAGGAATGTGCAGCCACATCAAGACTTATACAGCATGTCCAGAGCATGACGCTGTTTAGAGACACCTCAGACAGCTCCGCAGAGCACCATGCCATGCCGAGGTATTATCCGAGATCATGGAAGTGGAACAGCCACTCGATGCTGAGCAGCACCAGCCAGGTTGGGCACAGTGCCACACTGACACAGCCGGGTATCACCAACCCCACTTGTTTGGTGGGAACGCAAAGATCTCTAACCACCCGGCAGCAGAGAAGCCCACAGCCCGGTGTGATGGTTTTCCCGAGCGCCACTGCAGGACCTGCACTAACCCTGCTCCTACTCCCATGAAGCTACAGACTGCAGCGACAGCTGCGTCACCCAAACACCAAGAATTCAGACTGCGGGGAGGGAGGGTTTAAAGTAGAAACACCTACACCAACTTTTACTATGCATATTAATAAATATTCTTTATTTAAATTTTGCACATTGCGCTGTAACATATTACATCCAAAACATTTTGCAAATGGATGTCTACTTTGTAAAATCTTATATTCAGCTCGTCATTCTGTACAGAATTATAGGTACAACATTACTTTGCCACTATTTTGCTTTTTTGTAAGTCTCACAGTAAGAGAAACATTTAATGAAAAGAGATGGCTTAAATTATAAGAGAGGCTTGCACAGCTACTGAACTAAAGATACAAGCCTGAAAGAACAAAATTAATGAAATCACCTCCACCAGCCTCCCCCAAAAAAAAAACAAGAAAAAAAAGAATCACATTAATTTAAGATGAAATTTTGCCGTAAGTCACTAAATTAAGTTTTTGAAAGAAGGCGCAGTAGTCATCTTGAAAGTTTCAGTGAAAGACAGAGCTATTTTATTGTATTTAGTTCACTCCAGCCGTTGTCAAGCAGCCGCTACAAATGGGCCCCTTGTGATCATTTAAGCGGCAGTATTTATTAAATTTCTCCTTCAGATGCTGTCGGTATTGTTCTCTATTGCTGTAAAAAGACTTGTTGTTTGCCATAAAGGACTGTATTTCATCTTGTGAGATAAACATTTCCTCATCAGAAGTGCATTCAGACTCATCCTACAAAGGAAAACAGGCATTTAAGAACTCGAGCGTTGCCCCTCCTGTACAGAACACCCATCTCGCAACTGTACAGGTTGGTTACAGCTGCTCTGAGCAAAGATGTGGCCCTCGTGTCACAACACCACAAGGCTTAGCTGGCTAATCCAGTCACCTGATTCGCACACAATGCTCTGCTATTTTGGGGGTAAGAGGCAGCCCATACAGTCACAAAATCTACCAGAATAAGGATCAGCGCCGTAGCACGTTGCTGTAGAAAGAGGTTGGCTTTTAGCAGAGGTTAAAAAGAAAACAGAAAAGGAAAAAAAAAAAAAAAAGGAAAAAAAAAGAGGACGTAAAGCAAGGAGAAAAAGAAAGGAAGGAAAAGGAGAGAGAAGAAAGTTGTCCAAGGAGCCTGTAGTGGCAAGCAATATTTGAGGCATGAAGGCAGCAATAATGCACACTTCTCTTTCTAGAATAATATGACCCTTGATAAGGAATACTTATAATACAAGTTCTGTCGCTTGCATTCCAGTCACAGGCAATTTCTCCTCCTCTGCAAAGCATCGGAGTTACAGACTTTATGGAGAACATGCAAAGCAAACGAACACTGGCAGAGTTAAGCTATGAATCCTCTGTTCTGTTACATTCTCTCTTCTAACAGTTGTTCACTGGGATTTGAGTTCTAAATCCCATCCTCAATCCCAAAGATTTAAAGCAGCCTGCTACAACCCAAAATCCAAAGTGGTTACTTACAAGGAGTTCCACTAAGCTCTTGGCACCTTTTCCAGTGTCGGGAACAAGTGACATTTCTGTAGGTTCTGCAAACTGTGACACATTTTTCATATGCTCAAACCAAGGCAACTGCTGCCCATTTTCTGAGCTACAGCAGCTTTCAGCATGTGTGTCTTTGGTCTTGTCGCGATGAAACTCTGTGTGCGTGATATTTCCTGAGGTCTCTCTGTTACCTGGATCTGCCATACAGCTCCCAAGTTTCTGAATCTAAAATTTAAAACAGCCCATAATTAACTACTAGCAGTGTTCAACTTGAAACATTCACACTTCAGATTTAAGAAGGAGGGAAAGAGGAAAGGAAAAAGTTAAATAAGAGGGCAAGGTTATGTTTTTTAAGTGCACGTGCCTGGGGAAGAGAGGGAAATAGCGTGTTAATTCACTCAGGGTGTGCAAAAGTGCACATGCTTAGGAACACAGGAGAGAAGAGACTCCTTCCAGCACAGCCTGCTCAAGGAAGGACCTCAATTTTGAAACTTGGATGGAGTTGTAACAGAAGATCCTTGCTACTCCATTTACAGCATCAGTCACAATTGAAATCCGAAATACTTTTCTAAGTACTTTAAGTAAGTACTTTAAAATGTATGCATTTCAATAAGAAGTCTGGAATAGCTATTTTCCTTACATGATCATCCTCACACTTCAAAGTTTTACTTTTCTTTTTCTTCTTTTTGTTTTTGCCTTTTGTGTTATTCTCTTCTGAATTAGCCCAACATTCCACGCAGCTATCTCCATCCTCCTCTTTGTCGTCACAGCGATGGACACATGAATCATCTCCTGCAAAAGACAGGAATTCTCAGACACATTAAGTTTTGTGTACCCCAACCCAGTACTAAATCCTTACCAAACCTACCATTCTCATCATGGTTGCAAATGCCTTCAGTGCAGGCCACATCTGATCCCTCTCGAGATCCTGTTTCGCTGCCCTCCATGCTAGAGGAATAGCCGCAATCACTACCGTTACAATGTGGAGATAAACCTGAGACAAAGTGAAACGTTACAGTAATCTAGAATAGCTGCTGTGTATCTCTAGATGTACAACTAAAGAAAAGAATTCTTTGAAAAGGTTATTTTTGATATAATAGCTGAGTACTATTTACCCCACAAATGGTCCCTGGTTTTAAAAATTAATGACATTCAACATACCTTTCTTCATTTTAGGTGAACCTAACAGGGTACCGCTACTAGGACAGGTGCAAGAAGTGCTTTCATTAGTAACAATTACTTCTACACAATTGTTAGCGACTTCGGTGCTACCACAGGCTTTGCAACTGCTTTCCGTGAAGTTCGAATTTTCCTTAAAACAAAACATAAAAGAAACTTGCAAGTACTGAAAGTCAGTCAGACAGCAAAAACAGCTGACACTGATTACAGCCACAGCATTACTTATAATTCAGAAGCACAAGACAACTAAAAACCCCCAAAAGTACTTCTCCCACAGGAATATGACCTCCAGTCAGCCATTAAGTTCATCAAGAGATCCAGAACAATAACTGCACTCAGTCAATTAAAGCTTTCCCCTCTCCAAAAATTCAGCGGTAATTGTCTGCAGCGAGCCTTTGAATTGATTGTTCTAAGCAACCTTTAAGAAACGATAGTTGAAAAATATTCTAGCATAACCTAACATCCTAGATTCAAGATTTGTTTTTAAAACCCCATCAAACCTAATCCCACAAAAGCCAAGGAGCCCCAGGCAACCACTTTACAAAGACTGTATAAATCCGAAAAAGCGGTAAATTCCACTAGTGATCAAAATCTTGTTCCCAAAACTGAAATACAGTAAAAACCTCTCAAGAATTCTAATACAGAACAGTGAGCTGAAGAAGGAAGCACTAAACTAGAAATCCAGTTACTTAACAGAAGCAGAAAGCCGCTGCTATCAATGCTTACCTTTGCCTGATTTATTTCCTTCTCTTCTGTCGCCTGCAAAGGAGCAGGGATCTCACACACACATTTATTTTTCCGTCTGTTCTTCCGTTTTTGGCGCTTCTTCTCTTGTTTGAGCTCTCGCACTCTTTCTTCTTCTGAAAACTCTTCACAGAGCTGTTCCAATCGACTAATACCCTGCACTTTTTCCACAGCCATCTGTTTTATAAGAGGTTAGATCTATTTATAGACATTAACACAACACAAGCTTTTACATTTACAAAAGAGGAGGAAGAAAATAGCTGGTAAGTACTTTTGTAAAGTCATAATGACTACTGACTATAGAAGACAAATATCTATTCCAATAGTCAGTAAATTCAAATTTCTGGAGAAAATATACGTGTGGGGAAGCGCTGCATTTAAATTATGGCTCAAATTCACAATTTTCAGTAAAGAGTTGCATTTTTGGATCCTTGTTTACATGGTAGATACTCTCATTATTTAACACAGCAGCACAAAGAAGCACCTTAGAACTGCTGCTACAGAATTCCTGCGGCTTTTTGTTTGGGGTAACCAGTGAAAAATCTCACCTAATCCAATCTAACCTAACTATTCTAGGCAGTTCAATTTTTGAAGTATAGACATATCTCAAAATAGAGCAAGTATCTAAACACATTCCTTAATATTAAATTTAGAGTAATTACCATAATGGCACATCTACATAGGAAGCTATATTAATACAGTTAAACTAGTAAAATATTCGGGATCAATGCTCCCACAGTAGTAAAAATAAATTGACAAGGGTTTTTTTTTTCCAGATCACTAAGAACTCCTTAAACCAAAATGAGACACCATCCTCCTACTCACTTTTAGGAAAGGACTCCACATAAAGATATATAAGCTCTGTACTTCAAATTCAGTCACCC
The DNA here is from genome assembly GCA_033558235.1 of Neomorphus geoffroyi. NCBI lineage: Eukaryota > Metazoa > Chordata > Aves > Cuculiformes > Neomorphidae > Neomorphus > Neomorphus geoffroyi. The sequence goes on from JAUMJM010000018.1 coordinate 3,791,728, forward strand.
TTGCATACCATTATAGTCATCCAAGTTTTACAGTGTAAATGTATTTTCAACACCATCCTTTACTTAATTAAAAAACCCACCAAGACAAAACATGACAAAAATGCCACAGCATACCCAGTTCAATGCCATTTCCACACAATTATAAGTCTTTGAAAAAACCTCCAAGAACTAACTGAATTAGGGTCCCAGTATGATCTTTCCCAAACTGATTTTGTTCCTCCTCCTCTGATGTTTTCATCTGTTCTAGTCACTATGACTGGAAGATAAACAAAACCAAAGCCATCTATGTCATACTGGAGGGGAAGGATACTATTGGCATACAGTAAAGGAACCACAGAGTTCTGTCTGAATTTCAAGATCCCACAGGGTTGCAGATTTTCCTTGGAACACACTGACTCAAGAGTTAGCAGTTGTTTGTGATTCAAAAGCACATCTTCCATTTATACTAATAAGCCGAAAGCTGTTGTAGCCAGAGCTGCCTGAAATGCTATCAGGCAGCAATACCTGCACTGTGAACTAAAAACACAGCAGATCCAGCATACTGTAATGTGCAGCTTGCAAAGTAAAAGCAAGCCTCACTCTTATGCTCCACTCACATCGGAATGCAACGCAGTTGTGCTATGCATTGATGTCACACAACTGCTGCCTGCAGCGAACAGGGACTGAATGCAACAACTCGTGAAGCTCCTCCCAGACCAAGGTATATTAGACCACAACAAAAGAATTCTAGTGAAAATGCACACAGTTACTGTAGCAATTCAAATAAACAAAACATGATTTTTACCTCAAAGCTTTTGCGTAAAGCATCCACACCAAGGTAAAAAAGCATCTGCCACGTTTGTTCCTCAGCCCGCAACTTTTGCCAGATTCGGTGCAATCTTTCATACAGGTGAATACCCAGGCAGGTCAAAACTTCTTCTTGGGCTATGTCTATTGTTTTAGCGTGCCTTTCTCTTTGTCTAAAGGAAGAGTTGAACCAAAGTACAGTATTGTTACAAGTGGCTGGAAGCCTACCAAGAGATCAAAGCAGCTCAGAGACGTATTTTCTTTAGGTACAACTGAAGCTATGTTTGCATGAGCGACTCTTTAAATTGAGTTCTGCTGTGCTGCATGCAAATGCAAAATAGAAAGGACCAGGTCACAACCACCACTACATTCCTGACACATTCATCTGTGCATGGCATTGATCAGCCACACTCTGCCTTCCCACCGGTGACTCCTGAGGGTGTTACCCCACCAGCCTCTGTCTGCTCCTAGGAGGAGGGATCCACCAGTTTTAATGCCACAGATGCAGCCATTCTTTTGTTTCCTAGAATTTATATTTAGTTTACAGCCAATATTTCAGCTCACTAGACATTTATGTGCCAGTTAACTGAAGCTGAATAAACACACATAGAAGCTTTTGCATTACTTACAATATAAAGTAAAAATATTTCAGTATTAACCTGTATCCATCATCTGTTCAAGAAAAATCACTATAGAGGATTTACCTCCTAATCAAAAAGCTAGGATCGAGCTCAAAAGATATTAAGCTCGGAACTGTATTTTTCATTGGAAGATTTTAAGATGCTAAAACAGGTCCAGAAATTACTAAAATATATAGATGGTGACAAAACTAAATTGAATACTTGGCGTACGGTAAAACTGCCATCCAAGGTTCCCTTTCTATTTCGCATATTTTGAACACCTCGATGGAAAAGCAGGCAGCCCTAGTGAGTGAGCAAATGAACTGGAAGACATCTGACAATTCCCTTCAGTCTTGTCTTCGGAGTTAAAGGCACTTTCAAGTCAAAAGCATACATGAAATCTTCACTACTGTAAAATATATCTTGAAAGTTTACTCCAATGTGAATATTTACATTCAGAAGTTTATTATGCAGCAAGGAGGCAAAAATCACTTTTGCAAAATACTTTCAATAATAAAATAAAGAAGCAAAGCGCTAGATAGCCCACTCTAGCAAATTACATACTCATACCCTCCTGTGAACTCTGGTTCAGCTCGACCCAATAGGTGTGCGATGAAATCTGTTTCGCAGCACACATGTATATGACGTTCATGGAGACAGCAGCGCAAACCCTCATAAAGTGCAGCGCAGTAGCCCTTCTCTTTGCTGCAGTCTAGCTCACCAATAAGAATATTGTATGCCCGGAGTACTTTATTTTTGCAGTCAGTGCAAAACCTGTGGCAACACAGAACATAACAAAACTGAATTTTTATTCAAGTAGAAATTTAGAGCCACTTAATCTAAGTTATAACGTACTGAGCTATTTAATAGTGCATGCTATATTTAAACTAGGTCACACTAAGGTTTACGTTACTTCAGAAGGTAAAATAGTAAGACTTTGGATGTAAGCCACGGAAGTTCACTCTATGTATTATACTGCCTATCATATATTAACAAGTCTGGACATCGGCTCTTATGCTCCAAGGCATAAATCAAGCTAATTATTAATATGAAGAAATTCTTATATAGATATGCAATTTCATATTCCTTCAGAGCTCAGAAATCTAAGTTAACAAGCTGAATCATTAGTGCAAGCCAGGACAAAATTCCTCAAGTAAAACACTCCAAGTTACTTCATAGCAATTATTTAAAGTACATGCTAGTGAGTGATAAGCAATAAGAAAAATGTTTCCTCTGTTGCTGCTGAATAAGGACAATGTTTCCACTGCAAGCACCTTTAAACATATTTTGAATTATTAGATTACTGCACAGATAGCCAAACAAGATTTATTTATAACACAACATATTCAATTTAAACATGTGATAGCTCAGATAACTAATGAGAAGAGTATAGTTATGAAGTCTGTTATAATTAAAATAAAATAAAATGAGCTTAATTTGATTGTATAAGAGGAGTAATCTTCAAGACGCTACAAAACCTCTTGCTGTATTATTCTACAAATGCAAGCCAAACAAGCTGCTCAAATTTCAGCTTTCAGCTCGAAAAGCTGGCTCTTCGTGCCATCTCTGGATGGTGTTTTTTCCTTTCCTAATTTGTCCCATCACTTGACAACATCAAGTCAAACATATTTTGGTGTTTGATAGAACTATGATAACTGGCTACTTTCAGCAGGAAGAGGAAAGAAAACAGTAACATTGCAGGTTAGCATCAGGAACGCTGCCAACACCATGTTTAATGTCACAGGAGATTAAAGTTATTTTGTTTCCAAAGTGTTATTTCCACTCCACCACCACCCCCGCATCCATCTGTGCCCCCACAGTTTGTCTCAGAACCTTGAGACTACTGGAAATTAAAACTTTTTAATCAGCATGTTAGCTACCGTACGCATGCAACAGTAATTTTATGGCCTATTTTAACTCTGCAAGAGAGAGCTAATTAGCTCTAGTACTACTAAGTCCTAAACAACGGCTTTAAAATCATGATTTACAAGCAACACCAAGCCTGAAATCTGCTTCTATTAGTGTAGTTGACATTATTTTGAAGTTGTACATGCTCACTGAAAGCCTAAAAGGCACAGTCCCAAACAGAGTAGGCTACTTGTGAAAGAATATACACAGTTTTAATACATCAGGGTGTAAATCATAATTTAATCCTAACTAAAAAAATTAAGGTAAGTATCTATGACTTCACCTGAGGTCTCTGCATTACTCCTGCCTTAACCCAGAACAACTGGTAGAACACAAAGACTGTTTCGCCATCTCAGTCTCAATAACTGCCATAATGCAGCCTAGCAAGGTCCTCGATCACCACGAACCTCAGATCTGAAGTTTCAGAAGGCAAGAATCAGAAGAATCCTCCTCACTTTTAAACATTGTGCCAACTCTACGTACAGTTTGATTCCCATAAAAATGTAGCATGTCTTCCTCAAAATGAAGGGGAGGGCGCGTGTTCTTCTAAACGTACCTGTGTTTTCGTAGATAGGTCTCTAATGTTTCTAAGAGACAACTAGAGTCAATTAAAACTACTTCATCCCTGCATTCCTGGGACATGAGCTCCCACACATCCATCCAACAACCTCTGAAAAAAAAACAATCAGAAGAAACAAAGACTGTAAATTATCCTGCCAGGGGTTAGAAAAGAAGCAAAGGAAAGCATTGTTAGCTTACCCCTGGAAAAGTCCACCGTGGAAAGTAGCGCTAGACTTGCTCTTCTCCTTCCTTCTCTCTCCAATTTTTTTCTTAACTGCACTTAATCTCCCTTTACTCATTGTGCTACTGCTCTCTCCGCTGCCACATAGCATTAAAAGACATTTTTTTAAACTTATACCCCACATACTACAAACCAGTTATTTTTCTTAAAAATAATGCTATTAAAATGCTACCAAGTTCCTTAATCCTTTATAGGCTATGCCTTAACTTCCAGTAAAGCTACCGTCAGACACAAGAAAAATTTTGCTCTCTACGTTTACAAATCCAGTTTCATAATGACTTTTAAAAAGTTACAGTTGAAAGCCAATACTAATTTTTCAGAACATTACCTTAGGTATAAACATAAATAAGTATTACATACCTGTAGCATAAACACACACAAGTTTTAATTCTTCTGGCAGATTAAATTTCATGACAACTTATGAAAAATAAAACAAAAAAGGAAAAACAAAACCCCTGAGTTTCCCCACATCTACCACCATAAGAAACCATAAAAACAGCCCACACTAAAATTCCAAGTTTGTTAAAAAAACCCCAACTTTATAACACACACTTGGATATGATAAAAGCACACTTACAGAGTAAAGAACAAACTTTAAATAGCATGTCGTGTTTACTTACAGGCTTGTCTACACTTGACATTTATCAGAATGGTCATTTCTGTTTAAGCTCATGTATGGTTACAACAGAGCAGGAAAACAGGGGAAGAAGTGCTCCTATTTAATAATTAGCTCCTCAAGAGTATTTATGTACGCTATTATCTAGTTTGCCAGACCATATGGCTTGCATTTATGAGAGGTTAAAATGTTCCTTAAGCCTGAATGCAGCCAAGTAGCCATAAACCAGGCATACTGAAACTGAGGACGTCAAGTAACCTCAAGTGGTATTAGCTAGTTACGTAACTCGTGTAATTAAACACACAATTACAATTCATAGCCTTTCTTGTGTGTATAAAATCTTGACAGATGCAACTCATCCTGAGAAGTTTCTTGTGAGGAAGTCAAGTGGAAACTCTAAGTTGATAAGCAAAATTTTGGTCAGTAAGACAACTCTATCTGACACCCCCGTGTCTCAGCTGTTGGCATATTTGCTTCCACTCATGGCAGCAGATTTATTTGGAGAAATATCGGTACTGATACACCGTGACCACTTCTATAGCATAACAAATGGACATCGACTGAGCACGCGGAGTCAAGTCGTGTTTCTTTAGCAAACTACACCAATTGTCCCCAAGACATGTTATCAGATAAAGCTGAAAGCTTTACTTGCTGTATGTTAAAATACTGCTCTTCCACATATTCCTTCGTAGCCTGCCAACGTTCCAAATACTACAGGGATTTATTCCAGCATGAACAGAGGAAATAAAGGCAGCATTTTCCTCTCTGTTCATTCAGTTTGAGAATTGTTCTGCCTTACCAAAATGGTGAGGGTTCCATGATACACAGATTAAAAACAAAGCAAAATTTAACACTTTCATGAGGCTTTGAATTTGCTTTATTTTTAAAAAATAGGCCCCTTTAGCCCTAAGGTCTTTTCCTTGTGGAACATAACCTTTAAACTAATTATATGAAAAGTCTGTAACCAAAATATAAAAGGAGATAATGATTAGCTACCACTATCCTCAAGCAGCCCAAGAAAAAATCAAGTGTCAAATTCCATGTGCCAGGCATTCTCAGGGGATTTATCTAAACCCAAAGAGACCCAAATCTGCACAAACAAATACATGTCCTGTAACTGGAAACCATGATCAAGCTTTCACAAAAGCAGAGCACAACTGACTAAAAAAGGCCCTGGACACTCCAACCGAGCAGAATGGTCTGATTTATTGTTATCGTATTAAAACAAATATAAAACCTACCTCACAAACAAGAACTTCCCCCCTCTCCCCAAAATCCATAAAAGGTTTACAAGGAGTGTTTTCGTGATTAACCAGCAGGAACAAACCATTTCACCTTCAAGACATGGAGGCATATATGCATCTTTTTCACTGGTGTATTCAAAACATGCTGTCACATTTTGAGAAAATGCATTTTACAGAGTTTTAGTTTTAACCCCAGAGCCCAACCACAATAAAGCCCTTTATTAACAGTTGTGCAAGGCATTTTTAATAATCCCCAGCAAAATGATGTATATTTGTTTAGCATGTACCCTTTCATCTCAGTGCGAGAAAAACTGCTGATCAATCATTTCAGTGTAGAGCACAAAAACCAGTTTGCCTCTCCAGAGCATTGTTTATATCACAATGCAGAAGCCATCCATGCCCCCGATCAGGCTATATTCCAAGTTACATCAGACAAGATACGAAAAGCACAGAGCACACTGGTCTCCAATGGCCAAGTTGGGTTTTGGCAACTGGTTTTGAATTAAACATGAATATTTAAAAGAAACAAACAAACAAACAAAACACCCCACCACCAAGTAAAAGACCCAAACATCAAGAGGCAAAATGGAACAGGAACTAACAAGCAAGTTTTGGGAAACAGCTGATTTGATGTAGTAGCCTTAAACTCAATACGAATTCATCAAGGAAATGGGGAAAGGATCAAACATCCTACTGATAAAACTGCATAAAGGGCTTGCTACCTTCTTATGAAAACCCACAGAGGAAAGGCTCATGCCACACAACAAACACCGACCAAAACTCCCGAGTGCCTCTGCTGCTCTCCCCTGCGACTGCCCAGGCCTACTACAAAACAAGTAGCTTGGATATTATGTTTCTGGCAAACAGATAATAAGAATCGATCTCAGTGCTTAAAAATAAATTAGTATCAATAGTTTGGTCCCTTAAAATATTTTTGACTGAATTGTGCATGTTAAATATAAACTTACCCCAAAGGTTTTGGTTTGTGTGTGTCCAGGGAGTGCAATTGACACCTCTTGTTCTTCTTACTTTTGGGAATTGCATCAATCATATCATTCAGTTTGGACCTATGGAAAAAGCATAACGTAGTATTCTGAAAACATAGTTATCCAGAGAAATTTTAAAGGGATTGATCCAGCTTATGTATCGGAAACAAGCATGCTAATGAACATTACATCTGAAACTTCCTTCCTGTTGCCCATTTTTACATCTTATGACATGCAATCCTCCAGTACACAAGGAAAACACAGTATATGTAGCAAGAAAGAAAAAGATAACCCACATTTAAAAAGCCATTGCATAACTTGGTAAATAACAACCTCAAGCAATGACACCTATTTCAAAAATGTAGGAAACCACTAAGACCACATTATAAAGTTACACTACCTCACCTTCCAAAATCTCAATATCCCAGCTCTGCACTAACTTCTACTTCTCATTGCCCTGCTAACTGGAGCAAGAATGAGCTGAAGCCAACTGCAAAGCAAAGGCACATCATGGTGAGCAGTCACTGTTTGCTCCACTGACAGCTGAGAAACAAATTGCACTGAGACTTTATTTATTGTGCCAGCCAAACACAGAAAGTTTCACTCTTAGTGTTACCTTTCTACCCAAGATCAGAAAGTTGGTTGTTGTTTTTTTTTTTAATGGGGGGAAGGCAAGGAGCTTGGTTTTTTATTTTATTTTTTACATGCAAAGTAGTAGGGCGAAGAAACATTCTTCTGCCAGAGATCATGAAAAAACGACAATGCCTATTTCAGACTAAAGAATGAACACTTCAGTATCAGCATCTTTCAATTGTATCATGGCACTGCAACTGATGATATGAAAGACCAGGTCTTTGGGGTTTGTTTAACACAGCTGTAAACAGCAAGTATGTATGTACTGTAAGATTCAACTTCCAACAATTCATCAACAAGAAAGCTGCAAAGCCAAACGTACAGAAAGTAGCTTTCCATTTCCGCACATTATTATTATCAGAGCAGTTCTAAGACAGCTGTGGGTCTAACTTACCCATGTACATAAAACAGTGTATAAAGCTTCTTTGCATCGGTCATACAGCTTCGAGTTACAGAAAGAACCCCGTTTGGTCCTACTGCTAGGGGCTCCAGTGCTGGATTTCCAGACTCAACAAGCTGAGAAAACAGACGTTCCACGCTACGACGACAGCCAACACATGGGACGAGCTGAGAAAGTGCACTCAAAACTTCACGTGATGTCACCATCATGGCAATATTCAGATCCTGCTGTTTAAGCATGCTATGTCTCTAAAAAAGAGCAAGAAATAAAATAATTAAATAAAAACACATCTTAAACTGTTCAAGATTTCTTCACTTTTAACAGCATTTCCTTATCAAAACACACCTAGAACCTGTGTGCAGTGCTCAGAGCTACACTTCCATTATCACCGCTTCTACCACTTTCCAACACAATCCGTAAAAGCAGAGTCCTGTCAGTGTCTTAACTGTCATTTTTCTCCGACCATACAAAGTGTGGCTTTGTAAGTATAGTTGTATCTATACAGGGAATGTTTTGCCACAATGCTATTTTCTGTATTATCGTCATATCATACCACTCAAACACTCCTAATACAGAAATGATTTGTCACAACCTCTGGGGAAAGAAAGACAAGACCATACAACACAGCAAAACTAATCAATCCCATGGAACGTGCCAATACATCAGTTGAAAAGAGAAAGTATTTTCAGTTTATTTTATGTAACACGTTATGAAAATTAAAGCTATTATCAGATAACATATAAGGTTTGTGCTCTTAAAGGCAGGCACATCTGACAAGTGATATCACTCTGCAATAATCCTCTTTCCTGTAATTAATAGTACTAGTCACGGCAACAGCAGGAATGAGCTATTTTCACAACACAGCTATGCTTTACATGCAGCACATGTCTGAACTGCTGCTGTCAAACCACAAGTGAAGTGCAAGCTGCACATCAGCAAGCTGGCCTGTTCCTTTTGACATCAAGTTGCACGGTTTTTAGTTGCTACAAGTGTTACAGTGCTACAGTTACTCGCCAGTGTTAGCAGGTAAGTTCCTATTATTAAAGCTTCAGGAGTACCACAAACCCATCTCTCATTATTCGACTAGATAGAATCGATAAACTGGCACCTTAATTCTATCTTGGTTTCATACTCATTATAAGAACTCCTTCTCAAGCAATGCACACTTCCACTTGAAAATGCAGTTCAAAAGCATCGAGAAAGAAAAATCAAAATGTGTATAGAAGCTGTAGGTTCCACTACTTATAAACTGGCCGTCGCCAGAAGATGCACTGTTTTTACAAGTTTTCAATTCTAACTAGATACGCAGGAATGGCCTGACAAGACAACAGTGCATAAATGCTATGAAATACAGAAAACGATTGCACCCAGTGGGCTTTGGTAGCGATTCTTAACGGCATGTAGGTGTCTGGCTTGTCTTTTAAGTCATTCCAGGAGGGACAACCTCTTAGAGGTGTGAAAGTACAAATCTAAGGAAAGCAAGATCTGATATTTCTTAGAAAAATTTATTTACCTGAATGAATTGTTTTAATTGCGCACTGTTATTCTGATGTCCATCGAGGTTTAGCACATTATCTGGGAACTCCATTACCATCTATACAAGAGAGAAAAAAACAAGAGAGCTTTCAGAAAGAAACAAACACAGAATATTAGTTTATTTTACTTTCTTAGGGAAATAAAACAAATTACGTTAAAAGTTTATTCTATTCACATAACCACTGGAAGCTTGAGAAAGGATTAAAGTAACAGTCTAAGACAGTAAATGTTTCAGCAAAGAAACTAAGTGTTTCACTAATGTTCTAGAGGCAGTTTATAAATGGCAAGTCTTATATGGATGTTACAGAGAAAGTAAAAGTTGCTAACTGGAACATCTGGATTTATATTACGTGAACTTACAGACCTCGTAGAGGGCCTGAGACCCCATTTCAGTCTATAAAAAAAACCCAAACCTGTACTTCAACACACTGAGATGCAAATTGATCCAACAGCCTAACTCAATTTATAAAGCTATGAAGAAACAGTCAAAACAGTTTAATGACTGAGGCGACTCCTTCAAAGGCTAATTTAAAACCACATTAACCCCATAAGGTACTCCAAGGTATACTTTGTTTTGTATGATTGCAGCTGCAACCCTCAAGAGGCTCAAAGTAAAATGTTAAGCCTACAGAATAATGTGATTACTCATAACTAATTAATATTTCTTTTCAAATTACGGAGCAACAAAAAAGGCACCTTCTCTGGGAGGGTTGGGGGTGGAAATCAGTAATTTTCAATCAAAAAAATCCAACTTTACAATCATGGAGAAAAATGAAACTAAGCAGAGAAATGTGTAAAGACTGATTTAATTGACCTTCTTTGTCCAAACTGAGAAATATAGAATTTATCAATATGAATATTGAAAGTTCACTTCAAAATCCTAAAGACAAAAATTACAACCTTGGCTAATAACTCTAGTATCAATCGACATCAAATTAAATTGCTCAATTCATCCTTTTTCCTCTCTCTGCCTTCCCTCACCTGCCTAACAAAGACAGAATTCCCTGCTGCCTTCATAACTGCTGACACTACCACACTCCCTCATACATTTACTTTTACAGGTACTCAACATTGCTCCAAAATAAACACCTATTCCCTGAGGCCAGAGAGCAAGGCAATATTTTGATCTCAGATGTGCTACAACTGGAACATCAGCCCAGCTGCCTTCTCTCTGCACAGAACAGTGCCACAGGCAGTGCCAGTTCTGACCTCTCATGCATTTCTTTTCCCTTGTCCCTGACCCACACACACTTAGCAACAGCACAAGAGTTTGCTGCAGAATTAATCATATTAGCAATGTAAGAAACCTGCTTCTGTGGGGAATGTGCTACATGCAAAAGTAAAAGCTCTGTCTGCTAATAACAGAGGAGATAAATCTGCGTATTTTTTCCCCTCACCTTCATCTCCCACTATCAGAAAACACCCTTTGGTGTTTTGTCCAACAGAGTGAAATTATCAAAGACAAAATTAATTCATGTGTTTGATGAGATTTTATTAAGTGGTTAAACATCAACCACCATCACACCCTGGACCAGAAGAAAAAAAAAATCCCATAACACCACATCAAATGGAATGCCTTCTAGAAATCATAAACGCTGCTTAAGAAATGAAAAAGGTTAAGTGTTTAAACTTCCTTTAATTTCTAGTTGAGCCGCAAGACACAGGAAAGCGTGACAGTGAACAATTCATTTAGAGAAGCACTATCACATTGCACCTAAGCAGCTTTCTACAAAGCAAGGTTACAAGTTTGAGAGCATCATAGGCCACTGTCACTAATTTGAAATCACTTATTCACTATTTCTAGATTTAAGGAATAAATTAAGTCTTCCAGCTGACTAACAGAAATTAAGTAGTCCCATTATTTTCAAAATCTGAGTTTTAAAAGAGGTCAACAGAAGCCAGTTACTATCAAGTAACACCACTGTTTTTTAAAGATAATGCTGTAGATGTAAAATTATGTTTCAAAGACAACTGCATGTGTTGCAATAGCTCTCATTAAGAATTTAAAACATAAATTATAGAAGACTGAGGCAAGGAAGCTAGGAGTTCCTTCACTTGCTTCTGCAGATTTACTTAATAAAAGCCTCCAGAAACCACCCAGAAATCTGAGTACTTTGTAATAACAGCAACAGAAAGGAAAATAAATGGACCCAGATAGGATTTCTTCATGGTGAAGATGACTTGCACTTGCACAAATGCCTCTTATCCAGATGGATACCAAACTGATTTACAGCTATAGGAACCTCTTCAAGCATGAGTATGGCCCGCCTCTATTGTAAAAAGCAGGACAGCAGACACATAGTGCAACTGCACAAACTCTGGGCCTGGTGTTCAATTCTGGAACTAAATCATAAAAGGAATTTTAGGTCAATTGAAGTAATCTACCTGATGCCTGGCACAGCCCAAATTTCACTCTCTCTCACCCTGATAAACACAATAAAGACAACAAGAGCATGCTAAGTCTTCCAGTTGATGCAATTTAACAGGTAATTTTTCACTAGGGAGTCCGGGGCCGGGGGGAGGGGGAAGAGGGAGAAGTTTAAGATCTTAAAGCTACATGGGGAACTGTGGGGCAAAATAACTTCCAAGGCATGGCCAAGACACCAAAAACCTCAAAACATATGCTATTCCTACACAGCACTCAGGTTTCCAGGTAACCAAACATGCTAGAAGAGCTAGATATTGCTTTGGGCAGCTTAAGGGGAGGCTTTGCCTCATGTATAAGCGCAGTTAACCAGAGATAACAGACTACATAAAACAAAGAAATAGTGATGATACTTGGTAAATAAATAATATGCCATTAATTAAAATGATCAAAACTAAAATACAGCAAGCACTCTTCCTTTAAATGCAGCAAACCCAGATGGGATTGAGATAGATAATCTTTAACAGTGAGATGGAAGGTTAACAGCCTGTCTGAAGATACTAAATTGTTTTCTTCTGGAAGAAATTACATTACAAAGTTGATCACGTTAACTGGCGCAAGTCAGGCACTCTCCCGTACTCAAAGGTGAGATTAAGAATTCAAAACACATACATTTTACCCTCTTTTGAGTAACAGTAGTCACTGTCACAGCACTAACAGCAACAGAAGATAAATATGAATATCTAAGACACCCAGACACTATCTGATTTCATTTTCAACCCAGCATTTTCACACATTAAGAATCAAAACAAAGGACAACTAGCTAGTTAGACAATATTTTCCCATTTGCTCTGTGTTCACCTGCAATGCAATTTCTGAGTCTTCCTTTAGACGCATGAGGAAGAGAAGGGCGACAAGAGAGCCTCCAAGCTGCCTTTAATTCATTTTCCCACTGAATCTTCTGGAAATGGCAAAACTCCCACATTTTTCAATTGAGGATAACACAATGCAACTGAAACTCTCTCAGATTTGTTGCTGTAGACATGGCAGCAAATTATTACAGATTCAACAACACTTACTTTACTTGGGTCAGTTTCCCACTGAACCTTCTGGAAATAGGAAACCCCCCTCGGTTTTCAATCGACGATAACACGATGCAACTAAAACTCGCTGAGATTTGTCGCTGTAGATACGGCAGCACCTTATTACAGATGCAAACCCACATACTTTAAGCAAAAAAACTTTCAAAAACACCTTCAGCCTTATCTCTCCTATTTAAGAGCATAATAATTACCTAGTTGTAAACCTGGGTTTTAAGGTTAATACCGGACACCTTCCTTATTTACTGAAAAAACGTCTTTGCTCCACGCGTGGCCTTCGGCACCGAGACACGCTGGTGGCTAGAAAACAAGTTACCGCAGGCCCCAACACAGCAATAACTTTACTATTAAGCGGTTCGTATGCTTTTAGAGCTGCGAATCAGATAAAAAAGTTGCCACACGCAGCTCTGCTAACCCAAAGCCCCGGAGGCGAGCGCTGCAGGGGGATCCCGGGAGGCCCGGCCGGAGCGAAGGCCCGGCCGGGGGATGTGCAGCCCCGGGCTCACAGCCAGCGGGCGCGGGCACTCACCGTGAGGGTGTCATCGATGTAGAGGGGGATCTGCCTCTTCTCGAAGGGGAATTCCTCCTCGCCGTCCCTGCAAACCGCGACCAGCCGCGCCATCGCCGCCACTCTCGCTGCTTCTTCCCCGCCTGCGAGCAACCAAGCCCGGCCCGGGTAAACGCGCGCCCCGCTCTCCCGCCGCGCTTTCGCCACGCCAGGACCCAGCCTGCTTCACCCCAGCGCCCGATTCGCCACGCCGAGCGCCGGCCCCGCCGCCCCGAGCCCTGGCGAGGGGCTCAGGAAAAAAATCCGGGCCGGGCCCGGGGGAGGTGGGCAGGCTGGGAAATGCGACAGAACATGGAAGAAAGGGAGGGGACGGCGGGGAGGAGCGCGCCCAGCCCCGCGCCGGGTACAGACGGGGGATGGAGACCGCTTTCCCCCGCCCCGGACCCGCAGGGACCCGCCCAGCTCCGAGCGGGGGCTTCGCTGCCGCCCCAGTCCCGAGCGGGGACGGAAAGGGGCGACGGGCAGCCCTCTCCCCCCACCCCCTGGGAGAGCCGCACCCCGCGGCCACGGGGAGGGGGAGCCCTGTGGCTACGGAGAGGGGTCCCCAGTGCCCATGGGAAGGGGGAGCCACAAGGGGAGGGGATCCCCAACGCACATACAGAAAGGTCCCCAACAGGAGGGGGAGCCCCAGCCCCCTGGAGCGGGGTCCCTTGCGCCCATGGGAAGGGGGAGACACAAGGAGAGGGGGGTCCCCGGTGCCACAAGGGGAAGGGTCCCCAGTGCCCATGGGGAGGGGGAGCCCCGCCGCCTCCCAGCTCGGCTGCGGCCCCGGCCCCGCCGCCTGCCCTGGGCGGGCCGGGAGCGGCTGCAGCGCGGTGGCTGCCGGCAGACCCACCCGCTCTTCCCTGTCCTCGCCCGGCGGCGGCGCGGAGGCAGCCCCGAGCGAAACAACGGCTCCGACCCCCTCACCTCCCCTCAGCGCCCCCCCCTCCGCAGGGCCTTTACCGGCTGCTTCGCGCGTCGGCGGCTCAGGCGCTGTGACAGGCGGGGGCTCCGCCGCGGAGCCACCTCCCCACACCCGCCGGGCCCTCCCCGCAGGCGGTGGCCAGGCCCAGGGCCTCCCCGCCCTCCTCTCGCGAGAGACCGAGGCTGGGCCGCCCGTTGTCGCCCCGTTACCCCTCGCGACCGGCCTCGAACCCGGGGCGCTCCTCAGGGCTTCTCCTCCGGCGCTGTGACGTGGCCGGAGCCCCGCCCCGCAGAGGCGCCGCGGTCCTGGCGAGATACACGGAACTGGCGGCGGGAAGGAGGGGAGCGGATGAGGGTAAAATCCCACAGTGTCCCAAGGATGAAAAGAAGTGGGAAAGGGGCTTCTCCTCCTCTACTCCACTCTGGTGAGACCCCACCTGTGCCCAGCTCTAGAATCCCCAACATAAGGGGAGGGAACTGCTGGAGCGGGTCCAGAGGAGGCTGCGGAGATGGTGCCAGGGCTGGAGCCCCTCTGCTGTGGGGACAGGCTGAGAGAGTGGGGGTTGTTCAGCCTGGAGAAGAGAGAAGGGTCCTGGGATACCTTAAAGCAACCTCCCAGTGCCTGAAGGGGCTCCAGGAAAGGTGGGGAGGGGCTTTTACAAGGGTATGTAGGGATAGGATGAGGGGGAACAGCTTTGAATTGGAAGGGGAGAGATTTAAATGAAACATTAGGAAGAAATTCTTTACGATAAGGGTGGGGAGGCCCTGGCCCAGGTTGCCCAGAGCAGTGGTGGCTGCCCCATCCCTGGAGGTGTTCCAGGCCAGGTTGGATGGGGCTTGGAGCAGCCTGGTCTGGTGGGAGGTGTCCCTGCCTATGGCAGGGGAGTGGAACTGGATGGGCTTTAAGGTCCCTTCCAACCCAAACCATTCCATGATTCTATAGTAGTGTTAAGGGTCAGCTATCACAGCCCTGTGTGGAAGCAGCTCCAGCATGGGTTTTGGTGTTAGTGCAGCCAAGCACAGACAGAATATATGGTAACAAAAATGGTCCAGACGTCAAAGTGCAGCTCCAGACGTCCCTGCTGTGCTACCTGCCCAGTGAAGCAGGCTCTGATTGCACTTACAGTCTCTAACTTGAGGCTGTTGGCTTCTGCAGCACCTTGGTGTAACCACAGAATCATAGAGGTTGAAAAGAAACTCAAAGATCATCAAATCCAACCATCAGCCCAACACCACTGTGCCTATTAAACCATGTCCCGAAGTGCCATGTCTGCACATTTTTTGAACACCTCCAGGTACGGGGACTCCATCACTGTCCTGGGCAGCCTGTGCCAGTGCTTCACCACTCTTTCAGTGAAGAAATTTTTCTTAATATCCAGTGTAAACCTCCCCTGACAGAACTTGAGTCTGTTTCCTCTCACCCTATCACTTGTTACATGGGAGAAGAGACCAACACCCACTTCACTGCAACCTCCTTTCAGGTAGCTGGAGAAAGCAATGAGGTCTTCCTTAGCCTCCTCTATTAAATAATACAGCTGGTTTGCTCATTCTTGTTATTTATGTGTACAGATACTAAAGTCCTCATAAGAAAATGCAGAGGAGGTAATTAGGGAGCAGGATGATTTTTTTCCTTCTTTCTGCATAAAAAACATCTGTGGTGGAGTTGATTTACTTGAACTCATCGTGTAACATCTGTACCCCCATGGAAACGCCATGCAGAGCCACACCGCTGCACAATTTGTGGTTTCTGTATTCCCATGGCTTTCTTCTTAAGTGAAAGGAAAAGAAGCTCATGTTTCGTGACAAAGGACAGTTTCTTCCACTGGAGCATCTTGTCTTCGCAGGGTCTGTTCAGCATGCAGGCTCCTCCATACCTTCCACCTCTCCACTCCCAGAGCGAGGCTGGATCACACTGACAAAACAGTAATGCCCCAAATGTTGTATGCTCAGTGTGCACATCGGTAAACATCGTATGAAAAGCACCAGAACATTTCATGTATTTTTTAATCCATGCAAAAGCCTTTTTTTACAAGGCTAGAAAATGCGGCCCTCTCATTACACAGTGAAAAGTCAGCCCCTTCGTGTGTTCGTTTGCATGCCTGGAAGAAATACCTGTTTTTTAAGACATCGGGGCTTTGAAATAAGATACTGCCAGAAATCATTATTGTAACATTTGACTTCAAAAGAGACACTACTGCATTGGAAGGGAAGGCATGCCAGTGAGCTGGTTCCTTAAAAGTAAATAAAGCTGGTAAGACGCTACTGATGTTTAAGAAAAGTTAAGAATAAATGTATTCAGCAGCACTCTCTCATCTTATTTTTTCTATCCTTCAGCCCTACAAAAAAAGTCATTCAGTGGTATTGTGGTATCAAAGACAAAACAAATTATGTTTTCCCAGTCCTTTGCTTTACCACTATTATTGAAGTTGATGGCATGCTACAGTTGAGCCATTTTAGTTTTACTAGTTGAAATATCTTTAACTTTCACTAATTATGTAAAAGCTAAATTAAAGTTTCTAGGTTTTTTAACTGTATCTTTGACCAGTACAAGCTTACTGGCCTAAACACACCCCAAAGTGAAATGAAATGTAGCATTCGTGTCCCTACCGACCCCTGAGCTCACAGGTACTGAGGTGTGAGTGGAGAGTGACTACAGCAGTGTCGTGGTGTTAGCGTCTCTCACATCTTTCCAGCTTCCTTACAGTGGTTTGATCAAAGCATGCTTACTTGTGTTTCTTGTTTCTTTCAGAAGCATTGTTAATTATCTGTATCTATTCATAGTCTAAACATTCGGCATTAATAACTACGCTGGTTGCTTCAGGGCAGAGCTTGCCGCATTTGTTATCAACAATAAGCAATGAGAATTAATTGTCTGTCATTAATTCAGTGGTGAACAACTTACTTCATATGGCTTTAAAAGGGGGAGATGGCCTTATGTGCCATTGGTGAGAGAAGTGGGTTGATCCCACTCTGGTTGTTACTTGTGGACCACAGTCCCCCCGATTTACAGGCTCTGTTGTTGCAAACTGCAGCTCCGGTCCCAGGACTGGTACGTGCTGCCTGTGCGGAGCTAACAGGGCTCTGCACAGACACAGCAGCCCTCCCACGGAATTTTTGCTTCGCGAAATGGGAGTTGGCATCTAGATGGTGTGCTGCTTGTCCAGACGCAACTCTGCTTTGTTACACCCAGTTAATACCTTAATTCTGAATCACATTGGTAGGCTTGTGCACACAGGCAGAACTCATTGCAGGTCTTGTGCTTCAAATATTTCAAAAATTAATATCCATGAGTAATTTTGCATAAATGAGTAGAGCCATCAGTTCATGATTGAAGCCCTTCTTCCCCAGGAAATGTTTTCAAATAACTACATGCACCAGTTACCAGAAAACTCTGCCATAAACCATGACAACTGTTCATAAGACATTATTGCCAATTAGTTGCAGTTGTCCCTAGGATAACACAGGCTGGTTTTCTTTATTCTGAAGACTGTATGGGTGTAACTGGGAAGTAAACAAGCATGAAACCAGCGTGGCCACAGCCTATCATGCTCAGACTTCACCTTTCCATTGGCCAGTGCCTAAGAGAACCTCATAAATTTAAGAATATTCCCTAGCATGTCTGCCTTAAGGAATATGATTTACAGGCTTAATCTCTATAGGTTTTATGATTCATCACATTTGATAGACAAGGAGAAATTGAAATATGGCCCATGAGCACTCCTGTAACTTCACTGACATCAGGTATCTATCACGAACTACCATTTGCATTCTACTTCTGAAGTATTTATATCTCCCATTATTGAATTCCTCCCAATCTTTAAATGTATTTCTCTTCTCCAAAACTTAATGGGGTCAGGAAGAACTGTCACAGTTAGGAAAGTGAACAAAGAAGGTGTTCTGCTTCAGGCTTGCAGGAAGAGTGTGATAGAGAAACCAAGCACATTTCTTGTCAATGCTCTGCCCCACTGTGTCATGCTTCTTCCCATTTGCACACTGTTTGTTTGCTAATGAAAATTAATACAGAGTGTTCCCTCTTGAAGACATCTCAGCTGTCAAAACACAGTGCTAAATGAGCTGCTGTTTAAAATAACTTTATAGACAAGTAGGTGGGCCTTCAGTGCTTTCAAAGTAGAGCTGAAGGCCATGTTTTACAGCGTTCCTTAAGATAAGCTGTCACAACATGTTGGTGTGCTGGCTGGGGGAGAATTAGTTTTGGATCTTTGTATTTGCTTATAAAAGGCTGTGCTGCTCTTATTATCCACACTACAAATTCCAACAACTGTTTTATGAATTCATCTGCAGTTGAGTTTTATCCTTCAGAGCATCACAGTTTATCTAGGGTCTTCATTTATATTCATCAGTGAGGATGAAAATAAAATTTAGCTTTGATTCCGAGGCTAATTGAGATTTCAGTATATGATTAACACTCCACACACAATTACTGCCATCAAAGTCAAGCATATGCATAAATCTTTGCAGGACTGGGGCCAAAACATTTTTAAGTATCCCCTTATTCAATACATTTTATATAAAGAATTATTCTTATCTGTTATTTATTCAAGGGTCTTAAATAGGTAAATCTTGGCACAGCTAAGTCTCTCGCTCTCTCTCTCTCTAATTACTCATTTTCTTACTTTTCATCTGTCCTCTACTCTCTACATCGTTATCTAATCCTGCTAGCACTGGGTATTCACTAACTGTAAATGCAGTCTTACTCTTCTGCACGAGCGTTTCTAGAACCAGCAGCAGGATTCAAGGAAACAATATCAAAATCTAAGTTTTCAGGAAAATGTGTAACAGCACCAACACGTAACAGCATTGACTGTATAATGTGGTAAAACAAATCATTAAGGAAATAATCAACACTAAATCATAAAAAGCTATACTCCATTATAAATTATTCCTATATATATATATATATGAAAATTACTATTTTTTCCATTAAAATACCATCATTCAGCTACAGCAAACAAACTTTAACTAGTTCTCTTAAGACAGAGTGGAATCACCAAAACTTTAATACTATATTTTTGGCATGCAATATATACATAATTAAACAGTTAAAAAACATATACAAGTGTAGTATACACAGTGTATATGCAGTCTTGCTGTGGATTGTATCTATTAGAATATTCACAGCACCAGTCATAATATTCGCTAGCAAGAAAAACAGCAACTGATTTTTATTAATAGCACTAATCAGGCAAATGTGCGACAGCTTGCCCTCCCCTCCAATGGGCAACACCTCTGTTTCCTGCTTTTTACTGGTATGGGGGGACTTTATAATGTTCCAGCAACACGGCACACAGGCCCCCTTCACAAGGAGCTTTGTGAACACCAAAGTGAGATCAGTCACCACAAACCAGACCAAGAATGTCAGACAGTGAGCAAGCACCCATATGCAATAGGACAGATTCGCCATCCGGCGGGACACAGGGTCCGCATATGCCTGCGACACATGAAGGAGCAGGAAGAGTAGGAGAACTGTCAGCAGTAGGAAGCACGCTGCCTCCATCCAGCCTTTGACAGACTTTCTGCACTTCAGCAGACAGAGCCCCACTTGGACACTCGCCATATATATGGCCAGATATCCAAAGAGAGAGAGCAGCCCTTCCCTGTTGGCATTTAAAAAGCCAACCCTAGAATCTCTGCCATTGCTCCCATGCAAGATAAACATCTTCAGAGAGGTAGTGTTAAGAATAAGCTGATAAAGTACAGCAAGATTTATAGCAACAATCCAAGATTTATTTTTTGGAAATATGGCTAAAAGTAGAGATGCTGCAAGCCTCACAAATGCTAAGGTAAAGAAAAAATTCCAGTGCACCCCATACTCTGAAGTATGTTCATGGTAATCTATAGATTTAACACTCAGCAGTCGCCCAATGCCAAGAAAAATGAGTGGCCAAACCGAAAAGAACTGCTTGGCCAGACTGGAAAATTTTGGTTGTGTCACATAAGACTTTTGTCTAACCTCAGGACAAACGAGAGCGTTACCAAAAATAAAAGCTCCAACTCCAAAATCCATAACTCCTGTTCCATAGGTCTCGGCTTTGGCGTATCGCCTTGGATACTGGGGGAAATCCACTGCTAAAATGCTGATTGATGTCAACACATTGATATAAACACGAAACACAGTTATGGCTGGAATGTATTCTGGATCCAAGTATGTCTCCTGGAAGTCTCTTACAAGTTGCCTAAAAGGCACTCTGATTTCACGTTTTCTTTGGCTGTATATTTTGGAAAATATTCCAGCACAGAAGGCTGCAATGATAGCTGGCACGACAAAGAGGACTGGAGACAAGACCGTACAGGAGAACACAAGAGGAGAGACCAGCACAAGAAAGTCTAGCAGCAGGCTGCATTTCCTTGAACTGAGAGGCTTCCCACAGCGCAGGTGATACAAAACCAAGAGGAGCCCTCTGCAAAGCAGGCAGAGCGGAGCTAGAGACAGGCCCAGTGAGATCTCCAGCAAACTGGTTCCATTGAAGTTGCTGACAAAGCCTTCTTTCAGGTGTTTGTGTGACATTCTTCTTCCGCTGAAAAAACAACACTGAACTTGAATCAGTTTCGTAAAACAGGGCTCTCAGGACTTCACCAAAAGTGAATCTCAGGTACTAGTTCATTAAAACATACGTGGATTTCAAATATCACCTGTTTTCCAGCTACTCTTCAATGTGAAGAACACGGATCCGCCGGGCGCTGCAGCCGCTGACCCTGGCTGGGCCTGGGAAGCCAAGCGGACACACAGACGCCTGCAAGACCTGACCGAGTTCGCACACCTCACACCTCCTGCTCTTCTGGTGAGATTCTCAGTGTATTTTTACTGTAGCTGTCCAAGCACCAAACACGCTGCTGAATACTCACATTGTGCACGACCTTACTGCAACACCCTGCTCTGTGGAAGACACGCGGCCGCGTTCCCTACAGCGTGAACGACACGGATGGGTAAATCTGTGCCCCCGGGGAGGTTTCTGCCGCCAGGGCAGCACAGATCGAGCCACAGAAGCTGCTGCTCAAACCCCCGCTTGCAACAGAGGCGCAGAGGCCTTTGTAAAGCAGCCCCAGCCCCGCAGCTCACAGCGTGACCTGAGCGGAAGGGAGCCCCGGGCGGGCCTGTTAGCTGAAGAGCACTCACCGCGTCATGGCCGGGCCCGCCTCAGCCGCTCCCGGTAGCGCGGGAGGGCGATAGGGGCCGAGGGGCGAGGGCTCGGCCCCGCTGGCACCGCAGCCCCTTCCCCACCGCGCGGCTCCCAGCTCCCGCGGAGGCCCCGGCCCGCAAGCAAACGCGGCCGCACTGCCCGCCCGCACTTTCGCCAGGGGGACGGCGGTTCCGCAGCCGCCGATTCGCCACGGCTGCCCCCGCCCCGCCCGCGGCTCCGCCTCCTCCACCGCCCGCGCTCCCGCCCGCATGTTGGCCGGCGGACGCGGCCTGCGCTCCCGCAGCCGCCGATTGGCCGCCGCCAGCCCCCGCCCCGCCTGCGGCTCCGCCTCCTCCACCGCCCGCTGCCCGCCCTTCGCCTCGTCCCGCGGTTCCCGCCCGCCACCCGCCGTCCCGTCCTGTCTCGTCCCGTCCCGCGCCGCCCGGTCCCGCGGTGAGTGTGCCCGCCCCGAAGCCCCCGAGGGGGAACAGCGGGGCCCGTCAGGAGCCACCCTGAGGCCAGGAGAATGTGGGATCGGGCCCCGGTAGAGCCCGTGTCCTTGGCCGGCACGGAGAGCGGCTCTGCCGGCTGTGAGCGACACCGCGACCGGGAACGCGGCGTGGAGGGCCCGGAGCGGGGACCCTTCGGAGCGGAGAGGGGCTGCGGGGCGTGGGGTGCGCCCAGGGAGCCTCAGTGGTGTTTCGGGCCAGTTAAGAGTGGAATAGGAATAGGATAAGGATGGAATGGGAAATGGAAATGGAATAGGATGTAATAGGAATGAAAATGGAATAGGAAGTGGAAATGGAATGGAATTGGAATGGAATGGAATGGAATTGGAATGGAATGGAATGAAAGAGAAGAGAATAGATGGAATTTTTCCTGGCCTTGTGACCGGACTCTGTGTTTATCACAGAGCCTCAGAGGGTGAGCTTGACTCACGTTGGGTCGGCTCCCGCTGATTTTCAGAGGAAGCAGGAAGAGGACAGCGAGCAAGCCTGTCTTGTTTCTGCTGCAATACAGAACTCCACTGAGTCACCGCTTTTCTGAAAACAGTGGCTTCTCTGATACCATCAGGCCCACAAATCTTTCCTATTTGTCCTAACAGGACGAATTTAACAAAAACAAAATTGCAATTTCTTGCCAAGAAACTTGGCTTTACTAATTCTAGAGAAACAAAACATTTTATTCCTGCAGTAAGGAAAGCTATATCACTCCCTCCAAATAACCTTTATTTGCAGGGGCAAGCAGAATGTATGGCTGTCACTCTGATGGTGCGGGTCAGCTTTCTAGCTCCAGCGCTACTTGGGCTCGCTGGGATCAGTATTTCAGTCTGAAGCCTTTGGACTGTTTGTGGAACCCTCTGGAGAACGACACACCCGGTTATTGTGTTCTAAATATCTTTTTTATTTTTATTTTTTTAAAGTGTTCTTCAGTCAGATTTGAATGAGATACCCTAGAGTAAAGGCCTTCTCCAGTGTTCCCGTCCATCAGGCTGGACAAGATGCCAAAGCAGGTAAAAAGAAAATCAGGAGTTGTGCGTGCTAATTAATTTTTATTGCCAGAAAAGAATTCTTGGCTTGTTTTCATCAGTCAGGATTAAGTAACTCCTAATGTATATTCAGCCCTACTTCATGAATTGACCGGACCTATTAACTGTGTGGTTTTGAGCTGTGTTGCTCACACCAGCTAGTGATCTTTGTCATGCCGTTGGCTTTAACGGGGCAGGAGTTGATGCATGCAGCAAGCACATCCGGAAGAGTGGTTTTTCAGTAAAATTAATGGACGCAAGCTATGCCGTACAGTCATCAGAAGTGACTATATTTTCAGGTACTGTTTTTCTTTTGGCTAAGTGATCACCATCTCTTCTCAAATGGAGTGATGTGGATCAAGGCAAGCAAAAATAAGCCCTTTCTCAAATCTTGCAATATCAGCTGCACGATGGCTTTAAGAACTTGACTGGTGTCAGCATCATACAGCGAACACAGGGGAGGGCACAGGAAGAATGGGCGATTGGCAGAAATGCATCTGGTCTGCAGAGTATTTCATAATTGTGGGTGTCTGTTCTCTGTGAAAGCAGCGAGCTTCCTAACGTTCATTCAGAGAATAACAGAAATCACTTTGATGGCAATGCTTAACTGCATTCCTAAGCACTTTTTTCCCTTGCTGTGTAAAATTTTATATGACTGAAGATGAAGTACTTAGGCTGATAACAATGCTCCTAAATGAGTATGTTATTGTAGTTTTATTTTTTTTAGGAATGTGTTAATGGAATTCTGCAGTATGTTTTCCACTTTATTAATGAGCTTATCTCATGTAGTGGGAATGCTGCTAACTGAATTTAGCATTTTTCTTTATAAACAAGGTGATACTGTTCATTGACTTGGTCAACTTGTAAAGAACTGCCGATTTATGCTACTAAATACAAACGAGTAGGGTTACTTTGAAGGAGATACTGTCAAGGAGAACAGAAAAGGAACATTCAGAAAGCAAAAATCAGGACCGCCATCTTTTCCCTTCTTCGTTTTCTCTTATAGCTCCTCTCTCTCCTCCCCTCCCTGAAATGACAAAGAGGACCTGAAATCTCTCTTCTGGCTAAGTTTTCCATTACGTTTGTACAACTTATGTGTCCTTCCAACTAATTGTCAAGGACATAGGAGTCCAAAGGCTAAGATTTAAATACTTTATGTGGTTCAAAGGCGACAAATCTTCACCTAATGCAGGCCAGGCATTTCTTTCCCCTGGCTGCAGTGTGTGCACTCTGCAACTTCAGTCCTGGGGCCCTCAATCTCTGCCCTAAAAATGAAAGTCTCTGCTAGGAAAGCTGCATTTGTTTTGAGCCAAGGTAGCTTTCAGCTCTCACCTCTGCAGCCACTCCTTCCCGCTTCCCTCTGCCCAAAGCAGTGTTTGCAGTGAATGCATGACATTCATAGGCTTAAAAATATGGGAGTTAAGAATATTGCATGAGTGTGTCTGCGCTGGACAACTTGCAAAATAGCAAGTGCCAGGTAGTGTGACTCTAAGGACTAATTCCTTCCGAATGCCTTTGCTTGCGGCCAGAATTACCAGTGATTAATTCCATGTACAGACAAGTGTTGTCCACCTGTAATCTCTCATACACTAGGTAATACCTTTCTAAAAACAGATCATCTGATGGGAATCACTGATGCGGGGGAAGGGCAACTGGGAGGAAGAGTAGCTTGAACATGCTAAGTTATGGCTCCTGCTGAGCCTGAACGTCTGCTACATGGAAGCAGTTAGAAGACCTATAAACTATAGTGGATGAGGTTAAGAGTCCAGCTATATTCAGCTTTTGGTGCTGATCTGACACCCTCTCCAGGAAAGTGGCCAAAAAGAAGATTCTGTTGTCCACAATGACCTCAGTGAATCATTTGAGGAAGAAGTTAAAGCGTTGCTCAGTGATGAAGAGAAACTACATCTTTTTGATGACCTCACAAAAGTTAATCCGGTGACAACTACAACAGGTAAGCAGCCAGCCAGGGGAGGATCTCCGGAGGAGTCACTTTCCCTAGCGGCTACTAGTGTGTGGTAGTTACTGTTTTCATCGCATTACATAAGCACAGTAGTTAAAGATTCAAAGCCCATTAAATTCTGTTCTAAGCCTTAGAAAGTCACCATTGGCTTGGTTGATTATTTTTTTTTTAGCCCATTTACGCGATTTAGCCATGCTGATTTTTTATCAAGTTCTGCATGCAGAGGTCATATTTGTATTGTTGGTTCCAGGTAGCCAGGGTGTGGTTGAGAGTTAACACTATCAAAGGACTCCTGCGTGACCTTGTGATTGCAGTTTGGTGTTATAAGAACACATTGGAAAATGGGGCTCTAACTTAGATTCAAAATATATCCATGAAATTGGTTTTGAAATGTAAGTTCCTCACTCGACCTTAGGATGATCCTGAGAAGAGAAGCTAAGGCCTGCTCCCAGTGCAAATGGGGAATCTTTGCCTCTGTTCTGCGAGTGAACAGGTTTGCTTTCTGGGATGGACTATGCGAAACCTCATGAAAGCACAAGATTGAGTGGAATAGTTGGCAGATCCCTTAACATTTTTTAAAATAAGGGCAACTTGTGAAGACATTGTTATGTATATTAGACCTGTGTCACTCTCTCAGTCACCTCATTCTCTACTAAACCTAATAGGTAACATATCTGAAGATTGTTATTACAGGCAGGAATGGGAAGAGTCAAATACACTTTTCAAAAGATGTTAACAGCAAGTCTGTCTTTCAGTTCTGAAATGTCTTCAAGCAAGATACAGAGTAAATGTGTTTTATACAAATGCTGGCTGCAGCCTGGTGGCTTTAAATCCGTTTCAGCCTACCTCCTACCTCTACTCGCCTGAGCTTATGAGAGAGTACCATGTTGCACTTCGTCCTCAGGTAATCCTTATATTTGAAATAACTGTCCCTCCATAGAACCCAGATGTCAAGTTCTTAAACATCTATATAAGCAAAATAGTCCTAGAGGATGAAACCCATTTATAGTGAAATATGAGTTCTGTTAAAAGACCAGTACTGCTTTCAGATAAACGTGAGAAGACCTTTGCTGTCCATTGCTGTTGAACTGTGCAACCGCTGTTCTCTTAAATATGAATGTTCTCTTTCACTGCCAGGATTTAAAACCTCACATCTTTGCAGTGGCTGAACAAACCTACAGAAATGTCCAAAGCCGGATAGACCCCGTGAACCAGTCTATAATTGTTAGTGGAGAAAGTGGTGCTGGGAAGGTAAGGAGATTTTATTTCCTGGCATTGCTCTTAAGTTTTGCACCACAAATCACTGGCACACCTTCATGGTATTGTAGTGAACAAGCAAATATTAAGAAAAAAAATTCTGACAGAGCACGTAGCCAGTCTGCTCTAACACGACTCTCTTGATATATGCGTAAAGCATTAAGTGATTGCTGCAGTCAAATCGACTTTACTAAATATAGCTGCTCTTTTGGTGACATCTGTAATTTCTGTGAGGACTAGATTTGAATCATTCAACAGGAATTGCTCCTGAGTTCATGTCCCAGCCTAGTCTGTTCAGGAGCCTATGGAGAGACTTAGAAGAAGCAGGAGAGCTCAGATCCTGTTTTGGCTCTTCGGTATTGGTCCATCCCTGTTCACCAAGATATTGAGAATAGTTTTAAGCCTGAAAAAAAAATGCTTTGCTGAGTGTTAAGAACTAAGAGTCCTTTTATATTCAATTCATCTTAAGATACTAGCTATTCGTTCTAGCTGAGCTTCCAGATGATTACGTCTTGGTAAGACTGCCATCCACCAAACCACTCCGATTCCCATAGCATTTAAATGTCTGTTGCATGCAAGCATATGCCCAAAAAGTTTCCACTGAACTAGAGCTATAAACCTGACACAATTACTCTCTTTAGCATCCTTGCCAGCTGCATACTGTGTTTTCAGAAGCTAGCACTGTGTCACTAACTGACATAACTAATTATATGGTAAAAACAAAGGCCTATTGTCAAGCCTTTCTCTTGCAGACCTGGACATCTCGCTGCCTTATGAAATTCTATGCTTCTGTTGCTGCTTCAGTTATCTCTCCAAAAGGCAATGAAACTGTGGAAAGGATAGAGAAGAGAGTGTTGGATTCCAACCCTGTCATGGAAGCATTTGGTAAATGAGGCTTTTTTTAATAGGAAAAAGAAGTAGCATCCACTGTGGGAATTTTCTTTGTTAATACACAAGTCTAAGCTAGCTCTTGATCCTCTCCTTGAAAGAAACTCTTCAAGTACTGGAGCTATATACAAATCACCCTTGATATCTGTATGTCCTACATAAAAGAGTGGAACCACTCTGATTATGCTGTATCTGTCACTGGCAATTCCACAGGAAATGCATGCACCCTACGGAATAACAACAGTAGCCGTTTTGGAAAATATATCCAGCTTCAGTTAGACAGGTAATAATTACTGGGTAAAAACCTTATTTATTGTCTTCTTCCTTTAAGTCTTTACAAATCTATTTCTGAAGTCTGCCACAGAATATTTTATCTGTCTTTGGAACGTATTTTGGTTTGTTGGCAGCTTATATTATTGTTATATCTTCCCTCCCACCCCCAAAGATCTCATCCTGATCTGTAAGAGAGCAATGGAAAAACAGAGATACAATTAAGAACTTTGAATAAAATAGTACATTAAGCTTGCACAAAACTGAAGGTGAACTGTAAAGCATGCATAGTCAGTTGGTATCATAACAACCCAACACCTGTCAGATTCTGTGATGAAGTTTTGTTGAAATCTTTGCTTTTCTCCCTCTCTAGGTTCCACCATCTGAGTAGTGCTTCTATTCAGACTTTCCTTTTGGAGAAGACCAGAGTTGCCTATCAGGCCCCCAATGAAAGAAACTTTCATATTTTTTACCAGGTTTGCCTTCAGTTATTTTTGGTAGATATTTCTGACCAACAGTGAAATCACCAGATTTACCACAGTTGCAACTTTTAATATTTAACAGGTTTCCTGTCTGCCCTGCTTCCAGATTAAATCATTCTTCATTGTCTGTGAGATGTAAATACCAAAGGCAGCATTAAGTCATTATGTTGTTCTCTGTCTCCAGATTACAAAAGGTGCCACTGCAGAGGAAAGGCTGGAATGGAAACTTCCAGAAGGGGCTAACTACCGCTGGCTGCCAAATTCTGAAAGAAACTTAGATGGTAAGGATTAGTTTCACAGCTTGTCCATTAGCAAGGGCTATAACTTTAAAGAAAGGCAGGCAAAAATGTGTCCGCCTTACTAAATCCCATGACCCAGGTTGGTCAGCCAGCAGCAGACGTTTTGCAAAGCCCCCCGCATTCATGTGATTCCTTTTAAGTTTCAGTTTGCTCTATTAGGGGTTTTCACCTGGCTTAAAACAGCAGTTTCTGGCCTAGCAAATTTGCATCTCTGTGTGCTTCTGTTTACAAACTGTCCCATCTTTGGATGTGCTTCAGCAACCTGCTGCCTAACTTCAGAGCCCCACAGAGTCAGTGTGAAGTCAATGACTGGCTTCTCCAGCTTCTACTCTGGGATTTACCAGAAGAGCACCTGGGTTCCTTTATCTCCTTTCACAATTCCAGCTCAATTGGTTGTGGTGTTTAGTGTTCTGCTTGCCTGTGTTTCTGTGCATGGCTTTCTTTTAAATAACACCTGTTTGGATTTTCAGAGGACTGCTTCGAGGTGACCAGAGATGCAATGTTTCACTTGGGCATTGACCGCTCTACGCAGAACAACATTTTCAAGGTCAGGTACAACATATGGTCACTGTGAGGCTGCTTATGATGTTTGGAATATCTTTTTAGTGTGGGATTTCTGCAGAAGTAAATCAGTACCAATGTACAGAGCATGATTTATTTGCTACTCTTGACTGGAGGGACTACAGCTACACACTAGGTTGCATAACCAAATATTACTTTCTAAGTAAAACCCCGTGCCTGTGAACTTTAGTTTTCCTTCAGTAATTGCAGCATTAGGAATGAACATAGAAGCTTGGAATCTACTTACCCTTTTTTTTGTGTTGAAATGTTGTGACTGTCCTGTTTGTGTGGCTGTGGGGAGGCTGAGGACGCTGCCTTGGAGGGGAACTCTGTTTTAGAAAACTCAAGGATTGATTATATTTCAGGTATTGTCAGGCCTTCTCCATCTTGGGAACGCTGAATTCTCTAATCCAGTGGATGAATCTCAGCCTTGTGAACTAGAAGACAAAGCCAAAGGTGAGGCAACAAGCAGGTCATGCTCCAGCGAGTCTTGTTATCTTAGTGTAGGTGCCTAATAGATAGGCTTACTATGCTCTTCTGCTGATAGGAGACTCATCAAGGTCATGCGCAGACCAAAATTTAAGCATGTTTTTGTTTGCTATTTCATGGTTTCAAAGTACTGAAGAAACAAAAGCTCCTCTGCTCTGAGAGATAATATCCTTCCGTTACAGGTCAAAGCAACATTAGACAATCATTTCAGAAGGATTACTGGCAGAACTGTTAGGCTTGATTGTAATCTTATGCTGATATCACAAGACTTCCAGAAATCTGACCCAGAGCACAGACCAGGGCTTTTAAAATTAAAGCTTCGAAGCTGTCACGATAAAGACTAACACTCCACTTAGAAAAACAAATCTGTTAAATTGCAGCATAGGACACGGGTTGTTTTGCACGTTTTTAAGAGGTTCATGGATCTAGGGTTTTTTTCAGAAGTAAACCACTGTCCTGAATACTGAAGTCTCCTACTATTATTTCACATGCTTTGAATTCACACTGCTTAATATTCAAATAGTTTTGCAGACAGCTCAGGTTAGCAAGATCTTAAATGCTTCATTAGCATTCTTCTAATGATGGGATCTCTTTTCCTTACTATGCCCAAAATTCATGGTTTTTTCCGTCATAGCTGTTTGATGATCTCTAGACCTTCCACAACTTTAAAGGGGCTGCATTCTTTTGACACTCCAGATAATCTTGCAATGTTTTTTTTCCTGGATAAGATTTTGTGAAGACTGCTGGAGATTTGCTGAAGATACCCATCGAGGAACTACTGGAATCATTAAGAATCCGAACAATAACTGCTGGAAAACAACAACAAGTCTTCAAAAAGCCATGCTCCAGAGCCGAATGTGAGACTAGGAGGGACTGCCTCGCCAAAGTGATCTACGCTAAGTAAGGACACATAGGCCAGGTTGCTGTGCTAGTCCATACTGCTTTTGTGAGGGAACAGGGAGGCCAAAGAGATTTACTTTCCCTGGCTTTCTGCTTGGACTCAAAGACAGTATAACCCTCCTTTTCCGCTGTAACCCCCCTACCCCTCTCAACACACCCTTGTTTCAGTTGTCAATGCTGACATAGCTGCTGTATCTAATAGAGAGGTGTTCAAAGAACTGCTGTTCCGTGTCAGCAGGAAGAATGTCATAATTTTTTGTTTCTTCCATGTGATACTGGTAAAGACAGCAGTAAAAGAACGCTACTGTCGTTGTAAGCAAGCATTTTCCTGCTAATCCAGTTGTCATTGTGTGCAGATTGTTTGAATGGCTCGTTTTGGTCATAAATGAAAGCATCTATGCAGATCCATCAGTGTGGACCAACTTCATAGGTATGGTTTATTCATCCCTGGTTTAACTGCTTAACCAGAAGTCTTCAAGCTTCTCCTAAACCAAAGTGCACTGTCTTCCCATATTCCTTCTAGGTTTGTTGGATGTTTATGGTTTTGAAGCCTTCCCTGAAAACAACTTGGAACAGCTTTGTATTAACTATGCCAACGAGAAACTGCAGCAGCACTTTGTAGCACACTACCTGAAGGCACAACAGGTAATACCCCACTAAGATCAAATGTTAAATATCAAATTTTAAAACAGCATCTTTTGTCTCTTTAATTTTATTTTTGTGCTTTTGGTCAGATTGTAACCTTCAGTCGAGTAAATAATGCCACAGAAATCAGTGGGATGTGTAACAATTGTTTTTTTAAAGAGGAGAGCGTGGGGCAGTTGGTGGAATGAGACCAGTTTCTTGTTACACAGCTCTGTTGGCTGTTCAGCTGTTTGCTTTCCCTCAAAGAGCTGAGCATTTAAAACTAAACTGGACATGTCTTTAAGGCAGTGTAGCCTAAACTGAGATTCTCTTGGAAGCTGCTGTGTATAGCCATGTTAATTCTCTTCATCAAGTATAAGGTGCCTATATGGGTGGGGAGCTTCTAGACCCTAACTTAGTGCAAAGGCAGAGAGCCCAACAGAACCCTGTAACCTAAACATTAACAGCACGTGGTAGCTGGTGGAGCTCTTCTGCTGCAGAACAGCTTCATAAACCCAGTTGTCATGCTGATACCTTTAAAGACAAAAAGACACTGTGCCTCAGCTGATATTTTTGAATGGGAAGGTACCCAAGTTGTGTTTTCACAGCAGAGAAGGTATTTGCACCATGCTCAATACGCTGCAGTCACTTGGCTAACTGGTCACACACTGCTATTTCCAGTTCTTATCTGAAAGCTACAGTCCATGCCAGGACTGCCTTGACTGCTACTCTAGTAGATAGGCATAAGTCCTCGTTGAATTCCTCCTCTTGGCATATACATTACCATAATGCTCTTTGCCATCAACTGGAATATGGGAAATTATTTTCCTTATGGCACCAGCATGATGGTACCTTCTGCCTCACAGCATAATTTTATCCATTTTCTCAGGAGACATATACCTCTTATAATTTGTGCTTTCAAAAGCCCAGTGGGTTTGTTTCGTGCCTGCCCTCATCAGTAAGCCAGGGGTTAATGGTCAGTGAAGATGGAAACCGAATTCAAGCACACAATTACTTTCCTTGAAACTAATTCATGACCTCTGTTTATAGTACCTCTCCCATTACTGCCTGCCCTCTCTATCTGGCTGTGTCCCAAACCACTTAAATACCATTAACGGCTGTACTGAGCAAGCTTTTGGCAGGAGACTTTTCAAATAACTGGCCAGAGCTTGTGCTTGTTAAAGAGTCCTGACAGTTTGTTCTGCAATTCAGCATAAATATTGTGGAAATTATTTCAACCAGTATCTTTATACACTTCCTTTTGTATCAGGTTTTGTTTTAAACAGAGCTCAGTTAGTGAAGTCTGGCACACAGTGCTTGGTTTAGGGCTACATCCCAATCTAAGGAAGGAGTTCTGGGGTTCCTTGCCATTCAGGGCAAAACTTGGTACAGCCAGGAGAAGCTTAGTGTGACTCTAGCTTTGCTGATAAATCTGAGGTTCCCAAATCCTGAAGTTGTTCCAGCAGGATCTGCTGCCACATTCTCAAAAGCCACTTGCAATAGAATATCCTCATGTGTGTTTTTTTTTCTCAAGATTGCCATTGAATATGAGCTGAGCTCTGGATGAGCAGGCTGAGCCTGGGATTAACTTGTTAAACAGTGACCGCACTACACTGCAAAAAGGCATATGGTTATATGGGCTCTGGTGCCCTCTGCTGCGGAATAACTGGTTTCTCTCTGACTTCAGGAAGAATACGCAGCTGAAGGCCTACAGTGGTCTTTCATAAACTACCAGGACAACCAGAAGTGCCTTGACCTGATAGAGGGCAATCCTCTCAGCATTTTTTCTTTGCTGAATGAGGTAAGTGTGAATCTAAACCCCTAATGCTTTTGGCCTAGTTGTCTGCCCTTCCATCCCATGCGACCAAAGTGAAAAACATAAACATTAAATTAGTAGGAAACTTTTCAGCTATGAAATTTCTGCAAAGCTTATTTTTCAGAACAGTCACGACACTGCATCTTCCTATTCTGAATTGCTTTTTTTTTTTTTCTCTGATCCTGGGTGTTCTGATTCAAATATGAAGCCTCAATCACATTTTTTTGTTGTTACCCCCCACACCCAGTATTTCAGGGCTTACATACTCAAAGCAACTCTAACAGTAAAATGGCTATGATTTTAAAGTGTCTTACCCTTTAAAGACAGTTCCTTATGACAAATAAGAGATGCTGCAATTTTGTCTCGTTTGCTCTGCAGGAGTGCCGTCTGAATAGATCCTCTAACACTGACCTGTTTCAAACTCGGATTGAAAAAGCCTTATCTAATAATCAATGTTTAAGTCGAAACAAGTTCAGTAAGAAGCCTAACTTTATCATTTCACATTATGCTGGCAAAGTCTGCTATCAGCTAGCAGCAATGGTGGAGAAAAATAAGGTAAGTGTTTTCAGAAAGAGCCATTTAAAAAAACAAACCTTAGACAAAAAGTAATTTAAATCAAAGCACCACTAACCACTAAGTACATTCTGTGGTGCTCCCTAGATATATATACCTTGCTCAAAAACAATCCTTCAGGCCACGTAAATCTGGTCTGATTTTCAATGAACCATCACTGGCACATACAAACACTTTGTTTACAAATGCTTCATTAGCAGACCTGAGGATTAAGTGGACCACGGATCACCAAATCAGGGCTTCTTCCTTTCCTGAGACAATGCAGAAGTGTTGATGGTATCAGGACATTTATATAATCATAAATATAGCACTTCATTTCCCCCCAAACCTCAGATTTCTAAGTTTATGAGGAATAAGAGCATGGACTCAACTACTGCAAGTCCTGAAAGTACCAAGAACCTCAAGTTTGGTCCTCATTGTGCCATCAGGGAATAAGTGAAACAGTCTGCAGATATGAGGGTCTCTTGTCAGTCCTGACATCACCAGCAATTATGGCAAGTGGTATTAGGTGATGCAATAAAATATCATCTCTTAATTTCTAATAAGCAACTTCCTAATATCTGCTGCAGACTGTCCTACAGGCATTAAACTAGTCCTGGGACTTTGAGCTCACTTAAATTGCATAAAAAGAACAATGGTAGGAACAGTCACACATTTGACTCGATGTGCTAAATGTTCAGCCAAATGTTGTTTTATGTTCCTGAATCTGACTATGAATGAATTCATGAAGTCAGATTTGACACTACAGCTGTGGTTAAATCAAAGCTGGCATCAAAAATACTATTCCATCTATATATGTGTGATTTTTAAGTCATTTTCAGAGGTGGCAGGTTTCTGTCTAAATCCTAATACTAACGAGTCATGTTTGTGTTTGCAGGACCCCATTCCACCAGAGCTGGTCCATGTTTTGCAGAATTCTAAGGACCCTTTGCTTCAAAAATTATTTCCTCTGTCAGAAAGGAACCAAAATAACGTCAAAAGCCAGAACAGAGCAGCTGTTGTTACAGTGGTGTCAAAGTTCAAGGTACATCCTATTTAAGTTCTGCTTTCTACTGCCGTCTTCATGACTAGATGAGAAAACAGCGTGGTTGGACCAAGATCAGTAAATGTTATTAAATGAGATAGCTATAAAACTGAAATAGCTTCAGACTCTTGAGATTCTCAGCTTATAGCTTAAACTAACTCTAGTTTTACCCTTTCTTTTAACAGTTGAACATCTGCCTTTGTGAGGCTTCTTCCTACCTGTTCTTGAGGGGTTAGCTTTAACTGATGGCCCTGTTGCAATTTTGGAAACTTTCCAAATTTACCATTGAAAATGTTAAAAAAGCTTCCATAGAGCAGAATTTTTTCTCAAGGTGTCCTTTTTTTCCTTCCTTGCAAAAAAAGGGCTTCGTTGTTTTATAGAAGACCACTGGCTGGCTATAACTATCTGGGGGGAGAAGGAGTCCCTAATTAAACCTGTATTTATTTTCTACAGGGTTCACTTGAGCATCTTATGCAGATTTTGAATAGTACCACACCACATTACATCCGATGCATCAAGCCTAACGCTGACTGCAAGGCAATGACTTTTGAAAGAGAACAGGTAACTTTTCAAAAGCCTTTCCCAATCAATAAGAAGCTTCCTAGAGACATTGTGCAAGGCTTTGTGTTGAGTCTGTTATGATCTTGGGTCACTCATGGAGCTTTTTTCAGAGCACATCTTGAAACAGCTTTTCTTCTTTTAAGCTTCCAAGATAAACGTTCTTTCAGAATCACTGATCGTGCTTGTTTAAAATGGAGCCAGTAAGCACAACAGCTATTCCAACTTGTTGCTGTATGAGAAGTTCTGTTACCAGAGTGCTCCTGGGTTATTTGGCATGCTACCATCCCAGCCATCAAAGCTGACGGCTCAGCAGTCCTGGTCACACAGACATCTTTATGGTGAATGCCCACAACAAAACTTTGCCTGCTCCTGGTGTCTGCTCTGGGAAGACTGACAAGTTAGGTGAGATCAGCCAGCAAGCATGTCTTTGGGAGCAGAGCAGCAGACGCTAAAGCTTTAACTAGAGAGCCTTACTTGATGTAAAAACAAGGAGCTGGAGTAGCGCTACATTAATTTTAAACACTGAGAATTTGCTGATTACATGCAAGTAGTATTAAAATACCAGTGCTGGGTTTTCATACTCTGCTGCATTCGGCCAGTGCAGAGTGTGTAGGTAACACAGGAGAGGGCACAAGAGCACTGTCCCTCCCTGTTAGTACTGCCTTGACCTTACTCCAGATGTTACTCAAAGCAGCTCTGAGGCTGTGTAATCCTTTCCACCCTCTCTATCCGTTCCCCAGCTGCCAGTGTGGCAGTGCACACCGAGCAAGCTCTGGTGTGGCTGTTGAGCCGAGCTGCACGTCACTTGGGCTGAGCACACACAGCTTCCGCAAAGAATAAGACAGCAATTACCTAAACCATCTCAATTTACGCCTCAGGTTCTCAGCCAGCTTCAGGCATGTGGAATAGTCGAAGCCATCACCATCAGTGCAGCAGGTTTCCCTATTAGGTAAGTCCGAATTTCTTGAGCAACTTCTTCCATAATCCGTTTCTATAGCAATTAGTGGCACATTAGTTATTCAGAAGAGCTTACAAGCAGGAAATCCAAATATTTTGCAGTCTATTCCAGATCACAAAGCTTTATCAATTCTTTCAAAGGTTCTGAAGAGTTCTGCTCACTCCTTGCTTTTAAGCTTGAGCACCTCTCTATAGCATTTTGGAGACAAAAATCACAAATCTGGTCTGCTTTTGTGTTTTCTGCTAGTTCAGCAACTCCAAAAGTAAAGTAACCAGGGCTAGCACAACCTGCCTTCAAAACAATGGTATTCTTAAAAATATACCAAATACTTACAAAATCTGGATGTGTCTAAAACACAACCCTGGTTTGAGATCTCACTGTACCTTTCAGTCCGAGAAGCTGGGGACAAGATATTTTGATGTGGACTATCATGTCCTAAAACTTTATTTAATATGGCTTCACAATAACATTTTCAGCAATTAAAACTAAATTATAATTGGTAGTCATCTCAAAGTCAAGCATCTCATCGTAGCCAGTCCCTTTGATGGGCTTTCTTGACCAACTTTAGAGGATGGAGGGATCAAGGCCTGAGCAAGTCATGTTTTTTACAGCTCAGTATTCACGGGGTAAAGCTCATCGTTACCACAAACAAGCACAGTTCCTGCCTGGTCTTTGTTAAAGGCAAAAGTCACTGCCTGTAATTGGGCAGTGGGGAGTCTCCTGTTGGTGACTACACAGGCATCAGTCTATTTGCATTCTATGCACTGGATTTTTAAGCCATTCTGCAATTTTTCCCCTTCAAAGGATAGGTTATTTTTCATATAGTAAATGACAGTTGCCTAGAATTAACTGTATGTTTGTCTATCAGGATCCCTTTCAAAAGTTTCACCGAGCGCTATGCAATACTGAGAAAAACACGTGGGCCCTATAAAAACAGAGTGTGTGATAAAAGCAATTATCTTACTGCCGCAAAAAAAGGTATGTTTCTTTAGATCATCCCTCTGCTATCAAGTGTAATTATCACTTCACCAGTCTGATATCACATAGCTCTGATGCAGTTGCTGCATTCAGCACGAGGGACACCACTATTCTCAAAATATTTTTCTCATCTATCACCAACTTGAGTTTCTAATTTGCTAAACGCTTACAGCAGGCTCTTTCTAAAACTCTGCTTATTGCTGGTTTTCTGTGTTCTTCCTGGGTGGAACAATTACATTTACAATGGTGATCAGGGTTCCTGGTATAATTTGATTGAGAGTTGGTTCTTGAAAGCTACTTACCTTTTTGCTTCTATTCCTTCTCCTTCCTTTCTTTTTTCCACCGACTTCGTCTTCTTGCTGAACACACTGACCTTCTAGCTTACCTGGATTCTGCTGCTTCTCCTGCCTTTTGCAAACTTCTATATGCGATTCTTTTTTCTAAGCAAGAGCGAGGATGGACTTTACAAAACACAATCCCAGCTACAAGGTAACACCTTTGGTATGACCCCTAGGAGAAGGAACTCATCAGGTGGTTACATTTAATATTGAAAGTTGCTGCAACTCCCTTCTCTCTCCCAGATTAATCCCATCTTCAACTAATGAGTCTATTCAGTAACCAGTAGATGTGGGAAGCAGGACCAGCCTATTTCAGATAAGTAAAATGGCTGAAAATCTATTCTCCTTGCGGAAATGGAATGAAGTAATGACGTACAGTCTGGAAAATTACTTACAAGCTGTATCTTTCTCCCTCAGTTATAAACCCATTAGCTGAAATGCCTCATTGTGATAGGTCACTAGTCCTTTTTATCTTTACCAGGTAACAAGCTGTAAACAAAACAAAACAATTTCCTAAACGCAGGGATAAGCTTTTGGTTCCCTTATCAGCCCAGCCCTGTGAACACCATCATAGCCACCAGATGTCTTCCTGTAAGCAAGAATTGCTTGTATTTGTTTTCAGTACCTTAAAATGCTCTCATCTCCTTAGAAATATCTATAGCAGAAAAGCAAACAGTATCCAGGATGGAAAGATACAAAGACCATCAAGTTCCGGCATTGGGCATGCAGAAACTCATGCAGCATTGCCTTGAACAACACAATCTCTTTCAAGGACAGGTCTGAATTAAGCCTGCCTGTGCTTCCAAATAGATTCATCTGGCTAACTTGTTTGTCTTATAATGTAAAAAACTGCAGTATGTCCCATAAATGGTTTTAATAACCTCTTATTGCTGCAATAAACTCCCACTTAGTTACATGTCCCTGTAGCTGCTTCTGATGCCCTGTGAAAGCTGTAGAATTGTGTAAAATTAGTTTTCTGCCTGTGTCTTTCAGTAATAAAGGCTACAAGTCTAATTCCTTGCTGCTTGTTCTTTGTTCCAAACAGCTTTGAGTTTGGGGTACTCCATCAGCTTTTCTTAGGACTGAGCTGCTCAAATCTATTCTTAATGGCACTGCTGTTGCTTTCTAATGACGCTTGTTACGTATGGATAGGCTGTAATGGAGGTGGTAAGACAGCACTTAACCTGCATCCTCCTTAAAACACACCAAGCTGGTTTTCTAGTTGCTAGCCTATGGCAAAATCTATGCTGTCACATTTTCCCCTTAAACACAGCTAGATCTAGTAATGCTCCAGCCATCACCTCCTTCCCTCTTTTAGGTATTTAACCCCCTAAACGGCCAAGAAATCTCAGTGTAAAGACAATACTTGGTCCTGATTTCTCAGTTTTCTGATACCTCCTCTTCAATGTTTCACTGCCAGGTGAGACTCCAGTGGTGGATGACGACAAAGCATCACGTTCTGCCATTTTTGAGATCCTTCAGAATGTTATTACGGAACAAACTACTGTTGAGCAAACAGGGAACAGAGCAGAAAACCCATCAGTGTACTGTGGCAAAACCAAAGTATTTATGGTTAATTCTGTGGTAAGAGAGCTATTTCCTTCGCTAACAGTTCTGAAGCATGCTTGGATAATGGGGATGCTAGCACAGATTATCATCGTGGCTTAGGTGGTATTTCTGCTAGTGCCAGAGTGTCAAGAATTTGGCATTTTCCTTCAAATTACTAAACTAAATCAAATATCCATCAGAGTACAGCAATCAGAAACACAGAAACACAATCAGAAACAGCATCCTTGTTGCTAACAGACAAGGAGCTGCACTTGTGTCTACTGCTGGCAGTGTTCTCCCAGTTCAGTAAAGATTACAGCTTTCCTTAGCTTCACCTGACAGACCTGGCACCTCCAACAGGCCCAAGCAGCTTCTTTGTGAAAGAGAGATAAAGGAGACAAAGGCACTTTTGCAAAGCTTGCATACTGGAGGATGCAGCTTTGACAGAACCCCTTTCAAAGGAATCATAGAATCATAAGGTTGGAAGAGACCTCTAAGATCACTGAGTTCAACTGTGTCCATCTCCCTACTAAACCATATCCCTAAGAAACTCATCTACCTGTTTTTTAAACACCTCCACCACCTCCCTGGGCAGCCTGTTCCAATCCCTGACCACTCTCTCAGTGAAGGAATTCTTCCTAATGTCCAGTCTAAACCTCCCCTGGAGCTAGCTTTAAGCTTGCTGCCACTGTGATTTGGGGAGTGTCTGCTTTTTTTTCCCCCCCTCAGATCACTCTCTTTCCCCTCAGATACTTAAAACTCTCCTTTTCACATGTTATCTACTAAGCACTATGGAAGTGCTGTCACTTCTAAAACCTAATCCAGCAGTCTTAGGAAAATGAAGCATGCGTGTAGTTTTCTGACAAACACCAACAGACTGTCTGAGAGGGAAGACTTGTGAACACAATTCTGTCCCTGAGTGTTAACTGCAGACTCGTATCCCCACTGCAGCTGGAGCAACTTGAAGCTAGAAGAGCAGAGGTGTTAAATGAGAAAGCATTTTGCATTCAGTGTTGCTGGAGAAGATTTAAACAGAGGAAACTAGCAAAGGAGAGATGGTCTGCAACTGTTATC
Organism: Neomorphus geoffroyi; assembly: GCA_033558235.1. NCBI lineage: Eukaryota > Metazoa > Chordata > Aves > Cuculiformes > Neomorphidae > Neomorphus > Neomorphus geoffroyi. Next base: position 3,831,468 of record JAUMJM010000018.1, read on the forward strand.
CAAGCAGGTAATTTGATAAAGGTGTGGCTAAGCATAATACAACAATTCCAGTTACTCTGGATGTTTAAGATGGCAAGAGTGGAGGATGGTTTAAGTGCCATCTCTCATGTTGTGTGCAAGAGCTGCTGAGATTCTTTGTACTCAGATTTCTTTTAATTAAATCTTCAGCTGTTCGTTCCTGGTTAGCCAAGAACCGCTTCCAAAGGATGCGCAGGGCTGCTAATGTTATTAAGCACAGCTGGAGGAAGTGGAAAGTAAGTACATTGGTACAGGAAAACATTGAAATTGAGTAATTGAGGCTTTTTAGTGTTTGAGAAAGAACCTCTACTGCGCAAAACCAACTGAGTCAATTCTCTGGAAAACTTCTCCAGCTGAAGAGATAAAGATGGATGCCAGTCTCGTACAGCTGCTTTTACAGGGTGGCAGCGTAAAGACTGCAGAATAACTTGTTCCCTACCTGCACAAAAGTGAAAGTGTCCCAAAGGGTGTCCTATCCTTTAAGATGTCCTCTTTCTTAGTTTTACATTTTTAAATTTTGCTCAAGATGCTTGAGAATCTTTTTCAGTAATAGTTCTGCATCTCTTCATCAGGCAAAAATGGCTGCTTTAGCAGCAGCAGAATTGGATGAGGGTGAAGAAAAGGCATTCCCAGTTGCTAGAGCTACTTTGATGTCAGCCAAACCCCCTGGCTCTTTGGAAACAACTTGGCCTCTGCATGCAATAATACAGTTCTGGCCTCTTGGTCTTGTCCTGGCTGCTGCACCTGTCACTGTAACGGGACTCCGGAGAGACCTGTCCCCACTGGCGTGCCTCAAAGTGCTTCAGGAGAGTGACTGCTACAAGGTGGAAAGCTGTTTCTTCGGCTGTGGTATCACTTCCATTAGAGCTCTCCCACAGGTAACAAACCTCACGTGCTCGAGTCAGCAGCACATTTAAGCTGCCATGAGTTCAGGAACCTGAACTCTGGTGTCAAGTACAGCAACTACAGTCTGCTCTCCAGTCACAGTCTTCCTTTTCCCACTGGCTTACAAGGGCAAGGATGACTGACATCACCAATAGGTCAAGCTGGACACAGGGCTGAGGTGGGACTTCTGATTAAACATGAAAACTCTTGTTCATCTCTGCCAAAGGAACAAACTGATCAAAGCTCTGCTTCACAACTGGAGAGCAGAGGATTCCAACACAGGCTTTACCATTACATACAATGTGTATTTTTTTCTGCTTAGGCGATTCAAGTTGCACAACTCATGAACACATGAAAAAGCATCTGCTTGGGAAAAAAAAAAACACTGGGTGTATTTTTAATATCCCAGTAATTCTGTATTAAATTCACTGTGCAGACAACTACACAGACTAAGTCAGAGACAGGATTTTCAGGACACGCAGAATAGTGTTAGATACAACTTCCTGCAAACAAACAACAACCCACTGGCTTCTCTCAGATGCTGCACTCTGGTTACCCATCACCTTGTGCCTGTGCTTGGGTTTCCGTCAATAAATTTTTGAGGCTGCATACAACTGCACTTGCAAGAACACAGCCTGTGCCTGGGCACAGTTATTGAAAGTAGGAAGAAGCAGTACCAAGCTCAGTGCTGACTAAATGCTTAGGCCCTCAGCGTTCGAGCGGATTTCAATTCAAATTACGGTATTGGTACTCTTTGTAGTAATCATTTCTCTTCAGTCTGTTGGTACAAGAACTCCTTTGGAGGTCTCCCTCTATTTCTATTCACATTTGCTAGCACTACTTAGTTTGAATAGCAATATTAGCTCGGAACATCAACTGACCTCTCTACCTCTTTTTCTTCTAGGGCCCTATCAAGTTTCACTGTAAGAAGTCTCCCCTGCATTACGCAAATGTCAGCCCCCACTCTGATGCCTGTTCTATCATTGGATTTAACCAGATTTTATTGGACAGAAAAAAACTCCTTCCAACATAAGTTTGGGCCACCTGCATATACTGTACTTTTTCCTTCAGGGAAGGACTATCTGCAAGCTGCTGCTTTCAAATTACTCAACGTCCATATCTGCTGCTATCTCAGAGCTTTCTATATTGATGCATTGTACTTCAAATTTAGAACGTACAGGAGGGAAATTCCTCCTCTCACACACACATACATGTTAGAGGAAATACCAGTACTATGAGAACACTCAATGTAAATAATCAAGTGCTTTAAGCAATATATACTTGAACTGAATACTGCTAGCACTTCCTGGGAGAAGTGAGAGGCTGGTAACAAGATAAGGGAAACTTTTTGACATGCTGGATTCTTGCAGGGAGGTACAACTACTCTGACTGACCATGAGTGCTGAGTAACGTTACAACACTTCTGACTGTGACCAAGGAAGTGAGCAGCAAACTGTAACACTAAAGGCAGACATCTCAGGGAAAAGTGAGACTCAACTCTCGCTTTTTATCTCCAGGACCAAAACATACGTGCTGTCACAACTGCCACACATTTCTAGCACCCCATCTGCCACAGTTCTCCTCCGAGGTGCTCTAAACCATCACTGTTGATCGCACAAGTCTTGAAAATGTTCAGCTCTTCTGTGTATGCCACTTTAAAATAAACCGGTAAATACCTTGTAAAGGTGTCTGACCATCTGCAACAAGCATTCATTAAAAAAAAAAAACATTTCAGATCAGTTTGTAGATTAAAATAAATGCAAATATTTACTATTAATTGTTATTGGTTGACAGTATTTCTGTAACAAGAGAAGGGAAGCCCAGAGAACATGAAGTTTACTTCCTAGTATCAAGAAATCTGTCCATCACCATGTCACTGTTTATCAACTCTGAAGTGAGCATTGGAGCAGTGACATCCACGAGCAAAATGTGACCAAACCTTGAGGAATAACACAGACTGGTCACCACCGCAGCAGGGGATGCTGGCAGATCTCTTCCGTCCAAGGGAAAAAAATGTCAAGGAAAGAAAAATGTTCTTAAGGTAGCTCACTCAGGAACAATGTTCTCCTTCTCTGGAGGTTCCACAATTCTCAAACAGCAGTCTGCAAACTCAACAAATAATGGTTCCTGCATGTACTTTTTCATGAGGGAGCTTTTATCTTCTGCTTGATTGACTGTCAGCAGTAGCTGCCTGAGATGTGGATTCAGAAGCAAAGCTCTCAGTTCTTCTGACTCCCCTTTAAGAAAGAAACAAAAAAAGAAACGCCATACTAACCTTTAACAATAACAAATGTGATTGAGACCAACCTCATTCTGCAAACAGTCACAGCCAAAGGCCAGGTGACCTGATATTTAAACCCTTACGGCCCTGCAATGAGGCGCGCTGCTGGGATCCACAGCAGTGTTCCATGAATTCATGGGAATTGTGTCTCCACCCGCACCCCCAGCGTTACCTAAAAGCTGGAGCTTCTGCAGCGGGACGCGGTCCTGCTCCTCCCCCTCGGCCAGGATGTCCTCCACCGACCAGGGGCTGCCTGCGGGCGGGGGACGGCGGGGCTGAGGCGGGGCCGAGGCTGCCCGCGGCCCGGCCGGACACTCACCTGTCCGCTGCCCCGGGCCGGGCCCGCCGGGGATCGCCGATCCCTCCGCCCGCCCCGGCTCCGGCGTGCATCGCTCTGTGGGGGGAGAGGCTGTCAGCGGCGGCGCGGCCCGACCGGCCCCACCGGCCCCGGATCCGCGTTAACTCACCCTTGTGGGTCCTGCAGCACGGCACGGAGCAGCTGCGGGAAGGGAGAGGCGGTGAGGGCAGGCGGCGGTACCGCCACCGACCGTCACCGAGCGGGAAGCGGTGCCGCCGGCCCTCACCGAGCGGGGACCGGTGCCGCCCCCCCTCATGGAGCGGGAACCAGTACGGCCCACCCCCTCACGGCGCGGGAACCGGTACCGCTACCGCCTACCCTCCTCACGGAGCGGACACCGGTACCGCCCACCCCCCTCACGGCGCGGGAACCGGTACCGTCGCACTGCCCAGGCAAGGCCCCACCGCCCCTGCAGTCCCCCGCCGCTGCCGCCCCCGCACGCCCCGGCCCGGCCCCTCACTAGGCGGTGGCGCAGCGCGGGCAGCGGTATTTGGCCGCCGCCGCCGCCTCGCAAACGCCGCACGGCCCCGGCGTCCGCATGGCGCCCGCCGTTCTGCCAGCCCGGCCAGCCGAGCGCCGAGCGCCTCCACCCAGGCTCGCCAGTCCAGCGCCGAGCGGCGGGCGGGACCGAGCCCGCCCCAGGGCCGGGGTTACTTATATCTGTATAAAAAAATAATATATATATATGTGTGTGTGTGTGTCTATGTGTGTATACATGTATATGTATACGTGTATGTGTATATATATTATGTATGCATCTGTGTGTGTATATTACAATGTATTACATCAAATTCATATTTAATGTTATGTCACGTTAATAGTAATTTCATGCTTGTGTTGCATTATATTGTGTTATAGTCATATTTATATGATATTACAGTACATTTATATCATATTTATATTACAGTATATATATTGAGATGAGATCTTAGGCAGAAATGTTTTACCGTGAGGGTGGGGAGGCCCTGGCCCAGGTTGCCCAGAGCAGTGGTGGCTGCCCCATCCCTGGAGGTGTTCCAGGCCAGGTTGGATGGGGCTCTGAGACCCCTGATCCAGCGGGAGGGGTCCCTGCCCATGGCAGAGGGTTGGAACTGGATGGGCTTTGAAGTCCCTTCCGATCCAAACCGTTCCATAATTGTATGATATATATCTCTCCTCTTCACAGTATCACAGTATCATAAGGTTGGAAAAGACCTTTGAGATCATCGAGTCCAACCTATGACCCAACACCTACACCTACTCCTACTTGTCAACTACACCATGGCACTAAGTGCCTCATCCAATCTTTCCTTAAACACCTCCAGGGACGGTGACTCCACCACCTCCCCAGGCAGCGCACTCTTGAGGGGGTTCTGGCTGGATTTCAGTGTTACCTTGTTTTGGAAACAACACTCTGCAACAGACAGACAAACCACCTTGCCAACGTCAACACGGAGGTGAAAAGAAGCCCTGTCACACGGTAAATATCACTCCGTAAAACCACCCCAGCTGATTCTCACTCTCTGCCCTGGGGGATTTGGGAGCTGAATCCCTTGTGTATTAAGCCTAGGTTGCAATCCATCCAGTTATAGACAGAGATTCAGGTTCTGGTGGAAAAATTCCCGAGGCCAGTGGTGAAGTTAACAGAAAATGCTCACAGAAAAGCAGTGTTCAGAGAAGAACTGGAGCCAGGCTTACCTCACCTGAGCTACATTGCCTATTGAAATAATTAATTGTCATTATGTGTCAGGTAGTGCCATGCATTTCCTTAAATGTCTGAATTTTAATTCGGACAAAAAAAATTCTCCCAGAGCCCTTTGATGTGAAATAGTGCAGACGAGTGGTTTATGGCAATAAATACGAACCACTAAATATCGGGTTTTCATGTAACAGCACTTGCCCATTTGTTACATCAGTGGTGAACCTGTTTCTGACACAAAACACACTCTTTTCTTACACCTGCTCAGGAACAGATTAATAGCTTTTGGTCCTAGTTCCCTCAAGCCGCCTGAAATGCTGAAACAATGAAAACAAAGCAAACAAATTGGAAATAGAACCCTGAAAACTCCAAATTGTCCTGGAAAAGTTGGGTTTAGTTTAACTCTGTGTGTGTGTGTTTTATGAATGTGAAAACACAATCATGGTGTGGAATATCGCATTGATGTAATACCCCTGAGCAATATTTGAGCATACTTTAAAACCAGAAAAAACAGCTAACGTCAGCAGGATCTATTCCATCACAGCTTCTAGATTGGTAACTGTGCAAGAGAAAAGAAATGTAAGCATTGAAATCTTCTAGACAACATCCCTATGTAACTAAGTGTTTATCTCCACCAGGATGTGACAGATTAACTGTTCAGTAGCCAGTTTCCTTTTACAAAATAGTTGGTCTTGACATTTTTATTTTGTTTTGTACAGGAAACCTCACTGCAATTCTGATATTGAAGAATTCAAGTAAATTGTTTCTCCCAAAGCAATTCAAATTTCAAAAGCCACGGACTCAAGTGTGCCTCTATTTATAAGCAGAAATATGAAAAGTGCATTCACAAACGTCTCACAAAAAGCGTGTTATCCACCTACATACTGCAGTTAAAACTACAACAGTCCTGAGTGCCTCCATTAATCAAGAGATTCATCACCTAGGCAAAGATACAATTTGACTGCCTGTAAATGAGAAAGTAAAATAACATTTCCCACACACTACTGAATTTTTCTAGCTATTTTGCTGTCTTTAAAGCCATACAAATGATACAAAAAGGATGTGAATCTCAACAGCAAAGTGAGCACAACCAAAGCCTATTTCCAAGCGCAAAGTAAACACAGCTAATAGATTTATTTTTATCTCCAAGCAGAACGGCTCTCCTGTTCCATTCAGAGGCCACAGAAAGCAGGCACGCAACCAACGGGAAGCCGCAAACCACCACAACGCTGCATCCTACTCACGCGCTACCGAACACTACGAATGAAGCTGAGAGAAGACTCAAAGCTGCAGCCCCGCTTTCGTGGCTGCCCAGGCAGGGACCCCCTTCCCTGAGAAAGGACCCCTCAACCCTAAGCAGGGACACCCCCTCATGCCGAGAAGAGAGTCCTTGACCCTGAAAGAGACCCCCCAACCCTGCACATGGACCCTTCATAGGGAGCCCTGCCCAGCACAGCGACCCCGCAGCCCACGCAGGGACCCCCCCACCCCAGAAAGGACCCCCCCGCCCCCGCCCCGGAGCTGTCCCCTGGCTGGGTGCTGAACTGCCCGGGGCGTAGGAGCAGGCAGGAGTAATCCTTTCATTCATCTCCCTCTCTGCCTACACCCACTAGGTCAGGTAAGACAGTGCTCTTGGGCCAAGGGCAATCTCAGCTAAATATTGTCAATGGTGCAGGCTTGGACACGGCTGGTGAAAAGGCATTTCAGAGCCTTGAGTTTCGCCCCCAGGGTTTTGACTTTCAGGGTATATATCATGGGGTTTCCCAAACAGTTCATGGTTATCAGCATAGCCGTGAAGTTTCGAAAGATGTAGACGCCTGGGTAGAGATCAATGTGGCACCGACGGTTGGTTGCATCAAACACAACTCCCGCGAAAAAAGGAGCGTAGGAGATCAACGCCAGGAGCCAAATAAAAATGCTGGTTCTGGCAACCTGGATCTCAGCTGATTTGTAGGTGCCAGTAGCTTGTCCACACGCTTTCATTCTCAGCTTTCTCTTCCTCAGGATGATGATGATTCTAAGGTAAGTGAACAGAGGTATAATAAAAGCCACCACAACGTTGGGAACAGCGATGAAGATGAGGTAGTCAATGCAAAATGGACTGTAAAGGACAGAGAGTTTTCTTTCTCTATGCAAGCAGTTCCACCCCATCAATGGCAAGCAGCCCAGGAAGAAAGCAAGGACCCAGTTAATTAAAACTACAGCTATGGAATGGTGTCTAGCAACCCTGAACCTTGTTCTCATGCTTTCAGCCACAGCCAGATAGCGTTCAATTCCAATGCTTACCAAATTATAGATGGTGGATAAAATAGACACAGTATATAATGCGTAAGGTGCAAGCATGTCCTTGGATCCAAAGATTGTAATGTCAGGATTGGTGATGAACAGCATCGAAATCCAAAAGCCAGAAATGCTGGTGAAGAGATCAGAAAAAGCCAAATTGCAGAAGAGTATTGAGATAGGCTTGTGCAGATCCTTTGTCACCATTCTGGTGAAGATGACTGTGCAGTTGAAGATCACAGATGCTATGTTAATGGTCAGTTGAGGGATGCCTAGTGCGAGTACCAAATAATTATTCCAAATATTAGTGTGGTTAGTAGAGCAGTTTCGATATCCATTCATGGTGGAAAATCCTACTTTCAACCATTAACAAGGTCTGCTTTACACATCCTGTAATCCGTAAGAGATCATACCACACAAGTGCTACTGCTACCTCGTTCTCCAGGCAAAGAATGAACACTGACGCACAGCTTCTCTTACCACATCATCCTCATGAGCATGGATTAAACTTTAACCACTCGTGCTTTTTAAATATTTGGGTTACCAATGTAGAGCGTAGCCAATTACCTTTAAGTTGCTAGGATAGCCCAAAGTGGAAAACATATTTATTACTATACAGATGATCTGCTTAAAGCAACATTTATCAAGAGAAAAATTTGGACCGTTCTTGCGAAGATGAATAGTTTATATCAATAGTTTAAAAGTCTATGAGGATATTCTAAAATAGAATTAATGTAAATTCAGCTTTATTTCACCAATAGACTAGTCAGATAAAGGATTAGAGAGCCAGAAAATGGGTAGAAGTAATTCTTTTGCTTTTGGAGAAGGGGAGTATGTGAATGATGGGACTCAGAGAACATCACTGTTCTTGTCCACTAAACTGGACCCCAATTCAGAGAAGGATGTAAATCTAATTTCAGATCAATTCTAGTGACATCACAAAACTTCCGGGGTGCTCAAGATTGAGCAAGAGACAACAGGAACTAGTCTCTTGCTTAAAATTACAAGCTGGTGCAGTTTGATGAGTTCTTGAATTAATTTCAAAACAAGGGAGCCCAGGCTTAGCCCTTTTAGTAGATTAATGGTATTGGAGACGTAAGATGCCTAAGCAGTTCTGAAAATGCCATTTTTCCACTTTAGTTCTTGGAAGAAAATGTACCTAGAAAGTGACAGACATCTATATTTTCATTTTTGATAACGGGGTACCCTGTATTTGCTTGTTTAAAGTTAATGTGTAAATTGTACATTAATAGAAAAAATCTAATATCATTATATCTTTTCATTCTCCGTCTTTTTAAAGGTAAATGTTTTTTGAGAACTAGATTTAAAATACTTCATACTCGAGGGAAAAAAAGCTTTGGACATACATTTCATGCTATCACACAGCAGAGGGCACTGCTGGAACAAACAATACAGTGTACAGCGGGCAATATGGGGATTTTGAACAGCCAAGCGGTTTAGGTGAGCAGCACATCAACATATCAATATGAACAGCACTGTGGCTATTTTTTCTGTGCAGAAGTGGCTGCTGTTGTTGGCTGATGCCGACGGTGGGTCACCTCGATGTCACCCCACATTCTGTTCAAAATGCCCATGTACAAGGAGAAATCTCCAGTGTGCTCTGCCTGCTACCTGGCATCCATCTGCGACTCAGCATCTTTCCTTTAGCAAAAGCATTCAGGTAAAGCCATCTAACCTAGAAAGTTATTCACAGGTTGTTTTTTTTTACTGTTATACTAACAAGGGATTAATTTGCATTAATGACAATTTTATATCATGATATTGCAAAGCAGTTCAGCTAAGTTTATGGGCTTCCCACATTCAGTGCTGACATCTGATCATTATAGCAGCAATTCCAGCTCTAAATCTGTAAATCTGTGAACTGCATAATAGCTCTGCCAGGATTTACAACATAAGAAATTTGTGCTGAAATGAGTGGCTTAAAAAGTAAATTTCTGTACTTTCTTTTTTTCTGTTGATGTTGAAGCGTATGAAAGTACATTCAGATTACTGTGCAATTAGTAGTACACCCTTCTGCGCTAGAAATATTTTATGCAAAGAAGTAAGATGTATTTCAGATGATCACAGGGAACTGCAAAGAATGATTATATAGAATTAAGGCATGAAAACTGATTAATCAAGTCTGCTGATGTATTAGTATCCTCTAAAATATTCTTCTCAAAAGTGTCGCAGATAGATAAACCATTTTTTTGTGCATCCTATAGTGATCCTCATACAAATCCTCATCCTTTGGTATGAGGCTGCTGCTGAACAGGGACCCTACTATTTCTGTCACCTGACTGCCAGCACCGCGGTCAGCAAGTCCTTTTAATAACAGCAAGTATGTCAGCAGGTGTTGTACAGCCCAGCTGAACGCCGGTCAGGAGTGGCAGAGGACACCAGACCAAGCCACCCGCACTCCTGATCCCTTCTGATGGTGTATTCCATGGCTCTGTGAACTGAGGGAGGGCCTGAGGGCTGTGATGAGCAGCAGGCTACTCACAAAGTTAAACATCCTCAAAAATATCCTAGTTACTAAGAAGAGTATAGCCATGAAATTGGACTCCAAAGTGCCCTAGATAATCTTGAAAATGTTGCTTGGAATTTCTCTAATCAGAAAATTCAATGTTCAAACATGAAACACAAAACAATATGAGATCAGAATGTAAGTAAAAATAATATCAAGTAATATAAATAGTTCTTCACAAAAGCTTCGTCATCCTGTTTCACTAATATAATTATGTTAAATTAGCATAGCGTTGCTAGATTAAAGGAGAAAATATTATGTGGAAACCATATTTTTAGTGTGCTTCAACATACACCCCCCCCCCCCCCGATTTGCTTATTCCAGCCCTGTGTAATGAAGTTTGAACTCTCAAGATCAGGTGAAAAGTAATTTGAATCAAAACACTGTGTGAAACAGAGGGCTCCTACGTAGCCCAATCTGTATGTATTACAATTTTGTTTCAAGGTTATTCTTATACTCCCGTATTCCGGGCAATTGACAGTCTTTCTTGAACTTATGCTCACAACACACCTGCGAGGAAAGGGTGTTATCTACATTTTACGAGTGGGAAAAGAACAATCACATTATTTGTTTAAGATCATGCAGAAGTCCAGCACAGAGGGAACCTAATCTGATCTCCTGTATCTCAGGCTAACGCTTTAAACACTGGCCGTACCTCGCTGTTGGCAGGGCTTTGATTGATATTTATCTTGATTTCACCTTCTATAACACTTTTAGTTCTATAATTGTTTTCATGTTTATCTGAATGTCCAAATTTCTATCGCTTTGATATTTTTCATGAGTAAGAAATGACATTATTTTGTATAGAATCTAAAAATCCAATAATAATTATCTGACAGTTATGCCCACGGAGAACACAATAATCACTGAACATGTTGAAGAGACCGAGGAAGAGATATGAGAAACTCTGGGCTGAAATTTTAATGACAATTCATTTCAAGTGGCTGTTATGGAAAATCTAACTTCACACAACTGAGGCTGCAGTTTCAGAAATGCCCATAACCTGTAGCGCTCAGACTTCGACAGGAACCACAAGTACTCAGCAGCTCTCAGAACGAGAGGCCCCAGCTGTGACATGCCAAAGCTGATTTCAAAACAGGAAATTAAGTTCAGGAGTTGAGAGTCTTAGTTCTGTGCAGTAACCCTTGGACAACATACACTTTTACTGCAGCATGGTGGAACAGCAGTACTCTATGTCCTTTATGCTGATAATATACCAAAAAAACTTGAGTTATGCCTGAAACAACAGGAGAAAAAGCTGCATTTGTGAAATGAAAATAAGAACTCCATAGTACAATTAAGTAGAGATGATTTGGGGTTACTTTCAAAGTCAGGTACGTACACTACACATGCGAGAAAAACTGAAAGGATAAGGGGTTTTACTGTTCTGGGTTCTCTCCTGCCACATTCTCCTTGAACTCACATCCAATTCCTACTTCTATTGTTGAAACACCAGATCTTGTTTGTTGTGAAACGCAACAGCTCAACTTTCTCCTCAGTTACCGCTGCAGTCCAACTACACACCTTATCAAACTGTGGATAACACACAACCTGAGTCCAAAAAACAGCAAGTGACATGCAGGTTGGCTAAGTATTGAGGAAGATTAATTCCTACTCACCATGACCTTCAGCAAAGCCTTGAGCCAACCCCATCCATCTGCTCAGTCTTTCTATGGACATCACAAGGCCTGTAAATAGGGAACACTCAGGAAGGGGAGTAATACAAATAAGGAGCCTATTTATCCAATTTATGTTTTAATTTATGCAGATTAAAGTCTTCCTCTTTGGAGAGGAAGACACAAACCAGATGTATGATCTCCTTCCAAGATTTTTCCGAGATGTTTTCAAAACAGAAAGCTCTCTGCTCCTCCTCCACCCACACTCTTTGAGGAATTTTTGCCTCACAGGTTTGAGTTATCTGAGGTCCCAGCTATGCTTTCCTGGCCCTCACCAGCAAGGTTAAGCAAAAGCAATCATCGGTCTTGAATGTCTCAGAGTGCTGTTTAATGTACTGTAGCTACAAGCCACAAAACAATGACAAGGACAGCTCATTGCAAGAAAACCCCCACAAACCAGGCTCTCTCACTCTCTATGCAGAGCCTGAATGTTTCTTTGAGATGCCAGAACTGTTACTTTCACCTTTGAAGACCTTGCATTATGCTGTCTAAAAGGAGACAAACATTAATAAATACCTGAAACCAAGGCTGTACAGTGAACAAAGCCTTCCACCTATAATTTATATGTAAGATTGCATCTTTACCCTTTGGACGTGGAACAGCCCACATAAACGGCATCTTCCCTCTGCACTAAACAGGTAAAGAGGCACGGTGAGGAGTCTTGTTACGAGAAAGCAATGGTTAGAGGTGAGTGTGCTTCAAAACCAAAGCAACTAGACAGGCTGGAAACATACAGAGCTAAATACACACCTTATAGGCACGCATCCTTCAGAATATATCTTCATAATTCTAGGAGATGTTGAGTTGCACAGTGCTAGTGGTTTCATCACTCACCAAATGAAGACGGTTACTTCACATAAAGAATAGTGTTTTACCTAAATGTCGGGAAAAGGAGCGTTCAGCTTTGCCAATGATGCTACCACATAATACAAGTTCTAATCCTCAGGTAGAGCCTAAAAGGGATAGCAAGCAGTTAATGAACCAGAGGTGAGCAGGTGGCCAAATAAAGAGCCATTGCAAATGCTTCTAACTATTCCATGGAAATAACCTTGCATTAGAACAATGTTGCCAACAGAGCAAACTCGGGGAGATTCATAGCCAGCCCACATTTTTTGTGAAAGGTGAAGACTTTGTTTTGATTCACCAACAGGTACAAAATTCCAGAATTCCTGTCAGTGGTGAGGGAACTCTAATGAAGAAAATGACAAGACACAGCTAAATGAAGAACACGTAGTGTGTTCTCTTACACTGAAGGGCAAGTTTCCCAATCACAAAGTCACTGATCATGAAATTCCTCTGTGTTTCAGGTCTCTTGGAAGTGCTCCCCTCTCCCTCTGCAGGGATAGTTCCTCCCTGCTCATCTGTGAATTAGGATTCGGACTCAAGTCAGTCTCACCCTCACAAGCCATTAGATCTTCCTTCTAAGAGAAACAACTCAGCCTCCCAGCACGAAGAGTTGTGCCTCCACCTTGACTTGTACTGGGACTTTATGTATTTGCACGGTGGAGTCGGTCGGCCTGGGCTGGGACACGCGGGGACGGCAGCCATTCAGTTGGAGGCTTAGGAACGTTAGCTAGACTTCCTCCCTTCGGCACATGGTAGGATCATTTGGCTCAGACCCATGGAAGCTTCATTACCCGTCACGTCAGCCCCTCCAGACTTCCCAAGAAGCTCTTTGGTAGCAGCAGGCTAATGTCAGACCTCACGCACTTCAGAAACCAGGCTGGGGGGAACATCTCCAAAATCTTTACTGCTGTGACTCTCAAGACCTCAAAAATTCGTACAGTTTTCACCATTTCTGTTATTTCCTCCTGTTCTTACCTATCCTGTAGCTATGGATACTACTGTAATCGTTACATCAGAAAACATGAGCCTTGAACTCAGTGATCTGCGATAGACAACCCTCACCACTCTCTCTCTTAGCTTCTCTGTCTGAGATCCTGATATGTATTTAGGTTCAATGTCCAAAGGCCTTTATGCAAAATCCACCTACAGAGCAATTCCTTTAAAAAGTATTCCTAGGTGCCAAGAGGTCACTGAGAAATGATAACCAAGTATCTGTCAGGTTTCTTTAGATTAAAAAAAAATGAGATTGCATGATGTGTGCCCTGCTTATTTAGATTACAGGCTTTACAAGGACAGAGAACATTTTTCCCGAGTGTGCCTTCTCTTCCTAGCACAGATACTTAGTTAACATGACTGCGGTGAAATTTACTACAACTAATGACTGCTGGAAGGTTTACAAAAGGTCAGAAAAAAGAATAAGAAAAAAAAACAATAAAACAAACCCAAGAATCTTGAATTTCAAGATCAAAATTTCTAACCCTCAGATTTTTCAGTCCTAAACAGAGGGTTTCTATCAGGATCAGCTTTCAGACAATGAAACACAAATAGCATGGAAAAAATCATCAAAGAGCTTTGATTCAGCTCCCGTTGCTGAAGACCAACCCCAGAAAAGAAAGAGAAAAGCTCAGGAGTACAGTGTCTTGTAGGTGTCCTTGAAGGCTGACACCACCTGATACCGCCGCGTTCCCGCCCCGGTTTCTCTCTACGTGCTCAGCATGCACCTTGCTTAGATAGCTCCACCGAGACTGCCCAACTAGGAAGTGAAAATATGCAACAAATTCCCTTATTGTTCTTGTCACTGCAGTAACTATTTATCTTAGCGCCATGTGCTAGGCAAATCATCGTCTGTTCATGCTTTAATCTACCTAATCCAGGATGGAAAAACACTACCCAGCAAGTCTTCATTGTTGGAATGTTATTTATAGTCATCCTTTTTATGAATAAAAGACCTGCTCATAAGTCAGCTGTCAGATTTCCCATTGTTATTACAGGTCCTGATTCTGTGCAACCCTACTACGAAGAGCAGCATGGCCATACTCTTCAACTGGGAGCCGGCAGCTGCTGGTAAAGGCAAGTAGTTCTTTATTGGCTCCTCTTTTTAACTCATCCCTTGCTGGATGACCAGGCTCACTCAGTGTAGCCAGCATAACACCACTTCACTCTGTGTACCCCTTCGTGGAGGAGCACTGGGTGAAGCATCTTGCTCTTCTTCTTGTGCTCAACCCAGCATGGGGGTTGCATCCCCATAGCCAGAAAGGAATTTGGAGAGGGGATGAAGAAGTTGCACTGTCTTTTGTTTTTCTCAAATGTATGAAAATCCAACCCCAAATGAAAAGATTAATATACATCTATAAGAGAGATTGAAGAGCAAAAAGTAGTAGTGCCACTTTTCTGTACACACCTTTGTTTGTTGAACGTAAAAGCCTGAGTTGCTACTGAATCTTTCACCTGGAATTAAATCATTCAGATAAGAAAGCAAAGGGGATTAAAAAAAAATCTGCATATGTCATACTATGGTACCAGCAGGAGGAAAGTTAAGAAAAATATTTTATATATGTAGAAAATTACCCCCCAAACCAACCAAACAAAAGGTGTGCGGTCTGTTACCTCTCTAAGTGCGAAAGCTCATACACGTAAGGTGTCGGTATGGCACCTAATAAAAAGGAAATCCTGTTACTGCACACAGAGGTCCCATTTTCCAGCCTCACAGGTCTATTCCAGTCCTGAGCAGCTGTTTGGAGGGTTGCAGCATAGGAATGGGGGGTGGGGGGGGCTGAGGGAGTCTTTTCGTTTCACTGGGGTTTTTTGGAACAAACCACTAACCTTAACGCACACATTCACAGTTAATCAAATATCATGTGGACAGTCAGGAAAAAAAACCCACCAGTGAACAAAAAAAAATGCAGCATCTTAGTAATAGGTTACTAAACGTGCAAAGGTTGCAAAGTATGAGTTATTCACTGCAGGGCACTTGCTTCGTACTAGAAAGCCTTATTGCCTTTGCCATTCATTTTGGGGAAATGAATAAGTTTAGGCAAATGAGGAGTAGGGTAAATCTGGAGAAATTACAAAGGGGAGGAGTTCACCTTCCTGGCTATGGCTTTCAGGTCTGTCCAGGACTACTTACTCCAGTATAAAACTGAGAGCAGAAATATGATCACATTCTAAGGAGTCTAATCAATTCTGGCTTCAACACTGAGCCTATTTAAAATAGATAATGGAATTGCTGTTCCTTGTTCTGTTCTCTCTGCATATTCTCAAGACAGAGGCAGTAGGTAAGTCCTTGCCTGCTCTTTCTAACCCCATCTACCAAGGTTACTCTTATTTGTTCTTGGTTTCTAAATATCAGTACGCACAGTACAGCCTCTCTGATTCTTCTACAAATGAAGAATGCTTTATTTAATTCTCTGCCTTTTATTATTTGTGGTAAAATACCGAGTAGAGACTTGTCTCATGAATGAATGAGTGGGGGTTTTTTTCTCACCTTTAGAGATTCTAGTTGCCTTCCTCCTCCAAGAAAAATCAATGAGGTTTGAATTGATCTCTATAGTTAATTATATATGTAAATTTTTTTAAAAAATCAAAATGTAATTTCTTTGTCTGGAAACTTCTTAAAATTTCAAATAGCTTGTTTCAATCTCCTATGCATATTGCTTTGTCATTTTGATATAAGATGAAATTCTTACGATTGCCTACTGAGAGAGAAAGAACAATAAGTCTTTTGCTGCATTAGCCCAGCAGATCCATCTATTTTTGCACTCTGTGCACTATGTACATAAGTACACTATGCACGTATGATGACCAGATTAAATAGCGATCTATAATTAATATTGGAAAATGTAGAGGGTATTTATACTTCTATTAGATCAGCAATGTTATAACACTGAATAAATCACCTTTCCTACGTAAATATCAGCACACAGCCTCAAAATTAAAGATAAACACTGCAGTTCTTAATGGTAAAGAAGGGTCTATTGTTTGCACTGAAATAGACTAGATTTCATTAAGGCAAGAGAAGAGATACAATATTATCAGGAGTATCAGAGGGAAGCACTGCACCAAGAGCCTGTTAAAGGGACATGGTTTTAAAGCAGACCAAGATTCAGTAGCCAGACTTAAAGTAACAGAGGTCTGAGTTGTTCAGAAAGTGCCTTGAGGAGCACAGCTGATCACTGGGGAAACGGGGGTGTTCCCCACATTCTGGTTCTCTGTTCTTAATTAATTCTCCAATTCCATGACTCAGTAGCTTTCCTCTTCCAGCTTCCCACCTTCAAACACCTCCTCTCTTCTCTAGTCTGTATTTTGTGGATATTCTCTTGCCAGAGGCTTTCCACGTGTGGTGCAGGTAAACAGAGACACAAAGAACCTTTGCTCTTCCAAAGTCAACAAAAAGTGTTTGCCTGATATTGATTACTGACCGATTAACACTTTGCTAAATTTGCTGCTCTGTTAAGGGATTTATTACAAGATCTTGAAAGACTATTTAGAAAAACCTTATGGGCTTTATTAGATTAATGTTAATAATTAGTGTTGGAGCAGATGGAAGTAAGATAGGGAACGCATTGAACATTTTTGTTGCTTTTTTCCCAACCATGATGATTTCTACTTTCTTTCCTGGGTGTAGAGGCAAACTACACAGCAATTAACACACAAGAAACCTGCTCTCTCCCCTACTTTCTTTTCCGAACCTTTTCCTGAGGCAGAAGCTTCACAGGATACATTATACTAAGTAGAAGAGTAAACATTTCAAGAAACCTCAACTTTTGAGAACCAGCCTGAGTTATTTTTTGTTATATTTGGAAGGCTGTTTTTTAAAATAAGGATTTCCTTTCTATCTTGCCACTTTTCAGAACCAGCTTGAGTGATATCCTTTTACCAGCTCATTTAACATACCTCCACCGGGGCTTTTTTTTCTAATCTGGGCAGCCTCACAATTCACCACACTTGAATAGTCAATACGACTGATATTGCAAATCTTTGAGACTGCTTTCAGCCTTGACCTGTCTTAATATCGTAGCAGTTATGTTTTAAAATAATTTCTGGTTGTCCTTACAGAGCTTTATAACTAAGAAAGCTTCATTATTCTCATTCTACAAAAGGGAAAGCAAGGCACTCTGGTGCAGCCCTTGCCCAGAAACCGATCAGTGCCGGGAAAAGGAACCAACTAGCTTCAATCTCTGTCCAGCGTCTCATCCACTGACTTACACGGATCTCAGTTAGCATATTCCATTAATAGCTGCGCTGACGCATCTCAGATGGCTTGCTTGATTCCTTTGAGAGATCAATGACCCTCTGGTACCGCTATTAGACAGGCTGAAGAGAGGAAAATATTCCAAACCTTTTGAGAAAGAGGGTTTATTGATGTTAGATTCAGTCTAGCGCCATCCAGAGCATAGAGGACCGTAATACAGGTCCATCTAGAAGCTTTGTGTTGGGGTACAGCAAGCTCCAAATGTTACTGAAAACTAATATTCTTTAAGGGGAATAGAATGAACCCCCAACATGTCTTAGCCAGGAGCCAGCCGTTCTCCCACAGTCCACATTCTAGTGTTCGAAAAGATTAATTAATGGTAGAACAGGATTTCTCTTATTTTCTATATTTCTACGAACGTACTTTTAAATTTCACAAACATAAAATTTACATAACCATACCGGCACCAATGCTGTCAACAGCAGTTCTCAGTCTTATGTTTCCTCGGGGCCCTTCAAATACAAAGTATACCTGATAACTCTGTAAACATCATAAAAAGAGATGTTTAGCTTCTTCCATTTCCACTTCTATCAGTAGAGACTGCACACGTACTTATATACACATATTTCAAATTCATTTTAAGGTTGGCAAAATTGGAATGTGGGTGCACTTAGGTACACTCTGGGATAAAATGTTGCGCTTTCAGTCGTTTAAGGAACAAGATTTACAAGTGCAATATAAGACCTAGAACACACAGAAAAGGCAGTGAGACGTCGCTGCTTCAGGCAGTAAATCCATAGGTCCTTTAGGAAACCCAGATTACCTGAATTTCCCTTCTCCACCCATCTAATCCAACAAATGAGTAAATATAACTGACAAGCTATCACTGACAGTATCTCAGAGTAGTTACCTCAACTATCTCAGCACAGACTTTGATCTCAAGTGATGATCTTTGTGCAGGACACATTGCTTAGGACCTCTTTCTCCTTCCTCCTTGCAAACATTCAAGCTGCCGAAGTAGATTTAAAGGCTTGTTTGAGTCTGACTACCATCATCCAGAAATATCAGTGTAAGCCATCATTGTCAAATCCATTGTACGCAAGAAGAAATAAGAGCTCCCATTTGTCAGGTTGCTGAGTGTGCACTGAGAGCAAGAGATCCCCACTGACACTACTTTCTGCTCTCCCCTCTCGATAGGGCCGTGCCAAGTTTACGAGCAGGCTTCAGGCAGCAGAGAATTTTCTGGCTCTATCATCTGTGCTGAAGCAGCAGCAGCACTGAGTACCCAATGTCTTTGAAACTCTCTGGTTTTTTTCACTAATGAACTTTCCCATTAGATGTCGATCCTGCAATTAAATTTTAGCAAATGAACTCTATAAAAGGGACTGTTATGGTGAACAGAGCTTTAGCCACTGTCATACTTGGGTTAAAATTGGAGGGTGTTTATGGCTGGGAGAAGAGTGGACGCAGACTGCTTGACCGGGATATCTAAGGATGTGAATCCTGTAATTTCAGAGTACACTTATTTCCTTCCACAGTTTATGATAGAGGCACAAAGGGGTAAGGCATTGCAACAATTTCATTCTCACTCTCTCTTTGACTCTAAAATTCAGCAAAAGACAGAAAAGTGCTTGTGACAAAGCAGCATCTGAGACAGCGGAGCCAGAAAGCAGCTCTTCAGTTAGTTGTAAGAGCCTGTTTCTTTTGAGGGGGGACAGAGAAGCAAACCCAGAAAGCAAAGAAACAATACTGTGTATTCCTGAAAGGCATCTACTAGACAGTATTAGAGTAATATACGGAATAAGCTTTAAAATGCTTTTAACTTCTTACATTTCTATGGTCTGCCAGACGTGGCATCCAGATACATCTGTGTGGCACAAATAAATAAATTTATGTCACAACAGGAGTGCCTTGATTCTCTTCACCTTAGTCTATGTGTGAAGTTAGTCGAGAATACGCGCTGTGCAGTCACACCTTGCTGTAATCTACATTGGAAGGGACCTCAAAGCCCATCCAGTTCCAACCCTCTGCCATGGGCAGGGACCCCTCCCACTGGATCAGGGGGCTCCAAGCCCCATCCAACCTGGCCTGAAACACCTCCAGGGATGGGGCAGCCGTCACCGCTCTGGGCAACCTGGGCCAGGGCCTCCCCACCCTCACAGCAAAAAAATTTCTTCTTAATTTCTCATCTAAATCTGTCCTCTTTCAGCTTAAAACCATTCCCCCTTGTTCTATCACAGCAATCCAGGACTAAGAGCCCCTCCCCAGCTTTCTTGTAGTCCCCTTTAAGTACTGGAAGACTGCTGTAAGGTTTCCCAGCAGACTTCTCTTCTCTGAGCTGAACAGCCCCACTGTAAGATCCCCTCTGCTGTCACCATCACACATAAACCCAGAAACTGCCCCTCATGCCCAGGTGTGACTCCTGCACTGCTGAAGAGTGGCTGCACATGGTGCGTCGTGCTGAATGGCTGATATCACAGCTGAGACAAATCCTGCTTTGTTTTATCTACGCTGTGCCTGAAGCAGTGTCCGTATAGGTGATGCCTTGACAGGCATCGAGGCTCTTGAGCAGACAGATTTTTTTACTAGGCTGACGAACCCAAGGACATCACAGCTCACTAGTTCGCAGCTTGTTTCCGGGGCCGTGCGATGAGCGGGCACTCTTCCACGTACACGGTGGACCCAATCACATTATTAATGCTCCATTTAAGGCTCAGCCTGACCAGCGTGAGTACACTGCCCTGTCATCAATTTGTATTAACTCCCTGGTTAGCTGAGCTCATGCAGAACTGCAATGTGCTGCATCATCTTGTCCTTCTCCAGCATCCAAGCCAGGGTGCTTTCCTGCTGCTCTTCAACTCTGGGGGAAGGAAAGGAGCCACACACAGGAGCCACAGACAGGTGATATTTATTACTTAAGCTCTTGCAGTACTCTGCTTTCTCCTGCAGCAAAAAGTATCCCTTGTTTGGTACAAGCTTCGTACTGCGGAGTCACAATTCTCCTAGCCCTTACACTTAGATTTCAAAGAGCGGAAGCAGAAAAGCAGTTTCAGAGACAGGTGCTGCTGTGAAACACCTCTCTTTCAGCAACCCACACAACCAGTACAAACTTTTAGTTCTTCAAGACACGCTGCAAGGTCCAGCTGAGCGTCTGTCTCCATGAGAATGGGCTTTTCCCCTGTTGGTGGCATTGCAGGAGATGCTTTATGATGCTGCAGAATATATCTGTTACCTGTTATTAGATTTTTAGTCACATTTCTAGCCAGGATCAGTCACCAGAAGCCCAGCACAAAAGGCAACAAAGGGGCAGTAAAGCCACAAAGTACTTTATTTGAATTAAATTTTAAAAATACCAAAAAATGATCTCTGATTTGGGTGTGACCCTGCCTCTGTTGTAAATGAAGCAAAGTAAAACATCTCGCAGAAGCAGATCACCTTAGCCCTGGATACTCAGGTTTCTGCAAAAGGCCAGCTTCCTTCTTTGATACAGCAAATTTATGAGGACACATATATATATGACAGAGGCTACAGCAGTACCACAGGTCAAGGCCAAAACCATTTTCCTCACTCTCTGACACAAAGGAAGTAGTTTGAAAGTATTTATAGGGCATATCTTGAATGCTCCAGTCTCTTTGGATTTTTCCTTTAGTTTGTACGTGTTACAGATGAAGCCCTCGTTGAGCATATGATTTATGTATACATGTGCAAATTATAAACACTGTGCTCAAATCAGATGTGGTTATTTATAATGCTTCAGTTCTACAGTAGGGTTTATTTTCAAGATTAACTCCTCATACCGGATCAGAATGTGCATACGTACAGGTTTGTGTCAGTGTGAAAACTAAAATTTCCAGGTAAAAGTGAATAGAAGGAAGATGAATGATCATAAACATTTAGGTTTACGTGGTTAGGGATACACAAATCTAGAAGAAAACTACTTTTGGAACTCATTTTGCCTGTCCAAGTATTTGATCAGGACTTCCTGAGGATGTGAAATACTTAAATACGCATAAATAGATTTGTATATATGCTCAGTTTGTGTCCAGCGATCCCATTAATTAGAAAGACAGAGTTAGGTTCCAATTGCTTTTAAGTTGCTTGGTCCTTTGTATTAAAGATAAGAAGTTTCACAAAGCAAGCTAAAAATAGAGCCAGCCCAATACAAACCAAAGCTAAAAATATCCTGCATGCAAAACTAACGTTTGTCATTTTCATAGAAAAGCGCAGCCTTCGCTCGGCCACAAAGCTGTGAGTTACAAGAGAACGGAGAGCTGGACTCGCAGCCGGTGGGCAGCAGGGCACGAGTGAGAAGGGTGGCATTCAGGCAGCCCGGGCTTTGTGTGGGAGCGCTGGCATCTCTGTGTCTTGGCAAACAATGAATGGTCAGCGAGGACGTGGCTGAAAGAGGGTGACAAGAGATCTAAAGGGACAAAGAAAGGAGTCAGCGAAAGAGAGAGAAGGGATTTGAATTAAAAACCGACAGAGGATATCGTTACAGTTCGAGTACTTCAGGGCGTCGGTGGCATAAAGGTTATTCACACTTCGAAAGATTAAATATAGTTAATAAAACCAGGAGACTGCTACCATATAACAGTTCCAATCACTTTATCCAGAAGGACCAAACCTGTTTCAGTAAATCCTCAGTGTGGAGGGACAAAATCAGGGCAGTTTTCAGCTTGCCTGCCTCCCACCTGTGTGACCGCCCTGAGCCACAGCCATGGGCTTCCAAGGAGCAACGCAGCAGGTCCAAGTAGGGCAGAACAAGTAGGACAAAGTAGATTTCGGAACTTTTATGGAATTCAGGCAATCTGACCATGGTCCAAAGAGCTTAAGGGTCTTTTCCTAGATCACACAATAGCTCATTGGCAAACTGCTAACAGCCTGGCTTCCAGCCAGGAGCACTGTCCTCCGTCCAGCCGCGTAAGTGAACAGAAGAGGGAGTTCTCAGCTGAAGGCATTTTTTTTCTCTCAAGTTTCCAAGCCAGGCTTGATAGCTAAAACAATTGAAAACATTTACAATAAAATGAAAACAATACGTAATTGTATTGTTTTCCAGCTATTCTGGTGCCAAGAAACAGCTTTGGTCAGGAAACCAGTTGTAAATTTGACAAGGAAGAAACAGAGATAAGTAGGGCTGCTGACTTGCCAAGAGAGCCTCCCTAAATTTAACTGTCTTGAACTTTGTGAAGGAAGAAAGGCCCTTCAGTCCAGTCCAGCCCTACTTTAATTTAAACCTCAGTAATGTCAAGGCGGCACCTATGATATAGTGCATCGCCACTTAAATCAAGAATCCAGAATACAAAGTAAGAGCCAGATATAGCTGGGAATACAGGAATTTTAAGTCCAGGTGTGTCGCACGCTAAACGTGTACTGAACTACGTTGCTTCCAATGGCGACGACGATGCAAATGTCTCTACCTCATGCCAATCAGGCAAGGAACTTCTGGAAATCCTGACTAGTGTCGAGCGAAGGGTGGATGCTCATGGCTTCACTCGTGTACCAGCAAGGTGTAAGAGTAAGCAACGAGACCTTCCAGGGCAGCTCATGTCGCTGCAGTGGTTTCAGCACCTCAGCTACAAAACCAAACAAAAACCCCAACCCCCCTAACCCTCCACTTTCTACTGGATTTTTCTGGGCCATGAAATAAACAGAAGGAAAGAGAATGGGGAGCTGATGTTTGATTGAAAGAGCAGCCAGGTGAGAGGGCTGCAGGACGGGATCTCCAAGTCCCTTTAAGAAAGGGGCTTCGGAGGGAGACAAGAGAGTCTGAAGTGGAAGGGTGAAGGGCACGTTGTCAAGAATGGGACAAAGGATGGATGAAGCAAGAATAGGAGTTACAGATTATGAAGGAACTTATCTGAATGATGTAAACACCAGGGAGGGAAAAGAATTGTTTAGGGTGGTCCAGTGATATTTCTAGGAGTGATGGGATGCAGATAAGCAAGTGGAAAATGTAAGCTATTAAACAGGAAACATTTCCTGACAGTGAAGGTTAATAGACTGTGGAAAACTCTCCTAAGGGAAGTAGCAGGAGCCGCTCAGACAATTAAAACTAGACTAGACAACATACCTTGGGGCATTATCATGCCTAAGACCACAGACAACTGACTGGATGAGACAAGTATCTTTTCTTCTTGCTTCAGTAGTAAAGCCATAAAGCCCAGGGGAAAAAAAAGGACCATTGTAAATGCAAGGTCCCTATACGTAGGGAGGAGTCACACGTGGCTCAAATCCAAATGCAAATTTTCCTTGTAACTGATGCAGGAAATGGCAATTTGTTTCCTCCTGAGTAATAACCTACACAAAAGAACCTGTTCTCTAATGGTACTTTACTACCAACTCCCAAAAAAATTCTAATTCAGAAGAAACATTAATTCATTGTTTGCTGAGGCACTCTGCAATGTTTAATTAGCTCATTGTTTAACATTTAACAGCTTGAAGGACCTTTCTTTTAGGAAATGCTGAATTTATTTCCTGTTCTACTTCACTGATACCATCCAACCTTCTAAAACAAAACTGTAAATGACTACTTGATAGAAAAGTTCATTGTTACTTTGTGGACATTAGGAATTTTGCAGAAATTAGATGCTGATTCTTTAGTCTATGTTGCATTTGAGAGAAGAACGGAAAAATTCTCATCAGTGCTGGATGTAAGGCAGCAGCAGCCACCTGAGGGCTGGATTTTTTTGTTAATTTTCAATTTTTAACTTTATCTACTAAGCACCTTAATGTGCAGGCTGAGGGATTTTTAGTGTGCACCTGTGTCCATCTACTAAGACGTGACCGAAACCCACAGGCTTCTTCGAAAGAATCTGCCAAACACCGATCAGCTGGCACAAAGTCAGCGGCTGCTTTGTTTGAGAAGAGTTGGATTCAGATTCAGCAGGGACCCTCTTCCATCTCACTTCTCTGGTACAGAGATGTATTAGGACCCCTGACACTATAATTTGGTGATATTTGGTTTCCTGCAGTTGATTTCTGTGGTTCTATGATTACAATCTAAAAGCTCCACGACCTTGCATGCAACAAACAATGGACTTGCTACACTTACTCCCAATTGTGAATCACACTGACCGTAAAATTTGATTTGCATTGCAGTAATACTTTAATGTTTAAGTCACAATCACAGTCCCATTGTGCAAGGCACTGTACAAACCCAGAACAGTAGACTTTGTTCCAAGAATTTACAGCAAACAGACCAGAATACCCCAATTGACCTTGATTTCTCACCTAACAAATTTCCTCTCCTCCAACTCGCATGCCAAAGAGTTTGAGACCAAAGTTTGGCAGGTAATTATCCTCTTCATGCCACGTAGATGCTGCCACCTTCAAACACTTTTGTCCAGGTTGTTCCCACAGTGCAGTTTTTTCCTTCTCCTGAGGGTTCACGTACGTGCCTGCAAAGAAAGCAAAGAAAGCCGGCTCCCAACACGCAGCCGTTACTGAAGCACATATTGACCACCCGGCTAGAGCCATCGCCAAAAATTCATCCATGCAGTCATTCATCCACGCACACACGAGCACTTATAAACCAGAATCAAACGTTGTGAAGATTGGTTCATCTGGTATTTGCTAGGCATTTATTGATTAAAATATTGATTAAGGCACTTGGTGACATTCTGTGCTTGGCACTTCTGGTTCTGCTGTTTCACGGAGGAGATGAGAAATCGCTCAGCGCTGCTGGAGGTCTGGCTGCTGTCTTGTGTGCACACGCCTGAAAAAGTGCAACAATCTGTTTCAGAAAAGGCAGGTCCAAAAGCTAAGTTTTGTGTATGTTCAGAAAAAAACCCAACCTTGTTAAAACCAATTTTTTTATAATTACAAAATATTAATGGAACAACAATGTAGAAATCGCTACGGTTCCGGCAGTACAAACATAACGGTTTTTTTCTCCTCAATATTACTTAACATCTGCTAAACTAGAAAGTGAGTCAACATTATTTGTACTTTTCAACATAAATTTAATTTTTGTGAGAGATGAACTAGAACAGTGACATCTTTTCAAGATGATATTAATTGCCACAAGCTCATCCAAGTGTCCCTCTGTTGTTACAGATAGGCACATTTTATTTCAAGGCTCTATTTATAATTTCTAAATACTTAATAGATGGATGGTATCACTCTCTTTCTGATATGAAGATGAAGGTGTTAAAAGCAGTTACCAGTCTTCCAAGTAAACGTGTTAAAAAGGGTACAAATCATGGTAATTAGCAATCTAATGACAGGACGCCTCCATAATAAGCCCTAAAAATCGATTAGCCGTTTATTAAAATGTCTGTAATTTACTAATCACAGGCAAGCAGAAACTATTGTATCAATCATGATTATAAGAGGTTTTGAATTGTTATTGATCAGACAGCTAAAGAGAACTATTCCTGTGAAAGTCTATTTAAACTTTATTACTGCTATAAAAAAACCTTCCAAGCATGCTGTGATAAATAAAATAGTCCTTGTTTGCCTTACTAGATCAACATATACCTAAGGTAAATCAGTTTTCTTCCTCTGAATTTCACATTTTTTTCTGACACGGATAAAGCAAGTCTAAGATGTCGTATTGAGAACCTTTCCAACCATCCGTGTGGGATCACAGCTGAGTTCGAATGAGGATTCTTCATTTCTTTCAGAAATGAGATCCCTCATTTCTTAGAATTCCTTATTGTACCAAGTAATCTTTAAAATAGTTCCTGAAACAGGATAGCTCATCTTGCATAAGTGAATTTACAAGTATGTGAAAGGATGGCAAGTACAGAACTGATAATAGAACATTTATTTCAACACTACATATATGCAGATGTGGAAATTTTGCCTCAAGAAGTTCCTGAATCCAAAGATTTAAACTCACATTATTTAGAACTGCAACCCATCCAGACCTCTGATATTTCACGTCAGCACAGTTTTCAGAAGGAATATTAACAGAGGTAAATGAATTCATTCAAGACCAGGAGGAGATCTAGAGAGACCTAGGGACAGGGTGTAGTAGGGAGACAGGTACAGCTGGACTCGATCTCAGAGGTCTCTTCCAACCTTATGATTCTATGAGAGATGGAGCTTCCTGCGAGAGGATTTTTGTGGTCTCTTCTGAATTATTTGACATTAGAACCCAGCTGGGACTCGTAGGACGGTGCGCTGCACACTTCACAGCCACAGCACCCACCCCTTACCAGCCACTGCTGTTTATATTTTTGAGAAATGAAACACCTTACTACACCTTACTTGGACTCAATGATCTCCAAGGTCTTTTCCAACCGTATGATACTGTGATAAAATCAGGCAGACAAAAATAACCTGTCAAAATTGCGTGGCCAGGCACACCATCCTCAGAGGAACACAGGCTCCATTTCTCATCGGCTTTCTTGGGGAACAATTTGTGCATCTTTTCCTTTATCTCATTCTCAGCATCTAATTTCCTTTTTTTTCAGTTGGAAGTCATTGGTGCTATCAGTCACAGAAGCTGGAACATCCGCACTGTGAAGGTACTGCTAAACAATTTATTTTCCCAACCACATTACTATCTGGATTGTTTGGTTTTGCCAAGGGTCTCTTTATAGAAACCATGCAAAAATTCACACAATTCAGCGCTCAGTGCTGCATGATCACGTTGTTTGCGAATGTAAGTGCTAAACAGGAAACCTAAAGAAGGGTGTTTTGCAGAGACCTGTATTGCTCTAACTCTTCATTTTGTTTCAACCAAAGATAGTGCTCTAAATATAAAAATTACTCTAAATGTGCTCCAGATCATCCCAGCAAGCAGGGTATAGGCAGCTGTTTAAAGTCTTATGGAAAATTCCCAATGTTCTGCTTTCAGCTCCATCGAGGCTGCTGCTCCCTTGCTCATTCCTGTATCCTGCCCAGCCCTCCCTGGGACTGACTGTGCTGGGAACAGCATTTCTCTCCCACCACCACTTTCTGTTGTTGTTATGCTTTCCAAGTTCCTACATTTTCTATTGTTCAGCCAATCACAGTGGCAGTTCACTTTTTATTTTACAGCCATTTACATATGATTATTTTCCTTTTAAGCTTAACAGAACATTCTTGACACACATTAATATTTTTAAACTACAAAAAAAATTACCTTAAGAAAATTCCTGTATTAAATTCCAACATCCAAAGATCTTTTCTTCAAGGATGTCTCCAATTTTCCAAGCAAGAATACAGTGACTGTTGGATGGTTTGGTCTTATCAAGATTAACAGCCCACAAAGAAAAAGTATTTTCTTCATCCTTAAATAGATCCACGACAATGGTATCAGACAGATGCCACCTGCAAAGGGAAGAAGCAGTCACCCATCAATATTGTCAGCAAAAATGTTGTTCCCAACAAGAACCTTAAGCCGCTGAATTTTGAAGGATATGATGTGAAGGGCTCTTCAAAATGGAACATGGAAAATAATGGACATACAGGCAAGTACTGTCAATTTATTACTGCTACTATCACTGCTATTACGTTTATTTGGAACCATTCATTTGCTTCTTCCAAGGTGGGCAAGGTGTTAGATATCATTACTGTTACTTAAAAGTAAGGAAGTAAAATAAGACAGCCTCCCTATATCAGAAGTGAAATTTTCAGAACACCTTCTGAACCAAGGCTTCTGGGCGACTTGGTGGGAATGATGTAGTTTTTGAATTTTGGACCTGGTTCTTGAACACCTCAGCAGGAATTCTGTGCGGGTGCAGAAACAGAACTCAGGATGCTGGGGAACCTCTAAGTCAACCAGCCTCTGGGCTAGGAGGTGGGTGGCTGTAGGGGTTTAGGGCAACATTTCTGGCAGAGCTATGTGATTTCTGTTGAACGCTCCTGTACCCTTCATTTCTGGGCTCGCCCTTTCTGAGCCGTGCTTCTGCACGAGGAGTTCTGCTAAAGGAGAGCGTAACCTAGGGAAGTCATTCAACCAGCAGCTCGCAGCGTTTGTGTCTCACTGGTTCTTGAAATAACGAGCTGAAATCTCAGATTTCAACTTGTTTTCACTACACTTGGAAGGAATCTAATGTGAGGTTGTTGATGAACTGCTTACAGTGAATCAGTGAACAACAATTTGTAAACAGTGATTCAGCGAGCAGTAATTTAGTAATGCTTCCCTACTCCGCTTTTTTTCAATACTAATCATGATGTTTCAACAATTTTGTGCTAAATTACTTTAAGTCTGAAAATAAATCTCTTGTCCTTTTTAAAAAAATTATCCATAGGTGTTCTTAAAATCTTAAATGGTTTCTTTTCACTGCCAAGTCCCTGAAGTGGGAAGTTGTAAGTGGATGTTTTCCTAGCTCAAAATGGAAGGGTAGGAATGTAGGCAGCTGCGTCGATTCTCACAGCAAGAGAGTCTACCTTAAAATACTGATATTTTGACTGACCCTAAGAAAAAGACATGGTTTGACTTTTCACTAGTATATGGTTTAATGGCTTTCGCGTTGCAGAATGATAGAATCTCCATGTTACAGTCGCTGCGCATAGAAATACTTTTTACAGAAGAATAAATATTCATAAGCATTGGTCAGATTTTCATCTTTCCCAGACATGCAAAAGGATTAGGTTTTTAATCTGGGCTTTTAAAATTTCTTCCTTCTGAGGGCAACTAATTCCTGTGCTACAGTGGGCACAACGCTGGAGCTGTTACTGTGTAAATTTACAGCGGCAATTAGAAGCTCTGCATGAGATTAGACTATCATGTTCAATGATGTACAGATAGCAAAGGTCAGTGTCTCAAAGGTTCTACAATCTAAATAAAGAAAATCAAAAATACGTTACTCATCCATTTGTAGATAAAACAGCAAAGTGACCAAATGACTCACGCAAGCTTCGAGTTCATTTGGAATTCAGAACAGAAATGAAATCTCTGGGGCTTCAATCCAGGACAAAACAATCTCTCCTATGGAAAGAAAATACCATGCTTAATGTAGATGTCTTAATAAATAAATATTAAAAATAGATCCAGAGTGTCCCAAAGGACAGGAAGTGATGGTGATTTATAGCTAGAAAAATGTCTCCTAAGAAAATTTTGGTTTCCTATTAACAACCGACCAAGCACCACATTAAATAGAAATAATGACTTAGATGCTTGGGCTCTTGTGGCAACGCAACTCTCAATTAAAACAGAGTATATACAATGTTCAAACTTAATAATAGCATCCTTAAACCCTGCCTAAAATAAATGTTACAGTGCAGACAATAGGAGATAAAAACCAAGCGAGAACCTTAGGGTAAACGTGCAGCTAAAGAACAAGCGTGTCTTTAGTCTTAAACACTATTAATGTATCGTGTCATTTTTTTTTAAAAAAACCCCTTACTTATTTGTGCTCCTCAGTTAAAGTAAAACTAAGTACATCCCCTAAAATTGGAGGTGGAGGTCTGGAGAGAAAATACAAGGCGGTAGAATTTCATTTGCACTGGGGAATCAAAGTTGAGCAGCAATACCTTCCCGGGTCAGAGCACAGCATAGACGGAGAGAAAGAAGCCATGGAGGTAGGTGAGACTTTGTGCATTACGGCTTTGATTCGAGAACTCTGGCTATTTAAGGTACTGTTGCGCGAACACTATTGGCTGCTTCTACTCTGAAACCCCAAGTGTGGGAATAACTAACCAAGGACACACTGCTTGCTGACCAGAACGCGCAGGAAAACGCCCTGATTTTGCATAGCAAAGGCACAGGAGAGACGACAAAACTGGAATTAGGCAGCCTTTTGGGAGGAGAAATATTTCAAAGTCTATTCAGCCTGATTACGCTCTCACGCTGCTTATTGAATTTAAATATTCATTTCTGGGACTGTGACCATGAGTTTGCCTACGTAATAGAAAAAATACTCTCTTCAAGGTGAGACAAACCACCAGTGCCAATACACATGGGCTGGTGGAAGGAAACCAGCTCCCCTTTCAAACTGTGACGTAAAAACCTGCCCGTTCCACTGCACAGGCTGAGAAGTGTGGGCTGCAGCCATGGGCAGCGCGCTTCGCCTCCCGACACGCGTGGGGGGAGATGTGCAGAGTGAGACTCACGTAGACGAATGAAGTTTCAAATTGCAGTCGGCTTATTTATTGAATAATGACTGTCAAGGGTCTGGAGCTGCTTGTCTGTCTGTCTGTCCCCAGCCTGGAAACAGCAAAGCAGCTCTGGCCCTGCTGCCACGTGGGTGCAGAGCAGCAGCCAGGATGCACTCGCAGCAACAAACTGTAGAGGAAAACAAACAAATAATTGTCCTTGACTATTGTGTTCCAGCTGCACATTGTCCACATACGAGAAGATGCTTTGGATATAACGGAAGCAAAGAAAAAAGAAGATGGTGTGGCTGTGTTAGCATTCTTTATAAAGGTAGGTAGCCAAATTTTTAATTTCCCGTCTCAAATCTACCAGCAATTTCTGTCAACATCACAGTAGTCCAAGACCTAAGCCTCCCTAACTTTTGTAGGCATTCAGTGCCAACACTTAGTCCTTTCACACTTCAGCTTGCTGTTATCTTTTAGCCTGGTGGTTCTTTTCTGTTCAATTCACCATTAATTCAAAACAACCAGTTATTGAGAAATGCATAATTTTCAATCAAAATATTTCCATTTCAGATTAAAGAAGAAAATAAAAACTATGAAACTCTAATAAATGAATTAGAGAAAATTAAATACAAAGGTAAGACACATGTGTTGGTCAAAATGTAGCATATATTTATTTTGAGCACAGAAACTACCAGGTAATCATGGTCCAATCCTGTTTTGGTTGTAGCAGAGGTTGTTACTTGAAAGTCAAAGCCAAAGGTAGAGGTTAGTTTGTCAAGCACTCGGAGCATTGCAGGTGGGAGAAAATCTAGCTCTTTATTTGCAGTGAAGAAGCCCCCCAGAACCAGAATGAGAATTCCTGCTTCTGCAGCGGGAAGCAAAGGGAGAAGAAAAATATGCAGAGTGTTAACAGCAAAGGCAACTTGTGCTCCGTGGGGTCCCGCAGCTGCCAGCCAGGGATCTCCCAAGCAGGACACGGCGGCTGCCCCAGGGGCATGGGAGACGGGCGTGGGGATGAGGCTTCACACAGCCATGAGCAGCAGCTGCTTTTAAAGACAAATGTGAACAACAGCTGCGGTTGTGCTTGGGACAAGCAGTATTTCCTCATGGTTTGTCCAGGGCAAACAGCCGAGGTGGACCCTTTGCCGCTGAGTTCTCTTCTCCCACCCGAGAAAGACCTTGAAAAGTACTATCGGTATGAGGGCTCCCTCACCACTCCCGACTGCTATGAGGGCGTCATCTGGACAATATTTGAGAAGCCAATTGAGCTCAGTATTTCTCAGGTAAGTCACAGAGGGAGAGCCTGAAGAGCCTGCTTATGGTTATTTTGCCCCTTTGGCTGCCTGCTCACTCGCAAAGTTTGAGACGGACTTGTTAGCTGCTCCACGGCTCTGTCCCTAGGACACACACGCACTTGCTTGGCATTAATCTAAACACGTGCCAGCTTTTCCTGTATTAAATCACCTCTCAAAAAATGGCAGGAAAGGGGAAGGAAGGGGAAATGATGAGGCGAAAAGAAAGCCAAAGAACCCCTCAGGTAAACACCTAGCCCAGTGCTTCACCAGCAGCACTTCCACTGTCGTCATCTGCTCACCCCCAGATTTCACTGCTTTTCTCCTGTTGTCCTAAGTATTAGGATACCAAACCAGAATACTTAAAGTGCAAACTCGGAGTCTTTCAGCATCAGCTGCAAGCGACCTGGGTTTGTACTACAGAGAGGAACGGCAGACTGAATCATTACTGCCTCTAACATACAGATTGTTCAGCTGACAGCGTACACCATTCAAATATTCAGCTGTCCTGGGGTGGACTCAGCAGCACCACCAGCCCGGACAGCCTGGCCGGGAGCCAGCGCCTGTGTTTTAGCCCCTTACCTGCAGCGCACTCATAATGACTTCAGGCATTCAGCCACACACAAGTCAGCACAGCACAGTGTGCGAGCGTGAGCAGCTGCTTGCTCTGAGCCACCTTCTTGCTGAAGCTGTTAGAAATTTGAAGCGAGGAAAGAAATCCTCGTGCTCTTCTGTGTGTCACTGTGACGCGGTGGGCAAGGACAGAACTGTGTGCGTCAAGAAGACTCACGTAACCGGGTCCTTGAGCTGGATAAAGCGTTTGGCTTACACAGAAAGGAAGTCCTCGTGATTTCCAAGGCTAAAAGAAATCATCTGTTGGTGACCTCTGGCAGAAGCCTTCGTCACGTTGTTTCCTGTGAGGTTTAATGCATTCATATAGTTCAAAACAATGCCACAGAGTAAGGCACTGCAAATTTACAGTGTGACCGTTTCCAGTGTTCCATGGAAAAAGAATTTAACGATCTATTCTTTCTTCGATGTCTGCAGGTTTCTCAATTCTCAACAGTTCACTTTGATGGGAAGAACTCCACAAACATGGTTGAAAATTTCCGGCCTGTTCAGTTTCTGAATGAGCGAAAGGTGTACCGGTCCAGTGCCAGCGTCCTCCTGCCTACTGCTAAGGTTTTAACGTTGGTCCTGACGCTTACGTACATCCTGAGTTCTCTTTCCCAATGAAAACTTCCAACCTCATCCAAGGTTCTGGGCTTTTTGGAGGTTTTTGTTGTTGTTGTTGCTGTTTGGGTGGGGTTTTGTATCAATTATTCTCCCTAACAACCAACTCATGAATCATATCTGAGTACAGAATTTAACCTTTTCCTCCTTCAGACACTAACCAAGGACTTCTGTTGCTGCTCTTAAATAAAACGAAACCCAGAGCGCTAAAAGACGAGAATTCAAAGGAACAGTAAAGATAATGCTATGAAGATTCAAATTTTAAAAACACTTAAAGAAAATATTAGGGTGGATTACCTGCAAGTCTAGATTTAACCTGACACTGGAAGGACACTTCAGAAGCTACACAGAGCACCTACAGGAGGAATCTGTCCTTAAGTGCCTATGAAGGGTTTGCCTTGGAATTTGTTTACATTCAACATTGCAAATTGGGAAGATGGTAACACGTGGAGTAATTCTTATCATCGCTACATGAAGGTACAACACAGAGCGAAGGAAAAATGCTCACATGCAGTTGCGCAACATCTGGGTCATCCTACGCAGTGAAGGATGAGTGACAAATTTCATCCGTACTAACACAATTCCCACCCACTCTCCTCCTTCCTTCAGAATAGCTGAAGTTCATTTTTAGATTAGGATACTGGATTCCCTTCATCCAATCTGCTGATTTGGTGTGTCAAGTTTCTCTAGCGAGCCTATTTATTCAGCCTAGTACGGCACCTGTCTCTGGGATGCCCATGCCCGATACGATGTGCTAAAAAGAAAACGGGAAGCTCAGCCACGCGTATCAATTGCACATCTGTGAAGTTCCCCTCTCTTTGGAGGGCTGCGTTTGAAGCACGAGACTTTGAGGATCCTTTACGGGTTTTATTTGCCTAATAAAATCAGAGAGCTCAAAAAATGGCTCTTTCCACTGTCACATTTTAGGAGCTTTTAAATTTCAGTTTGAACATTTCAGTGGGAACATTTCCCTACATATTTTTCCCTCCCCTTTATTTTTGTACATTCCTGTAAATTATTCACATACGGTCAGGATTCATAGTTTTTCCAAGAACATGATTGTGATTTGAACTGATTTCTTCAGATCTTACCCAATTACTTCTAGAAAATCTCAATATATTGGGAAATGGGGTTTCCTTATATTATTGCAGTTCTCTCTCTGATGACAGATGTAACTGTTTCCTTTGGCTAATGCCATCTAACACGTTACAGCTTCGTTTAGAATTTTAGATTTTGGCCACACCAAAATCGGATTTCATTATGAGCAGACTTGTATTTTTTTCATTAAGGCATTGTTTGCAGAAATGAGTTTATGCTACTGCTATACGGACACTTTCAGGAAAATCATGGCAGTGAGACGAACCACAGCTCGCTAAAGGAGAAAAAGCGGGGGGGCGGGGGGGAATAATTATTTTCATATTTAACAATCAATAATATAAACTTAAAAACACATGGGAAAACAAATCTGCCTTTTTAAGTTTAGAGGACTGATTAAGACTTTAACTGTATTTTTAGCTAACTGAAAAACTTTTGAGAAGCAAACATAAATGAAAGATTAAAGTTCAACAGAGATGTATATTTTCATTGCCTGGAGTTTTTATTTCTTTTGTCCTTGCTGAAGGACAATCCACACAACACTCGTTCAGAAAGGGTATGTGACTTATTTCCCTGTTTTCTTCACAACACCTAGGGCTGAGTTTACGTTTTTTTTTGGAGGGAGGAGGTGGTGAAAGGGAGGGATTTGCAGTACATTGGGATGTTTCTGATGTCAACAGGAGATTTTACTTCACAAGGGTCCTCTGGGTATTATGTGCGCGTAGTGAAATTGCTTTGAGTGCAGCACTTTGCTCAGCAGAGCTGGTGCCACACGTCAAACCCATCAGGCAGAGGACAGGCAGATTTCTTACAAAAAAAGGAAAGGGTACCCATCAGTTTTCCCAGTGTAACTTCACTTCTGCAGAGGCACTTGGCTAGTTAATTAACCTGGAAAAACTGGTGCCTGCTCACCCATCCGCTGAACATCTCTGTGTTAGCTGTGTCTGTTACGTCCTCCAACATCCGAAAAATAGAGAACGCATTAAGAAATTAAGAGGAAAGATGCTTTGTTTTCATGCTTCTTTATAAGATGTAATAATCAGAATTATTCGGAAAGGCTTACATTTTACAAGCTTTACAAGCAACGTGGTAAAAGGCACAATCACAAAGTCCGGTAGGGCTGGGAGATCCTGTTTTAAGGACCAGCGACGTGGATATTCCTCAGTGATGCCTCCACTGAGAACAACGCCTTTTGCACTAAAAAAGAACCTTGTATCTGCCGGGTATGTGCAAGAGTCCACCTCCTGTTCAGATTATTTACTAAATTCATGAAGTGATTCTCATTCCTCTTAAGGGTGGTTGGAAGAAACTACAGAGAATACAGATTTACTGTCATTTATTGCTAGTGATACACAGAGGACGCTTTCCAGTAGGTTGCGCCTCAGTTTACCACGTGGCTGGAGAGCAGCGTTTACAGTGTTTAATTAGGATGACAGAGGATCTTATTTACCATGAAATACACTAAAACGTAACTAAGAGGAAGAAACAAAAAAATCTGCTGAAAAGATGGTTTGTCCTCAAGTACTCCTCTGCACAAACCTCAGCATGAATAAAATCCAAATGGACAAGTGTATGCATTTTTACTGAGTGAACCTGAATTTTATGTCCATGAGGAAAAGGGAAATGCTACAATCTGCATCTGTGTCAATGCTCTGGTTCGATTTGTTCTTTGTCAGAGGCACCTTTTTGTGACCAGGCAGTCCCAGTCTGTTCTGGCACAGGCTGTGACAATTACAGGACCAGTATTAATGGTGAATCAATACAAATCTACAGCAAAAGCTACTGAATGAAAAAAAAAACAAAACACCCCAAAAGCAACAAATCAAGCCAACAATAAAAGACAGGAAGGCTTGAAATGGGACATTTGGTTTTCCTTTGTGAAGATAGCTATAGAAAAGTAATTTGTGGTTCCACAGGTAGATTCAGACGCAGATTTTCAAGAATCGTGTCTAGGCTACCTCTGGCATGAAATTCTGGTATTGCGAAGACACTGGGAAACAACTGTAACTCCTGAAGGAGTGAGAGCCAAGCTGTGATAATCCAGGAAAGGGTGGGGGAAGGAACAGAGGTATTTAGAAAGACCCAGAAAGAACAGTGTTTTCCCGTGTACAGAAAAGTTAACCCAGAACTTTGCTAATACATTTCACACGTGTTGGAGCCAGAGTTGAAGACCAATGAGGTTCTCAGACTAAAAACTGGAATACAATGGAAAATAAAACAATACTGAAACTAAAACTCACTAGAGATGTATATTTCAGGTTTAAAACAAAAAAGATAAGCAAGGGCTTTGTCAGTCTGATTCAAGGCAGAGTAGACTGGCATTCAGATTGCAGAAAATCAGAGAGACGTACACATCGATCACGTTCAAGAGGGCAAAGACCACAATATTCTGGGAGATTATCAAAGGTTGGACATAGCTTTGCTTAGGAGAACTCTGTCCTTTGGAAGCAGCTTGCATTTCAGTTTCGGGTTCACTTCTAACTGCTGGCACGGTAGAGCCCTCTCAGCCCTGAGGCCAAACAGCAACTGGGGACTCACCAGGCTTCAGCAGGTCCTCTCTGTTCCTAAAAATGTACCGAGCTGAGATTACCCAGTATTGTATAACACATCCGAACAGCAATCCTTTTCCAGTTTTGGATCAGATCTTGGTTTGAGTGCAAGCCTTCAGAGGTCAGAGAGGTGAAGAAGCAGATCTGCCGTGTGAACAGAGGCCCCACTCCTATCACAATCATCTGACAATCAGTGGGGGAGCTGGGCGGACAACAGGAGGGACAGCCACAAATAAAGTCCTAATACAATATGTTTTCAGCAAAACATTTTCTCAGGAAACAGAAAGAGACAAGGAAATCTAACCATTACTCACCAGAAATATATTTACCTTATCCACAAAGAATTTCAAGGAACTTGCCAGCTTCACTGTATGGTCAGCTCCTCCTGCTGACAAACATGAGTTCAAAATGCACTTTTCTTCTGCACAGAATTACTTTTCAGTGACTACTTGGAGAAAAGAATAAAGTTTTTTAGTTTCTGCTTTCTTCCCTTGCCCATCCAGAAGTGGATTTCACAGGGAAGACAGCATTTGTCAGCACAGGCAGCAACCTTTCCATTGGATGTCGTATAGCAAATCCACATAAAATATCCTCCATCTGTAGTCAAAAAGGACACGGAGAAGCCTACTGAGCTTCCCAGGCAGGTCTTGAAGTTTCATAAATGTGTTAGTACCAGGTGTAACATGAACTACCTCTGACCCAGAGATGGGGGAAGACTGCCCACCACTGCACCTCGCACAGGAGATAACACTCCACAACCAAAAATATGGTGGGACTCCATCATCTGAAAGGTCTTTTCCAACCTGAATGATTTCACGATTCTATAAATGATTCTGTGAAAAATGAACATGGGATTTAGAGAAGCTTTAATGACAGTGAAGAAATGCCACGGCAGGTCTGTGCAGCCAGAGGTGGATGTGGAAATCATTTCTTATAGGAGAAAATCAGATATAAATTAAGAATAGAAAGGAAGTGTGGTTTTCACTAGTAAATTACTGTGTATCAGTGGAAAAGCCAATAAAACTCTGAGATGCCCTGAAGGAGGAAACCAGGACTGCTGGTCTCCTGTCATGCTGCCCAGCCCGATGGGCTGCTCCCCACAGACACCAGGGATGAGGTGGCCAACCACAATCCTGTGGGATTCTTCCACAGGAGGTATCTAAACCCCCCCCTCACTCCTACAATGCGTCTCTGGGTGCTTACAGAGCCTTCCCAAAGCATCTGTTCCAACACAAGGCAACACAGCCCTAAGGAAGCAGCCAAGGAACATGGGATGCCTGGGGTGCCCGCCTGAGGTGTCCCACACCCTGGGGCAGTGCTCAGCTTGGCAAGTCTTCGTGCATCTCGGTGTTATTTCCCCATTTGTAATGTCCCCTGCAGACAGGACTCACTCACAGCTTTGCTGTTCACGCGCTGTGGGAAGTGGCACCATGGCCAGGCTGGGGCCCCTCTGTGGTGGCCATGGCACACGGGTGGGCGGCAGTGCCTGCTGTCACCGAAGCCAGGTTCAAACATCTCTCAGGGAGTCCTGTCACTTAAAAAATGAACTGAAAGGGGGGAAAAAAAGGTGGGGGGGGGAAGGAAAAGAAAAAAAGGAGAGAAAAAAGAAAAAGACCCTCTTGGCATGGCAGGGGTGGCACACACGCGCAGGCTGGGCACTCACAGACCTTGCCTGCTGACGGCCACCGTCTTTAGAGGGTCCCTTTCAGCCAAGCTGAGGGGAGCCCAACCAGCTCGGCGGCACCTTGGCTGTGGGCATCTGCCAGGATCTCATCTTGGAGAACAAACCAGCCACAAAGTTTCAGGTAGCACTGGGTCCTTGGGTCACAGAGACCCAGCAGCTGGCACTACACCTTGAGAAAACCCCCCAAAGCAGCGTTGCTTGGGGCTGTGAAGTGCTGCACCAGCAGCTGCAGACAGTAGCGGTGACATTTCCAGTGCATTTCCAGGAGCTGGCCGACACCTCACGGCCGCCAATGCAGACTCTGGTGCCTATGGAAGGATAAAAAGCAACCAACGATGTTGGGAACATGGGCAAGAGAGCCCCAAGGACCTCCTCAGCCAGGCTGGATAAAGCAGGGGCAGTTTGTCACCTTGATGCTCTCCAAACTCTTTCTGAACACAGACACAACTCATTCCAGCCAACTGCTAAGAATGGGAATGTGCAGTAATGATTTACAAATGCCTCACACAAAGCTTATTAAAACAGAAAAATCATACGTAGCAAGTTCATAGAAGGGCTGGGCGACAGACACTTACACAGAAGCACCTCTAACAGCTAAGATTCATTCATAAAAGAAAAAGAGCACGCACAGTAAGCTACATGAGATGGAATTAACTCTTCCAAAAGCTCATTTACCCCCTTTGACTAAGACACACATGGGTATGAGTTAACAACATAGAGCCCCCTCGGGCTTTCAACCTTCTGGCTAAACAGACTGAATGGAGGCTTAAAAAAATAATAAAGACTGAGATAAGGGTAAAAAGAAACCCGATACATGAGAAAGAAAAAGTTAACTTCTCAAAAGTTATTTTGCAATAGGTGCCCCCAGCAAAGCCTATAGAAGTGATATCGTAACTTGCTTCTCCATTTAGAAAATCAGGAAGAACAGCACAATAATAAAATCTGCCGGTCGCATGGGCAGTGGTAATAAAAACTTCAGTATCAATGCTTGCTTTGCTGTAGCGTGCTGCCAAGTTCCTGCCAAGAAAGCTGAAATGGAATGATTAACACATCCTGCACCCTCATTACAGAGCATTCAATTATCCCAGGATACTCTGTGGCTAATGGATCATTTTCAGTACAACGTTGTACCATGCTCCCAGCACTGCACGCTCTCTAAGAGCCTGGCCAGCAGCTCCCTGCTGTTCTGCACCTCAGCCTCATCCTGATCCTGGGGTTTCGTTTGATTTTCTTGTTTTCAGCCTGACTTTGTAGGGAATTTAAGAAAAGGCAGTGCCATTATACCAATGCTCTTAACACTCCTGGGTTAGAATTCGTATTTAGTAATTCTTATAAGAAGCTCCTTGCAGCACGTTCTCGATCAACAGCACCATTTGTTCTTATTAAGAGGAATTTGATCATCACTGATGGCTTCTAAGAGTACTCTACCATCAGTAATATTATTTCTGATACTGGAAGGGCAGCAGTTTCCCCTCCTCCCACCCTTTTCTTGTTTCCCCCCCTTTTTTAAAAGCCATCCCAGCATTATAAACAGCACACAGCAAAATGCAGCATCGCCAGTCTTTCATAGAAGCAAACCAGCTACGCAATGCAACTCTCGTCTCTTAGAATTATCTCTTTCCTGACACATTGGAGGCATTATGGAACTAGGATTAAATGGACAGAAGACAGTGTTAAGACTCCAGGTGTCTGTATGCACCTGCACACAGTC
The DNA here is from genome assembly GCA_033558235.1 of Neomorphus geoffroyi. NCBI lineage: Eukaryota > Metazoa > Chordata > Aves > Cuculiformes > Neomorphidae > Neomorphus > Neomorphus geoffroyi. The sequence continues at coordinate 3,871,747 of JAUMJM010000018.1, forward strand.
ATACATATCCCCCCCCCCTCCCCCATATATCCATCAGTGCAAAACCCACATGAAATAAAAGGAAATGACAAGTACAACTCTAAAACACAGAAGGATGCACAATACAAGGTGAATATTGCAATATATAGCTACGTTGTATACAAGAAGGAAAGGTTAAGTTTCAGGAGTAGGCAGCTACCTTCACCTATTGCTGGAAGACTCAGTCACATATAAATAAGCTTTCTATAACAGCATTTAAAAGATGCAAATTGTAGTGCTAGCAGCATTCCACAAACCCAGCCTATTGCTCCTGAGTGTTACATCACGATACAGCAATGTCGGTTCGTGGATCAGCGGTTCTTTGGCTCTCTGCAAAGTGTTTGGGACAGGGAGCTGGAGAAGCGAGGCAAAAATTGACAGATTGACCCAAATAAAAGTTTTGTTGGAAAAGATGAAGATAAATAGTGAGCCAGCCTGGAAGAAATTGCCCTTTACACAAACTAAAATAACAGTAATGGGGTTTTTTTCAAATTACCTCTAACAGTTATCATTATAAATTATTTTAAGCTCATATTTAAGTTTCAGTCTCCATCGGGGCAGAAGGCAGGGAATCCAAACACTCACAGCCAGTGACATTTACAATGGTGATGGGAGTTACGGTGATGGAGACTTCTTTACTTGTAAGCAGTGATGCCTACTGGGCTCTGCAGGTGGGTTCCGAGCACCCCTACGAGAGATGAGCAGAAATGCAAGGAATTCAAAGATAGTGTTGTAAATCACACTGAACAGCACTGCTCCTCCCAGACCACTTTTCTAGAAAGCTGCTCTCCAACTTTCGTGTTTCCAGAGTCAGGCATGGGGTCTCACGGCATCAACACCACTTCAATCCAAATCTATCTGGCACGTTCTTTCTTAAAGCAGGTTGTTCTGCACAGATCAAAGTGATTTATGGTACCAATCTGTAACCCTGGCAGCAGCCTCTGCGCAAAGGCCAAAGGTGCAAAGCTGATAGATGGAAGCACACAGCTGGAGAGCAACCTGTCACGTGAGGGTCTCTCCAGCAGGTAAGTGCAAAGAATAGATGAAAATTCTAATATTCTGAAATAAAAATTCAATCAGGGCGCTAATAAAATAAATAAAATCCCATACAGGGTACAGCACGGCACCCAGAAGTGAACACAGCCGTGTAGCACGTGAAGGGTATGAACTCCTGCAAAGAGGAGAGCAGAGCTGTGCAGTCACCCTGCTACCAATGGCATCGTGGGCTGTGACAAGTTAAAACATCTAATACATTTTTCAGACTGACCTTATAACATTTATCAGAGTGCCGCAGCTTTGAGGAAAAGCACACGTGAGTCGCGAGGCTTTCAGTTAAACTGTGAGAAGAGAGAGCGCTGACGATTTGAAGAACCCCGGCAAAAATAAAGGCTGCGAGGACACTTGAAAACCGGTTCATTCTGAATCTATTCACTCCGAGCCAGGGCACACAACTGTGGACGTGGAAAAACTACAGATGGTACAAGCGACCTGCCCACACCACACTCAATTTTTGCTTTTGGTTTTCCAATTAGTGGGGGATCTAAGTAGTAAAATTACTGGAAAATATTAGGTATAGCTTGCAAGGGATCGTAATGCAGTTCAGTTCAGCTGAGCAGGTATTCTATATTAAAAGTAATTGTTGTATAGGCAACTGTAAGCAGAAGGTCTCTGTAAATTGTGCAGACCGACCGGAGTGGCCAGCCAAAATAAATCTGGCCTTCCTCAAATACCTTCCTTCAGAGTAATCTTTTATTTTAAGCACAATACATAAACAAAGGAAAATAATGTCCGTGTTTTACTATTGTACGCATGAATCCAAAATACCCATTATAATCATCACCAAAATAAAATAAATTATTGTGCCAGCTTGAAATGGTGAGAAACTTCAGTTTTCCTTTCATTCAGATGGAGAGCTTTTTATGGCAAGACATTTCTCTGGGATAATACACATTTTCATGGATTCAGATACAAGATATCATACATTTCTTTCATATCAAGCCTACATACATTGAATTTAGTACTGTGAGAAGCAGAAAAAGAGCTTGATTAGAATATTAAATGATCATTTTTATGTAAGAGAAATAAAAAAAATGCCATTTCCAGAGCCATCGGAAATCAAAATAGCAGGTATTTGTGCAAAGAATCTGTTTTCATACTTGAATGACTGTAGCCTCTTTCTGTAGGCTCGGAACTCTTTGCAGCATTTTTCCGGTAAGCAGTTTACTTTCAGTAAGCTGAATTAAAAGACAGAGAACCCAGCTAAGAAAACACACCCCTGTCCTCCTTTTTCCTCTTTTTTTTTTTTTTTTTTTTTTTCCTAACCACAGAACAAAGAAAAAGCAGTTTTGTTTAACAGACTGGAGCAATCTGAAAAAATCAGAGCTCAGGTTGCGTACATGTCAGCTTTTCCATCACTGATACTGTTCCCTTCAGCTATTCTGCATTTATTTTTAAAAGGTCATTAAGCAAGATACAAAAGGTGAAGTGCAATGTTACAGATTTATAACCTGCCTGAGCACTTGTGAGACAAAGGGTCAATGTTGCCTTGGACACAAAAGGTAAAGCAGGCGTCTTCTTTCTACCCCAACACATCAAAGCCCGGTGGTGAAAGAAAGCAAAACCAAACTATATTAGGGAGGGATATTCACGGTGTTCTATCTCTTACCTTCCTTTAATCTCTTAATACCTTTTATTTATTTATTTGAACTCGACTCATCTTCACCCTCAACCCCTCTCTAGCTGTGTTGGACTGCCTGCCACACACATCAAAGAGAAGACAACTTTGAAATACAGCCAGCACTTTTGTCCCAATTAAATCAAATAGGTTAAACAGTAGTCCAAACTTCTTGTCCCTATAGATTTTGTGCTAAATTTAATAATTCAATAGGTCACTCTTAGTTCTTATTACTTTAAACTGCTGTTAGTTTGCCTCATGCCTCAATCTCTGGATTATGCTAAAAGTGAAATTTAACTACTTCTTTAATTGAATCATATTGAAAATAAAATATACTGTTAAGTCATTTGTATCCTAGCTTATATTTCATTCATAGTCATTTAAAGAAATACAATCAGAGGGAAATGCACGAAGTTCAAACATCCAGGGTGACATCTTTGTTCACATCTCATGGTCAAACTGGTCCTCTGATATGCTGCCAACTTTTTAATCAAAAAGCTTCCACTAAAATTGTCTTTGTTACAAATTAAATACTGGGGTTGCCTATGCTCAAAGAGGCTGTGGGCCCAAAGATTTATTCCCTTGCGTCTTTTAAACAGGAACATTTTTATAATCAAAGCTGAAGATAAAAAGGCAAGACCACATGACAAGCAAACATTTACAATTCACTTGCTTGTGAGCAAGGTGATAAACATGAGCGAGCGCTGATGGTCAATGTGCATCGTTTGGGTCCTCCTGTGTAAAATCCCCTCCTGCCCCTCAAAGAAGCAGGCTGATACAATGGGAATGGGTTTGATTAAGAAGCCTCCAAAGGAGTTTTACTGAAAGGAAAACATCACCTAACGGAAGTTAACTTTCTGTTCTCTTTGCTGGTGGATCGCAAAGAAAATCTCCAGCTTCTAGATGAAGTTTTGAGCCATGATTTAAATTCCTGCACGAACATCTAAACATCAGAGCTTAAAAATTCAGCCACTTCTACCCTTGTGAGTTTGGAAATGAGTTCAAACCATGGGAGAATCCAGGCTGTAAGGACCCTCAGAGGTCTCTAGAGTAGCCTGCTCAGGGCAGGGTTGTGTAGTCAGAGTAGGCAGCTAAGGCCTTTATCCAGGTGATTCTTGGAAACCTCCAGGGACAGAAATCCACAGCTGCAGCGTCAGTCTGCTCCATGGCTGCACTGCCCTCTTGGTCAACAAGCTTCTCTTACATCTGGTCAGAACCACTCTCCCTTAAATTTCTGTCTGCTATCTCCATCCCCTCACCCTGCATCACCGCAGAGGCCAGCAGCGTCTTTGCAGTTCCCTCCTTGTCTGTCCTGACCTGGAGGGGACTCGGGGGAGCAGATGCTGTGCTTCAGATGTGGTCTGAGGAGTGCTTAGCAGAGAGGGATAATGACTTCCCTCAGTCTACTGGCTTGGCTCCTGCTGGCAAGGCTCTGGGTGCTCTTCAGCTTCCTTGCTGGCAGGACACACCGCTGGCTCCCGTCGAGATTGCTGTCCTAATCTTCAGTTTCATAGAATCAGAGAATCAGAAGGTTGGAAGAGACCTCTGAGATCACCGAGTCCAACCGTGCCTGTCTCCCCACTAAACCCTGTCCCTAAGGAACTCATCCACCCGTTTTTTTAAACCCCTCCAGGGATGGCGACTCCACCACCTCCTTGGGCAGCTGTGCCAATCCCTGACCACCCTTTCAATAGAGTCACAGAACTTTGAGGCTGCATCGCATCAGTCTACATTTCATCCAATCTCCATTGCTGAGCATTTCCTCCCTACCCCAGGCAAGCCCTCATGCACAAATCCTGTGTATTTTCTTCTCCCCACGGTACACTCCTGCGTGAGCCTGGCAGTACACGGGGACAACTGTCAAAATGTCTGTGAAGCACTTTGGAGGAGGGATCTGTAACAATGTGAGCGCCAGACCTCTGTAATCACATTGTTCCTTGCATTGTCTCGTTACTCCAAACATCGTAATCCAAACATCATTTTGTAAGGCTTTCCTAATTTGCCACTGGTGGTGTTGGATCCTGTTCCTGGCTCTGAAGCAGCAGCTTTCCTTTGTTGTTATCCAGTTCTTAACTCCCATGCACTCCTCAGTTTTCCTGCAGTTTCTCATTGGGAGGCGAAGGTTTATTTATGATACTTATAAATATTTTCTTCTTTAAAATATTGCATTAAGTGAAGGGACAATTTTTAATCTACAAAGTAGCTCAGCTGTTGCCTGCGAAACTGAAAGAAGGTTCAGGCTAATACTGGGCTTTCTGTATCATATTCCAGCAAATTTAAACAAGGTTATGCGGGTACCCAGAGCTACTGAAATACCTGGCCCAGCTTCTCTCTGATGTTAAAATTGAGCTAACCTGTTGCCTCCAAATATTTCTTTGACTCCAAACACAGCCAGCACATAACCCACCTCCTTTCCATTTTATTTTTCAGTTCAATTCCTCTCTTCTACCTCAGTCTGACCAAAAAAGCTCTCAAAGGGATGGTGTAGACAATATAAATTGCAAGACACTTTGAGGAAATAAAAAGCTAGAAAAGATTCAGGAAGAAGATTCGTATTTGCAGACAAGATCTGAAAGTCTAGGTAAGATGACCTGGCTGTGACAGAATAACAAAAAACCAAAGGGAAAGGAAGGTGTTTCAGAAAAGAAAATATCTTCATTTAACTTTTTTTAAATCAAGAATATCTGCAAGAATTAGGATGTGCCCAGATTTGGTGATGACACTGCTTTGAGCAAAAGGCTGGACTGGATCCCCTCTTGAAGTTCCTTCCAACCTGAATTATTTTATGATTCAACAGTTCTATGTGAAATTAAGACACCACGCTATTATTTCATATGTGTTAACTCTATGTTATAATCAGTGGAAAAGGCAGATGGTACAAAACAACTGTGATTCCTTCAGTTTGGGTAAAAGGGAAATGTGTCTGTTTCTTTCCTGAGAAAAAACGAAATCAGCCTTGGTGAGGCCCCCCAAGAGCTGCCTGAGCTTCCCCCTTTCTGGAAAAAGGAAGGCATTATTTTAGCACGTTACACAGAACCGAGGAACAACTCACTAAGAAATGTTCAAAGCACTAACGTGGAGAGCAGGTGGGATGTACTACTTCCAAAATCTGGAAAGCATGGTCATGTCACCACTCTATGAGCTACTTTGTTTGTACTTCGCACCCAATAAAAATCTCATATTGAAAAGCGTTTAGCAGTACCAAGATAAATAATATTGCTTCACTGAGTACAGGGAGTCCTGTATTTTCAGAGCCCAGACAAACAGTTGAACAAAGGCTGCAAGCACCTGCTGCTGTATTTATTTTTTGCAGGGGATGGAACTCCATGAACTCTGATAAACAGCAGCATGTGACCCACCGAGGGCCATCAGTTTTCTCCCTAGTCCCAATTTCTAAATGTTAGAACATAGGGTTCAGTAAGTCAGGTAACGTGGGGCAGGGATTCAGCCGCCTTCGCTCTGTTTTTACAGTTTTATCTTGACAAGAACACGGATGGCTGGAACCACCACCAAAATGATGGCTAAAGACTAAGGAAAACATCAGAATCTGACGGTTTTCAAGAACTGCTGCTCAGTTTCAAGAACGCCCAGTGCTCACAGCTGGAAAGGAACTTTGTTCCTTGAAACCATGTGATCCCTTCGAATGGCCCCAAATGCCAACAGAGAAGTAGGTAATGATGGAAGCCTACGCAGTGGGAATCAAGACTGGAAACATGCAGCAGGATGGCAGCTTCAAATCCATCAAAAGGAAACATTTAAAGATCTGCCTGGAAAGATGCTAGATAAAACTGAAAAGTTGTATTTTGCCAGTATTTTCCCTTGTTTGTTTTCTGCGCTGACCAATAACAGAGAGCGCACTGGATGTGCTTTTGTACAAACGCACATTCTTTTAATATTTGCTTATTTATCCTTTTTAGTCTTAAAATGAGTATCCATACCTGCTTTTGTTGTCTCTGCACTTCTCACAGGCTTGAACTAACACAGGAAAGCAGCTTGGGCTGGGTTTATCTCCATGCCTGTTGCAGGGGCATCATCACCACCACACAAGATGCAAATGCTGCCAGTGACCAGTTGCATTAAAGCACAACAATTACTGCAGCTTAACAAACAAATACAAATTTTCCTTGTGATTTTCAGTCTTGAGATCATATTCATGAAATCTAAATAAAAAGACTAAACTTTATTTTCCAGTATCCTTTCAAATGTGCCTTTAGAAGAGAATTACATGAGCCCGTGACACGTCCTATGGACACCCCAATGCCCTGCTTGGTTATTTTTCTTCAGAACATTTTTGTTTGCAGAGATAAAAACCCTAAATTGCAAAATCTAGGAAAAACGATAAAGCCCGTCTCAGTGATAAATATTCTTTAATCTCCCAAAACCAGGAATCTTGAGTTTGTGTGTCTGTATGATAAAAAGGCCAGGATGTCACCCACCTGCTCGAGTTTTTGAGCTACTGAGACCCATGAAGTGAGCATTCACCAGCAAGGACAGCATTTCTAGAGTCTACAAATACTCTCAGAAAATCTTGATTTATAGTAAATCCAGAAGTATCCTTAACGTATTTTCTCGTTAGTGGCTGATTTTGCCAAAGGGACCTTATCAAACATTGCTTTTAATTTTTCCAAACAGGAAATCTTTTACACGTGAACAAGGAAGCCGGAGGCTTGGCCCAAACAAAAGGCACGATATTCCAAGCTTCTGTCAGGTTTTTATTTTCCTGAAACAATAAATCAGCAAGCATGGGTGACTGCATTCAACTAACCCCTTGCTTCAATGTACTAGACCTAAGGGAAAAAGAGTAACAAAAGGTTCGATACATACGCTATTCCTATGGGCCCTCGGCCAGCGGGGCAGCCGTGCCCGCAGTCTGTGTGCTTTCTCAGGAATCTCAGTGGCCCCGATCTATAGATAACAAATAAATCAATGATACAGACAAAAGCAGTGACACAATCTCCAGTGCCAGCCACAGGGAGTGCAGGGAACAGGAGGACACAAACTGGCTGTAATCAGCAACTCCCGAACAGATTCAAAAATAAGATGAAGATGAAAAACACTTTCCCCCCTCTTACGAGAATGACCAAAAGCCACTCAACTGAGGGGCTTCTGGTTTAAAGCAAGGCTACCCAAACACCTTCACCTGTTGGCTGGCCATACATTGTTCACACTTCAGACACACACAGGTACCTGGGGAAAATTCCAGCCCAGCTCATTTTAGAGTCTCTCCTATCTGACAAAAAGGGCTCTGCTAGTCTCAGACAGTCCTCGTCTGAAATTTGTACAGTTTTCATCTGAGAAGTAAAAGGCATCTGACAGCAGAAAATGGCTGCAGCTTTTCTGGCAGTGACACGATCCTTTCATCTATGGAACGGCCCTTGGTACATGTCTGAATCGATAAAAGCTTTACTACTGCAAACAGCGTGTATGAACTCCTTTGGTAACCAGAATTTATTCTTTTTTTTGAATTGCCCTTTCAATACTTAAAACCTTAATGGAGGAAATTCATGATAAAAACAACTACAGATCATATTCTTTAATTCAAATTAAATTTTCAGTATTGAAAATGCACAAAGGACTCAAACAAGACTGTGGAATTGCCACATTTGTTAAGAACAACCACTGTGAATGCTCTGAAAACTTATCACTAGATAGTAAAGATGGCTGCATTGAGCAAGTGTCATAATTTAATGCTGCACAAATGCTCCAACTGTAACTGATAAATACAGCAAGAGATGGCTTCATTTCCAGAGACATCAGCCTCTCTAGCGTCATCCTTGGCGATTCTGATGCATGCTAATCCTTGGTTAAATAGCCATTTACCATCTTCAAGAGCCATAAAATAAGAACAATAGCTCATTTTCAGCTAAAGATAACCACACTGGTTTTGGAAACATTCAAAAAACAAACAAGCCCCAGTGATATGCGGCTCCTGACAGACCATGTTACCGTGGACTTCGGTCCAGTTGCCAACTCAACCAGATTTATTTCCTTTTTGGAAAAAAATACATTAGAATTGTAGCCTCATACAGTGAGTGTCTGCTCAGAGGAAATGTCTCAACACTACAGACAATCACAAAGAAAATACGTGAGCAAACACTCACAGATGTAGAAGCAGCAGCAGGAACACATCAGTACACCAAGACTATACATAAAGTACCTTCAGATCCTTGTTTCAAAGGCACTGCTTCCGAGAGCAAAACCTTCACATACATAAGGGGTCATTATTCCAGTTACATTTGAAATGGATTGTTTGGTAAGGGTGACATTACTATTAACAGCTGTATTGAACAAGGGATTCAGCTGAGAAAATATCACAACTTACCGGTTGTAAAGAGGAGAAGAGCTTCAGACAAATTCTCATTCAGGTACAGCCTGCTTCATTTGAGTTATGGTTTCATTTCTTTTCAGCAATTCCATGAACTGGATTCACCTTCTGAGTAAAATTATTACAGCTCGAAATTTAGTTGTCCAAGTACACATACAAAAATTAAGCAATTAAATATTTAAACAGACATTTAAATTTTCCCCTTACTTTAAAACCTGCAGAAGGGTTCTCCAGGATAGGTAAAAAGGGATCCCATGCGTAGCCACTGTGCTTCCAAGTCATCACTGACCACACTTCAGATCTTTCCAAATTACACCATGGAAATACATGTGAACTGTTGAATTAATGTGGTGTAGGGCATTACTTGTTCAGACTTATTTGTAAGAAGAAAACATCTCATTCTCATGTATTAAGGCACAGGTTTTAACTAGAAGTAAATCGACAAAATCTGAAAACTGAAGAGTATGTTCTCAAAAGTAAAGCAAAAATAATTCCAACCCAAAACCTAGAAGAGCAGAAACAGCTTGGTAATTAGAACTAAGTACTATGCTGGACACACTGCAAAAACTGCTGTGCTTACTCACACATTCCCATTTTGGATAGACAAATATTTAAGCTTAATGAAAACAGTACAGAAATTTGAGAGCAGGAAAATAGCTATTAAAAATTATCTGACAAGAAGCAACACGTCATCTGCATCCACAGTATTTAATTTGTTTGAATAATATAGTTACAGATAAACAGGTTCACTCCATATACAATTACCGATACCTTTTTTTAATACAGCTCATATTCCAGTACATCAACACTATTTTATTTACAAGGTATTTATGTACATTAACATCTTTCTAAAGTCAGTGCATTGTCAATAAGTTTTATACAATAATTTACAAAGTGAATGTAGTTAATAGTTAACTTAATAAATTTACTACTAATTCATGAATTAATTTAATTTAAAAAATTAATTACAACCAATGTAACAAACACAGAAGATCAAATAACATTAGTAGATTGTGCTACCTGCTTAAATAAAACATTTTAAAGTAAATCAGTTGAAAATCTTTCACTTTTCATGGAGTTTTTGTAGGGAGGAATAGACAAATGGGTATCAAAAAAGCTTTTAACCTAGAAATTTACAAGTCATTTTGCTTTTCTTCAGCTTTCATGTTTAGACCACTTTAAAGATAGAAGACCATATAGGATAGGGAGCAACACTTCACAAGTAAGACAATACTTAGTTTGGAACCGATCTGCTGTCCTCAAACAGGCACGTCCCCCCCACAAAGGCAGGGGGGCTTTTTCCTGAGCAGACAGCAAGATCAGCTGACAGAATTTCTTCAATGAATAAAACTCAGATCTTTCTTGAAATTATAAACTTACTGGCATGTTTGTCATTCTTGTAAAACACATTAAAATTAATCCAACCCATGTAAGTGTCAATTTTGTTAGTGAGGATACAAAATCTAAAGAATTTGGAAGATGACATCTGACAAAATTAGTAAGCTGCTTAGACTCAACTGAAGAACAAAAGGCCAAAAGAGTGCAAATTTTATCTTCATTCAGATATGCAAACAACACTGAAAATGTTTAAAGAAATGCCTTACTCAAAAAATAACAATCTTTATTCCAGACTCTGCTAAGACTCAGTCCTGCTTTCCTTCATGCAATCAGCCCACTGACTCAAAAGAGCGTGTTGCAAGGGCATGGAAAGCAATTCTGGTTTAACTGCAAGTATATGCCTAACCTGTTGCAAAAAAGAAAATTTGAAAAGGCAACCAAATTTTGAAAAAAAGAAACTCCGTTTAATTATGAAACCAATAAAAAACCCCATCCATGAATGCTACGATAGCTACCTGACAGCCACAGCTTCTCTTTTGTTTGAAATACACAGTGGATAATTCACAGCCATTCACTCCAGAGCCCTTACAACAACAAAAACAAACTATGTTTTTGAATTCAGTCATATGAATTTTTAAAAGTGCAAATTTAAAAGCAACACCAGTCATGAAACATAAGCTCAAGCATCTTTCCTTCCAAAAGCTGGGAACATTTTGTGCAATGTGCACATTTTAAGACACCATGCGTGTAATCATAACTATTCTCTTCAACCTGAAATTTCTTCCTGAGGCATCTCAAAAGTTTGAGATTGCACTCTTCAGGCAAAAAATCCACTCCTGAATCATGTTGATCTGCACAGCCAACATGTGGAGAAAACACGACTATAATATACCATTCAAGCGTAGAAATTAATCTCCTCTCAAATTATGATCTGGTTGTGCTCCCAACATACAGAAAGAAAGCAACTAACACACATTAGTGGTGGCAAAACTGGAAACTTCTTCTATTCTTGATGATAATTCTCAAATTTGTGCACTTTCATTCTCTTGCTTTCCCTGTTTTGCCAATAAAATGCAATAAAACTGCAGGAAAAAGGAGGTAGCAATATCATGTTGTCCAAAGACAACACTACAATTTTTTTCCCCATGATCTTAAACCTAAAGAGAGCCTCAGGGGTTTGTTAGAACAGTTGGTAAACTCTACACTACTTTGTTTAGCTCTTATTTGGACTATTTAATTTAGCTCTTATTTGGTCCTAGTTGGCTTTTCTCAAACCATTTTATTTAAAGGCCAATGGCAGTCTCAGCCTGATGTCTAACATCAGGAACGTTTTAGAGCATGTAGTGAGATAACAGAACAAAAACAATACTATCTTTATATTAACTGCTATTTAATTAGGGTTTTCTTTTTGTGCTTTCAGATCACAGGGTACAATAACTACACTTAGGTTATCTGTTTCAATAACTTTTTCATCAAATCTAAGTTTCAGGATGTTATCCTTCACATTCTCAAAACAGTCCATGGAAGATCATCTGCCTACTGTAACACACAGTACTTCTTATAATCCGACTCAAAATCTTCATCCATGCTGCTCGTGTCTGCCATCTTTTTGCCGTCTATCTTTGGCAGAAATTGTGCATAGTCTACCCCCTGCTGCTCATAGAAAAGAATGTAGGCAGAATCGGTGTCGATTTCATCAGGATGCAACTCCTGCAAAGGAGAAAAGCACGCTGTGAAATACGCCATGGCACAATTGGGGTACTGTCACTGAACTCGAACCACACACAATTGCCCTAGAAGCAGTATTTTTAACTGGTTGTTTACAACAATAGAAAACAGCGTTCTTATCTCCCATATTATAATTAATAGGGTCCCTTATTTACTTTGTAACTATAACAAATTTTATAGTGATAAATTCAAATACTTAGAAATGTCAGAACTTAATTATTCAGTAATTCAATACAAAACTGCTAGCATTGTGAAAAAATATTTTTGGACTTCCATTTTTAGTAATTTTCTCATCTTTGTACTAAATAAGCATCTTTCCTTAACCATGGTAGCAGCTGATGAACAGATGTTAAGTTGAAAAAAATCTCATGTACAATTTTAGCTAACGATTTTTACATTTATCCAATGCAACTTTTAAGAGGCTCATGATTCCAAAGAACTGTTCTCACCAAACGTAAATTAATTTGGCTCTAGGTAACAAAGATAAAAATTATTTCTACAAAAGTCAATGATTTACCTTACAGCTACTGTCATTGTAGCAGTACCACTTGTTGTTCGGGTTTTTGGCGTAAGTGACATAATGACCCCCTCCCATAATTCCTGAATGGCACTGAAGAAAACAAAGATAAATTCTGGATCAAAAATCAAAACTCAGAATTCACATCATAGACAAATTCATGATCTTTAAGTGAGTGTCAAAGGTTCATGACAATCTACACATCTGGAGCTGACTAAGCTTAATATACTCAAGCAGAAAAAACATTATGAAGAGATGCGCTTTTCAGTTGTGCTCAGTTTTATGGCAAATTTATTTTGCTGACAACAGTTCTACTTTGTTCTCCTTCTCAATAGACCCCTGACTTTTTGTAACAAAAAGAATATAGCAAGTGCATCTAGTCAAAACAATGCCATATAAAGATAGTGCATAAAATGTCAACTTACCGAAATTGCATATAGGTTGTAAATAGGGTTAACACATACTTCATCTCTTTGGTCATCTGTAATATCATCCTCACTGTGGTTATCAATTTGACCGTTGATACTGCCATTACTATACGCATTCTGCTCACAGATGTATCCGTTGGCTAGAGTCATCTCATTGTCCTGAGCAGCATACAGTTCACTCTGGCTATCACTCAAAATCTGCCCTCTAGTGAGAGCATCACCTTGATCAGAAGTAAATCTCTGTTCTTGGTCAGTACCGTTCTCTTTATTTGCATCCAAATTTTCTTTGCTACTTGACAGTTTGGTTTTACCCAGCTGTGGTAGCCGCAGACGCCCTTTACCTCTTCCTAAAGTCCTTGGGCTACTGTTTGGGCTACTGTTTTTACTTGAAGGACAGCTGGTTCCACTTTTCCTCCCCAAAGATGGAGATGCTAAAACAGAAAACGTGTGGATTACTAAGATAAGTAAAACCAACAACAACAAAAATCTACACTATGTGTTTAAAGTTTGGTTTTTTTTTTAAATAACCAAACACTAAATTAAAGAATAGTACATAAAATAAAACTATCTTTGCGCAAACACCCCCCCCCAACTGAAATTTAACACTTTTATGCAGGAGCATACACCTAACTCGAATTCAGTCCACTTACACAGACAGAGCCAATGCCTGTTGTTGCTGAGTAACTTTTTTTTCTTACCTTTTCAGCGCAAACAACAACAGCAATGAGTGTTTCAAAGTAAGTGCAGTGCTTTGGCCAAAAAAAAGCATTAAAGTATATATATTTTTTCCCTCCCCTCCAAATAGGAGTATTGACTAGAGTTTTCCCTAAATATTACCTACCTTTGATATTATTCAAGACAGTAGTGTTAAGGGACGATGGACTCCTGTTCAGTGTATCTCCTTCTCCTGGTGTGTAAGTGATCTGCAGATCTATTTTTTTAGACTCCCCTTGGAGAGTCCGTGGTTCAGGAAGGCTGTCGACCTGGAGTGTTAGCTGCTTTCTTTGAAAATGACTTGGATCCCTTTGTACCAAAAAGGCACTTGGGTCAAAATTTTCTCTTGGAAATTTAACAATTTTCTGAGATTTTATCCAGCGACCATTTACAAACTGAAATCTTTTCAGGTGAATGATCTAAGGAGAAACACATTAGAGAAAATTAAAAGAGAGCAACTACATTGCAGTGAATAATTTCACTGTTTCAAAACAGTTTTTCATGGAACACACACATTTTATGATAGGCTAATAAAAACCAGTAACAATGTTGTATGGGACAATTTAGATTTGGGGATCAAGCTGATAAAATATGTAACTAATATTTTCATGGGGAAATGATGCGAAAGGTTGCTTCAGATCACCAATCAGCACTGTGTGTTCTGAAAAACCTACCAAATCTTAAAAGCAACAAAAGATCACGTTACCAGAAAGACTGCCTGAGTGTGAATTCTATGTCAGAACAGATGACACTGAATGTAAAACAGCACCACTTCCTGCAGTGTATCAGCTAAAAAGATTCAAGAGGCTTTGAGGTTTGTTTTCTTGGCCTGCATTACAGAAAAGCATGAAGGAAACTAAGCCAATGCCCCTCCCCGAGACTGTGAACAAAAGCATATCTTCTAATCATAACAAGGAGGCATACGTAGCAATTCAAATTTGTGATCAATGTGCTTTGGTTTTGTTGCTGTAGAGGAAAATTACACAATATCATACCAAAATAGGGGGCAGTCTCCAAAGATCCAGTTTTTTGGTGGCTAAACAATGTGTCTTGCATTTGGAACAGTAGTACATCTCATCCTCCCCAAGTTCTTCCTCACTGGTGAAGGCTCTAAGACAACTATCCAGATTGATGGGCTCTGCTTGAGCTCGTCGGCTTTGTTCGACACTTTCATGTTCTTCTACAATCTGAAGCGAGATAAAACTGTATCTGACTTGGAAACATATACAAACCACTCAAAGGAAGACTTGATTCACAGTATCGTACAAATACCATCGCATAGTTATTTAGGATTAAAGATAAAAACTAGATGCACTAAATTTTAGCATAAATTTGGTCTCAGTTATGAAGAGGCAGACATACAAATAATGCACTGTCCGTATTCTTGGGTTCTGCTTACAAAATAATTCACAAAGCACAAATTTAGAGATTCAGCTCACACATATGAACAGCTATTCTACATTAATTCAGCTATAGGCTTACCTTTAGATACGTTTTGTTGACTCAATGAGGAAACAGATTTACTCACATGAACAGTTGTTTGTGGCACTAGCGTGCTTAGAAAATTTATCAAATTAACATATTTTGTAGTCTACTGGGGAGGTTAGATCACAAGCAACTCACAACAGACAGAAAATACACTGCTGTGGTTTCTTAAAAGCTCCCCTTCCACATTATGGACTTGTAAAAGGTCTAACATTAAGACAGTAATTTAACCAGAATATACTGTTCAATAACTGACTTAATTTGAACAGAAAATAGACAAAAGAAGCATCAAATTTTTAAAAAATGGTGACGTGGGTGGTGCTTCACAGCCATTAACAAACAACAAAGGGTTTACATTGAAATTTTACCCGTTCTTGTGACGTCTGGTAGCGCAGATGGAGTGCTGTTGGATCCCAATCTACAGCAATGTAAGCATTCCCAACAGAAGCTCTGTCTTCTGTGCACTCAATTTTACAGCCACGGCAAAATCTAAATGAAAAAGTTAGCTGTGATAAGTGAACTGTCCAACAACTCAGTTTGACATTACTTCATACTCCAGTTCTGCTCCTTATTTTGTAACATATGCACTTTCAAAGATTCAGGCCTTGCCTTCAGGGCGACAGGCATTTTTATAAAACAATAATCTGTGTCAATTTGCTATTTTACTGCAAAACTTTAATAGAGAGGAGGTAGAGAAGCCATTGGGTGAGCTCGACCATCTACTTCTGTATAATGCTGACCAAGCCTACAACATGGAAAAACTACAACACTGTCTCCACAAGTACAACTCCACAGCTAATGTAATTTATTTATCCAGCCGCAAGAGACTTCTTTTAAATGAGTATACGGTCTGAATACCTTCCAGCAAGGGTCTGAAATTTTCATTAGCATGCCTCTGTTTAGGGAAAATTCCAAGTGTGCTTGCAGGGTGAATTTCTTATTGTCCATTTTAATTCTTACCCTTCAAAAGGCACAGGAACTAGCCAGGGTAGATGATTTACATCCATAAGTTTTTTTTAATGAAACCCTCATAAATCATCCAAACGTGTACGGATATGTGTCTGCATATATACACACATGTACACAGAATATAAGGGGTTAAGAGGTTTTTGATATTGTCAGGTCTGTCTCCTAAGTTAAAAGTTTGTGTCAGCAGGGATTTCAGCTCTCCAAGTCATAAAAGCCATTCTACAGTGAAAGCCTGCCATGTGAGGGTTTTGGTAAAATTAGATTCTAGATTTTTATTGTTTGATATTACCTCTGAAGTCTGAAACGTATCAAAACCCCATTACCATAAATTACATTTCTGCTGGAGTAATTCCCTTCCTTAGATCTAAAAAGAACAATTTACCTGTACCACGGGCACCAAGCACAAGAATTCCCATCCTTCTGAACTACCCTTAGGGTGAATGGATACTGATATCCCATGCTATCGTCACTGAAACAGAAGAGAACACAACATGAAACATGAGCACTCATTCAGACTGCCAATTACCTTCACTATGCTTACTATGTTTACTTTCAACAACCCACCACCACTCTCCCCTCCAAAATTATAATTTTGATTAGATTAAGCTACTAAAACATGATTGGCCTTTATACCACCTGAATTTGTCAGATATAATGAGTTATCAATCACTGGATGAGAACAAACCAACCAATTTGTGTAAAGCCAACCTTTAAGTGCAGCTAGAAGGCACAGGACGTAACTATATTAAAAAGGATTAGAAGTTATTTTTAATTATTGCCATTATTAAATTGCAGGTCTCCAACATGACTTCTTACAAAAATAACCCGCTAAATGGAATCTGCGGGAAGAAACCATCTGGGGTAAAAGGACATACAATTGTTCCTGAGGTTGTTGACATTTGAAGCTTAATTATATCTTAAAAAAACATATGTTCATTCCACAGCAGTATTATAAGAAGTCAAAACTGATTGAGATGAAGAATGAATGTAATTCTTAACCTTGTGAGCAAGGCTACACCACATTCAAGCCAAAGACTGACATGCCAGACCTACCAGTCCTGTGCATGATTACTGGCTTCCTGAGGCGGCAGGGGGCTAGCGAGCCTGGAAACCTGAATCCACACTGCATCATACAGGTCTTTTTTCCGTGTATGAACTGTACAAGGAACAATTAGTGGCATTCCAAAGAGACTGGGACGATTCTTCTGAGATGAAAGAAAATATAATTCTGTCCGCATCTGCATTTGTGAAATAGAAGAATGACTCAGATGTAAGTATGCATTAACTCACCTTACCATAATTACTAGGATGCTGACCTTGTTAGTTATTTCAGGCTTTGGCAATTAAAATAAACCATTAATTCTATTAATAGTATGGCATTTCAGCAATTTTTTCCAAAATTAAATATTGTAAATTTTGATCACTGAAACTGCCTGAAAATTCTTTTGTATTTTGACATTATGGCAATGTTATTTACGCATTAGACCACATCAACATAAATCTGTATTTCAACTATGTACAACATTTTATATTTCATATGATGCATATTTCTGACTTTTCCCACTACGTGGTAATACTGTAATGCAGACGTATATGCCAATAACTGTTCCCAAATGATCTCTACACTAGGCTAATGTTTTTTAGAGAAAGAAAACCTCTATGTCTAAAGGAGGCACTACAGACTTGCACACAATTTATACTAAGCAAACAAATTAACATTTTGCTACATCTACTTAATGACACTGAGGTAAAGCAATTGGCTACTGCCTTGCATAAGTTGCATACGATTTACCCTTTCCATTGATAAGATTTTTGACAATGACAAGCATGGATTTCTGGAATACCTTCCACAAACCACTTCTACTGGTTGTTAAGCTGTATAACTATCAGCCTAGAAAGGGTCAAAAGCATTCTACCAATCACCCATGAGACTGTGCAGGACTTGAATCGAGGTAACAGTGATAACAGTGGTTAGTGGCCACTATTTGAGAGAATAAAGCAAAAAAGCCTCACACAAACACACAGTAAAGAGGGAAGTAAATGGCCTCCTGGCCCACATCCACCAGGCTCTAAATGTCAACAGACTCTAAAGTCTGGACAAGTGTGCACAGAACGCAGGTGTTCAGTCATCCAGCTCTGACATTTAGAGTTCAACGTAACTACAGATGCTTTTACAAAGAGCAGTTCACGCTAACAGAATGACCCAGGAATGTACTATATATCTTCACTCTGTTTCTATACAAGAAATAAGGATTTTCCACATAACGGGAAAGAAATGCATTTCTATTAGCTTCCGTAATCAGAATTTTTTCTGCTCAAAGAGTCTAGAACATTTAATCAGGGAGTTAGCGAACACCCAAGTAAGCATCTCAGCGTTAAAGAACTGGGAAGCATGCCAGCGGTAAGGAAAGAGAAATACACAAACATTAGACATTACGATTTCAATTTACAAGAGTTGTGTTTCTGTAGAACTCGGTTTAAGAGTGAAATGTATTCACGCTCCCTCCTCTCAAGAAATAAAGATAAATTAATCATATGGACATCAAAAATCCTTGCTGACTTTCTCTCAAAGTGTGTTATGTGAACAATGTATTACAAATGCAAATCTACTCACCATTTTTCTGTGGACTGCAATTATATACCCTGTACATGGACTTTCAGAAAGCACGGGCACGTGACCGTTGAGAGTCCAGTTGGCAAGGTTGCGCTCTGTTCCACATGGCACTACAGTATTTGGCATTCCATTTGGAATTAGGGTCGGTTTAGGAAGGTCCCCATTCATCATTATGTTGGGTGCTCCATTAGCTGATGGTCCAGTTGAGACATCTGTAGGCAGACAATTACATTCGATTATCTACCCGATCACAGGACTTTCATACTTGCCATTCTGTTCAAGGTATTTCATGAAACACCTTCTATTCTCCTTAAGACCAATCTGACCTTTATTTGCCTACAACTTGGCAAAACCAGAACATGCAAGAGCAAAGAATAACAGAGGTGTTGACGACCCCTATATGAAACTACAATGCTTTCAAACACCGTGCTTCCAATTGTTTACATGTACTGCTTTAAAGACAATCCATAGACAGATTGTTTTCTTTGTTTCTTGTACCTTTAAGCACACAGGGCTCTTCAAACTGCTACCCTGGGCATGATCCTAAAAATGTTCACAGACCATCAGTAGACAGTGAGACTGCTCACAGCTTTTTTGTGAATCAGAACTTTAACTTATTTGTATTTTCTTTAATACTCACTGCTTGGTTAGTAATAAGAAGTGAAATTTTCTCCTAAATTTCTCCAGTCCCTAAGCACTGTGCATTTTAAATGAACAGGAAAATAAATGTTTTTTCACCTGTCTGAACAGGACTCGATGCCGATGTAGGGGATCCTGGAATTGGTATTTCAAATGCACACAGAAACCCACTCACTGATAACCGGACTTTCTGGTTGTCTTGAGGAAAGTTCTTCGGTAAAAAAAAAACCAGGAAAGTTGGTCAGACACGTATGAACTTCTATCTGTGACTCGTAACATGGTTTGTGCTGTTGAAAATAGCATATCTAAAAGCTCACCTCTCCCCTCCCATCTGCTTTCTTACACCTCTAGAAAGAAAAAAGGGAGTTACCAAGCACATGCCTTTACAGATCTCTGCAGCAACACCTGGGAGTTATTAATGGTTCTCTGAACACACCGACAGCACCTATTTTCAAGCAGTTTTAATCTTATTCAATGACACAAAAGTAAGTACAGATACACACATATACATGCACACTATATAGAACCGAGCCAGTCATTACTTACGGTTCCAACATCTTCACAGTGTTTAAACTCATCACAGCACCCTAGCTTGAGATTTCTTACTTCAAGATGATTTTATCTTTTTTTTTTCTACAAATATCATTAGTAATTACTTCACTGAAACTTCTGCAAGCGTGTACATCACTATTAATTTTGTTTACAAGTGATTTATCTTGGTTCAGTCTACTCTGACTTTAAAATTATTTCAAGCAAGCCAAATTACATTTTAAAAAGGAGATGAAAGTTCACATAGAGATGTAACTAAGCTGACTTTTTGAAGACACTTATAGTTCAATTATTTCACAGCTGTAGAAAGCAAAGCTTAATGTCAAAAAGAACGAAGAATTATGCCAATGTAACAAATAAAAATACCAGCAGTATGTTGTAGCAATGATTTTTTTTCCTTCTTACCTTTATATTGGAACTATGCACTTCTGCAAGAAGAATCTGTTCTGGTTTTAGCCCACAGAGTTCACTTAACTGTTTTTTCAAACCCGTATACTTTTCATCCATGTTCAATCTCAGGCCATATCGAACAGGAGTAGTACCATCTAATTTAATTACTTTAAAGGAGAAAAGAAACGCATTGGTCAGCAAACCAGGAAAGTTTTATGAGAATAATACATTACAGTTACTTATTTATTAGAAAGTATTTTTTCTCCATTTCAATGAGTGATTTTTATTTTTTTTTTAAATCAGCCAATTTTCAAGATCCTTTGAAATGTCAGGAAAACCCCTGCTGCACAGGCAGCAGAAAATGATTTCCAAATTTCTTTCTCTTTTTATCACCTTTGCTTCTGCCTCTTTTCCAACAATACATGTTTCTTCATAGCATAGTTCGTGACCTATAAACTATTTTTTGGTTGTATTCCCCCAGCCCTTCTCTTTTGCTCTAGGCAGATTTAGGACAATCTCCACAACACAGTGAATAGAAGGATAATTCTGACAATCTCCATTTTACATGTTTCTGTGTTAAGTTCATTAGTCAAGACTTAAAATGGGTCATTTATGCTCTGTTTTTAAAGGTTTTATTTTAGTGTAACTGTATTTGAATGAAAAATCTTGCACTCTATTAACGTAGTTATACTACTTTTAAGCAAAAGTGTTAATGCAAACAAAATCTGGATGTTTTACAGCTGTTTTACTTAGATAATATATGGAGTTAAATACTACTACTCACCTGTAATTTCTAGGTGCATATAGCTATCCATTGGCAAAGGCAAGGACAAAAAATTGAAGGGGTCAAACCTGACACTAATATGTCCACAAGTTTTACATTTCACTTGTGACTTCAGCTGCCCATGAAATAAGTCTACAACAATAGATCTGTTTCTTCTCAGATGGTTTTCCCAGGCCTAAAATGAAGCACAAAAACCCAACACAATGTTAGAAATTGAATGCTACTTGTTTGAACTACAGGAAGGAGGATATGCTGGAAGATCTCCAGTTTCATTGGTCTAGGAAGTCAAAATTTTTCCATAGAAGTTGTTTACCACTTTGTAATAGATAGGTAAAACAAAACCCAATCCAAAAAATCCAAAAAACATTAACTCATACCTCTGCTGCTACTTCCCAGTCTGGTCGACCATCACTGTCTTTCAGTTCAACATATGGCTTATCATGAACTCTGTTCAAATCCTCATGGAGACCATCCAAAAGAAAAGCCAGAAGCTCCTGTGAGTCTTGCTGTTGAAAGCCATTAAATCTTGGAGCATATTTTGCTATTGTCCACTATAGAAAAGGCAAGAAAGTTATTCAACTTCATGTAACAAAAGTTATAGTAACCAGTCAAAAACGTGTAGACATGATACATGCTGTCAAAGAGCACAAATGAAATTGTCAAGAGTTAAAGGTAAGCCCCTATGCTTTCAAACTAAAGACCATTTACAGGCAAATGCATGATTTTTTGTCCCCAATAAGGGCTATAAAAGAAGCCACATCTTATTCCACAACCATTCATATTAAGTAACTCCTTTGATCTTACAATCACTGAACCATGATTATATTCCACAAAGCTGCTGAGCACCAGGACTGATGAACCCTATGGGCATCCTGCTCCTGCACAGCCCTTTCCTGAACACTCATCCCACATATTACAGATAAGAAAGCAAATTCTGTGACCACGTCAGATTAACATACGTGATGACTGACTGCCCAGGATAAGGGTGCTGGCTTCACAGCCAACTTCTAACATGATATGTACGTCCGTTTCCTTCCCTTTCTCTAGGGGAGATACCGCTTTGAGTCCCAGAACCATTACAATACAGGTTAACATCTGGAAAAAGTGTACTGAAAGATTTCTGCTATTCAAATAAATTCTTGCTTTCTACCTGTAAATAACATGCAGACTTACCCGCAGCTTTAATGGTGCTATATTCTTCTGAGTTCCACTCCACAACTCCTGAACCAAATCCCCATAGCACTTGGCCATGTGTCCTTTCATTCCTATTGGATTTGTCCTAGAAATCGTAAAGTAATTAATATCATACTAAAATTTAAACAAAGTTCAAGCATGGGGACAAATAAGAAAGTGCAAATGCTTCTTGCTGAACTGTTATAAATAAGAGGTTATATTTTTATGTATCTAACGTAGTATCTGCAGTACTGCTGATGGTTGATAACACTAAACTTGAAAGGATTTGTTCATACTGTCTACTTCTGCAAGCTGAAATTCATTAAAAAAAAAAAAAAGATTAGAGCATCTAAAATGCCAATGGTCTCAAACAGAAAATTACCTGTTAAGTTCATAAAGATGCCGTCCTGAGATGAAATACCGCGTTAGAGGTTGTGTATTACTGACACACTGGATACTGGAGTTCATGAAGCAGGTGTTACCCAGATTGCTTAATCCAGTAGCCCCCTTTTCAGTAGGAACTGAGAAAAAGAAAACATAAAATTACAGCAATTGCCCAGATGTGAAAAGTTCAGAATGGTATACGAGGTTAAAAACGTGACCTTTTCAAAGTAACCAAGTCAGTGTAACCTCCTCCCAGTTAGGACACTACAACTAGCATATTAATTCTACTTAACGGAAATTCAGGTATTTGTTGGATTTGACCCACCATGGACATCAGTACAATCCATGCAAACTATTTTCAGGTAAATAATTTTCTGGTTTAATCTTAACTATTTCTTACCGTAAAAAAAATCCAAGCCGATAAACAGAAAATCCAGAATTTGCTATGTACCATTTGTTACTGCTGCATCTGTACATCTACAAATTTATCTATCTATATATCCACCCCTCCCACATTTCTAGTATTGAAATCAATAAAACAAAAAGAACAAGGAAAGCAGCACAGGCATAAAAGACCTCTACCAATGTTAAGAGCACTTATATTAAAATAATTGCTCCAACACAATATAGCCCTCTTGGATTTTTCTTCTCAGCATAATTCAATTACTATGCTAAAACACTTACCTTTATGTCTGTCTATTTTACTGCTGTTTGCTATAAAAGACATCTCTTCTGGCCAGCTCATGTCTTTGTTTCGAACTAGAAAGAGATATGGTAAAAGGATTTTTTAAAATTGTTTGTTACTTACTCCAGAGAGCTCATACAGCTGAACAGGTTTAATTAAAATTTTATAATACTTAATTGAGATCAGAAATTTGCTTATTCTTAGTTATTATTTTTGCTGGTTCTCATTTCAACATTTCCAGTCACTATTGGAAAGCATTCGAATACAGGCATCATTCCAGCCATGCCAGTAACATTTTCAGAAAGCAGCCCTGAGATTTCTTTCTGGTTGGTTAACAAATTTTACAGTACTTATTAAATACTTAGTAGGGATACCCCAGTTTTGAACAGATCTGTTCACTTCATGAGTGATCACTAATATTTTTTGTTGTTACAAACCAACAAAAGATTCAAGTGCATTTCAAAATAAGGACAAATTACATGTGTTTCAAGACAAAGTGCGACAAAAAAATGCAAGCTTTCCTAATTTAGCTTTACCACCACATCCCTGGAGGATCTCTCCTTAAATCTCAATCTTGCCACACAAGCCATACAGTAAAATGGGTTAAAGGACTGAGCTAGCTGAAAAAAGGGAGTTCGTTCTCACTATATCTCTTTTCACAGCCAATTCATCGGATGGGTGCCAAGAAGTTGTCCGCGGGTAAGGCGAGTGGCATAGCACACAGAGGAAGGGCAGACTGCTGCATTCAGTGACAGTGCTGAATTAATGCCCTTTTGTTTATTAACTACAGCCTCAGGGCTCTATCTCATCTGATGCAGCAACGTGTAGTCCCTCTCTCTACGTATAAATTCCCATTTCTTCTTCTGTGTCCAGTCATAAATGCAAACACACAGTGAACTGCATCAGCCACTCTGACAACTTTGAAGTTGATTAAATATGAGCTGAGTGGCAAAAAGGGTGAGTCCCCATCTTGCACGTGAACCTGAGGTGTAATATAAAGCTAGACTAAGTGAAAACTGCACAGAAACAAAGCCAGACCTATACTTCTGTATAGCCTCTGTGATGTAAGGACAACAGCAGAGTGTATTAAGTAGGCACGTTTCTGCTTCTCATATTAAAAATTAGCCAAAAAGGTCAAACTAGCCAAAAACTTCACTGATCTGCACACCTGATAGCTTTGACAAAGGCTTCATTTATTTGTGACTGCTTGCATTGCCTACCGTAGCAGCGCACGGCAGGAGGATGAGACACAGTGGACATAAATTAAAACAAGAAAGGTTGAGGTTGTTTATGTGCCTTTTCACTACAGCAAAAGTCAGTCAAACGGTCAAGTCCTAACACATCAGGTTATCTCCAAATGTGAAAATAAAAGCAGGTTGTAATGAAAATCTCAGAAAAGAATATGACATGGACTGAAACATGCAGTTTTCTTCACCTTTGGCTTTGTAAGTAAGAATGCCTTAATGCAAATATCATAACCTGAACTCTTGTAGAATTAGTGAAAGAAAAATCAGATAACGAAAAAGCCTCAGATGCCTCACACTGCTTTTGTTAAAATCTCTGGTATTTGAGTTATTACTGCGGAGGTAGCGGATTATTTGAAGCTTTGGTATTTCTTCCTGTATTTCTATCAATACATACATAGAGACAGACATTTTTACACACGATTTTCCCTCTCAAAACATTTCCAAAAATAAAATATTTGGGCTGTTGGCCTACGTATTTGTGTAGTTTGGACAATTCCAGAAATGGGTACTACACACAATTTATTAGTAGTATATATACACTCATACAAAACTATTCAGTTTTAGTGTGTAAACCAACTGTAGGCCCTTTTTATACCTTCTATTACTAAATGCTGCTCATCTTGGATTTTAAGATACTCCAGTCTGTGATCTTCATCATCCAGCAAAGTAAGATAATTCTGCAGGAGAAAAAATACTTCATACAGTTATTACTTCTAGATTTAAATATCTCTGAGGATATTTTAATCTCAAAGCAATAGAATTAAAACAGTGTTAATTTCTTCAACAGGAATCAGAGCACCAGCTTCCTATCTAAGCTAATGAAATACAGTAGTTCACTAATCTTTAGAAGCATCTAGCTCAATGCTTTAATTTTATGTGGTATTTCTTCAGAATGAGAGAATTACATTCACCTAATGATCTGGAGAAATACATTCTGCTTGTTCATTGTGATTTGTTCACATACACATTTGCAAAAGATCCTGGATGGCTGCTGACTTCTGTGCAAACAGAAGCCTAACAGCATCATGCATGTCAACAAAAGAATCTGGTTTTATCTCCATTTTAAAACACTCTCATATGAAACTTCCTATCAGGTCTTTAATAGGTCAACCAATTGCCAATTTTTAAGTGCATCACAGGATAATTTAACATTTATCAGGCTACTAGGAGATAAGTTCTCTGGGCCATTAACAGCAAAATCTAAATTTCAGTGCTTAGACTGCACAAAAAACTTTACATAATAAGTAGCAAGAGTTTTCCAACCTGGGTAGTTAAACTGCAAAGGAAACTTACAGCCACTTTATTTTTTTTTTCTGTACATGTGTCTTTAATAGTTTCCAGAAAAGAATTAGATACATAATATCCCATAGCTGATAAAGAAAAAAGAAGAAAAAAGACAGACATTACCTCACTATTGTATAACCAGAGGCGCATATCTTCTTCTTTTATACGTAGCCTCTGGGAGAGATATTCATGTATCTCTTTAATTGTTTGCATTCGACTAAAGCAGCCAGTGTAAGCCAACACTCTTTTTAAAGGAGCATTTGGTGAGGGTACATTGCCTGGATTCACAATCATAAGAAAAGGGTAAAAGGTAATGTATGTACTCATAGGCTGACAGAAATCAGGTCAATAACAATTTATACACTACATATACTCTAAATACTGTTTGTGATAAAGAAGTACACAGCCCCACTCCTTTTGTTTATGGATAAAATAAGTTAGACTGAAAGCTAGTTGTTACTAACCCTTTGCGACAACAAACTTGTGATCACAAAGCAGATAAATTTACCTCGCTTCTTACCAAAACCTAGTAGGAAATTGCTCCCTTAAGATCCTGATATGAAATACATAATTTACAAGTAGTTTTAAATAACTGGCCTATTTTTTTTTTCCTCTTAAAGACAGAGTATCAGAGACAAAGCCAATTTTCAAAATAAAGGACTTCAAAATTTCATGAGAATTTTCTTTTTGAGAGCACATTGTAAGTAAAAAATAAGGTCAAAAGAACTGGTCCAACTGTTCTTGGAAGTAGCATAACTTTGCTCCAGCTTTTCTGTGGAGACAAATGTTGATCAATAAAGATGAAATCGGCCAGGCAGTTACACAGTAAAGTACTCTTAATAACTAAATTCCTCAAGACATGATCCATGAAGATGTCTAGGATTTTCACTAGAATTTCTCAACCGTCTCATGTTTGCACTAATTCCACCAGTCAAGACTGCTGTTTTCTATAATATAGGCTCATCTGTAAACAAAACATTTGCACAAGCTCCGTTTGAAAGAGATGAGACCAACTTTACATGCTTTATTTTTTGAGCTTCTCTACTTTAAACCTACAAGTTCCCCACTCCTCACAGGGACAAGTCTGCAACCTATTCATGAAAAGCCTTTACTATACAGCCAAACCCAACCAGACAACTGCATTACTTAAACAACCAGAGAAGTGACATCGTTCTACCTGCACCGTCAAAAGAGTAAAATAAAATAAACAGTACCATATGAAAAGACGAAATATTACATGTAATTTGACCTGGAAGTAAAACCATACTGTAATTGCCTTATAAGTGAGCAAAGCATCAGTTTTGCTTCAGTATACCAAGCAAAGAACTCATTTTTTTTAAAGAACCAAAAAAGCATTTTCTGAGATTAGGGATCAGAGGATTAGTTGTAAGATTACAGCAAGAAAGCATATTTGATAACTCAAAAAGATTAATAACTGATTGGACAAATAAATTAGTGCAGAGCAAAATAATTCCAAATCAAGATCAAATTTGGCAGATCCGAAGATTCTCTTTATTTGAATGTGAGCATTTTAGAATGTCCAAACAAAGCAGTTTCCATTTTATTAGGTCAAGTAGGAAAAATGAATTTGGGTAGCAGGCAGTTTCTGTAGTGGAACTTGATCAAGCAGGCAGCCGCTATCTATACGTTAAATTTTAGATTCTACCAAAGCAGTGAGAACGTGAGCACCTGCATGAGGTTTTTAAACACAGGCTAACGCTAGCAAGGCTAAAGGGTTTAATCTTCAGTAGTCAGGTGAGCCCATTTCTGGACATACGTTACTGTGGATGTGTACATACATCAGTGGGTATCAAAACGCACACACAGGTGAACAATCAGGTATTTCTTTAAACCTATTGTGCAGGGTAAATATGCAACTGTGCAAACAAACTGGTAAATGAAAACAAATCCTGCAACACTTTCCAGTGGAAATGTGAAGTTGCAATCTGAAGATTACTCTTCTAGTCCATTACTTGTAGAATCTCTTGGTAAGCATTTGCACTGCAATTGTGGCATATATATTTTATTTTTGTAATTAATATTTTCTACTGAATTGTTGTTCTGAACCGCATCAAATCATAGTCTGCAGATTCCGTTAATTCAGTTGTTTTCTGAAGAGCATGAAATAATTCTGGGCATTAAAGCCTAGCTGCCCAAGTAACTCAGAGTCAGTCGGCTGAACAGTGATTTCATTTATTATACTACCGTACTATTAGATACACATACATCCCACTGCAGATGCACGTATTCTGTGGCTACAAAATTAACGACCAAATGGAATAATCAGATCTGCCCTTCTCAGCTTTTTCGTTTAAGCAGTGCTCATTTCTCACTTTCAACTTACCAATCTATTTGCAGTAACTATGCGACTTAACTGATTTCACTGAAAGTGCTCCCTCATGCCTCTTCCTTTCAAGAGAAGATGGGAGGAAAGCCTTTAAATCTTTACCAAATGCTAGTGGTGCCTTACAGTTGATTAGCTGGTGTACAAGCACAGTGGCAGCAAGCTTCTACAGCTGTGGCTCTCGCTTTCTTAGAAACTGCGCGCTTGTATTCTTGCTGCATTCTTAAGTTACCTCTAGGTAAATGCTGAGGAAACATTCTCAGGCTCATCATACCCATATTCACCCAGATGTTGGACTGCTGCGTTCGAGTGGCAGGTTGCTGTCTCAGGAAGAGCAGGTAGCGAGGAAATAACTCTAGTTCGGGTACATTTGTTTTGCTGTTTTTGATCACCTAGTAAAAACATATTTAAAATACATTTTACAGACTGCTGATCCAAATGTGTAAGAAATCCCAACAGGAACACGATTTAATGATTAAAGCAGATGGTTAATAAAATAAACTATGTTTTACTAGGAGACAAGAAATCCTCTAAAACTTCTTATGGGGCAAATATCCATAGGAATAACAGCTTCCTGATTTCTAAGCACTTTTTGAAGCTCATTAGTTGCAGACTGTCAAAAGCAAGTACCTTATTTAGTAGAGCATAGCTTCCTGTATAACCCCTTGGAAAGGACATTTTTATAATTCCTGAAATATATGTGAGTTTACAATGAACCTCATTAATTCTCCTCAGTGTATACTTCAATATAAAACTTTCACAGTTGTTGAAAACACACATGCTGAATAACACATTTATTCTGCTCTTTTTGAACCACAGGACTGAACGAAAACCTTCACACTGTAAGAACAGGCTGGGAATTACTTGTGTTACATTTTGCTATGTTGAAAGAAAAAGCTGAAATTAGCCCAGATCATAACTTGCAGCATTTCAGTCACCATTTCTACTAAGATTTTGCTATCTAGATCTGCCCAAAGATAAGCATCCATGAACGGCAGGAACATTCACTGTTTTTGTGACCACATGAAGCAGAAGAAAATACTCAGCTGAAGTTGTGAAATGCAATATAATGCACTGACGTGCCGCGGTATTAAACTTCAGTGACAACAAAACCAACAGTGATGACATTTTCTGGAAAGAAACAACATAATAGTCCCTGCTGTGGGGTGGAAGACAAGGACTGTAACTGCCTCTGTATATGGCTGCAAGTCATCAAGTGGTCTTCAAGAACTTAAGTGTTCAGATAACTACATGTCAAAATATTCCTTAATTATGGACAGAAACGATAGAATTTATTCATATATTATTTACAGTTTTTTTCAGATAGGATACCCAAACTAAAATTCTCTCATTCTGACCAGACGTCTCTTTTCTAACAACCCTATTGTAAAAATCTGAAGCACACGAGTTTGTGTATGAAGAGATGTGGCCTTTTCTGGATCACGAAAGGTGTTTGTTTCCATGGAGAATGTGTGGGAGGAGGGTAAGAGAAGCCAGTGATTTTTCACTGTAAAATAACTGCCAGTACTATGGCTAACAGACCAAATCATCAAAAACCATCCAGCTAATTCTCTCCCAGTTGTGACATGAAATATTTGTGACACCACCACCTAATCTCTACTGCTTCCTTTTTTTCAAGCGGAGCCCCTACAAGAGACTACCTGACCCAGAATAAACCAGCCACTACGTGGGGCACATATGCACCAGAAACTGAAGAAAGCCTCTAAGTGAACAGACCAAATTACTTCCATTTTTCCTGCCTCTAACATTAGCCTACTTTTTATAAATTCAGTATTAATAATTCAAGGCTTGCTGGCTTTAGCTTCAAATGATTACGACCTGTTAATTGTTTTGCAATATTATACACAGAGAAACAGAAAGATAGCTCAATAAATTGTGAGTCAATTATATGATTCAACAACAGCTACTGCTCTATAATTACTGATTCTCTTTCAAAAATACTGTTGATGTTCTAACTGCAACCAAAAAAAATCTCACTGAGATAACACAGACTAATTATTAGTCCACTTAGCCAATTCCACTTAATATATAGCACTTTCACATTTGGAAATTATATTCTGCAATACATTGTGCACTGTGCCCAAAATTAATTTTTAATTTAAGATATTACTGCTTTAATATAGAAAATACTAGTGTTGGTTACAAAAAGTCCATTTCAGCTCTTCAAATTTTTTTCTTTTATTTAACAAAACTGTTATGCCAACAAGTACCAATCTCACCTTATTTTTGACAGGGTCTTGCTAATTAGTTCATTTTATTGCGAGGCAATTAAATAATTGTTGATACAAAAACCAAGTATTATTGATTTGTAAGCATATCTTTTATTACACAATGGAAACACATTAGGTGTAAAACTATTTCACAATTTTACAGTCATTCACTGACTTTTCTGCTTACTGTCAAATGTAAGAAATGTGAAAATTCACTACAAATTAATTATGTGCTGACAAATGAGCGTGCCACAAGTTGAGGAGCATTAATGATTTTGTGCTAAAGAATGAGAATGATCATCACTTGCCTTGCCAGTAAGATCTTTAGTTACTCATTAGAAAAAATAAAGGCAATTATCATAATACTAGAAGAACAATGACAAATAAATATTTATTTTGAATATATGATCTACTTAATATAATAACTGGTATTCACATGGCCATGATATGTGGTACTTGCAACCAAAATCAAAACTGAAGAATGAAAAGAAGGAGAGCTTGACTGGATGAGCGTGAAAGTACCAATCTTTTCTTTTTGCACTGAACAGGATTAACCAGAATCATGCTGATCCAGCCTTAGATAGTAGATGCCGGCTCAGTTTTCATCTCTATTTCTTGAGGAATTGCTTATGATAAATGCTTTATTGAAAGATCTTTGACGAGAAGCTGAACAGCTTAACCAGTCTGTGCAACACTCAAAAACTGATAGGCTCATTCGCAAATTCTTTTTAGGAGTATCTACCCCTGCAGTTTGCAGCCATAGCTCAAAAATGCTTCTGAGCAACCGTTTTGACAAAGAATAGTCTTTTTCTGTTTTCTTCACTGGGATCCTCTGTTGCTATCTGCTTTTTAGATCTTCACTAAATCTTGCACGTTGTCTTTTCTGTGACACTGAACTTAAGGATGGCAATTGTTACCTTACCCCCACTTCATGAAATTGAAAGAGAGAAGAAAATGAATTTCCAAAGCTGCAGGTGTCCCAGTTTTGATTTTATTGGTTTTGCAGAGCAATTGAAAATTTATCTTGGCTTTTAAAGATGAGTGTTTTGATGCCAAGTCTTTTAAACTGATCTCAAGTTTACTTTTGTCTGCTTTAGCAATCATGATCAGTTGAGTAGCAATTCTGCCCTGTTCCAGTATCTCCTGGGATCTGTGCTGCAAATCTTTCACTAAATATGCACAACTTTCTATCAGTGTCTATTTCTGAGACTGTTTTTTCCCCACTTTGCTCTTCAGGACTTTTTATTTAGGCACTCTGTTTTGGATTATGATGGATCCTTGTGCAACTGGCAGAAGCCTTGACACATTAGGTTGTTTATATTATATCAGTGGTTACGGCAAGTGTCTACAATCACAACTTACCGGCCTGGGCAAGGACAGATTTGCTCCATACCAATGGTAAAGTGCTCTCCAAACTGGTTCTGGTACCATTATGTAGTCCTGTCCTTCAATCAACTGTGGAGATCGCTTTAATCTTCCACCCTCCATTGTTAACGATGCAGCCTTCAAACAAATAAGGTTTTGTCAAATCACAAGTGGAAAAAATAGTATACAGCTACAACGATGTTAGTTCATGAGCAAAGCGCAGTTTTTAATAGTTAAAAACTGTTCTAAGTAGAAAACAGCAACTGCTTTTCATACTGAAAGATGGTATTTAAATATAATAACTAATGCTCAGGTTTCACTACTTATTATTTCTATAAAATTTGTATTACATTTCTCTCACGCTACCTACTCCAACAACTTCAGATATTGCACAGAGAAATCCAATCATCATCGATCACGCTGGCCCGTGTTTTACATTTTGTATGCATGAATACTGGAAAAGCTGTCAGTTTTGTTTTACTATTTAATTAACTATTTTCTGTTTTTATGTAATAGCAATACACTCTCATATTTAGCTTGAAAGCACTGAAGAAATGTGTTAATTATTTCAATATTTTACAGTTAATGCTGGAAGTTGTGTTTTTATAAATGCCTTTCTCGTTTTTAAGTTTTGTGAAGTTGTTTAAGAACATTGCGATTGTTTCTCAAAATACTCTACAATAGCTTCAGAAACAGAACAGAACCTTTTCCTCTTAATGTAAGAGTAAGAAACTCAAAGTTTGTTATATGACAAAGCAGTATTAATCTTTAATTGAGCCACTAGCTGAAAAAAACAGCACACGTGATAAAAGTATGCTAAAAGATACTTTTCCTACATTCACATGACTCAGATGCATTTACCTTCACTGGTTCTTGTGTCACTAGGGGTTGGTTATCAATAGCTCCTGGTTTCTGAGGATTAAGCTGTAGCAGAGTATTCCCGTTGGTTCCAAGGAAACACTGGTTATTATTGTCTGAAGTATTATGCTGCCTAGCAAAACATACATCAGACCCTGGTGTGCCAGCATGAAGAGTGTCTGTAATAGAATACAAGGAAAATAAATACATCTCTATTTCAGTTCAGGAGTCCACGGCATAAATAAATTGAACTGCGTTATCATGTGTTGCTGTTGTTTTTAAAAAAAGGCTGTTGAAAAAGTCTGCTGTCCTTCACACTTCAGAAAAACATGCAACTCCTCCAAACTACAGAGTGGCAAATACACTAATACTTTCAGCAAAGAAATGGATATATGAGATCCAAATACCAAAGCAGTTACTGCTTTGAAAATAGCCTAAACAGGTTTGCGTGAGCAAACGTGTTTGGCATTTGTTTGTTGTCTTGATGTTCAACTATCAAACTCTTGAAAATCATACATACAATACTAAATAAACATGAGAATTATGCCTTATTTTTATTTTTCCTCTTGAAACAGCAAATTTTTTCATTCTTTTAGACCCTCCTTCTGTTATGCAAAACACTTAATCTAAATTTCAGGGTAAAAAAAAAGGGAAAAGAAAGAACCTTTAATCTAAAACTTGTCTCCTTTCCTGCCCTTCCTCTACCTTCCCTAAACCTCACCCCAAAACAGATCACAGTAATTTCTCTAGTTTAAATTGAAGTTACAATTTTAAGATACAGATTTTACAATACCAGATGCAACATTCACATCTGAAATTCTCATAAGAACCGACTAAAAATCATCACCAAAATCTCTTCATTCATAAAGGTGGCTCCTAGAATGCACAAACTCACTTATATCATATTTCCTGTAAAACTATAAGCATACTTCTCCTAATTTTTTTTCTGCTTCTTTCCTCTTTGCAGTATCTGCGGGCATCTCATTGCAAGACATAGTATAGTACCAACTAGGTCTAAGCTAGAAAAAACTCAACGTGAAGAGGAAGAAAAAAATCCACACAGAAAATAAATTATATGACAAAAACTATCTTGAAACAGCTCTGGAAACTAATCACAGCATAAAAGCTGAACTGCTGTTTAAACAAGACTGTTCCTTGTTTATCCAGCACAGACTAAAAAATCCTAGTAATTCACGGACATCCACACGTAGGCCACTTCTGCAATCTGAACTGTGTAATCTTTTCACCTGGAGGAATCCATGCAGTATCTAGTTTTCTCAAAGCCTGTTCTACATCAAACCTCCAAGGAAATAAGATGTTATGCTTACTGCTGCTAGTAGACTCTGAGGCTTCTGATGCAGTAGAAATATTATCTGAAAACTTTTCTTCTGTTGCACTGAAGTAATTAAGACCTCCCATTTTGTCTTCTCCCTGTTCTGAAGCATTGGTTGCAGCAGCTATGAGTGAATTCTTACCTCCACTCAAGACAGATGAAGGCTCTATCACAACAGGGTTTGCATCCTAAAATTGGTAGGCAATTGGAAAAGTTAATAAGCCAACATTAAAGAGGTTTAGCATCAGTCAAATCAATCACCAAAATTCACAGCTGCGAGACCATTTTTTGCAAATCACAAGATTTATAGAAAATAAAAATACTTTTGAAGTAATTTATTATGTAGAAATTGTTAAACCAATCAAATGAACTCTTCTGCACAATATAAAAATTGTGAAATACCCAAATTATTTTCTCTATCTAGATACATAAAAAGACAACCATTTTAGACAGCTATAATTACAGACTATAAATATTTGAACATTTGTCCTTGTGGAATTTCATATGGTTAAATGAGAACAGCAAGCCCAAGAATAAAAAACATTCTTTCCTTAAACCTGCAACAGTTTAGTCTTCCCTAACTTTGTTTTGAAACAAAGTTCCTTTGTTTCCTTTGGAGACACAGCATTGCAAAGGCAATCTGGCTCAAACTATGGCAGTATAAATGTGGACAAACAAATCTGCATTCCCCAAAAGCACAACTTGCCTGCCCTGTACTGACAAGATATAAGAAGGATCCTACCCAATTTAGAGCACCAGTCACAACAAAAAACGGCAATAAATGAGAAAACAGCAAAAAACCCTGAGTCTTACAGAAGAAGAAAGAAGATCCATGCATTGAACATTTCTGTAACAATACTGGAAAAAGGAATACTTCCTGGTTTATGTTGTCCCCTATTTATCATATCACTAAACACAACATCTTGACAAAGAACTTGCAGAAAAGCTAAAAGTATCAAAATAAGACTAAAATGTATGTTGGAATTACAGTAATCATTCTGAGTGTTCGTTTTGCTCAAGAGGCAGAGTGACTAATGGCATGGTGCTATTATGCAAAGGATTAGGTATGAAATCATGTGCACATCTGAGTACTGACTCTGTGACAAGGATCACATTACCTAGCATTTCAGGCATTTAAGCCATCATTTGTCCGGTTCACTGTGCACAAAGAATAACTGCAATTATGTAGTCAGTCAACGCATATATTGTAGTTTTCTGAATACTCTTCATTATTCGTATTTATAAAACAACTCTAATACACAAATGATTACTTATCACTATATAAAACTCTGAAGAGAAATAGTTTATTTCACCTATTCTACATTCATGGTTGTCAAGATTTATCTTCACCTCAATTAAATTAAATTTGCTTTCTTCTGTAAAATTCATAGTGATGCTTTAGTTTAAATATTTTAGTAAGAGAAAAATCAAAGAGCATCCTGTAACTACAAAGTATTAATAGGACTCCTTTGATCACCACCAGGCACCGGACTACTTCTCATTATTGCCTATAAACCAAATTATACCAATTCCCTCCTTTATTTGTCCAGAAAATATATGTTATGTGTTTGTGGTCCAAGCAGAGTCAAAAGCAAAATAGGTAGCTTTATGATCACATGGATCAAAAGATTTAAAGTGAAGTACTACTGTGAGAGTATGTTTTTATTCAAAAAAAGTATTTTGACAAGCAGAAATGATGAAACAAAGTACAGAAAGTGGTGACAGGTTAATGAAATTATAGTGAAAAGCTCATCGTGTGACAATGATTCAGCAAAACAATTACTTTCCACTAAGAGACAGAAGCTACTTAATTTCAAGCATTAGTGGTTAAGCAGTCATTTGCTACCTGTTCTTTTTTCATCAACACATTCCCAAATACAAAGAATTCACTTATTCAGTACACATTATTACGATACTTACGTATTTGACATACTCTTTCCACTGCTGCCACCATGGCATTGCAATAAGAAACCAGTTGTGCCCTGGCTGAAGGCCGTACCTGCTTTCTCTTTCTAACCAGCCTCTGCATATAAAGAATGAACACCACAAATTATAAGTTGAAACAGGGACACTACAGACCTCCTTTTGGAAATATCAAACGGTAATTCTGAAACCCATTTAAGATTCAGAGGAAAACACACACCTAATGATCTGTCCTTCCTCTTCCGGAGTGGCAGGTCGTAGCCCCAAAACTATATGACACACCTGGAAAAAGAGAGTAATTTGTATTAGGAATTACACCACTATGAAACAAGCATTAGATAAATGAAAGAAAAGAACCAATAGGACTTAATAGACAACTCTTTATTTATGGAGCAAGATTATCTAAAATTGAACAAACCACTAAAAGAGAAGCATTTTGAGCTATGAGATTCATAACCTTTTCCCACTGCTAAGACAAAAATACCAAGAATGTCAAATGCCTCAAGACAAATTAAGGTGAACAAAAAGTGAATTTTAATTGTTTTCATGTCTGAAGCGCACGCTATGAAAGGCCACAGTAACTCACATAGAAGAGATATACAAGACATTAAGATGTCGACATGTACTGGAAAGAGGGAAGAAGGAATTCAGAGAATTCAAGCTGCTAGAAGAGGATAAGCTAAAGGTTACAAAAAATAAAATGCAAAGGGGGAAAATGGGGAGAAGTGGTTGTGTAAGGGACTGAAAGGAAAATAAGCACATGAAGAGATGCAAGAAGTTTAAAGCAGTCACCACTGCTTTAAACCAACCAGTCACCACCGAAAATGCTCTCAAAATTTAGAGCATTTCTGAACATCTGATGCTTTCCCCCCCCCTTTCTTTCTTTTTGAAACACAGAAGAGAAGTGCACCATCCCCATTATGGCTGCCCATGTGGGTGGAGTTTCATTCAGAGTACAAAGTAGCAGTATCAGACGGGCAATGCTTACTCCTCTTCCTAGTAAAACCATCCTGACCCTGGCTGCAGTGAGGTCTGGGCTGGTTTCTCCCTGCGGCTCACCAGCCACAAGGCACATGGCACAGAGCGATGAGCGGAGGCAAACAGCCTCTGCAGGGGCCTTTGTTCCCCACTGCAGGGAGGAGGGTCAGCTGTCTCCTCTCCCAGATGGTTTTCAAATTGGTTGCTACTCATAACATGATTTATAGACTTTTCCTTATGTCTCTTTTGAGGCTATCAATTTGCATCTCAGCTGGAGATTTCTAATGACTGGTGAGATATCTTATTTAAATTTATATTACAGTGTGAGAGACCATCTCACTTTCTGAATAAAACAAAGGCCATTAGCTGCTTGGAAGCAACAGATTTTCCAGCGCGCACACACACACAGCTGGCTATGATGCTACTTTTTAAAATCACATAACAGTGGACTAGTATTGGATTCTTCATCTAAACTAACCCCGCTGCAAACAAGCCAATTTGTTGTCGAGCTTTCCAAGATGCTCCACTTGAGACTACTCAGCTTTTCTGTCTGCAGACGAGACACAATTGTGACAGATCAAATAACTGCCCAGACAAATCCACAGCAGACTCTGTCCTGTGCGCGTATGCTGTGGAGCCTGCAGCATGACATGAGGTTGCCTCACGTGATAAAGTTATCAAAGGAAATAAAAATGAATATCTAAAATGAAAATGTAGCAACTCTATCAAGAGCAAAAATAAGGTAAATAAGACCTCCAACAAGCAGAGTGTAAAAACTGTGATTTATCATCATCAAGACAGATTTATTAAATGTTCATTCATTCTGCCTCAATATTGCACAGATATTTGTTAGTTAATCAATATTAAGTTATGATAGGCTATTCGATGGTAGACAGTCCAAAACCAAAGACAGCCCTTCCTGAGAAGGTTGCCATGTGAATAAAACCTGATGCAATTTAAGATAAAAAAAAATTCTGCAGAACTTCCTGATTTTATTCTTTTCAGCTGTGGTGCAGCTGATGTCCTCAAACAATTCTCACTCAGTCCTTGAGTTCAAAATACAATTTATAAAGTAGTCTAGGGTCACGACCAGGAGAACCAGTACGATGCTCTTCAGGTAGCCTCTCACAACAATTATTTGTTTTTAAAAAAAAACACATGGCTGCTTTCTGATGAATACATTTTTCTGCTACAATGTGACCCTCTAATTGATTAGGCTTCACTCCTAAAATGAGACTGGCCCTCCCTACAAGAACCGAGACTGTCATGCAGAGCTGGAGGTGAATACTAAATTAGGGCAAAACTTCAAGGCTCCATTAGGATTATTATTATTTAAATTCAAAGTATCAACCTCTACAGAGAATGGCTAAGAAAGAAACTGCAGTGAATGACAATACCCTTAGGGATTATTTTCTGCACAAAGTGAGCCAGCGCTAAAATATAACTGTTCTAAGGATTCACAAAAACCCAATTCAAGCTCAATTAAAATCAAATTCAGTACACACTTAATCTGCAGCTTCTGCAACACAATAGCAACACGATACCACACCTTTCAAGGACCACTCCATTAAGAAAGTAATGAAAGGTTCCTCAGATGCCCTTAACAGAAAACGTAAAGGGAAAGCGGATGTAAAGAGTTAGCAATACCTTTTCTCATTTCCTGTGTCACTTTCCTGGCAAAGAGTTGCAAGAACAACTGTGTAAGAACACAGCCTTTTTCTAATGAAAAATATAACTGCTGATGCGCTTGAAATTTCTTTTCATTTTATAAACAGTACACTATGTTCACTTTACCAAATTATGCTTTAGGCATCTCCATACACTGAAAAGACTAATAATCAGATAGTCATTCCGTCAAGGTAATGCACAACTGCCAAAGGCACATAACTTCAAACGTAAGCATGCTGACACAAATGCTGATGCTGCACTTCGTGGCCACATAAAAAGCTGATGAGTTAATTACCATAATTTTATATTTCTTCTAAACATACCTGAAAAAGTAGATTTAAAAATTCATTGGCAAGTGCACTCTTCACGCTCCATATCTGGTAGTCCTCCAGAGTGAGGTGTCCAAGCTTAGTTAAAGGGAGCAGAAGGAAAGAAGAAGGAAAAACATCAAACCATTAACCTTTTTATATTAAAACGCTCATTGAATGTGTCATAAAAAGCATGACAAAGCCAGTGATCTGATAAAAATTAGCATCTGCCACTCTGATAATAAAATCTGATCCAATGGAAGAAGAAAAATTCAGTTTTAGCATAACACAAACAACTTGAAGACCCAAAAAGCTTTCACAGTACCGAAGACAAACTACACACAATATGAAAGCTTTGCTCCAGCTCTCCACCACTCAGATTTAGTACTGATGCCCAACTGCACCACTCAGACCTTCTCAAACCATGAAACTAGCAGAAGTGGTATGTGACTGGTCAGGGCAAGACTACAGATGATCGAACACTTTGATCATCCAGATAAGCTCTGCACATGTGGACACTAACATCCATTCAGAAACCCATCATCTTCCTCTGTGGGTGGGAAATATTATTTTGGATCAAGACTTTCTGATCTTCCCTTACAACACAAATGCTATTAATTGTTAATTACTTGTAAAGTTACAGTACTGTCAACACTGACCAATGTCATAGGACCTTCTGATTTTCAATAGTTCAGTGATGGGATCAATCTGAATTTTTTGCTATTGTAATATAATTCATAGTCATTTATACAGCAGCGGCAGTTATTCCACCTCTTCCTACAGAGCATTTTCTCCAGAGTTCACCCAGGTCATAGCTAACAGAAGATGAGAGGTTAAGTAATTTATGTAATCACTGCACCATCAGCTCTTTCCAGCACTACACTCATGATGCAACTATGAAAGATATTCTGAAGACTTAAGTCTTCTTTGTTAACTCTTTGTGGAAACGAGACTGCTAGGCGCTTGCTTATAAACCACCCTTTTCAAAAAATCAAACAACAAAACCCTTGAAGGATTAAAGAAAGAGCTCACTGAAGCTGTATTTTCTACCCCTTTGGCAATGGAAAAATTACAATAAAATATTTGGCCACAAATTTTGTTGGACTACAAGCAGGCAAGACAAATATTCAAACAAGTAATTATGCATTTCTAAATATTCTTCATAGTTTTTCTTAAACTACTTATAGTTCCCAGGAACGTTCCATAACTAGTGAAAGGAAGGGATGAAATAATAGAAACAACTAACTTCCCCTATATTGTTTGCAGAAGCTTGTGCCTATCTCGAAAAAGCAAGAACATAATTAAAGATTTATACACAGCTAACTATAAAACACAGTAGGAACTATTAATGCTTTCTGCTGTGTGTCACGACAGTCATGATACATGACTCCATAGTTTCATGGGTACTTAGCTCTGAAACAATACTGTCATATGTAGTTCAGTGGTTACAGAGATAATGTTATTGCAAAGTAGTTTGATAATGATAATAGATAAGTTACTACTTAAAACAGTTATCTCCCAGCATAGAAAGATGTGTTACACAGCATAAAACATAAGATACATGAATGCACTCCTCCTTTTTCATAAGATCATTTTTAACATGAAACAAAAGAATTTCTTCAGGAAAAAAAAAAAAAAAATCAAGCATCAGATTTAAAACTGGTATTAATTATGCATAGCAAAGCCTAGTATATGCTTCAAATGAATTTTATCTGGTTATGTGTTCTTGGTTTCATATATAAAAATGGCTTATACAATTCTAATCTTCTTTCTTGCACAGAATAATGTGAAAATTTTAATGCAAAACTGACATTTCTTGAAATAGATTCTTATATTGACACATTCCTGCTTTAAAGCAAGAAAAAGATTTTATTTTCTTTCTTATAAATAAACTAAAGATATTAGACTATAAAAATGAAGAGGAAAGAACAGCAAATTCCTACCTTTGTGGTATCGTGCATATTCAAAATGTCTTGTACAATTTCAGACAAATCCATGTTCAATTCCTTAACAAACAAAAAGGATTAGAAAACAGAGTTAAATTCTCACAGCACTCTCTGGAGCTGCATGTGTTCAGAATAAAAACGTTAATCATATGAAATGCTGATGATACCTCTATGTAATTCACAATTGAGTGCTTCCAGACAGTCGTACTTTTGTACTGAAAGTTTCTTTGTATGAAAGCACACATTATAGTCAAATTGCTCTGCTTTGGTTCATGGAAGTGAAAGTTATGCAAGGTAAGTCACATCCAGTTATCAATACTCCTCAGCTAAAATAGTGCAAAGAAACCTGTATTTCACTGAAACCGTATTTGAACAAAATTAACATTCTTACTTTTGAAAGATGACTTTTAAAAAAAAGCAGCAAATGAATAAAACCCCAAATTTAACTTACAGGTATTTTATCAGTACGGTTATCTTTCCAGACCTCTAAAAGTGCGACCACCATTTCCTTAAGTTCAGTGCGAGACAAAACACCATCCCGATCAACGTCAAAAACCTTGAAGCAAACTGAGAAAAAAGAAATTTCTTTATGTTAGAATTACTCAAACCATGGGTTTTTTCTTGCAGAATGTAAGCCTGCAGAGTCACCAGAACATGATTTA
This sequence comes from Neomorphus geoffroyi, assembly GCA_033558235.1. Taxonomy (NCBI): domain Eukaryota; kingdom Metazoa; phylum Chordata; class Aves; order Cuculiformes; family Neomorphidae; genus Neomorphus; species Neomorphus geoffroyi. Next base: position 3,913,308 of record JAUMJM010000018.1, read on the forward strand.
GTGCTGACAGTTTTGATGAGGCAGGATGCATGTGTGGTAGTGAGGAAATGGAGCAGCTGTGTTTAATAAACCGAAATCTAGATTCCTGCAATTCAGTGCTGTGTTTTCTGATGTGACATAGCAGGGAACATATGCGCATCCAGAAATTTCCAGTGAATGATAGCATTTAAGTTGCAGCAATATGGCTTTGGAAAAGTATGGAACAAAGGTATTTCAAAATACAAGAGCCTTGCAGACAGCCAGTTGAAAACTGGACAGTAAACAAGCCAGGACATGCTATTTACCACAAGACAATCAAATAGGATGTTCATTTTATATTATACATAATCAATAGATAAGCCTTTCATTTTCCATATTGATACACACTTCTGCATTATAATGCAGAATGCTGCAAAATAACTTCTGATTTTTTTCCAACTAGGCTGATAATTTATATGAAGCTATAGATAAGTATAAAATATACAGAACTAGGTTTAATCATCCTTTATCAAAGGAAGCCCTGATATTTAAAATTCCTTTAATTTTTTAACTTCTGAAGTCTGCCACCTTTCACAGACACACAGGTGTTCAGTGGAAAGCATTTCTAAAAAGGTGGAAACAACCGAACTTCATTGCTCAAACTGAAAAACTTCTCTAAAACAAAGAGTTAACATTTCGCATACTTACACTTCTGTCTTTCTGCCAAGGGTCCCCTGCAACATGCTGAGAGCCCACAGGAAATTTCTTTAAAATCTATGTGATTGTCTCGGTTTTCATCAAAAGCATTAAACAAACCTGCAAACCACAAAAGGATCTCCTGTTACAGCATCTCGCTGAAACAGCTGAGAATCATACTTCGCTTTTACAAGAAGGGTTAATGCTTAACATTTGTGAGGAGAAGTACAAACACTCATAACTAATTCTTACTAAGTGTAATAAAGATAATTAAGCACCACTAAGACCATTTTAAAGGTGAATTAGATCATTCCCATATGGCTAGGCAAAGCTGGGCGCTGGGAGGGAATCAAGAATTCTGAACAGTAGCCTTAATCTCACGCCCTCCTTGTAATGACTGATTTATAGAGGTGCACAGTGAAACCAGTAAGGCCAGGACAGGCATTTTCACAAAAAGCTACAGGACCAAAATAGCAAAGGCACTCAGATGCCAAATGCTTTGGCTTTTCCAAAGCGCATGACAGAAACTCCTATAAAAATCACTGAATATCTTTGCCAACTTGGCCGTAAGCGAGTTTGGAGTTTCAGTTATGAGCCTTCAAAGGATTTAAGAGTTCTATTCATTCACCACATGTAACGTTTTTTATCCCCTGACAATGACTCAGTTGCGCTACCCACAGAAGACACATAGAATGACCAGAAACCACTCGAGTTTCCCCATAGCAGCTGTGTAAATTCATATCACTAAGCAGATACAACATTCTCAAGCAATAGGGGAGATATCCCTAATGAATTGAGCATAGGTTCTGGTGCTTTAACAGCCTGCATCCACTGCAGATGACTTTCCCATTCTCTTACTTACTTGTCAGTAAAACTGACCATTTGGGGATAAAAAATTGCCACTCTAGGACTGCAAACAAGAACTACCATGTAAGGAGAAGGTTACTTAACACTCTTACATTGTAAATGGCAATTAGACAATTGTAACCACCAGTTATTACCAAAGTGGCTTCAACTTGAAAGACCAGCTTGGTTAAGTGCCTTCATTGCAACACAAGAATCTCCTGACCCAGCCTGCTGAACAAAAGCTTCCTTAACTTCCACCATTACAGAAGGATGTTTCATTGACCACATGATACAACTTCTGACTTGCATGCTGCATTGTCATTTCAAAGATAAAACTCACATCTGTCATTAGAAAATGCTCTTCTATTTTATCTCATGCAGGGACAGCAGCATATTTTGTCATCATAGAATCTTAAGGAACTCCATGAAAAATTTTAAGCAACTACACAGCAAATTATACAGAATGTCAGCCGTATTTCCCGACAGCTAATAAGAATGCAACACATAGAAGAATCAGCTCCTTCATCATTCCAGACTTCCCAACAAACAAAGATTTCCCAGACATCTTTTCTCATTTTAAAATATTCAGAACTCAGTAGAATGAATCTCTAATTTAACCTTAAAATAAACTTTAACATAGGCCCATTTTCAAAGCCCTAAAATTTGTATGTCAGTAAAGCACTGGGCTCTGAACTCCACACCAACATCACTTCTCGCATGTTTGATCAAGTTCCATACCTTCACTCAGGGATGGGTGAATAGGAGGGGAAACTAAAGGGGCAAATGTTTCTAAATCAAAACGTCCAGTTCTTGATTGAGCTTTTAGCAGCCAGTATCGTTTTTCGAGATCAATGATGTCAGATTCTTCCACTGCAAAATCAACAAAAATAAAAGAAATTTTTGGTAATAATTAGACCGTGTTAGAATTCAGCACCAAATAAAAATGCAGCATTATTTTGTCACAAAGAGAAATGATGTTAATTTTTTTATGCCTGACTCCTGCATATAAAAACTAAAAGTATAAGCAGTAGAGAAATAAAGGTCCAATTTTACTTTCTTTATCTACAGAATCATCTTCTATTCAATAGCTAGGAGTTGAACGTTGATAATACATCATTATAAGTGCTTAGAAATACAGAAATGAATTTTTCCCACTGCTAAAGGCTCCAGCAATCTCTTCATTTTCACATATTTCTTCTTGGTGAATTGAGAAGGTAGATTATCTGTGCAATATCTTATTTTCCCAAGATATCCAGTATTTAAATCCTCTAAAAAAATGCAAAGTAGTATTAAAAAAAAAAAAAAAAAAAAAATCATCCCAGAACTTTTATGGGGGAAAAAAATAATTAGTACTTGGCTGCTCTTGAAATTTTCCTATTTGAAATTTTTAGCCTCTTATATAGTAATAACGCTAAATTTTAATGTGACATTTAAGCACTGTAGCTCTACATTGATTTTTTTCCAAACACAAAATATTTTGTTTCACTTTATTATTTATACTGTAGATGCACCTAGAAACCCAGTCAACATTAGGGAGTGATTATACAACCTAGAAGCCACTTTATACTGAGGAAAATAAAAGTTAATTTATAGAAGTAGAAAAAAACAAAATCCCCAAACTAATGAGCACAACAAGGTGCTAAGCAAAGGTGAAAATAAATAGCCAGAGGAAGAACTTATGTTTTCTTTCAAAACATTATATACAAATGTCAGCCTCCTCACATTTTACCTTTGAAATTAAATACATATATATAGAAATATTAAGTTTCTGTTCAACAATACTTTTAACCTTTTTATATATGCAAGTGTGTCACAACACTGCTTTAGGTCAGTGCGAATTAATTGGTTCTCAAACAGATATGTAATGACAAAGCTGTCTATATTAAGAACACTACGTGTGATCCCATTCCCAGATGGTTCTGAGCCTTTAAATCCACGCCAGCTTTCTAATAGGTTTAACTTGAGCTATTTGGCCTGGTTTAGTCTATAGAAACAATAATAATCCTGTAAGTCTTAAGAACAGAAAAGATCAAAAAGAAATTACATGTCAAATTGGAATTTTATCGATTTCTTTTCCTATTTCTGTCATTAGGAGTAGTAATTTAATAAGAACAGTAACTTTGGTTACAATAAGAATAAACTTGTTGTAACTACCCAGCAGGCATCACAAACTACACAAGACCTTACCCTGAGTAGCAGAAAGTTTGGAAAAAAAATTAACAAACGATTAATAACTGAAGTGGAGATGGAGGAGTGGAAGGGATTTGCATCTTTCCATACAATCTTTTTTGACAGTCTAACTGTAAAGTTCCAGCAGCGAAAACATGCCCTCCTTTTTCTCTGTACGTTCAGACAGATCGTACACAAGGCTGTAGAATACCCAACACCACAGTCGCAGTTCTAGGGCCACCTTACCCTAACGCTAAGGAAACTTTGGACTGAACAGAGAAAGTTTGGCTTCCTTCTCAGCCCCAGGCACTAGAGATACTGCAGCATCCTCACTTCCATCCTTATCAGCCATTGTGTATTTACACAGTAAGTGACAGAAGAACACTAAACTGATTTCCTTTCTCCTCTCACCCTCCTTCCTGGATGAAAATTCCCTTATCTGGCTTACTGTCTTCTGGCTCTTGATTGTGTTGTAATGATTTGGGCTGAAAGGGACCTTTAAAGCCCATCCAGTTCAATCCCCCTCCAAGGAGCAGGGATATCTTCAACTTTATCAGGTTGTTCAGAGCCCTGTTCAACCTGACCTTGAATGTTTGTAGGGATGGAGCACTGACCACCTCTCTGGGCAACTTTTGCCAGTGCCTCACCACCCACATCATAAAAAACTCCAATTTACATCTAATCTGAAGCTACTCTCTTTTAGTTTAAAACCATTGCCCCTTGTCCTATTGCTACAGGCCCTACTAATAAGTTTGTCCCCAATACACAAGTCAACAGTAATACAAATGTGTAACATAACGTTATTCTACTAATAAATCAAAAAAAATAAATGGAGTGGTTATTTCTTTGAAGATCGGCACATAGAAACATCACAGATGCTCAGGACTGCCATAGATATAAGCTGAATAGTCAAGAGATATAGAGCTGTATTTGGCATGTTCCAAGAAATACAAGGATGCCTTGATGATTTAATGGCATTGTGCCCCCCAACACTCATCTCAACAGACGAGGGCAAATCTGCCAAAGAAAATACTCTCCCTCAAACTTGCTGCCTCTGCAGGTATCAGAGTGCTACAGTAAGTGGTAAGAAAGAGCTCACGAGCCATGACATTGGGAACCACAGTACCATCGTTCTGCAGGAAATACAGAAAGAATGGAGTTTCAAGAACAGAAAATAAACCAAAAGTCAAATAACAAATGAAAAGGAAAAGCAACTTTATGAGACAGAACCTTAAGTACCTGAACAGAATCACAGTACTGTAACACCACCTAAACAACAGCACATAAAGGTCAAGTTAGCGCTGTCATTTAGAAGAACTACACACACAAATTATTGCTCTCATTAGCAAATACAAAATCATTCTGCTAACTCTCTTGAGCATGAACATGAAAAGCACTCTGTTTCCTTTTATCTATCTTTGTGACTAGGAGGAATAACAAATGCACTGTTGCATTTCATTCTTAAAGTGATGAAACACTAAGAATATTCAAAAACCATAAGGAAGCTTCCATTGTCTTTACTGAACAGTGAACCTGCAGAAACCTGCTCTCACTGGTAGGTGCATTATTTATCTTTAGTAATCAAGAACTGAAAGAGGCTTTATTTTGCAAGAGAATTTTTCTCAAATATAGAAAATAGTAGAAGCTAGTTGTACTTCATTTTTCAAATGGCACTTCACACTTAGTTTCTACAGTGTTAGCTTCATTGCTTTATCGTTTTAACCTCAGAAAAGAAAGGTTATCAGAAAGCATCTTATCTGCATCTCTTGTCAAGGCATGGTTAAAGTTAAATGGTCATTTAAAAGGCACAGAATGTTCAAATAATTATTTACAAAAGAATAGCTGATGAGAATTAGTGTAAGTGCTATACCACCACTACAGCCACGGCAGGCTGAGGGTACTGACTCTCCACAGAAAAGCCCAACATTTTAGAATGTAAAACTGACAACATGGTAAATAACATTCTTTGTACCAATTACATTTACACAACTTAGGTTGAATACAAGCAAAAGACTATTTTTCATTCACAGAAACAATGAATCGTAGCACATTGCAACAGTTTCACTTACATAAAATACAGAAAGATTTATTGGATTACAGCACACGTGAAAGTTTAACTCAACAGCTGAAAGCCAGCTGTTACATAATTTGATTTCTTCAGAGTAATTTTTCTGCACATAATCTTGTAAATCAAATCTCAGTATACATAGTACACGATCTATTCCACAATAAATGTAAACTAAAAGGTATATTTTGACATTTATGATATATACATGTATTTTTATTTGGTATGGAAGTTTAAATGAAGCAAGAAAAAAGCAGACTGCGCATATTACCCAAACACACTAACATTTATGAAAAAAAGCCACCTTCTTCTAAAGAGGTTTTACATGGATAAAGAATATTACGTTTTCAAAGTATAAAATGTTGTTGCTAATGCCTGTTCAAATCACATCATGAAGTGAGAACGGTGCTTCCATTTAGTAGTTCAAATTTTAAATAACTTAAGATTATTTTTTAAAAAAATATAAGAGCAATATAGTCCATACCATCAAATCAGATCGGCATTCTAGGCCAAGTAAGCATTCATTTTTGTTAATTACATATAGGATACAAGTATTTGAGGTCACAGGGAGATATTATGCACCTGTGACATTTAAGTATATACTACCAGTTTCCTATTATGTGCTATTTTATGTCTCCTTTATCACTTGTCCATTAAAATATGAAAAACTTTCAGATCTGTAAAATTATTAATAGCATTTCATAGTTTAATTCTCTACGAATTAGACCCATAATGGCAAGTACATCTGAAGCCACAATCTTCATATCATAAGGGAAGAATGGGTATACAAAACATTTTCAGAAAACTATGCATCTGAGAAACTGTAAATCTACTAAAAATGTGTTAATTTAAATCCAGCTGCCACACAGTTATGGCCAGTCAGGCTGCACAACAGTGATAAACACTAAAAAAAGCATCCTTCATTTTAATGACATTTTCATAACATGTACACCCTCCTTAAACGTTACACAGGCACCAAGCCATCAATATTCTGTCTTAGAAAAACAAATTAAGAGGTGTTTCCATTCAGGCACTATTTATTGAATTCTTTATAACAGAAGAATTAATTTCAATTACTTTCAATGTATTTTAAAACTTCAGTTTTTACCCACCTATTGGTACAATCCTCTCTGGTTCACAGCAGCAGAAGCATACCATATTCCCAACATTTTAACCGAAACTTGGTTTGGTTTACTGTTTACCATGATACCCTCCATGCCAAACCCAGTCCCCAGTTGCAGAGCGAGCTCTTCATCGCGCAATGGCTGAGTCAGAACCCGAGACCGAATGACTGAACACCAAACAATGCTTCCGACAAAACACACTTGCTTGTCGCTTTCGAATTAACACACGCAAGGCTCTGGGACCTTCAGCACAGACGGCTGGTTCCCAAGCCATAAAATAGCCTGGGAACTAAGAGGATAACAAAGTGGCAAGATGCAGATTAAGTGACACTGAGGCTTTTTCCTATTGGCTTCATCTGCTGTAATCTTTTTTTTTTTTTTTTTCCTTAATTTAAAAACAGACACACAGAGAGGGAATATTGTAACTTCAACCAAGATCCTCGTGTGGGTCAGACCGGACAATCTAGGCATTTACCTAGCAGAATATAGAACATCAGTGCCTTTAAATGGGAACCCACACAGAAGAGGTATTAAATACTATGGTTCCTCTAAAAGCACAAGTGTCCCCACGCTTGGAAAAAAGCCACCTTTAATAAATACAAAACCTTCAGAATTGTCCACTAGTGGCCTTCCAGACATCACTAAGAGATGGTGTTTCAAGAGTGGGTACCACAACTGAAGTGGGCCAACTACAGAACATGTAAGTTCACAGAACACATAAGCAAAGTTAAGGGATCACTTCATTTCACTTTCCTTTTACAGACTCGCATCTTCATTTTACCATAAAGCCCTACAGGTTTATAAACCCATCTCTGACAGAAGAGGTTACTTCCACAACATTCAGTTTCAGTTCTCAGTTTTTCAAAACTCACTCTTCCATTTCAACCACACTGTCTCATTGTCCAGGGCTTCTCTCATTTATTATGTTAAATTAGTGACATCTCTATGCTCTAAACTATAATTATTATACTGATTACACACTGTCCTACCGCATCTCAGGATGTATGAGCTGTCAGAAAAGGCAGAAGCATTTCAATGAATTTTCCTGACGACACAACAGAGCCTCTTCAATTTGAAGGAGACTTAGGACGCTATTTAATAAGAATTTAGTGACACAAGAACCAGATAAGAAAGCAGTAAAAATTATATGGTGTGTCAGCTTGAAACCAGTAACCCCTCTGATAATCAGGAGTATTCTCACCATGGAAAAGGACTGAAAACCTGAGTATGTAAGCCCCTCACATGACACGGAGACACACCAAAACAACACAGTTGTAAAAAGGGAACCATCACCTGTGTTGCAGCAGAAGAAATACTTCCAGTCAAATAAAGGAAACCAATGAGGTCTCACCTGGAGTCAGCACGACAGCAAGGTAGATGAAAAAGGGGATGCAGCACGTGGTCCGGAACAGACCTGAACTGGGCTCATTTTACTTCAACAAAAAGGTCAAGAAGAAACAAAAGAATCACTTGTATTTGTACAGAATGGTGAAAAGCAAGGAGAGCATGGATCGCCTGAAACCAAGGCCAACCTTGACAAAAAATTAAGACAAAACTGCCCACAGAGCTGTAGATGATGTACATTTCTTCCAGCTGAATTAAAAAAAAGCCAAACCCAAGAAGCCTCAGTGGTCAGGAACTGTGGTATTGAAAAACTGCGTTTGGACTTAAGGGTGACAGAGAAGATGAGGTGTTTAATTTGTAGTTATTATGGATGTATAATGATGTGGGGGAATATTCCCACACACAGAATTTTCGTGTTAGTAGTAGTCCCTGACAGGACTTGTCTTTGATTACATGCCCCACTACAGTGCTACTCAATATAATGAGTTAAAAAATATACACAAAAATCAGAAAGTACTCAATAATACTATGAAACTGAGGAAATCCTTCTTATTGCTAGTCAGTACTAAGGTGTGGGAGAGACTCATATGCCTGAAACTGGGTTTTAGAAATAAAGGTCCAAGAGAAACTTACTTTGGTAGCTTTCAAATGAAATTATTCATATTTATGATTTAAGTGAAATGGAACAAAAGTTGATTAAAAGCAGCAAGTGTGTGCACCTTCCTGTAACTTCAAAATTTCATTTCTAATTATGTGTTGAGAAATATAATTGAAGTCATCTGCATACCAAAATAAATGTTATTTACAAATGAAAAATTAGAATTCCTTTGTTTCCCTGATAGCTTGGCTCATTAAGCAAATTTAAATGGAGTCACTGATGCTTTGCAATAAAATGTTCGCTGTCTGTTTCTAAATCAATGTAAATATCTTTCACTATTTATATCACTGCAATTTTTCATGTCTCTGACATATTATTTATTCAATGGGAAGCACCCTACAAGAGGAGGAGTCCAACAGCCAGGCCAGAGAGTCATAACTGCACCAGCAAGTTTCACAAATTGGTTTTCATTTTCCAGAGGAAGAAACTTAAAAACACTTCCCTCTTTGCTAACAGTGTTTGCCCAGGTTTACTAAACATTATTTCAACTATCTTTTTCTCCCAAAAGGCGATGTTATCCTAGATAAAAGCATTTCATATAGAGAAAAGGAAGCTCTTCCTCTTTTACACATTCAGCTGTGTTAAGAATACTTCTGTCCTAAATTTCTTATTCTTTAGATTGACTTGATTAGACTGCAGTTATTAAACTTAAAAAACAAAACAGCAAGGCTCTAAGCACTCACGTTGTACTGCAGTGAATTCCAAGTGCTCAAGCACTTCGGAGTCTATTTTCCTTACTTTGGCATCTGTTGTACGAGATCCTATGCTGTCTCAAATCACAAGGGAAACCATCAGATACATTACAAAAAGCACTGGCCCAGACCCGGGAGAGCCTGGTTAGTTCACCAGCAGGTTAGTTCACCGGTTCATCTTCCTACAATCTGCAATTCCTAACAGTTTTCCGTATCTGTCATTTGAAAGACACTGGGCTGCAAACATCACAACACAGTGCAACTACTTTCTGTTTTTTCTAGTGCAACATTTAACTGGAAAATAATAGAGTAAGATTTCATTTTATTTGGAGGTCTTGTGAGCTTTCCAAATTGGGTTAGGTATACCGAGCCTGTGGACAGTATGCAGTCTGAAACATTTTACTGATGCAAAAATACATGCAAGCTACACAGTTTTCTGGAATACAATGAAAAGCACAACCCCAGATCTGACGTGCACTTGAAGATTCAATAATCACTTCAAACACTCTTAAAGATTTTATTTTATTTCAGCTTTTTAAACCTAACAGTGGAAAATTTAATTCCTCATTCAGTTCATTACACACAGCCAATAGCTTATAAAAGTAAGCTGTCAGTAAAGAAACAGAGAATACCATTACCTATTAGAAAACACTGAAATTCTCAGTAGTTTGATGCAATATCTAGCAACAAAAATTCAATTTTTTTTCAGAAGCTAATCCTTTCCTCCCTGAGAACATAAGTTGTGTTGAAACATGCAGCAGAGACCCAAAACTCTGCAAACATATTTCACGAGACTTTACAAATCTGCTAACTTCTCCAACAGAACACGCAGCCATACGAACTAGCACACATAAAAGAGCAACTACACATACGTGTTTCCTAGAAAAGAAAGAAGACTAAACACTTCCTTCTGTAATTCAGTTTACAGTATCAGATGCTGTAATACACAGGATTATTACTAAATTATTATAAACCAACTAGATCAGAGAGATGAAAAGCAAATACAGGAATATTACGTGAACTTCTAACCTTAAGGTATGAGGAATTACGAGGTACAGCTAGGAGGCAGAAAAAGCTGATTTCAGGACCTACATTTTCACCAAAGATGATGGTTACACTGAGGCAAGATCACTGAGTCTGCCATGAAAATTTAAACGGAGAGCAAGGCAGTTGCTTCATGAAGTCAGTATACGTAAGAGCAATTAAGCAAGACTGTTGAGTTGAAGATGTCAGAGGTAACTGGAAGTTAGAATGGCACATAAAGGGAAACCAGACCTACGCCCTGCAGAAGGTGTGCTCAGGGAAGGACTGTGAGGCTGAAATCAGGAGCAGAGACTGTGATTCATTGATAGGTCCCTGCAATCAAAAAGGCTTAAATGTAAACTGAGGTTCTTGAGGCAATTTGATTTCCTAGAGTGTGATTAAGTAACTGGGATTCTGTTAAGACAAAGGCTTGAGAAATTTGAGGTGAGAAGGTGAAAATTCTCTACAAAACGAAAGGAAGAGTACAAGAACGTAGGTGTGGGTTAGCTAAAATAGAATATTACGCTCTTAAGTCTGAAGACCATTTCTTTCTTGAATCATTTATTTGGCATATCTGAAATAGCTGGGAATACAGTTGAGGGCCTTGGCTGCAGATGTTAACAATGACAAGTATATCAGAAACAAATGAGAACAAAATTAAATACGGAATAAAACCAGCAGCTTTTGACTTTTTTTTTTTTTAAGGATAAACCTCAATTTCAGTATAAATAAACTTTCCGCAAAAAGCATTCTGAAAATCGTTCAGAAAAAAGTTTCAATTTCAAGGCACGAAAAAAATCAAAGCAGGCTCTGAGCCAACATCTGGAGGCTTGGGGTAAAGCTTTCTTTGAATTCTTGGGGCAAAGGAGACTCAACAAGGTTGGAGGCATGGCAGATATGTTTGATAATCCTCGGGAGACTTTTCCCAGGGTTGATGCCTAGGAAATTCAAAGACAGGTTTTCTTTTCAGCATACCCCTTTATCTTATCTACTAGACCTCAGAGTATTTAGTGGTCTTCTGAAACCTCAACATCTACTTCAGTCTCTCATGTAATGCAAATAAACGACTTGTCTATAAGCTTTCAATTTTATTATACATTGGATGGTCAGAAGATAATTTTAATGCTGAAATTTAAAACCAAGAGAAAAAAATGAACGTTGCTTCACTCAAGTAACCCGCCCATTAAACAGATTATACGCCATGCTAACACCAAGAGAGAAAAATCTATGAGAGTACATAAAACACAACCAGATTGCTCAAATCTCTGACTTCTCAATAGCAACTACTCTGCTCCTAGGGATACCAAACTCCCTTAGATGCTTTTCTGTCATGTATGCTTACACTATCCTTGCACATCAAGTACAATTTATCAGTCTTTTGTCTTTACATTTATTTTAAAAAACAGCTGTTCCTTCTTTTGCATGAATATAGACATAAGGAAGCATTTGTTCTCTGGATTATTCCTAAATGCAAATCCTGAGGAGGCTTTTCTTTAGTTAATTTAGTTCCCTGACTATATCACGTGCCAGGAGTATTACTTATTTTACTGCAGAAAGCAAACTGAGAGGGAATACTTATTTTTGAAATGAGCATTATTTTCAGAACTGTCTCAATAGTTTTATGATCTACTATATCTGAAAGATCAAATATAAAACCAGTATCAATGTCAAGTCACTTTAAATAAATGGATTTGTCAAAGAGGATATACTTTCCTTTTTATTTTCTCTAACTTGCTTGGTAGCAAACTTCTAATAGTAGAAGTGTTGTAATCTCAGTATCGTTATCTCTTAAAAATAATGACCCACAGTGTCCTTGTACATAACAGTATTTAAAATGTCACAGCACAAAAAGCAGAGAACAAATTAGCACGGAGAAGAAATTTATCTCGCTGAACAGAACTGCATGTACCTCATTAGAGTCGTGAGATCTAATGAACAACTACGCAAAGGCAACAATTTTAAAACTGTGAACTCTGAAACAGTGCTAAAAACTGTGCACAATAGCAATCACCATTCACTTACAGTGTGTGACTCCAGCCAAGGTTTGATAGAAGGTAGGGGTATCACTGTCATCAGTGAGTGTCACGTACACGCCTCCAGACAGCAGCCAACGGGAAAACGTGAAAGCATCTTTGTTGTGCAGCAGCCAAGCCCTGAACTTCTCATAGTTTACCTTTTCACCCTGTAAGAAAAATAAGAAAATGTGAGCTGTTCTTCTCTGCTTTCTCAGTACCAGTAAACAGGAACCATCCAGCTGTATGAACAACAATTGGAACAATCTCCTATAAAAATAAGTACTAAAACAATTTTTTTCTTTGGAGCCGTGCCTGTTTTTCCATTTCATTCTGAAATGCAGCCCTGGGAGGGAAATTAGACTCCTCGGCGCACTCTGCATTTGAACCGCCTACTCAATGTGGCCCTTGGAAAGTCATTTACTCTGAACCTCAGGTTAAAGGGATTAGAAGAAAAATGGTTTCTTAGAACTCAAAATAACAGAGGTTATTTTTATGAATTTAAACTTATGATAGATAAAAGCTCATCTGTGCCAAGTAACAGGTGCTATGAAATCATAAACATTCTGTTATATCTGCACAAGTATACAAACACTTCACAAACAAAAATTAGATTTGTGAATAACTAACAGTATGACTAATCACTGCAGTAGCATTTCAATTTTTTGCCTCTATTGACCAAAACTATCTTTGGAGCACACATATGAACATGACATTCTCAGTTAGTTCCTAACTCAAGTCTCTTGTATGGAGCTACCTGTTCAGGAATACATGAAAACTATAGATTCATGGAGTTTAAATACTTGGAGAGGCTGTTTAAAAGATTTAGTTGGCTAAAACCATTTAATAGACTAATTTCTACAGGACCTACAAAACTATCTAAAACAAAAGCAAACCTACTATCAAACTCATTACATGAAGAACCTAAACTCCATGGGAAATAAACAGAGGTCCGTAAAGTGAAAAAGGTTTCAAGTCATTGATTGTCTAAACTTCCCTAATATCACAGACTATTAAACTTCACTGAATGACACCTCTACAGAACCCAACATTTTGCATTTGGCCTCAGACTACCTGCAATTGAAAATCCACTACTTTCTTTGCCAGGTTGCTCAAATGGTTCATCACCATCACTGCTAAAACATTTGCTTCATATTCCAATTGTAAAGGATTATTTCAGATTCCAGATACTGATTCTTTTTACACCTCTTTTTCCTAGACTAAAGCGTGTTATTTTTCTCCAACAAATACATGCAGAAATATCCTAATACTTGCAGCTGCTACCCTAGAATTCCCCATGGTTTTAATTCAAGGAAGTCGCAATGCTAAATTGCTATTCCACCATCAGCTTAATCTGCACATACCCACACTACTCACTGACAGCATGGTCCTAACCATCCTCCTACTAACAGTGTTTCTGATCCTTCGCTCCTTCTCTTTTGTGAGAGCAGTCACATCAGTGCAGCCATGTGGCAGAACAGATCTAGCTGAAAAATAACCTACTGGATTAGCAGCCACAGAAAAAGGGCTTACTTCTCAGCCAGATCAATTTCCCAATCCCGTTCATCATGACATCATATAAATACTTGAGCCAGCACAAAGGCAGGAGAATGACAGCCAGGAAAGGGGTAACTCAACAATGTGGACTTTGCAGGATTTAACCCATTATGGAACCACATACTTAAGCGAAAATCCTCTACTGCCAAATCAACAGAGAAGAAAAAAGCAGCCAAAAATTACATTTTTTTAAAAAAAATTCTCTAACAGTTTGTATCAAGATAATTTTCTCACTGCTTCTTCCACTTTACTGTCCCTCCAGTTTTTGCCCTGCTTTCTGTAAGCACAGCAAGAAGTGTGTCATGTTTTACTCAGTACCTGCATTATTCCAACTGATTAAAGGTTAAGGGAGACAAGGGACAAGAAAATTTTGGACGGGGGAAAGAAAGCATTCGAAGCAACTGATGTTTACATCAGAGTAATGATGGAACTCGAGCAACTACAGCAGTAAAGGTATCACTGATTTTGTTTTATATATTTCAGAAACAAGATTGAGGAACACTCAAGATACATTTCAAAGGTGGTATTTCTAGATGAGTACATGCAATAATTCTGAAACATCTATAAACTTCATCCTTGAAAGCATAAACTCGTCCGCCATACGGCAGGCAGGAAGGCCCACAGCAGGAACATTAAACTCTCTCACTCTCCAGCAATGGCCCAGTATGATTAACAGGCCAGTAAATCCTGCTGAGTGGGTGATTACACTATTTTTATTTTAAAAGCAAAATCAATACCCAGCATTTTCTTGAACAGAAAAGTGGTATGAAGCCAGATTGATACTTCTCTTTCTGCAAGTCTTTATAATAAGTATTTCTGGATTTCTTGGACAGTGCACAATTAACTTTCAGGGTGTAATTCATCACACCATACTGATAGGAAATTATAAATAGGAAATACTGAAGTGGGTCAGCTCCAGGAACCGGACTGCAGTATACATATGATTTATGATTCCAGCCAAGAAAGGAGAATGTAATCATTGGCTACAAAGCCAACATGATACCACTGCCAGATGAAATGAGCCTGCCTCAGCCAATGCCACAACCAAAGTTATCTTCAAAACAGTACAATAAAATCTAAGGTAATAAAGTAATCCGATATCCACAAATATAGCTTCTAGTCAATTAGTTTCTCAGTGGAATGTATAATGATGATGAGATTTTGCTGGTCTATAGTCCTCTGATAACAAATGAAGTAATCAAAGCAGAGAAACCTGACAGTTCATCGGGATCACAAGTGCCAGAGTATCTGTGAATATTTAAAAGCAACACCATCCTGATTTAGAGGAGGACTTCAGCAAGCTTCGTAAAGATTACATCTCAAAGCATAAGTAAGTGTTGTAGATCCTGGCAGGCACAGCGAGACAAAAGTAAAACTATAAAACTATTATTTTTAAACAACCACTGCTGACAGGCATTTTTAAATCCAGGATGCAGGTTTTCTTTCCCCTGTCAGATCTGTGTTCTAGATTTCTTTCCTGATTGTAATAAAATGCCCACTAATGAATAGATTTCCACTGGCAATATAAGTATTTAAATTTACTTGATAACATGATTACCCTTGGGAAATGGTATCTTTCAAACTAGCACAGTAAGTAAAGCAGCATGGAGAATGCCTACATTTATATACCAGGGCTATTCACACCACTACAAATTACACATAATATTACAACATAAAAATCTATGAGCTTTTACCCAATTTATACAAGGTCAAATTGTTCCTATACACGCGTGTATGTCAGAAAAAAAATACCCAACATAATTTTTACTGTTTTTTAAATGCGACAGTATAAAACCTGCAGGAAATACCTCAGAGAAACATTTCTTCAGTGACTCTGGGACTTTTCCATCAACCACATGCAGCATCTTCTCCATCTCTTCACGGACAACATAACTCCCAGATTCATTAGAAAAGAGACTGAAAATGTCTGAGGAAATGGAGATATGTTTAAGCAACTATGGTGGTTACATTTTTCAAATATTAATTTTAAAACTGGCTGAGAATGCCAAAGTCTGTGTAACAATTATATGACTAAAAAACTTAGATTGATTCAATTTGAATATAGCTCAACAAGGGTTCGGTCAAGGATCTCCCTTTGCTTTTACCATTGTCCACTAATCACAAGGAAAAGAAATACTATCAAGTCAGATAAACAAGGAAGACAAAACAACAGAAGTCAGTAGGCAGATGCTTTAATTTGTTTTGAAAAATATCAATGCCATCCTCCTTCCTCTGCCCACATACAGCGATCAACAGTCTTTCTGTAGGATCCTAGCATTTACATTCACAACAACTTAACAAATATTTCATTTTGGGGAATACAGAAAACAAAAATGCACCGAATTTCAAAATACACAGCTAAAAATGTCTAAAAAAATACGTTATTGGCAACTGCATGCCCTGGTTATGTATAAAAATACAGAATTAGTATACCACAATTTATGACTGCTTCACGTAAGTGTATTTTACACTCACTGTCCATTACTTACATTTTGTTTTCTCTTCCTCTTTGCCTCTTGTAAGTAGAACTAATCCGACTATCAGGTTATTGAAGTGCAGCCCTTTGGATATTCCCCCAAATGAACAGTAGATAACCTAGAAGAATAAAACAGAGAAGTTGACCAAAAAGTCAACAGGGAGAAGTAAAAGCAACAGCTTACACCAAGATTCCCTCTTACATGGTTTTTAGGCTAGTCACCTGACATTCAACTAAGCACATTTCTAATATTGATTCTATTGAACTTTCAGCAGCTCTTTCAGTCTTTCCAGGTCTTTTATTTAGTGAAATGCAGGTACTTTTCACGAACTGCAATATAGAACAACCTTCAGGAGACAGCATCTTGCTTGCTTACTGGTGCTGTTTCCCCAGACTTCTTCATCAAGGCAATGAAGATGAAATCTCCTCAGCCCAGGCTTTGACAGTCCCAAAGCCATCACAAGTTTGTTGAAGAAGGAGGCGTTTCATTGCCCCATTCGCGGGAGATGCACTTCCAGTAAGTCAGCAAAAACTACTGCTTTGAAAAGACGTGAGACGCAAAAAAACCCACCTTCAATCAACTCTACCTTAACTATCTTAACACTGCAGTTGTTGCCAGAATGACCCTTTTAGTTTAGTATACCACACTAAGAGTATTTGAATCTTTCTTCCAATAGAAAGCATGAGGTATCAAATCAGAAGTTACTCCAAGTTCCACAGAGCAGTCACCAGGAACAATGCAGTCAACGGAAGGGCCGAAGCATTTACCTTTCACATGAGAAACCTGCACACTGCAGCTTACCTTGGGCAACAGTACTTTAACAGCAACTCAACATCAATACATGGGATACGAAGGAAGTAATTGTAGAATAAACAGCAACTCCTTTTAGTAAATAAGAATCATCAGCTCACTTGTTGCAATACATTCCTTCACCTTGGTTCCAACAGTACAGAGAACAAATGAAAATACTTATGCTATACTGTCCTTCAAACGTGGACTCCTCCTGTAATCCCAAACCTATTCTTACACACACCAGCACTTTATCAGTCACAAGACAGAAATCTGCATTAGATACCAAAATTTAAAGCAGTCAGAACTTATAAATTATTCTTACATAGAAGAATTATTTCAGTGCCCGTGTCTTTTAGTTTGATTTCCTTACAGGTATCACACTGAGCATCTAACCATAAAGAGGAAATATTAAGTCTAGTTGAAGGGAAACTATTACTGTGAAAGACCAGAACAAAGTGATTTGTCACTGATCATGGTTTGGATAGCAGACTTATTTGCTGAATTTGTTTTTTAAATCTAACTTTTTCAGAGGGAAAGATAAAGGAACAGTGATGAAGTTCTGTTATGAAAAGTGATGTGCTCTTGTTAAATAATGTTTTCTTTGCTTGCATCTGAATTATATTTTAAAAAACAATATTAAAAGCAGGATGCGGACATGTAGTTATCTACTGCTTTTCCATTTTTCTCCAGTAAAGCCCTGAGTATATTCTTTATATGAGAATTTAGCCAAATAGCAACAGCAGACTTCAGAGGTCAGCAGAGCTTCACAACTACTGTGGACAGAATCACTATTTTGCATCTTATCCACAGAGTGAATCATTAGTATGCACGGGATGAAACCCGCAGATCTTAACTGCAACACCTGTATCCCTCTCCCCTGCCTTTTGTTTGTTTTTAAACATATGAACTACAACCAGACACAATTCCAAACAGCTAAAGAAACATTAACTTTTTTTGACCTCCTAAGCTCTGTTTGTTTTTTTTCTCTCAGATTTAAGCTACAAATGCTTGCATAATGAATTTTAGCTCTTTTCAAGCCTGCCAAAGTGGCCAGATACCCTGGGGCCCACATACTGGAAAAGCAGGGCTGAAAACCACAACCATGTGGATGAGTCACTCTTACTATCTCAGGTGTGGTTTCCTTCTAAAGTGAAAATTAAGTCAGGACCCAGAGTGATCAAACAAAACCAACCTTGGGCTTGTCAAGGACACTTGGATAGATCTGGCAAAGCTGCAGAGTGCTGCAGGGGCAACAAGAAGAAAAGGAGGTACCTGAGACAGACCAGCTACATTAGATGTACCACTCTAACTGCCCTTTATGCTTTTACAGCACGCTGTGGAAAACTAACCACTACTGCCTTTCCAGCAGAATTCATTTGCCAAATGTGTTCTACACAACCTCCAAAGACCTATCAGGCAACAATTCTAAACAGTTGTTCACCTCTCTGTCCCAGCTGGGACGAGACATCACGCTGGAACAGACAGACGCCTCGATGTAGTTTTGTGCATTACCTTCAGTAAATCCCTCCTTGTCCACCCATCCAGCAATCACTTTACATTGCTATCCACTTAAGACTATTAAAATATGTCTGAAGGCAAGGAAATTTAAATCAGACTAATAATACATAAGGACCTAATTCTACAGAAAACTTTACACAGAACCTACAGTTTCATTCCACTCTAAGATAGTGCTACACAAACATATTAATTTCCCATGGGGTGCCCAGATCATCCTCTTCTATTACTAAAATTTAATCCATTTGCAAATGCTTACAGGGCTAAATTATTAAAACTAAATCTGTGCTCTATTTGGCCATAACGATTGCATATGCTTCATGGACTACGTTGCGGCAGAGAGCTGAACTTCACACTTTCTATGTCTAATCATTCCAATTTCACAAAATGCCTTCAAGTCTACACTGAGTATGTAAGCAATTTACCTTTATATCACACTGGAATCATTACCTTTTTTAAAATATGCGGTAAGCTCTGCTACCACTATAGTTTAAGTCTTAATATAACTATTATTGATAAAAAAAACCCATGAAGAGCACAAAAAAGAATATTTACATTTCAGATTAACAGGACTTCAAGACAAAAAAAATTATTCATATGAATAAAGAAAGGAGAAATCACTCTTTTCTTTCACAAGTTTTAAGAAAATATAATCTTTTCTTTGTACTCCACTTCTCCACTACAGAACTTTATCTCTTCTGTGCTTTTAGACTTTTTAAGAAGAGCTATTTTATAAATCACTCCAAATAAAGTTGTCTCCTCTCTTCTTCCACCTAAAAGTGTATTTCTAATTGACATTCTTTTTTGAGTTTTTCCATTCACTTATGTTTAACTCTGTATATCTCAGTTATGATACTACATTTATATATTATTTCAACATAACACATGGACTGGTCATGATATAAACACAGAAAAGGAATTCTATGGATAATGTCCAATGTATTAGTATTTAAAATACATAATCATGACCATCAGCAGCTGGCACAACTTTGAGTTTAGCTGTTTAATCATTCTTTGAGAGGAATTTTTAAATGCTGAATAGTTATATGATAATATATAACAAATAAGCCGGCATTTCTGAGGAAGGAGCTCCACAATTTTTCACGTTCATGTGCTATTTGGAAAATTTTTACTAATAAGATGCACTATCAAAATATGATGCAATTTTGTATTTTCCAAAATTACTTAATACTGTTGCAGCTTCACTTAAAATAGCCACAACTAGTCAGTATGATAGCAATTTACATTTAAGAATGTAGAATTTAGTACAATTTTATGGTACACAGTCATACTTGTTTGTAAAATTTAAGACTGATACCTTGTGTTTCATGGATAGCTGAAGAATATAACATGGATCCTTTTCTGTTAAAAGAGTCTCAGTCTATGCAAACAGTCCCCTTTAGTTCCAAATCCCTGGCCCTGTGCCCATACCTACTAGTAAGCCTACCAGAAGAGTAGAAGAGGATGCTAAAGGCATTCTTTTGGCTCCTTTCTCTAAAGGGTATAAAATGTCCTGGATTCTTTCCTGATTTTACCTTTATGACCCCTCTTCTCTCTCAGACCTTGAGAAGTCTGTATTCTTGTTCTTTCAGCAGCTCCCTCAACGCATCCTTCGTGTCTCTCTTTTCGCTTGAAGATGCACTGACACTTAACTTCTTCATAGGTATCACAGAATTCTGTGTATAAACTGTCTCACAATCATATATGTATATGTAGGTATAGATAAAAGATATAATCTGATCAGTCACTGAAATGACTGCATGGGTCGAAGTTAAGAGGCTCCTTCTCAATGTTCTTCCCCTCCTCAGTTCAAAATACAAAGCTTCTAAAAATGCTTTCTTGAAATATTATCAGCATTCTGTTCCTCCACCTCCTTCGAACAATACTTTTTGAACAAGGTGCCCACAACTGCATACGGTAATTGTATTATTTCCTAACATTTAAAAATAAATGCTGTGTTCATACATCTCACCACTTGAGCAGCTGTCCTGCAGTTAAAACAATGCAGACACAGCACATCTATTAACTTCATTGTATAAGTATCTTCCACTCAATTTTTCCAAGAGATCCTTTCAGAGCATTACTGCCCTAAACATTCAGAAATGTTTTGTGTGCACAACAATTGGGTAAATTGTTTGACCAAAGTCCCACTACCTTCAGTTCTCTGTTTTATGTCCCTGCTGTAAAACCCTGTGTTTTCAATTTAATGAATTCCTGAAGGCCTATCAATACTCAGATATGAAAGGCTATTATTCAAAACATGCAGAGAAGAAAGCCCAAAATGATCAATTTTAATGACTGAAAATGTGAAAACTGAGAACAAGGCTTCAAGCTGCCTAATGACTTTGCCTGCTTCTCCACATTCTGAAGCCAGGAATTACAGAGCTTCACTTTACAGTATAAGCCGAATCAAACCCAAATTTTGTCCAAATTTACAGTACTCAAGTTCACAGACATGAGTAGGGCATTGCCTGAACTGGAATGCTTGAAGTACACAGTAATTTGTACGAGAATTTTGAGATGTTGAAGTGCCATCAAAAAACAATTATGATTATTCCATTAATTTCATTTCCGCAACTGGAAACCAAGAACTACAGCACAACTGTAATGAGTGTTAAAAGACATAACCATCATCAAAATTGTGTCTTTAAGGACAGATTTGTGAAAAATAAAGTAGAAGGTAACCTGCAGACATTTGAAAACCTAGAGTCTCTATTTGTGACCACAAGTTTACTTCATCCAAATCAGTAATTTAATCCTTCATACTGCCATAAGTTAACTCAATGTAAAATGCTCAATATTTTATTTCAAACCAATCTTATACAGTGTAGGATACATTTTTTGTTTAGTTTCATGGGCTACTAACTGTCAAGGCATCCAGACAACATATACAGAAATTAATAGTGAAGGTATGCTTTAAGCTATGGGCAAGTGATATACATTCTTTTAATTTGATAGTGCAAATACACATTACAGTTTTTCTTGTTAAGCACTTGAACACCCACATAAGAATCAAAGTGTTAACTCTACTACAGCAGCAAGTAATATTATCCTCTTTGTGAACACTTAGGAAAAACAGAAAAAAGAACAGAGAAAAGATTAAGCTCAGAAAAAAAAGTAACTCTATCACTTTTAAATCCTTTGCAATGCCCATTTCACTACTCATATTATCTAAATATAACTGGAAGACTTGTACACTGCCTGTGAGGTCAATAACACAGAAAATACCAGAAATAGAAGATGTGATTAGAAATGACATGGAGTAAGATGTCATTTGACAATATTCTAATTTCTCTTTCAAGACAAGGGGCAACACTATGGAACAAAACATTTTTTTAAATATGTATGTGTGCAGGATGGTATTACTATCTTTTTATATATATATACACTCACACACAATACTTATATTCATGTAGCATATTTTGATTACAGCTATTTTTCAGCTCATTTATACATTTATTATTCCTAAAGTTATCTTTGAGAGCTTGTACAGACTAAACTGCACTTTATAAAACAAAGTAAAAGCCAATGGAATCTCAGAGAAACCAACAGCAAGTGCATCTCCAGAGTAAATAAAATCCTCTGTTATAACAGCTACACATGGTGCCAAAACTTCCCAGCTTTTCACTTCCCCAAATCTATATCTGGATATTCATGTTTACTTCCAAGTCATCTACCACCTATTAGTTGGGCAGAAATCAGTAACTCAGCATGCATCAGCAACAACCACGATCCAAGTCTGGAACATTTACCTTCAGAGAAAGAACATACACTGTGATGTTGTAAGAAAAATGGAAAGAAACTACATTAGCTCATGTATGTGCATAGGCATGTTTGTGTGCACGCATTATCATGCACATGTGCCTCCCCAGAAAAAAAAGAGCAAGTTCATAGATTACCTCAGCAACTTTTGGAGGGACTCCATCACCAAGAACTTCCCTGATGAAGCACTGTTGAGTCATATAATATGAGAGTCCACAAGTTCTCTTGAAAGCATCTTTCAGTCGCTTTAGCTCTATTTCTGTAACTGTTGAGTGAGAAGAGAGGAGAGAAAAAATAAAGATTTGGTCCATAAAGATGCTATACAAATGCAATAGCTTAAGGACTCAAAATACTATACACCTTACGCTTACCTTTACAATAAAATGATAGGACGAAATAAAATGCATGATTTCACCAAAACAGTGGAAAAGTGTGACTACTAGAAAATGAAACCTAATAATCTAATCTTCCCCAAAAAAGTAAAGTAGACAAAGTTAACACCAACGACTACAACAGTTCACTGCCTAAGTTTTCTCTGCCTACAATAGCGTATTATAATTTCTTCTAAACTAAGTACGATTGTCACACAAAAGGAAAATAAGCTAGCTTTATGAGAAATTTTTCACTGCACATAAGCCAGAGAAATGATCTATCACCAGCAGTGGTGAATATTATTAAGAGCAGCTCCAGCAGCATCCTTCAAGCAGTTTCATCAAACAGAAATGTAGACTGATTGCTAAAGAATTTTATCACCACTCGCATGCTCATGAGACAGTACAGTTAAGCAAGAATTGAACAGAAGTATTACAGTTAAGCTTTGGACTACGTGTAATTCTTCACCTAAGAATTCACCTTGCACAGTCAAAATCCGACTGCCAACTAAAACCTGTTAGAACATGTTTCACAATCTGTAAATGTAGGTTTGATGACAATCCATTTCCTGAAAAGCAGTGCCTGCTTTCAGATTTTACAAGCATAAAGCAACTTTCTAACAAAGTGTTTAAGTAAAGTATCTCTCCGAACAAAACAAGTCCTTTATCAAAAATCAAGTTGCTGAGAATACCACACCATGACCTGGATCACCTTACCACGTAGTACAGAAAGAGCTGTTTCTCATCTAGAAGCCAAAAGAAATGATGCTGTACATGACAGCTATTTCATTGTATTTATAGTAAGGCATTTTCCTTCCCCTGATATAACAAACCAGACAGAAACAACACTGACATGGCCAAAAGCTTGTCAAGCTTTTTGTCAGCCAAAACCAAAACAGAACACTTGAGAGTTTAATCCAGCACTCTCTTTAAAATGTCTACATTTCAATGAACTCATTCATCAAAAAGAAAAATCACTCCTTAAAAGTAAATCACATTGAAACATGCCTCCCTAATTTTAATCCTATTCAACACTGAAATAGATCCATGGCTCCACTTCACAATTGTGTGTAAAACCAGAAACTGGGTCATGTTTCTTTTCAGATCTTATTATAGATTCTGGGTACTTTTGACCACAAAAAACACTCAAAGGATCTAAGAAATAAACCTAAAGTGTGACCCACACAACACCAGTGCTACCAGTTAACATGGATTTGGCAAGGAACATACTCGAGTTATCATCATCACAAACGATGTTTTATTGAAACAAGCATACCGTAACTATACGGCAGAAGAATGTTGGCACAATACGGTTACCTGGCTTATATGGTGCTTGAATTCCACTATTTCAAATTAACATCTGTCCACAGATTAATTTTCTTTCATTGTCTTTACATGTGATGCTTTAATGAATGCTCAAACACCATTAGGCATTACAGTTTGAGTTTTCTCCCTGGATTTTCCCTAGCTAACTGGAAACAGACTCTCAGATACAATATTTACAACCTGAAGCAATGCTCTCCACACTCCCCAGCTCTTCTGAAGGACAGAAACTGGAAGCAAATTAAGATTCTGCAATAGAATCCAACCCTCATGCTGCTGCCTTTCCACCAAACACGTGCAAAAAACTAAGAGAAGTGCTTCCGATCAGAGGATGCTTCACCTCCTCTCCACACCTCTTACGCAAAATGTAACCACAGAAAATCTCCAGCCAACAGGAACAACTCCCCACCACATGCTTAACGAGCAAAAGCTTGGGATTGCTAACGGAACAACAAAACCAGGAAGCTACTAGCTTTGTTATTTTGACATGGTAAAGCAAACAACCTAGATCAGAGACAAATTCTACCAGCAGTTCTTTCATGAAAATATTTTAACATACTAAAAGTTTTTATACAAAAGTGTCTGTGTGTGCGCACATGTAACAAAAACAGACTCCATTTTCTGTTTTTTCTCCCCCTCTATTTTTTTTTTTTTTTTTTTAACGCCTCACCACTTAATCCAATCTGGTTTGTGGCCATTTGGAAAAAAAAATTATACCCAAAGCATTAAGTAATGAGCTGCTTACAGCTTTACACGTATTATAATGGACTTCCAAGTAATCCAATTATTCCTTACTCTAAAAATAAGGTGGAAACATACACAAAGTACACAGTCATTATCAATGTTTCAAGTTTAGTTTCCTGGCCGCACAGAAAATTCAAATAACTACTGATTTTTGACCCTTGATCTAATTCCTTTGAGTTTCTCCCAGCATGGCAGCACAGAGGGAAGGAGTAAAGAAGTCTCCATATGAACCCAGCTGCACTCAGGCACAATTGTGTGTCCCTACTGCACTGATGATCCCTGCAATGTCTGGGCAGAGCAGTTCCACACAACCCCAGTTACCTTCCAGCTGCTGGCACTGCTGATCCCACTCACTGCAAACCACTTCTCAATAGTAGCTCGCTGAGTTATAGTTTTGTGCTGTTTTCTTGCTAGGATTAATTAAAAGAAATACAGCAGTCCATAGCCATGTAAAACTTCCAATTACTGTTTTAATAGAAACTTTTATTTATCCAATAAATGTGAACTAACTACATGCAACTGGCTAGAATATAAAGTGACTTCAGTCAGTCTAGTACTTCCATCATCAGAAAATTTACTGTCCATTATTTTATGAGATTTACCTGTATTAACAGAAATTAAAACGATTTGTAATCTGACAACCCTAACTGCAGACCATATCAGTACTGCAGAGATTTTGTATAATCAATCTCACATCCTTAAGTGCACAAAAGAAGTTACATGTTTCTAGGAGTCACCTGAACACAACCACTTCTCCGGTGACAGAACAGAATGGATCAGTCTATCTTGTGCTAAACTCTGATATGACACAGAGTAGTGAATTAATTTAACCTTGGCAGAGTTGCTGCTTTGCAGTTTTGCAGAACAGGAGGCCTCTACTCTAAACAAATACGTCTCACTGTATCATCAGTAAAGACAGCAAGTACAGCGATGGAACTTAAGCCAAATACATCTTGAGAATACACAGGACTCTCCAAGCACTGCAGGCAGCAGTCATCAGAACTTCCTTGAGTACCTACGGCTGTCAAGCGTGTGCTTCAAGCACTGCTCAATAGGAACGTCCCACACATACATATCTACCATAAATGCAGAAATGACTGGGCTCCTACTGAAGGTGAGAAGCCGGCTGTCATCTTCCCAGATTTGTCAACCAATATCACTGAGACCTTCAAAAAGAACTATCAGTGGATGATACATTCATTCTGCTAGTTCACTTTACATTTCAAAAGCAAGGTATTAGTGCTAGAGATCACTTAATATTATTGTTTACACTCAGAAACTACATAACAGGTCATGGAATTACAGGAAAGGTAATTAATTCCATTCGTTCCCCAGAATGCATTAAAATGACTGATGCTGGCCATTTAAAATCATCTGCAAAGCTTTAACAAAACAAGTTTGTTATACATTTAGATCCAGGCACATGAAAGTACTACTGAGAATAAATCAAAGACATTATTAATGTTTACTACGAGTCTGGAAGACAAATAAAATATTTGAATCCAAAACCCAACACCAAAGTAGTAATTACTCAACTTAGAGATAGAACATGATGGCATGTTGAGAGGAAATAAAATTAAGTTTTAAATTATGAAAGTAATATTTCCAGAAGCAATACATCTATTAATAAAATAATACTAAAAGTCAGAGCACTTACATACCCACAACCTATGATTTTTCTCTCAATTCCACAAGTCCTATGCAAAGCATCATAGACTGTGAAGATATTTTTAATGCCACCTTTAGATGTAAACGTAGTTACATCCTTGTATCATACACTGACTTAAGTTCCTTCACGAAGTATATTCACTTTTTTCGAAGGCATGTCATCACAAAACACTTACAGGAGACAGTTCTCTACAAACACCTACAAAAAGACCATTCAGAAGCTGCTGTCATCAGACAGACAGACACTACATCATGGGATACACTGCTGCTGCATTCATAACCTGACAGTGAAAACCAGAACAGGTTAGACTTCTCAAAATAAGTTTCTGGTAGCCAACACAGAAAAAAACCATCTCAACATTGCTCCTACCAATAGCAAGTGGCACAACCTCAATATTTTGGCAGAGAACGCAATGCAATAGGAACTGCACATCTAACTAATCACACCTCAAGGCTAATGAGGCAAGCTCTTTTAAAAATTTTGAGGTTCTAATTCAAAATAATAAATGCAATTTTCAGTAGTTAGTTACTACGTTCTAATTCTTAAAATTATATCTGCCACTTCCAAAACACCCCATTGAAAAAAAAAGGTCTCTTCCACAAGAGGAAGTCACAGATCCTGTCACTCTGTCTCTGCAACTTCTACTAATAAAAAACTCCTCAATGCTACCTTGGCTGGATGGCTTCCAACATTGCTGAAGACAGTTTAACAGAAGATTAGTGCTGCTTCCAACTCTCCAGGGAATATTCGAGCTCCAGTGTGTTTAATAAAGTTTAAATGAAACCATGCAACCTCAGCTAAAAATGTCTACCGTAACTTAACCGTAATTTGAACAAACCTCCAGCTCATTCAACTGCCAAGGCTATTTTTAGTTTAATAGTGTTACTTAAACTTAATGCTGTTTACATGGATTTACAACTCTATTTTTTTAAACACACCTCTGTCCAGGTAGTGATTTGTGTAGTGCCTTCCAAAACAATCCCATCCTCTTTCCACTGCTTTCACTCCACATATTTATCACCAAGACATGCTGGAGCTTCCTCTTAGAACAAACCTGCATCTGAAGCTCAAACTATTCGAGTCTACATGTCCAGCTACAGACTTAAACTTTTATTTTGCCACCCACACAAAACTGACCTGAATTTCATAAGGGATCCCCACCAGCTGTGCAGCTGAGATAAACGGGAGCTCCAGGGAATCTATCTCAGGAAAATAATATGCTACATTTATGGAGAAGCCTAACGTTAGATACTCTCTTTCTGGACGTTAGACATAGCTTTCCATTTGTAAAAGGAAGACAGAAAACAGCTGAAGTTACTCCCCTCTTCTTCATCCTACTTAAAACTCACAGGGGAGTGTAAAAACAAGGCTAATCAACTGCAGTTATTTACTGGCAAATACTCAAATTCTGTAACATTTAAAGGTACTCTATTGACTCCTCTCAAATTTGAAGTCTGTTCTGTATAAAAATTGTAGTTCAAATAGTATAGATATAGCAATAATTTATGTATCACAATTTCTGTTCAGGCAGCAAATACTGCTCTTTTTAGATGTACCTTAGTTTCTGTTTAACTAAACTAAGGTGGAAGAAATCAACTCTTACAGTGAAGCTTTGGCAAGTTTTGCAGATAAATTCTCTACTCTACTTTCCCAATCCTGTAGCACTAATCCCACCCTCACCTTCTCGTCTTTATCTTGGAACATTTTAAAATGCATTGTGAGTAACATACGGTTCAACGTACAGCCCAACCTGTCGCTTCGAGACAAAGGTCATATTAAAAGGAAAGGACAACTTTATACAACAAACATCAGTGCAAAACTCCACCTGAGGAGTAAATACCCATCTAATAGAAGGTACACTGTTGCTACAAGATTGCGAGTGAAATTTATTAAGAATCATCATAACAATATGACTACATAACTACGTACACCAAATATTGATATTTTTCCTTGCTCACTTCCACCTTGGAAAAACAGACAGAAGGAAAGGGTTATATCAAAGCCAACTCCTCACCAATAGAAGTACTTATGCTGCATACTCTATCTATCACACTTCACTAGAAACTAATGAATCAAAACTAAGGTTTGTATAAATTACCTCAATGTTATGTTTTATTCAAGCACTGTACGAAAGTAGTTAAAATTTGCCTTAATTTTTTTTTAAAAGATGTAACACTAGGAGCACTACTGAGGTCACGAACACCAGAACTGCTATGCACCACAGTCTCTGCTTGGCATCAGCAACTAACTTCCACCTAAAGCAAGAACTAACAGACTACCTTATCTACCCATCTTTCAGTATATGGCTTCTCTCCAATGCCCTTGCAAAGAGTTTAAAGATTTACAGATGCGCTGAAAAGAAGCAACATCAAAATTTACAAGCAAGCACTGCTGCTTAAGATGCAACAACTCTCATATGAATGTTAAGCATCATTAAGAAACAAATACTCATTTTGAAGGAAGCCTGTCTAAAGGTTAAAAGAAACGGTTAGCCAGGCTTAATGGATTTATCACTGCTTGTATAACATAATTACCGTACACCTTGTCTACGATGTGCAACAAGAGTGTGCACAGTAAATGCATTTTAAATTCCACTTCAATATTTATTAAGAAACTCTGGCCAGCCACAAAAAAGACCTTCCTTTACAATGCTTCTTCCCCTACCCTTCAAAATCTAAGCACAATTACATAAAATGCTGGGGTGACACAGCACGAGATATGAAATGCAGCTTTCAAAAAAGCATATGTTATCTATTGCAGCAAAGGGTAGGACTAAAAGCACAGCTTTGAACTCTTTTAATATTGCCTGACACATTCAGCTAAGAAACACTTAACCTCTCCACATCTTAGTTGTCTCAACACTACAATGAATATAAATTCTAGTCTACATCAGACAGATGTTTGATAAATGATCTAAGATGCTCTGTAGAAGTACTGTAAGC
Organism: Neomorphus geoffroyi; assembly: GCA_033558235.1. Lineage (NCBI taxonomy): Eukaryota > Metazoa > Chordata > Aves > Cuculiformes > Neomorphidae > Neomorphus > Neomorphus geoffroyi. Next base: position 3,943,047 of record JAUMJM010000018.1, read on the forward strand.
TAGTGCTACAGAGGTGCTTTAATCAGTGCTGAGGACAGACTCCGTATGGGTTGGCTGTGGGTAGGTGGAGTTCATTTGTCAGTAACACCATGATAACAAGTAGGACACAGAAACAATGCATGCATCTGTTTTCTTTCCTTTCATCTTATTAGAGAAAAGTAGTGAGTGTTGAAAACAAATCTGTGATCTCGTAACCGCTATTAGGACCAGAATCACAACAGTAACATGCAAGTCATCACTGCCATTAGTATGCACAACAGTAACAGTACCAGAAAGTTGATAAAAATCTTTATTTCTCAAATGCCTAGAATATTTTATTGGGTTACATGAAAAAAAGCCAATTATTCTAGTTTACAGGTGACCATCAAAAAACAAAGCCACATGAAGGTAGAAGACCACAATGTATCAACAACGCTGAAAATCAAAACAGGAAACAAATGACACCATAAGCGGGAAGGAAAAAAAAAAAAAAAAAAAAGGTGAGGATAAAAAGTTCAGTTAAGGTGAAGGGTCAAGAAACTCTGAGCTCATCTGACTAAAGTATCTTACATTATATCTATTAGGGCTTGTAGTTTTTCCCAGATTTCTCATCAAAATGCCCACAATACTCTAAAAGTACACACACCGAAAACGTGAATTTTCAATGTCACTAATGGATGCAAACCAGTTTGCTATGGTAGTGCCTTAAAAAAAAAAAAAAAAAAAAACAACATAAAAACAGCCCTGCAGATCCCAAGCATACAGAGTAAGCAATAATTTGCAACCATCAGCATAACACTGTATTTATTCTTTACTAAAAATAACCAGACTTGTAGTTTAATAAAACAGACAACTTGACCATCCTTCAGAAAGCAAGCAAAATTCACCTACTGCAAGCTCTTCCTGACTTCCAGCTCAGGTTTTAATAATTCTAATATTTTGATTTTTAAGTGACAATTTTACAGGTTCAATATCAAACTCACAGGGCATATAATTCTCTAACCAGACAATTATCTTCCCTGTAATCACTTGCTCAATATTTCCCTCAGGAATCTCCATCCTAGTTATATATGGAAATTTTATTACTTTTTTCATTAGTCTTTATTGTGACTTAATGGCTGTGGTTATGAAGTTGTCAAGAACCAAAGCTATGACTAAAAAGCTTCAGAAAGGTAGAATGTGTAAGTGAACGTAAAATATGTTTAGGAACAACCCCAAACAGGAAGAACAAACTGCAAAACACAATTGAGATAAATGAACCAGGTCTGACTAAAAAGACAATTTCCATACCCAGCTGTTCCTTCCAAAAAAGAAAATTAATCCATTCTTAAAGAATCTTTCATAAACAGAGTATCAAAAAATGGCACCTTTCAAATAAAGCAGTCTCACTGAAAACTTAGCAGTCTTAACATGACATTTACCAATAACAGAAATTCAAGGATAACAGCAACACAGGTTTGATATAAAAAAAAAAAAAAAATCAAATTATTCAATTAATTTGTATTTTTTTTCCTCCTGCCTATTATTTGGGTTTTGGTAGTAATGGCTCATCCTGGGGATAAAGCTTTGCTTGGTTCTATCAGACCTAACCATAATGCATATCAAAGGTTTAACATCTTGTGTGCAGAGAGCAGAAGAAGATTTAGTTATTACAATAGGATTTGCCAATTTTCTGTAACAAGAATACTTAGTATTTACGTGATGCTTTTAATCTTCAAAGAGCTTACTTCTCACAGTTACCATCCACAAAAAGAATGCCATTAAGTATTATTAGCCTGTTTTATCCATCTGTAAAGTATCTCCATCAGGGCACACACTGTCACATTGCTATTTAGATTGTGTGCTTCGAGCAAAGCTGCTCAGTACAGGCTCTGTGACAGCCCTCCTCATAAGACCAGTGCAGACAGGAACTGCTGCATAACAGCCCCAACAGTGAAATAATCCTCCCACTATGTGAGCACCTCATTGGCTATATTTCATATCCTCAGGAATCAAAGGAGCCTAGTTTGTATGCTCACCAGTCCGACCCCGTAAGACACAGGAGAAACCTGAAAGAACCTGAAAATTCAGAAAACTGCAGATCATTAAGTTAACTTTTACCATAAATACAACTGCAAATGCAAGTGCAATGAGGGACAAAGGCAATTACTGTTACTAATGAAAGAACCAGTAAACTCATTCTCAGTGACTGAGCAGAGCAGCTCATAGCCCTGATCAATCACCAAGTGCCACACTGCCCAGACACAGGACTCTGTCAGGGCACACATAGCTGCTTCCAAGATGAGGTGCTGTTACTGCCCTCGATGCTCGGAATAAAATATTGCTGGCCCCAGAGAAAACACACTCAGCAAGCTGACCAGCACAGCCAGGCACACAAACGGCAATGAAAAGTAAAAGGAGAGACAGCAGAGGTGCAAGTTTCAAGTGGTTTTAAACACAGAGCACAAGTCATCTGGCAGCAACAGCAATAAGGACACTCAACTCCCCTCCAACAGACAGATGTATGGACAAAAATTAATTGGGAGTTAGGGAAGCCCTAAAATTAAGCAACTCTGCCTGGGAAGCCTGCCTTCACGGAGCACAGTCACTGCTCTTTGCCAGGGCTCTAACCACATCATTCTGCATTTTTATTTCCTTTTCCACTACTATTTTCTTCTGATGCTTCTTCATAGTTTTAGTTTGTATGTGATTTCTAGGATGACGAGTCTAGCTCTCAATCTTATCAGAATTTAGAACGGATATTTAGTCCAATTTAGATCAGAAACTAAACTCTGCTTTTCTGAAATGTCCATTCATCAGTTTTCCTGGCAAACACACTGAGAGTTTATATTGTCATAGGTGAGTGAAACAGCTTCTGTCACAACTCAGAAAAGCTGCTTCCACTTTATTATCACCATGAAAATCATCTAGACATTTATGCTAGTTAATATACACAAAATTACATTATATAACTAATTTCCAAGAAATAAACAGCCCATTAAGATGAAAGGCAAAGGCAAATACCAACTACGTAAATGTAAACACCACATAAGGACCATGCTATAAAATAAATTGTAATATAACAAATATTTCATATCCTGTCTCCCAGCAGTGTCAAAGATACTAAATGCTGCTATAGTACAAATTCCTCTTTAATTAAAGAACAGTCTAGGTCTGAAAATTAAATATCATCTGCAACTTCTGCATAGAAAGACAATGTTTCCTATAGCCATTAGTGAGGACGAAAGACAAGCAGTTCTAACTTGCAATTGCTGGTAGAATTTTGATCAAGTATTTACTGAAGCATTAGCGTTTGGCAGCTAAAAAGAGTCAACTTCAGTTAAGCCTAGTACTTAAACACTATGACAAGAATAATAGAAGAAAAATATTACTCGGAAGTTAAGTGGTTTGGCACAAACACATTACACACACGAATGTATGCATTCAGCTGAAAGACAATAAAAGGCCCTGTACTTTGAGCCTTCCTCAGCTCTTGGAGATGCATCTGTCTAAAACAATCTCAAATGCCAATGCAAAGTGAACCATTTTAGTGTCAGGTCATAAATTTATGTTTGCTCTTACACTGTTACAAACACATGGTAACAAGTTTGCTATGCATGAATGGCTGCAAAATAAAAGCAGAATCAGAAAAAAAGAGACACCAACCTATACAGTCAAGAAATAAAATAACTAACATGTGGTTAGCTCTGGGACCCTATTATGCTTTTGGTAGAACACCAAGAACTTCATCAGAGATGTTTTTTAACAGACAAAACCAAACAATTATTGTCACTGTTTCCAAACTCCATTTCCACTGCCGCATGTTCTGTATGGAGAATTCTCCATGAACATCTGACAGCTAACACTTTGAAGAACCGTCCTGAAATGCTACACTAGTTTTCAGTATATCTGTGCTCTATTACAAAATTTCTCTCTAAAAATATTTATCATTAGCTGTATGCTATTCCCAAGATCCTACATTCAGGAGAATGAAACGGTGTACTTAGATACCCTGTGTACCAGTGGTGTAACCACCTTCCAGTAACTGCACTGCTCACATTTCAGAATTTCAAATAAACACGCTGTCCATTGTTCCACAGAAAAGAAGTACAGAAACCAAAATGATATTGGAATGACTTAACACCAAAGAGTTACAACGCTCTGAACAGCGTCAGCAGTTCAAATCTCTCCCTGAACCCCTGAAGAGACTCACACGATACCCTCAAGGACATTACAGCCTCTATTAGAAACAGTACATTTACATAATAAATTATGAATGTTTTATATGAAGAGACATTGAGCAAATATTTCAAATACTGCTTTTTAACCTCTATTCTTGTAATACTCAGGCTTCTGCAGGTGTTTAGCCAGTGTTCTACATTAGAATTAAGTGTGCATTACACTTTCCTTTAACTTATCTTCGTTGCAATCGGAGTAAGGTTAGTTCACACATTTACGCAGCTATTCTTTCAGCAAGGCGATTAGAAGACAACACTGAACTGCAGGTAACAAAAAAGTGAGGAATTTGTTAATAGCAAAAAGATAAATTATAATTCTTTAGGAAAAGAACTGTTGTTTTCTGCAAGACCGGAAAAAAGCGACCAGAAGGTTCTTACATTACTTTTGCACTGATAACAACCTTTGTTACCATTCTCACAAGGCAGGCTACACTGACTGCACAAACTGCTGCAGCTGTTTTTTCTTAAAGCAATGCTGTCTCAGCTATGCAAAGTGCAAATCCAATTTTCTCATTTTTAAACTAAAATCCAGGATTTAACTGTATCACGTTGTCAGGAAAAACATGGTTAAAATCTTCTTTACAAGACTAGGAAATTTCCAGTGCAGAATCAGATGTTGTTTCTGGATAGCACCTAACAACCAGAGACATGGATTGAAAGGAAGTGCTTCTTCAGCCCAAAATAGATTCATGATGCCATATTCAAGTTCATTTTTAGAACAAATTTAATCTGCAAAACTGAAGTTCTCATAATTACTATCCCAATACTTTCAGTTATTTTTCTCTACACTTATTAAATCTGGCACTTCCTGTTCTGCTTAGCTTTCCGAGTTTCTTCCACATTTTTTTCATTCAAGATATTTTCAAACTAATGCAGTAAAATTGATCATTTAAAACAGCTGTAAAAAAATCTAACTACATCAGCCCTATGATCATTTGTAGAGTCCCACTGAGACCGTGGCATATACTTGTTAAGAGTACTTCAGCTCATGATTTGCTGCCAAAGCAGTCTTCTACAAGATAAAACCTGAGCGTTTCCATTATCACCATAAATTAAGATAAGGAATATCAATTCAAAACACAAAAGAAATGTAAGCATACATTATATATTACATACTTAACATGAAATTAAGTTGTATGAGTGGATGACAACTGAAAGACCAGCTAACAAAAAGACACATACAACGTGAATAAAAAACACAGCTTGTGAGGAAGAATTCAAAAGGGCTTGTAATAGGTTTTATTCTTAAAGGATGAAGAACACACTTCTATGCAGAATGTAATTATCTCTTATTTTGGCCTGGTGACATGGTCTCTCATAACTTCTGGGTCCAGCTTTCAGACTCCAAACTAAGCGGAACAGCTTCAAAGGACGTGGACATTATGAAAAAAATCATCAAAATCAATGTTATAGGCATCACTGGAAAGCACAGCTTCGTTTTCCCTTTGTAGCTGACAGTTAGAAGTGCGTACAGCACTCGGATGACTGATGTGGCTGCCTCTCTCCAGACCAGTTCTACACTGCCTTTTTCTGCGGCCCAAACCACAAGAGAAGTCAACTCCCTTTTCCAGTTACAGGATGTCTTTCTAACCATTTTAAACCATCCTAAAAGTCAAAACTGAAGCATACAGCAACTTGTAAAGCCAGATGATATTTCTGCCCGTCTCCTCAGTTTGTCCGAAGTCACCCATTCTAAGCCAGGGCTGCCCTGTTAGTTTCAGAGGCATCCTTGTCTCAGAAACTCTAGTTGGTTTGCAGTGCATTCCCCCTTAATGCACTGGTGAACACGTTAACCTATGCAGCTTACGCATACCACTCCAGAAAAGAGATTGTCATTTTGCCCCAAATACACCACATGGTAAGCACAATGAGCTGCTAGCCCCATCAGCACTTTTCCATGTGACAGGAGAGGGTTATGTGTTGTGATAGGCTAAAACGAGAAGGGAGAGGAGGATCTGAACATCCTAGAGATTTGGTGAACCACTACAAAAGCTACATGCAACCATATTTTGCTACAAATCAAGATATGAACCCAGCTTATATCCATTTAGAATCAGAAATCCAGATGAGTTTTGACATCCATTTAACAAAACTGCGGTTAAGAGATGCACCCCTTCCTAACATGCCCCCACCTATAAGGACTATGCCAACCCTGCTCAACTGTAAACACAAGCTATAAAAAACCCCACTTCTCAGAAGTGTTAAAATTCATTACATAAAAAAGAAATGCTAAGTATTATTACACAGCTGAAAACACTAAAGCAACACAGTCACCACCACCAAAAGTAAGAAGTCCCTGAAGAAATCACAAAAGAGAACGTGGGTTAGGATTTTGCCACTCTTTAGGCAAGCAGGGTATTTTTATTCCAGTAAGTGCTAGCAATAACACAGTATTGAAAAGTTTTGTGAATTAGACCCTTTCAAACTCTTACACACAATCTACATTAATGGATTTTTCTTCTGCATTCATCTTTGCCCAAAGGCTTCATTGTCTCATTATGTAAATGACGCTTTCACATGAAAATTAAACGTTATAGATGCTTTTTGTAGTTTTTCAATATGGTAAATATCATATGGACATCCACAGTAATTCAGACTAAGTAACTTAAAGAAAAAGCAACTGCTTCAAGCAACATAACAAATTAAGAAACAACTTGGTTTTAAAATACCTAGAAATTCGAAGTCTTGTTTAGTCTTGTTCAGAATTAGCCTCCAAAATTTCCTGTACAGAAACTTATAAAAGTCTTATTATGTTCTCTGCAGAACCCAGACAGCAGTCAACTCCCAAGTAGAGCCCACCTGAAGAGAGGTTGGACAATCCAAATCAAGTGTTGTGTGCTCCTGAGTATCCTCCATTGAACACCACATCTCGCATGTTATTCAAAATAGTTTTGTAAGCTACTGCCAGAGTTTAGCACCGGTACACAGTAACCGACAGGACCGCAAACATAACACCTTACAAAGGTAAAGAACACCAGTCAAGGACAGACAGAGAAACTCTCAAGCTGCTTCTGCTAATTAAGAACACAGCTTCACTTCATAGGTGTCCCTAAGTACCTCGCTCCGTAACGTTCCATGGCGAGACACCAAACGCTTCTGGGTGCACTCCCATCCCTCGGTCAGCAGCAACGAAACAACAGTGCAACTCGCAAACCAAGGAGGAGCACAGCACCCCCCTAGCCCAGCAGGGTTCAAGTGGATGCACAGCTCCCTGCTAAGCAAATCTGCAAAATCATTAGACTACTGTTCAATAACCCAGGGGCCCCAAAAAACCCAGTAGAGTAGCTCTGGTTTACCACAGTCCTTGAAATAACTTAGTGGACAGAAACTATTCTGTTCTGAAAACGTAACACTTGTTCTACCCCCTCCATTTTTTTTTCTGTATGCTCACTCTATTTTGAATTTCTTCTTGGACCAAAAAAAGAGGAGAATTATTTTAAAAATAATTAGTAGCTATGTCGTACAGATATCATGACAAGAGGTGAAGAACACAGAAGTCATTAGACCTACTTGGCACTCGCCATGTACCAAATCATTTGTAACGAATGTATGAATACATAACCTAAGCAAAAATAGTCAATTTTCAGCAGCTATTTTCATTTTTTAAATGACAGACATTAGTAACGTCAGGTTTTTTTCAAATACAGAAACCCCACAATCAGTCCTATCATAAAGCAGCAGTTGTAAAATAATCTTAATTTATAGAATTAAATAGACATAGCACACCTCACTTGATCACATTACTTGCTAATGCTATGTTCTTTTTTATTCTCACAAACCTTGTCACTCCTTTGCAGGCCCATTCTTTGAATGTGACTTCACTACTTTGAGTACTCAAACTTACTTTACAAAATTATATGGTCAGTTGTCTTCCTTTTGAGCATAAGAGTAAAACAACCCTCACCATCTTTCATTTCTCCCATGGTTCTAGCAGCCAGAAAGCCTGAATCTGTCACAGGTTTTAAGTACAACAGGACTCAAGTAGCCCCATTTTTTTTTCCTTTCACATTGCACTACAGATGCTTCATATAATTTTGAAAAGCTTTCCAGTTTCTATTTATGTCTTATTTTATATTCTCTGTAGGATTCTGTAAGGTAGATTTAGGACCCTGATGTTACATTTCATAAAAACAAGGCTTTACAAAATTCAAGACGAACATACATATTCCCTAGAATCTATTCAGGTTGGAAAGTATCTCAGGAGGTCACGTAGTTCAACCTTGTGCTTGAAACTGGGTCAACACTAAACTCAAACCAGCTTGCAGGGCTTTGGCCAGACAGATCTTGAAAAAGTCTAAGGATGAAAGTTCAACAACTTCAGGCGTGTATATTTGACACAAAATAAAAAGCCCTGCTGTCATAGGAGTAAAAACTAGAAACTTATTAGAAAGAGGCGACCATGAAAATAACTGATTTAACTGATTAAAATACAAGAAACAAAGCAGAATAAGCAACAGTTATATAATCTATGAGAAACAGAGGCATATAATCTATAAAACAAATAAATGTTTTGAGTACTCGATTTTAGTCTACATCAATATAAGAAAAAAACTTATGTATGTAGTAGCCTGATAGCGTACTTCTATCTTACATCAAGATGCTTAACACTCAAATTGTTCAGTTTACCCTTTACACCTCCTACCACCATGGCTGGAATGATATTATCTATTCACGCTCATTTGGCAGCTTTCCTGACCACTTTGATCTGAATCTCTAGTAACACGCTGACAGGACAAAAATATATCTAATATTATGAGATTACTATTATTTAGAGACATAATTCACCTGTCAAAGTAAGAAACCAGAGGGTTTCCAACATTTACTGAATCATATTTCAACATTTTTAGGGCTTTTTGCTTTAAGATGTTCACCTCTTTTTTTTGTTTATGCTATGCCTACATTCTTACACCCTCTTTTATCAGGGTTACATCACTTTGTGCACATCCAACATTTGAAGACGTGCTCACCAAGGCGCTGTGATGCTTGGTTCAGCTGGACTTGGGAACCATCTAAGAATTACTACAAACCTACTAAAAGCTATGCGATCAGCTCCCTCAGAATCACAGCACTCACAGAAGCCTAAGCAGAAGGCAACATTTTCCTCTAATTCACAAGTTTTCAACTGGTATTTCATAAATAATTTCTTCAGACCACAAAAGGCATCTCAGGAAAGGAAACTTACTGTTAGTTGATTTAAGTTCACTATACAAATGTTCCTCATTTCCAGAAGGAAATAACTTGGGCAGCTATAAGTAAGAAGAGGTTGAAAACCACTGAGTAAACTTCTCTAAACTTGGAACGTGAAGTAAAAGAAGAGAAAGTGGTCACGACTACTTCGCAGATGACAAATTACAGATAAATAATCTTTCTTCTAATAGCAGTCTTTTTCACCATGCCGTGGAAATGCCCCAAGTCAGTTGTGCATTGTACCCCACGTTCAGCAGAGACTATGAATGTAGCCTCCCAAAACAAGCACCAGAATTCAATGCCAAGGTTGTGAAATAATTACTGCTCTGTGAATTTGAGCAGCTACTTGCAGCTCTACAGATTTATAAACAGGAAGTGTGAAGCTATGCATTCATACCTGCTTTAAGCATATGACAGAGCCCTGAAGCCATCAAATACTGGCTGACATAACAAGTCTTGTTCTATAAGCTAGACTGCCTCAACAGTGGATCCTATTTGTTCTGATAGCTAAAAAAAGAAGTAAAGAAGGCAGAAAGAGATCTAGGCATTTTCATCACACGCATATGAAAACTCAAAGCTCCTTAAACAGAAGGACACAGATTTATACCCCTAGAAGACAACATAATCTGAAGAATCTCACCTATGGTGTGTGAGCACCATTTTTCAGATACGGGAGAAAAGAAAGTAGAACAGTTACCTTTGTGGGATATAGAAAGAAGAGAACAAACCACTAAAATCATTCCCTGATAATTTTTTTTCCTAAAAATGCACATGGAATTTTAAAAGTTAATTTGTGGAGTAATAAAAAGCAGTCTTCTATGGGCTCAAGGGCAGAGTGCCTGGATTTTGTCACCAGGTTGAGATCAAGACAACCTCAAATAGATGACTATATTTGCACAAGTCTTCCATCATCCTTGTTTCAGATTTATTACATCTGCACGCTTGAGAATGTTAATGATCAGACACCAGATATATATGCCTTGATTTAAATAAAACAAATGTAGCTGTATTTCAAATTCAATCAAGACAAAAGGTCATTAGCATTGCCCATCACATAACATTAGTCACTACCGGAAAGCACACTAACTAACCTTAAAGAGGGTTTTCACTGCTTTGACAGGCTTGTTGGTCTCCAATTGGTAGCATCTTCAAGATAAACAAACAGGAAAGAAAACTGTCTTCAAAAACTACTATTTCATGACCTCTACACAGGCAGATCTTGAGAAATCAATACAACTGCAAGTTTTGCCTCAATATTAGCTGGCATTTTAATTGCATGCACATTTTTGAAAGACAGCACTATTTTTGTTCTTTCTTTTTGCTCTTTTCTTGGGACACCGTTGTGCACAAAACAAAATACAATGAAATGGATCTATTCGCAGCCACTCATTTCTCCAAACACTGACCACACTGACTTTGTGGCAGTTTCTGCTTCTTCCATCCCAGCATACGGGCAACAAGAATTTTACCTTCCTTTAAGCAGAAAGAAAACCTTGCCTTCCTTTCTGCCATAAATTTGACAGATTCACGATTATTCACTGACATTTCTTTTGTTTAAGTTGTTACCCGACTGAATATTTAGCATACATAAGCTTATAATGGCCTGAGTTAGCATGACCAGCTTTAAGTAGCATTCACAGAAACTCTGAGTATAGATTCTATAATCTCATCATTTTCAAGTACCTTCATAAATTTATATTCAGCCTGTGATTACATTCTGAAAGTTAGTTAAGCAGAATAGCTTATCAGTCACTGGAAAATACAGTCCTTAGGGATCTGACATAAACTGGCCATCAATACCACACAGCCATCTCTTTCCTTTGGAATCCTTATTTAAATAGTCTATACACAACACAGCATAGTGCAGGGGCTGCTGTGCTGGAACTAATATGATAGTAATAGGAAGTTCTTCCTTTCATACAGTTTTATTGGTCCAAAGATTAACCTTTAAGGAATCGGGTGTCAAGGCTGCCAGAACAAGTAAAAGAAAAGGCAGGCTTCAGAGTGCTACCTCCTTCGCATACAGCAAGGCCTAACATCGAGCAGTTCACAGGAAGAATGAGCAGCCAGACCGCCTGATGGACTGAACAGTAGTAGAGAGTCAGAAATCAAAGGCACACATTGGAAAATGCACCAAACCAAAATATTGCCTGAGCTAGGGAAGCTTGCCTGACACAATTGTGGCACTGGAAAGTAAACTGCTGTTGCAGCTGAGGGCTAAAAACACCCACAACAAACTCAAGAGCCACACCACCAGTTTACAGCATCACAAACTTTGGTTTGATAAAATAACCAATAATCTTACACCTATTTTTGGAATGAAGCACTTCTTTGACTTCACCTGTAACGATCTATCCATGAATTTCACCTCCTCACAAAGGAGTCATCCCCAGAAGGAGGTCTACAGACTCTTAGCATGAGTTCAGAACTCATGCCTTTTCCACAACAGGCAAAGCAGTGCTTCTGGCTACTATAAATAAGATGACCATAGTCTGGCGATACTCATAACAAGAGATGTCTAAAACAGCATTCCTTACTTTTCACTCCCAAACTGCACAACTGGATATAGATTTTACAAGGCATGAGGAAAAAAAAATGGAGACTAACAAGACCCAGTGTGACCTGGACTGGTGGACACAAGACAACTTCATCCCACCCATCCACATGGCCATGTCATCCACAGTGCAGGTACCTGCCTGTGCCAACCAGCAGGAAAAAACGTTGCAGCATTATCTCATGCTCAAGCGTGAGAAAGGACACTGACACCAGACTGCTCTCACATTTTGGTCTCCTTGAGTAGAAGTTACCTTTTTGCTAGTTATTTATACTGCAAGTGATTAACCACAAAAGCTCTCCTCACCTTCACAATCTTTGGTTACTCCCAAAATGGAACTGAAATAAATAACATTGCAGCCATTCTTAAAAGTCAGCCACACTTAAAAGTCAGCCTTATTTTCTGAAGCTTACAGAACCAGGAGCACTCATTGCATTTTTCCAGATATTCTGAACAACTGAAATTAAAACTAGTGTCTCAAAAATATGGTCACAACACTCTGAACGATTACTACTTCTACAAGTACAGTTAACCACTATTGATTACACAACAAGAAATCGCAGTTGAAGAATAAAACTTTCTCGGTATTTAATAACCCAGACACAATGTTAGAGAAGGTGGATCTAACGGGGCATAAACATATTTGGTTTTCTTTTTTTAATGTTTACGTTTATCCCTTTTCACTATTTGTGTCCACAGAAATGCCACAAGTACCAGCATGGTTCTGGGCAAGTAAGTACAGCCTAAAAAAATAATGTTTTGATAACCAGCCTATTTTATACATACAGTGATTCACTGGTTAAGTAAACAACATAGTTATTTAGCAAAACATGAATTTATATTAGAGAGCCTAAAACAACCTTTCTGTTCTCCTACAGAAAAACAGTATTAAATAACCTCATACAGATAGTATAACAAAGAAAAATATTACATTCACTTTAAAAAAAAAAAAAAATCAATCTTATTTTTAAGTCAAGTAAACTTCTAATTATGAAACATCCAGATCAGCTTCCCAGATTTTGAAGCAATTGGTGCCTAAGCCTAACTTCTAAATTCAAAATATTTGGGTTTTCTTACATGAACTCCGGAATATATATCTTGATCAAGTGAATGTATTTCCCTCCAAAGATCTTATTTCAAACACTTCCTGTTATATTCAACTTCACACCTCTACCAAGCTACATTTATGACTCCAGCTCCTCTAAAAATACATACACCAATGCTTTCGCAGACTTTCTATACTTTCACTAGAAGCAAAATCCTTCTAGGCTGTTACATTTTAAACCTGTAACAAAAATGAGTTTGAATTGCATATTTGTTTCTTCTGCTTGACAGTATGTTGTTCCATTTCCTATCTAACATGGCATCCCTCAGAAGCTTCACCACAAACAATAAAAAATAAAAATATTTAATAAAAATACCATTTCACATTTGTTTCTCCTTCAATTAAAACTTTATGTTTCCTCCCAGTTTTCCCTTACCAATTCTAACACACTTCTCAGATGTAGGCAGAAGTAAAAAGGGCAGCTATGTGTCAGTTTGAGCTTACTAATTTTATTAAGCTTTAAATATCAAACAGGTGAACTGCTTTAACTGTAGCCCATCCTACATCACGTGAACCCACAACAGCCCAACGATTATAAAAAACTACCCTCCCTGCAAACCATTTACTGCTGAAAATTACTGTCCCTCTTTGTCCTTGGACTTGGATATCAGTTCTAGAGCAAGGTAGCTGACAGGGTGTAGCTTGCCTGTCGCCTTGGAGCCCTGCAGCTGCAAGTATTCAGCATTTTGCTTGTTTATGTTTTCCCTTCCTCTTTAAATTCTACAGCTGAAATCTAAAAACAGACTAAACCAGCAACATATATAATAAACCATAATAGCTACATCCATCTTCCAGGCTAGGGATGCAGATGGGTGCTGGGAGTCAGAGACAGCAGCAAGTAAACATGAGGAAGCCAGCGGGTACGAGGCAGCCGGGAGCTGACAGGAGAGGAGCAGCGCGACGGCTCCTGTCACATCGGGAAGGCAGGATTCCCAGCGCTGTTTTCCAGCCACAGAGCCAGGCGAAGCGAGGCCGAGGGCTGCGGGGCAGCGGGAGCTTCTGGAGGCATCAAATGCCCCTCGTTGCCCTCCTGCCCTGCTGGGACGGCCCCAGCGGCCGCTGCCGAAGCGCGGAGGCAGCCAGGAGAGGAGCCCCTGGGCGGCTGCCGCTGCCCAGGCCCCGTTACTGAGATAAACAAATAAATAAGGGGGCGGCGGGGGGGGAGAAGGGGGGGAAGGAAGGGGGCGGGGAAGGGCGCAAGTGCCTCGGTGCCGGGGGCTGTCATGGTGGAGCGAGGAGCCATCAGACGCCGCCTCGCCGCGCCTCACGGTGACAGGGACAGCGCGGGGCCCCCTCCCTCCGCCACCCCCCGCCTCACCCCTTCGCAGGGCCTCGTCGTAGCTGAGGAAGCCGATGCGGGACTCCTTGGCGCCCATGATGCCCCTCAGTCCATGGCCTCCCCCGCCGGCCGGCTGGGCGCCGCGGAGCCCGGGCTGCGCCGCTCAGCGCCTCCGGAGCGCAGGGCGCGGGCGGGGGGAGGCGGGGCGGGCCGGGGCGACCGGGGGGAGGAGGCGGCCGGGCGCCCTCCCCGCCACCGCCTCCATGGCCGCGTCACGTGACGAGCCCGCCCGCCGCGCCGCGTCACGTGACGGGTGGGGGGGTGGTGTGTGTGTGTGTGTAGCTCGGAAGGGCGGGTCTAGCCCGGCGCCGGCTGAGCTGGTGTCGTGCGCCTCCCGCCACCGGAGGGCGTCACGTGACCCGCCCGCTCGTTGCCCGCCAAGGGCGCCGGCCCGCCCCGCCCCTCCCTTCAGCTGAGGGGAGCTCTGGGGTTGGGGGGGGGACTAGAGGGTGACAGCGCCCGGTTGGGGCGGCGCAGCGGGGCCGGGACGCGCCCAGCCGTATCGCTTGGGGTACGGGGGGAAGGGCTTTCCCTCTCGCCCCTGCGACATGGCCCCTCGCCTCAGCCTGCAACCCCCTCAGAACGCCCCGTAAGGAGAAGTGCCGGGAGCACAGCGTGACAGGAGGAAGTTCCCGCTCCATCGAAGTGTCCTTTCGGTGCCTGAAACTGAAACACGGGCTGAATTGCAAAAGGATCGAAAATACCTCTGTGCCTTGCTGTGCTTCAGCGTGTTCACTTTTAGCATTCAGTCCGATACTTGCACAGATTGGGAGGATTTCCCAAATGGCTTTGCTACAACATTAAGCCGTGTAACATACCCCGCGTCACTCCAGAGCAGAAAATAAGGAGTTTGGAAAATAACACTGATTTCCAGGGGCAGCTCGGTCCAGAGATTGTTCCTGTGCAGAAGCAAAGCTGGTGGAAGCACCGGTTGCGAGTCATTCCCTAAGTTATGCTCTCCATACTGAGTGATGTTGCCACATCAGAGCTGAAGAAAGGTCAAGCCGAAGCTGCTTTCTTGTTGGTGTAAATTCACGCGTAGGTATTTTCATAGCAAACATTCCAAACAAATTTCATATCTAATACATAAAGCCAGGAATGTTGCTTACAGAGAGGCTAGCTTGAAGGCCAGATTTCTGCTCATGTAACACAGCTCAAGTACAAAGATAGCACAAATGAATTAAGCTTCGTAAAGCCTCCTTGCATTTTTTTCTGCCATCATCTGAATTGTTTGTTGCCTTAGATTTGTGACATAGAATATAATCATTACACTCAGGCATAAAACTTTTTGCCTCTCTGGAATACAAACTGTAGAGGTGAAGGGGGAGCTTAAGTGCTTTCTAAAAATATAAATGAAATTGTTAGAAACATACTTCAATCATCACCTTCTTGTTACATACTTATCTTTTAAAGAAGACATAAGCACCTTAGGTCCTCTTATGGCTACCTTTACATATCTCTCAATACAATCCCTCACCCAAGCAGCTTTCAATTCAGGTACAATATAAACTCTTTAAAATATGTGAGAGAATGAATTCAACAAACGTGGCAACATGTCAGTCAAAAGCACAAGCTGGCAATATTAGAAACAACTGGAGAAGTCTGGTTTATCTTGTGATTAAATCAAGTATTCCAACCCTTCATCATGGCATTCCTTGTGCCATGCTCTGTGGGTGATGGATCACTTTTTTAAGTATTAACTTGCAGATGAGGAGACATGGTTTAATTCCTGGCTTCACTGTGATATTCCTGTGTGATCTCATGTCTAGTAATAATCCTTACTGTTTTGGTTGCTTCTCTGAATTACAAAGATAACAATACACAGAGAGTCCCATTTTGCTTGGAACAAGCCGCACTGGGTTACAGCCAGACCCAAACTGGCAGAGCAGTTACAGAACGCAATTAGAGCAGGAAGCAACTACAATGGTGTTGCAAGACAGCTTCACACCAATTTCTTCTTGTTTTCACACCGATTTCTCCATAGCTATTTATCCTTGCCTCACCTCCCTTAAGTCTCTTCCTTTCTGTAATTTATAGCATTAAGCAGCCACAACAAAACCCAAAGTAACAAGGCACACCGCAGAACTGACATTACACTCCCAGGCCGATTTCCTCTAGACATAAGAGTGGAGGAACCTGTCAGGACAATGATTCCCATCTGGTGCTATTGCAGCCACCACAATTTCTAACTGCTGTCCTGTGCCTCCTCAACTCCATGTTGCAACACGGATGGATTACTGACATCCTTTTCTGTATACTTACAGAAACCTGTCTATCTCTTTTCAGCTTTCAAAAAAACTTCAACAAATTAAGGTCTTCTTGGTGCTCTTCTCTAGAGAAGGACATCATTCCACCAGTTTCTAGCAGATTCCTTCTATGCCAGTTTCAGATCACTTTTCTGAGCACAGATAACTAGACTTAATCCATTTTAAGCTGAGGCTTCACCAGCACTTTGCAAAACCATTCTATTTTTATCTGTTATGTCTTGACAAAACCTCTACTTGTAGCACACAACCCCCTCTGCTCTCATGCAGCAAAGATTATTAGGTGATATAGGGTTTTTAATGACAACGGGTTCACTTGTTAAATCATAAGTGAATGTCTAAAATTATATAACAAGTCAGATCCTACCACCATCCCTGATTAAGGCATAGTCACAAACAGCTGGTTCAGTAGTTGATGCAAATGAGGAAACAGAAGCCTCTATTGAGGAGGTCCTTTCTCTAGAAAAAGAAAATGGATTGGGTTGATGGTTAATAATGATGGCTAACAATTCATATATTTAAAAAGGTGCTTTCCAAAATGTTTAAAAATATATATTACATTGAATCTTGCTGCTTTTCACAGCTAGGTAAGTTGCATATATATGACATTTTAAAAACATCCAAACTGAAGTGACATCTCTCATGTCCCAGAGATACAAATGATGTCCAACAAGCAGAATTTTGCTTGAAGAGTGCTTTAAAATAATTTACTCGATCCATTGTATGCACCATGGCTCGCACCAAATTCAATAACAAAGATACTCTGGGTTGGAAAATCAGACTGGAGGCTTACGATGGCAGTGTCTTTGTTCAGATTAAATTAAGCATGTTCTCAAAGGCATTGAAGCAGCAACCTAGAGATAAGACTTTGTATGCTAACCATGGATTAGATCTGGCAGTAAGTTTTTAATGAAGCCTTATTGGGGAGCATAAGATTATAGATTTTGCTACTATTTAACTGTTATGTCAAAGGTAAATCAAATTAAGATGCGGTGAATTTAGACTTAGATGAATTGAGCTCCTCTCTTCTCATAGCAAAGTGCTATATGTGCAAATCTAACTACCTGGCCACGTGTCCTTGTGATTGCTGTGATTTATTTAATGATTCACAAATCACAAATTCATTCATAAACACTTAGCAAATATTTTTAAATGTCTTTGCATCATAGTCAAGTATCAGTGGAAAAACAGACATTTATTGCTGCACAGAAGCTGCAGGAGGCTTGCAGCGATGTTGTCTTCTAAGCAGAGCAGTTGTCCGTCACCAGGAGGATAGTTGGCAGTCCAGAAGGCTATCAGGAATGGGGAAAAAAATGTCACAGGGACTTCAGCTGAGGCTGGGCTGGGCATCTGCTAAAGAGAAGGTGTTTCAAATTACATTGAAAAGGCCTGAACTTGAAAGAGATTAGACAAGTAATTGTGGAAGTGCAACAGTGAATTAAAAACAATTTTGAGAACGATGTAAGTCCCTAGGATTTCCTGATTTAAAATTCGCTGAAAATAGGAACCAAAAGTGCAAGTTCTAGGTCTTGCTCTATTATTTGCCTATAAATCTCTGCCTCTCTTTCCATAATATCTTTCTCCCCTCCATCCTGGGATATTATTAAGTTGTTAAGTATCAGTTGATTTTCACAAACTACTTCACAATATATAAATGTATTGTGCTATTCAGTGTAAATGCTACACTCTGTTCTACAGAATAGTTGCAATCTGAATGTTGAGGATAATATTAAAAAGTACAAAACATCAGGCTACTCTTTACTCTTTCGTACTTTATGCGAAATTAGGGAGTAGGGCTGAAGGGATTTTCAGCACAAAGATGAAAAAGCATTTAGAGTGTTGTATAGAAACTGATCACATAATCCCAGAACAGGAGTTAGTAGGGACCTCTGGGGGTCACCCACTCCTGCTCCCTGCTAAAGCAGGGTTGCCTCCACAAGTTTGCAGAGGAGCACATCCCGGGGGGGGGGGGGGTGGGGGGGCAGGGTGAATACCTCCAGAGGAGATTCCAAGCCTTCCCTGGGCAGCATATTCCAGTGCTCCGTCACCCTTACAGGAAAGAAGTTTTCCTCATATTCAGGTAGAACTTCCCATTCTCCAGTTTGTGCCCATTGCCCCTTGCCCTGTTGCTGACCACCACTCAGAAGAGTCTGGCCCCATCTCCTGACCCCCACCCTTTAAATACTGATCAGCATTGACAACATCCCCTCTCAGCCTTCTCCTGTCCAGGCTGAATAGACCCAGGTCTCCCAGCCTTTCCTTGTGAGGGAGATGCTCCAGTTCCCTCATCGTATCCATGGACTCTGTCCTGTGATTCCTTGTCTTTCTGGAGCTGGGGAGCCCAGAACTGGACATAGGACTCCAAATTGGGCCATCACTAGGGCAGAGCAGATGGGGAGGAGAACCTCCCTCGACCTGCTGTCCACACTCTTCTTGATGCACTTCAGGATACTATTGACCTTCTTGGCCACCAGGGCACATTGCTGGTTCATGGGTAGCCCTTTGTGCACTAAGAATCTCAGGTCCTTCTCTGTCGCCATTCG
Organism: Neomorphus geoffroyi; assembly: GCA_033558235.1. Classification (NCBI taxonomy): domain Eukaryota; kingdom Metazoa; phylum Chordata; class Aves; order Cuculiformes; family Neomorphidae; genus Neomorphus; species Neomorphus geoffroyi. The sequence continues at coordinate 3,962,235 of JAUMJM010000018.1, forward strand.
TTATCGATCGGAGAGTGTTTGAAATGATCCCAAGGGTGAAATTAAGACAGAAACAAAGTCAAATGTCTCATTCAAACATTATAGTTTATTATAACCTATGAGAAGAGACAAGAGGAAAAGGAAAGGAGAGAGAGAGAGAGAAAGAGAAAGAGAGAGAGAAAGAGAGAGAGAGAGAAAGAGAGAGAGAGAGAGAGAAAGAGAGAGAGAGTATAGCTACCACCACGGATCCAGCAGTGTCCCACAGGTCCTGCTTCGATGTTCGGTGGGGGAGCGCTTCCAACTCGATGTCAGTCGTTTCTGCTGTTTTATAGCATAGCTCCATTGTTTGCTTAGCCATCCCTTTCATCCGGTGATGATACACAGGCCCAATCCCATCAGTGGGGAGGTCTTCAGGGGTCTGTAGGCCCCTCTGTCCAGATTCCTAGTGCCTCGGTGCTTAACAGGAGGGTTAGGTTATCTCTTGCAAAAACAGAAGATGGCCTCTCCAGTCTCTTTGGGAGCTCCAAACCAGATACCAGCAGGACCATAAACTCCTGTGAGATGGGCAGAAAGAGATAATTTTCTTTGCCTTAACTCATCGTATACTCTAATTCTCAAATTGTCTCCACTTCAACCAGGTAACAAAAAGAAGTAGGGATGTATATAACCTACATAACACATTCCACTCCAATTTTTTTGGTAATTTCCAATAAGCATGATGGCCACAAATCCAATAATGACCTTTTAGGGCCCAAGTTCCATTCACAAATGGTCCATCCCCTTTATACCTTAAATGGGAATGACAAGGAGTTTCAAAATAATTGGTATTTTTCAAGCCCAAAGGGTGCTTAATTCAATTGTTTGGCTTCTTTCCTTTAATCCAAAGATCACATTTCCATGTAGAAGAAAACAGATGTATTACTTATATAATTCAGTTTTGACAACCTTACTGTAAATAGCAGCAGATAAGAAAATGAAGTTTTAACACCATCTTCTTTCCCAGGAAGCCCCATCCTATTTTTAATAAATTTTGTGTTTATTTTTTTACTACAAATACTCAAACAGGATATCTGCAAACCCAGTAATCATCCCCTTGTAGAAGAGATGTATTAATGAATGCAGTGCTCACTAGGGTTGCAGTGTGGTGTGGCCAGGGGGACTACGAATGAGATAATTTGGATTTTCCCCCCTTATTTTCAGTACAAGAGAATTCCCTTTTTGTCTCTGCCCTATAGATCTCCACTTCCCTGCACTTCCATGGCTTGTTTGAGCAGCTGCCCTTCCCCACCCACCCTGACACTGCTGCCTTTGCCCTAACAGCCAGATCCTTTACCCCTGGGCTGGCAGTCCTCCCCTGCCACTTCCCGGCAGCAGCAGACACTTTACACCTTCCTCTTTCCTGATGAGTCGATATCATCTAAGCAGGGTGGGGAGGCAGGAGAGAACAATGTGTCCCTTTGCCCCAAACAGCTGGGCTGCAGTGACAGCACAGCGTGGAGGTGACAACTACTGCTACACACGCAGTAGTGGCAGGAGACCTGCCACATACACCCACGGGTGGCACAGACTTGTGTATCAGGGTGTATCACATACAGGAAGCGAGATTTGGACAGCAGTGTCCAGTCTTCTCCAGGAAAAGACAGCAAGGGAAGTGGAAGAATCCCACAGGTCTTGTTTGGGCTGTGGGCTACATCTATTTAATTTTATCACCCCTTTATAAGAGAATTAATTAATATTTTTTTGCTGAGCCACTTCCCGCTGGATGTTTTTGTTCAGGGAGTTCATGACAGGTGTAAAGCCCCACAGAATTGCTGCTCATATTACTACTCAATACATAATTTCAGCTCATGTTATTAATAGCACTATCTACACAACCAGAGAAGATGAGGCACGTCACTCGCATTCTCAGCTATTTTAAGATTTGTGGGTAAGTGATCCCCCACTTTTACTGCAGTTGCCTTTGAAACACACAGAAGAAAACACCATAAGGCACCCTCCACTCTTGATGTTCTCTAAAGTAAAGCTTCCTTGTGCGTGGAAGGGCGACACAATCACACTTGAGGCCCACAAAGAACAGTAAAAAATGCTTTTTTCCTGGCAGACTTTGCTGACTTTCCTCCAACCCAGAAGAAACAGGGTGCCACAGCTAATGAAAGTCACAAGGTAAGAGTAAAGCATTAGAAATTTTTATAAATATCCCATCCTTCTTGATTTTCTATCAACCTGTTTGATTATGCCATAGACAGGGAAAAGTGTGATAGAATTAATCAGCCTGCTGGAGTGAATGCTAAAGGAACAGATGAGCTTTGGCAAGGCTGTTGCTGGCATTGAAAAAGAAAAACTGTGACAAAAAAAAAGGCAGACCTAAATCCAGAAGCGTGTCATTCAGAAAGTGAGACATGCTATGATTTATCAACGTCACAAAAATTGATGGGATCGTAGATCTCCCCTTTCAAAGTGTTGTCTCTGTGTCGATTGAGAGTAGTATCTGTCATCAAGAAACAATGGGAAAAGAAATATGTTTGAAAAAAGCAATTCTGGAGTGTCTTGTAGACAGAAAACCACTGTGTCGTTGGAATGGAAGTAAAGGATTTCTCTGCAGTTTCACAGAAAAAAAAAGTGTTGTGACAAGAGGAAGTGCAAATGATTAATAACAGGACATCAAATGAAAGGAGTGGCTTTGCATGAAGTGACTAATGTTTATTCCATTTCAGAAAAGACCGAACTGTGTTGCAGAAAGAGGTTGCTTGCATCGCCCCCAGAGTGCAGCAGCAAACCTGGTGCACAGCAGGCAGTGGCTCACCACTGTGGCACGACGGGGCAACTCTCCTTTTCAAAGAAAGAGCTTCTTTCTTCTCGGCTCAACAGCTGCTGCACACAGGGTCTCCAGCATCTTAGCAGTTTGATCGTTGTATATAGAAAAAGCAATACCAAAGCATAAAACATGTCACAACTTCATGAACACTTTGCCAGCAGCTGATATAATGGAAATTGCATCTCAAAACAGCAGGACAGCAGAGTGAAACAAAAACCACAGAGCCAGTACCATCATGTCATTTGGCACATCCTTGCACTTCCCTTAATCAGATCTTGGAAGGAAAGGCCAAAGCATCTTATTTGCTGATTAAGGTTTTACACGATTGAAACACTGAACAAACAAAGGACATCCCCAAACAGAGAAACCTGGCAGCCTTTTGTGGCCTTGCCAACAGACCGGTGTCTCAGTTCAGTGCTTCCACAGTGCAGACAGCAAAAGAACTCTAGACAACTGCATATACAAATGTGTAGGCGCACAAGCACACACACATTTTTATGCTGGTATGCACATGCTACCACTCATGACAATCCAACGTTTCTGCCTCCCTGTTCGATTTAGGGACACTCCCGACACCCTACAAACAGGGGTGGGGGGGAAAAACCACCACCAGCATTAAAATAACAGATCTCTATTTTCTGTTGTCAAAGGGCTAATGACAGTGATTAAGGGTTTTCAAGTTCTTTACCATTATCTAAAACAGAGTACCATGCCTGTAATCTGCCCAAAGTCAATGAAGAACTGCTGATCAAGAGAACAGAGCAACAAAAAAAGTCCAGTGCTATGCCATCTGCTCAAACCACCACATCACACCTCATTCCCCTGGATAAAGCAATAAGCCACAGCGGTATGCAGATGACCAGATTGTTTAGCTGTCGTTTCAGCTGAAAGAGCCATGGTTGTTGATGTGGTAGTGGACTCTCACATCCAAACATGATGAATCACTGCTGGACAAATAGCTCCTTCAACGTTATGCCCTGCCATTTTCGCTAAGCTATTGTACCCATGCAGCAAGGTAAAGCATTAGGACTTTATCAAAATTTTGCCTACTATATTAAGTATTTGCATGGGGTTTTATTGTATAAAACACACTGTTAAATGATCAATAAAAACCTCTGGGACTCTCCCTTTGCGTGGAAGACCAGCTACTCCTAGGAGAGATTTTCACCTGGCAGCACCTTTCAGCCACTCTAATAAAGATTAGGACTGGAATATTGAGCAGATTCTCGAGCAGATTCTTAGCAATAGAAGACAAGTTCAGAGTAGTTGGAGGTTGCCAAATTGTTGCAGCTTGAAAAAGAAAATTGTTACATTCAAGAAAGGGAGCAATTTGAAGTTATTACAAAGCACTTGGACGCCCTGATGACGGTCAAGAGTTTCTCCTCTCATTTCTCTTGCTCTTTATCACTTCCTGGCTGTTTTTTCCACTTTCAGGTAGCTTCAATTTATCCTTCCATTTTTACCCACACAGTTAACTAACAGCCTTCTAGTTCAGGTTCTGCTGTTTTCAGTGATGAGGTACCAGCTGTGCAGCCCTGCAAGCTGGTGCATGTATGACCTTGAAATTTGCCGTGTAGCCAATCAGAAGACGCCTTTAAACAGTGTTTCCTATCTCCCAGAGAGAATGTCTCAATTTTTAGCATTAGATTTATATCACTTTATAACATCTAAAGCGTTGTGCAAACGTTAGCTAGCCAATACCAACAAAATCACTCCTCTCCCAGCCCGTACCCTGTTATTGTCTAAGTAACAGTTCCTCCATTTCACCAAAGCCAGCTTAGGGAGTTCTTTCTGCTTGCTCCTCTGCAGGAATATTAAAACGGAATGAGAATGAAGATAGCTGTTAATTTTATGTCACAGCTAGGAAACTGAAGGTCTTCAGATCACACCTTCTCCTCAGTCATTTAATTGCAAAATTATACTTCAAGATTTGACAGAGGTTTCTCACCTCCCTATTTTTAAACTACTAGCAAGCAAAACCAGACAAAAAACTTGGTTTTTTTTCTACTCTGCAGAGCCTGCACAATGCTTTAGTTTCAAATAGGTAAAATACTGCTAATTATTAGCATATCCTAACAGCCCTTGAGATTTTTCAGAGAGCTACATCAAACTAAACCAAATTATAGGTCAGAATGTGCCAATCTTTTCATCATGATCGCTAGCTCCCTTTGTGGTTTATACCCCCCTCAACGTGTCTTACCAGGTTCTTTGAGCCTCTGGTAGCATTGCCCAGCTGCTCCATAATTATTCGTCACACTGGATCCAGCAACAAGACATTCACAGCATGCTCTTCTCACATTTTGTTTAAACATTAGGTACAATAGCAGAGAATAAAAAATTTAGATTTTGAGGCAAGAGACACTGGAATTTGGGTGGAATCAGATGAGTAACAGAATTATTGCTTTAAAAAAGGGGGTAAAAAAAGATTCTTAAGCAGGACCTAACGCCTCTTTTCTTTTTCTGGATAAGCACTATCTAGACCCTCAAATCCTCCCACTTCTAGACATGATGCTTACTAATCCATTCCTAATTTCATATTAAATTTTAATTAAAATGTGGATGTTCTCTAAATAAGTTAGATCATAACTTCCTGTGATCCTCTTCCAGACCCCCCCTCTTTTTGCCTTTGCCATCAGACCTACATTAACCCAGCAGTGCTTTCACCAGCAGCATCCCGAGATCCTTGCCTGGCATCCCGAGTACCGCAGCCCCGCCGTTCTCTGTAGTCACCCACAGCCTCTTTCCCTGCCATCCAACTCCATCTTCTAAGATACAAATGCACGCCCTGCATCTGCATAACACCTCGCACAACAGGATCTTGGCATCTAGAGCCCCGCCTGGGAGTTATACAAACAGTAAATCATCAAAACCATTTTTTTCTACAGATTAATGTTATGTAAGTTATGCCTGCTGTAAAGTATAAACAGCATAAAATGCACCTCTTTGCATTCCAGCGTGTTGTGAAGGATCATAAAAGGACTTAATATATTATTTAAGCCATTTAAGCCAGATAGCACAACTGCAGTAATTAGCAACAATTCTCCAAATCCCCATATGCCAGACAAAGGATCATGTTTAGCATTTTCAGGCTGGTAGGAGGGAATCAGAACACTGCAGAAATTAAATGGCACACACTGGTTTTTTTTCTTCTGCCTATCTCAGCAGAGCCTATGTTTCACTACAGCTACCCCACTGCACTATTATTATGAGAGACTGAAACCAGTCACGTAAAGAAGGCTGGCCTTCTCTGGTTTTATTATTTTAAGCATAACAGGGCGTTCAATTCTTTAAGAAAGAGAAATGAAGCCACTTCTCCTGGTAGCTACATTCTGTAGGCTGGCGGGGAATTTCCTTGCTTTTTTCTTTTTCTTTTTGTTTTTTGTCATAAAATCAAAATAAATGTTCAAAATGCCCCCAAAACCTGACTTCCTCTGGAAAATCCATGAACTGAATGAAGTAAGTGTTAAGCAGAATTTTAAAAATACTCCAAGCACTGGCCACTCTTCTTGTACACAGGGTTAAGCACGAGGCAACATGATGGGACGAATAGGCAAGGGAGCAAGAGAAAGACAGAAAACGCAAGGTGGGGGGTGAATGAAAAGGACAGCAGTCACAACGGAGGGATGAGACATGAATACTACCAGGAGACTGAACTTCATTGCTCCTTGCAACCCTGGCACAGATCGCGTGCCCAGAAGCCTCATCACACTGCGTGCCAGCGGGCAGCCAGCCCAGTGGCACTGATTGCAGTAGGAATCGTAGGTAGTCTGACACGCCTGTGCAAGGAACAGGATCGCTGGAGGCAGATATCAAAATCTTGTAAAGGAGCGGAGGAAAGATAGAAAGACACAGATTTGAGAGCCTCTGCCATAAACAGAGGCTTTGAAATGGAGGGTGCCATGACTCAGAGAGGGGAGAGACCTGATGCAGACAGGCTCCTGGCTTTGAGCCCCAGTTGCTCCAACCCGTTGTTATTTTCCATCCTCTTCGTATGCGCAGATGCAACGTGGAAAATTTTTTTCCCATTGAGTTGTTTAGAGAAAAACCTCAAGACTAGGAGCAAAAATCAGGACAGGAGAACACCTTCTGGTTGCCTGACATTTTATTCTTCTAGTGCAAAGAGAGGAAAATCCCTTTTTATTACTCTCTAATTTCTATTAATTTATGCTTCCTTTTATTATTTTCTTCCTTTCCCTTGCAAAAAGAGGAAACATCTCGTAGGACAGCAGCTGTTTGCTGAGGAGGGCTCACAGCACGGCCAGGACAGAGCTGTGAACGCAGAAAACGGGGCACGCACAAGAGGAGACCTGCAAGCTCCTCACTGCTTCTCCCCAGCCCAGAGCTGGGCACAAGGCAGCTGGCACTTTGCTCTCTGAACCAGCAGGGGTTTTCCCAGGAGTTGATTTTCTTTATATTTAACTGAAAAAAAAAGGATCACCATATTCTGTACAGCCTCCCTGAAAGCATCTTTGTCCTGGTAGGCATCTCTCCACCAGGTTGTCTCCCTCTCTCTCTGCTTCAGGTTGTTTTCTTCCATTTTGAGACTGGGAGAGCTCCTTCCCTGGCTCCCGGAGCAACTGGGTTTCCCACCTGGTTATGCCCACTTTTCTCCTTTGCTTTTGATTTCAAGCCTTCTCTTCCCTCCCAAGCAGGGATTAGTTCTCCCACCTCTCCCTCATTTCTTCTTTTTGCTCCCTACGTCCACATCGTGGCTCCTACTTGGTTTATACTTTCAGTGCCTCTCTGCACTTCTTGCTAATCCCATGCAAATCCTGACCACATTCTCCAGGCAGAGCTGACCTTTCGGCACAGGTGTACCGGTCTCATCTTTTTCCAGGCTGCTTCTATTAGTTACTGAGATGGTGGGTACGTTTGTTAGGAAGTGGGAAGCAGACAAGGCACCTATCACATACCGCGGTTTGTGTTACAAGATCCAAATAATTTAACTTCTTCTGTTAATATTAAGAGATACTCAACTTGTTATAGATCTGATTTTATAAGCAGCAGCAAAGGGATGGGCTTAATAAGATCTCATTAATAATGGCTATTACAATTTGCTTAAAACCCCTGAAAACTTCTGAAGCACAATAAGGAGGAAAGATTTAACAATCCTGTTTCTCATAGGCTGCAAGTAGCAAAGTATGGAGGAAGCTGATAATGCTCTTTCAGTTCCTGAGGACTTCGAGCAGTTTAAAAAATAGTTACGTGACATTATCAAATGTCATTAATAAGCTCACTAACAGCTGGCTGAGAAGCTAAAGACAAACATCTACCAAACCGTTTAGGTATAAAATAATATAGAAACACCTGAAGATACCTCTATTAACAAGAAGGTGTCCAGCAAGTGATGTTAGTCACCAGTAGCTGTGGGCACCATGGAAGGCTTGGCTAGCTCTGTCTTCCAGTATGGGAATACTTGTACCACATCTGATCGGATTTTTCAAGAAGAGATTAAGTGGATCAAACTGATGCAGATGTATTTGTGGCTTTTACGTACCACTGGTCACATATTGTATTTGTGTTCTTCACCACGTTAGCTCAAACAAGTGATTAAATTAGCAACTCCCAACACTTAGCAAAAAGGGATTTCTATGGTACATTAAGATGCCTCTAATGAGGCCACACAGAAACAATAACTAGACCCAGATTCCCTTTCAGATCTCTTCCCCTGATTGAAGACTGATTAACATGAGTTGTATTTATTGACATCCAGCTGCAGGGAGAAGATGGGTCTGCAGTTGGCTGTGAAAGTTTTCATCATCCTTAAGCACCAGGAAAGGAATTTCCAGATCCAATTAGCAGAGCGTCCTCCCCTACAGCCTGAGCAGTGGCACCGGGTATCATTAATCACTCCATCAAATGAAGCATTCACCATCCTCCTGGTAGGAACAAATTACTGAAAACCATTCCTCGTTACAAGTCCTGTTTAGTATCACGTTGTGATACATCTGTCAATGATGTTTGGGTTTTATGTTTAACTAAACCACGTGTACATGCAGTTGGTTTAAGTATAATGTAAAATACTTGCACATTTATCTGCATTTATCAGCTCTCCTTCCCTGTGACCTACCAGTAAATAAATATTGCATCAGATCAGATGCCTGCGTGTATTATGTGCAACCTGACTCATCGCATCACACGTGGTATTGACGCTAAATCTGCCTAAAACAGCAAATAACAAACAGCAGCATAAACAGAGCAGCTTCACAACTGCTTCCTTTTTGGCTACATGCCTACTGTTGCACTGAAAGAGCTGCTGTGTTAGAAAAGTTGGTTAACGTTTGCCCTCGCACAGCTCCTGGCAGAGTGAGACACTCAAACAGCAGAAATTAATATTCACCAAAGAGCTGTCAGGGGAAAAGGAAGGTTTTCCCTAAGGTGCACTGTTACGGTACAGTGTGTTTGACTGGCAATTAGGCTCCTTTTCCTTCACGGGGAGAAATATGAGATGCATAATCTGTTTGTACTCCTGACTTTTCCCCATCCAATTAGAACATTGTTTCGAAGGATTCCCACCCTTAAGTAGGCAGTATAATCAGATAGATTTACGTAGATGTGGTCTGGGTTATGCCATCTTCCAGCATGACAGGCTTCAAATAGAAAGTAATGTTGTCTTCCAAAGGGGCAGAGGGAAGGGACACAACCAGAGATTTCTGAGGACTCAAAGGCACGTCTCATGCCTGATCTTGCAGAAGCGGACTCATCCTCAAGACACTACATGATGAACAAAATGAACTGAAATCTGACTCAGTGCTACCAAAAAAAAAGATTCAAGAGACAGGGAAGGCTTACGGCTTCACTGCTCAGAGCAGAGCTTTGAACATTATTGTGCAGTTCAGCAGTGAAAAAAGGCATTTTGCAGCCTCAGCTGCCTCGTCTCTTGCTCTACCGCTACACCGAATAATGCCAGAGAAGACTGCTAAAATCACCTGCAGACCAGGTTAATGGGCAACTCCCAAATTCATCAAGATCCTCGGATGAAGACAAGCTAGGGAATTCCATCTGTACCTCCTGCTTGTATATTTGTGGCTTTGGCTGAGCTTTAAGTGCAGTGTACATGGAAAGGTACTGGTATTTTCAAGGGGAGCTCAAGGCCTCCTCTGTCCTCTGAAATAGTGAAGTGTACACACGATAAGCCAAGAGAGCCTCTCCGTGTTGCAGTCACATGCTCTGTGGAAGTTGTAATCTCGCAAGGACACAGATATGGCCCTGCAAATATGAGTTTTGCCTATGCTAACAACCGTTTTATGTCTCTAGAGCTCCTAAATGGCTTTTAATCTAGGTGCTAACATGTGTGAAAGCTTGTGCTGAAGCAGATTAATTTCTCTTGTGCTCCTGTTAGCCAGGAACACACGACCCTTTGATGTCCTGACTTGAGAGGTGAGGATGTAAGCTGACAACTTCTTGCTTTAAACCTTTGGAGGCAAAAAGGAGAGGAGTTGCCACCCACACTGGGGACAGATGTCACGATTGCAGGCAGCAAACACAGCAAGAGGGCGGTTGGGAACAGACATTGAGAAACCAGCTACATTTTCAACATCCCCTTCAACTTAACCACCTCTAACACAGCCCTCACAACAACCAGGCTGAAGCAGCACAGGTACACTCACACATGTTGTCACCACTGCTTCACTCTGCAGAGCTGACCTTATATTCAGTAATATATAACATACCATAAAATCCTTGTATAGGCTAAACAAGTTGTAACGTACCTCAGAGGGTCAAGGCAAACCTAACAAAGCGTCAGAAGATAATTGTCTTTACGTCTGCTCAGCCCTAGCCTGTGCAAGGCGCCTGCGTCAGAGAGCTGACAGCAAAATTTCAGAAGTGGAGGAGGCAGAAAGCAGACACAGGAGAGAAAATGCTGCAAACATCTTAAGGGAACGGCTTGCCTTAATGGATTTTTGTCATTATTGAATTCAGTCATGGGTAACTTCCCTAAGACAGCCTGAAAATAAGGACTGCCTCTGTTTCAGGACCCATCAATGGGCACTTTTCCAAGGCTGATACCTGCGCCAGGCACCGGGCTCAGCGGTGCTCAGCATCACCGTCTGCACGCAGAAATGCTTGACTGAAGGCAGCTGAACTTCTGCAAAGAGTTGCGCCGGTTCCTCAGCACAGCCGTGCCCGGGAAGACCTCGGAGTGAGTGGCCCTTTGTACAGCCCTCAAGATGACTCCCAGTGCCAGAAGCGACCTGGCACAGGAGCACAGCTGAATCACAGCTGCAGCAATTACACTAATTGTCCAGGGGACGAAACAATTGCACTTGTCTGACTGGTCAGGGCATGACGGGAGCCCGACACATTTTTCTTTGTGAAAGCATTTCGCCTTGAAGTAAATTTCCAAAGCAAAGTCCCTTTAACTCTAAGCCTTTCCAGGCTTCTTCCTGGCAAGTCCAATTTATTCTTTCTAAAAAGGAAAGCTTCAAAAGAGATGTTACCCAGGAGAGTGAGATCTCGCTGCGGTTGGCTTTCACTGCCGTCTGTGAAGGAGGTAACCCTGAATTTCCATTACACTGTGATGAGAACTGAGGTCTCCATTTCAACCAGCCTCCTGAAAAACACCTGGGGTGCAGCCAATGGTCCCTTTTCCTGGTTGCATCTCTGCTCCCTGTCACACGGGGCTGACCCTGTTACGGAGATCATTCCAGCCCCGTGTGTCTCAGGCCAGTGCGTCCCCTGCGAGGCTCAGCAGGTGCAGTGGGAAAAGTGGAGAAAAGCCCAACTTGAACTCACTGGTGCACAATCCATATAGAAAAGTTGAGATTGCTCACACCAGGAGCTGCACTCACACTCTCAGAGAGCCAACACGGTGCACACAGCCACGCATGCGACTCAGAAAGCTGCACTTTGCACCACCTTCAGAGGCCAGAGAAATTCAGACTGATACACAGTTACAGGTGTTGGACTTGCTGCAGGTACAAACCCAGCACCAACCAAGAGCCTCAGCGACTCCAACCAAGCTCTCACAGGTGCAAACAAAGCAAAGGACATTTTCCTCCCATTGCCCATGGGAGCCATTGGCAACATTGAACATCCTGACCACTACCAGCAAGGGGAAAATCCAGGGATTTCTGCCATTTTCTTTAGGACCACAAATCGATGGCAATACTGATGGGGAGAGGTGAGTCCACCCCAGAAAGCCACAGTGTTCTGGGGCTGGTGGGTCCCAGCAGTCTCTGTGGTTGGGGGAACTTAGAACTGGTGTCCAGGCACCATGGTAACCCCAGAACCTTATGATGCAAACACAGGTCAGTGGCAGTTAAACCATCCTACCTGCTGCAAGGGAGAGCTTGGTGAAGCTGAGCAGGAAGGGAAAATCTGGGAGAGGGAGGCTCTGTCCCATGGAAGAGATGGACTTCAAAGACCAAGTGGATGGAGACAGGGCAGAGGACAGCAGTGGGAACAGCAAGGATGGCCAGGTGAGCAGGGGCAGGGAGAGCGACACATAGTGAGAGGAAAGCAGAGTCCAGCTTCAGTTTCACCTCTGAAATGTGGTTTGGGATCAAATCTCCAGAGAAGTAACTCTTCAAGGGAGCAGAGCATGTCAGAAAGGAAAGGACTTCTCTTCCTACACACTTCAGCATGTTTTAAAATACAACACAAGCCTGCGTTTAAGTCAGTTATATAAGCATTTCTTTCCAAAAGACGAGTGGAGGAGTTTACCTACACAAATGTTGGCACAGGGAAACAGCCATTGTCCTTTGCAGGGAAAAATATCCCCCTCCCTGGGCTACGGAGGTGCAAGGGCAGTGGCTGAGCATTCTGCTCTGTTTTCCATCTAGCTTTGCAGTAGGTCTGGTACCTTTGCCATCAATAAAAGCTACGATGGAGCAGTGTGGCATTACAATGAACCCATTGTAATCACATATTTCCACTTAACAAGTGACTGCCGGCCTGTATTTGATTAATACCATTAGGAATGAGTGGCTATTGTTTACCTTGTAATTTAAGGTGGGATTTCCAAAAGGAACTTCAAGTGGCACCTAATTCATATGGCCTTTAATTATAACTGAATACTTAGCTTCATTAAGCACCTCTGAAATCTAATCTGAAATGATTTGGCACGAAAATAAATGTTTCTGAGCCTTAGTTCAGGGTTTGTCCTTAGCAGGTTTTTAAAGAGAGAATACAAGATTTGCATGAACTGAAAGACTAACCTATGACTTTGGTATTTGTAGACCACAGAGGAGGACCTGGCTGGCACAGCAAAGGAAGAAGCTCTTACAACGGGCAGCAAGAACGCTCTATTAAGCGATTCCAAGTTCATCTACTGTGCAGAAAGCCTTGATGAGGACATCTTTAATGTTGTGAGATACTGAATAGAATTTAGCAGTAGAAAAAGTCAGTAGCAGCCCAGGTTCTTGAAATAGAGGGGGCAAGTAAAACCCAGGAGTTTGGCAGAAGAAGCAAAATAGCAGGACAAGATGCTTCCTGTAGCTTTCTTCCACGTCTGAAAGTTTTTACCTCATCGTTGTTTTCCAGTCCACTGCGCTTTCAGATAAAAAAAAAAAAAAAAAAGGGCAACAAACCACAAAACCACAAAAAACCCAAACAACAACAACAAAATTATCACGCTTCACATACACTGTTCAGTTTCAAAACATGTAGCGCTGCATTATCGCTTCACGTGATGCCATGCACTCCCTGGCTACAGTGGTTTGAGTCCTCTGCATCACTTTTACACCACAGCCACCCAGCTCCATCTCACACCGGGACACGACCTTCCCATTCCTGGTGTGCCGTGGCATAACCACACGCAGCCTCAGACAAGGCCCAGTGCACGTACTGGACAAAAAAAAAAAAAGAGAAATGCACAAAGGGGAGGGCATCCAGCTGCAGCATTTGCTCCTGTGTCACGTGTGAACGTTTGTGACACATCCCAGGTTTGGCCACAGGAAGAAGCAGCGTGAGAAAAACAGTAAAGCAGTTCCCTTTCCCCGTGCTTGCAGAGCAGCAGCTCTTCTGTAACCTGAAATGTACACCTTTCACCCTAACAACGTTAAAACAGAATTTCCAGTCTTGGAAATCCCTCACTTCCCTTTTCATATCACCTTCAGGATGCCTTCCCGTGGGATGTGCAGGAGTGACACCGCAGAGTGCTGGCAGTGCTGGCAGATGTCCTGCAGAAGACCCACATCTTGTCTCCGACGTTCACACAGGAGACACCAAAACACTTAGTGCTTTCCCAGCCAGCTATTTAATCCATTTATTTAGTGATAAAGGGATGCCCAGACCTGGATTTAAAGTACTGAATACCTATGCCAACGCTTTTTCTTTACAGTGCAAGGAGCTTTTCACACCTTTTCAGATGTCACTTAGGAACCTGCATTTGCCCCAGGAAGTCCCCACAGAGGAAAAAGTGAGGTACATGAAGAAAATTTTGATCTCACTTGGAGACCACATTGAGCAGTTTCTCCAGCACCACTGCAGAGGCTCAGAAGACAACTGCTGGCGGAAGTAAGGATCTCCTCTTCCTTGGGATTACTGGTACCAGCCCAGTGATGCTCCCAGTGGGATGGACTCTGTCCCAGCTGCTCCCAGCGGGCATTTAGACACATACTTTGGCCCTGCCTTTGCCGGCACTGGTTGGGTATCTACCAGAGATCTGTGTGGCCTGCTGTAACTGCTGAACGCTCACAGTCAGGTAATTTTAGCAGAGGCTGTGGCACTGGGCATGCCCCACACAGGGCCAGCTGTGGTGGACTGTCTATCAGCAACATCACTTCCCAAGTAAAGGGGCTCCTACGTGGCCACCTGAGTTAACGGATAATCCTTCCCACGCTTAGGGAAGAGCAATTCTTTGAAAAACTTACAAGCTTTGGGGAGGATAAAGAACAGAGGGGAGGGAGAGAGAAGAAAAGCTGTGCAAAGGGTGCATCAGTGGTTACACTCGCCAAGCCAGAACTAGGGAGCAGGATGAGGAAGGGGATGAAGTTTGTACTTGCGTGCACAACCCACTTGTCTTTCTCTCCCCAAGGATATTATGGAAGTACATCTCCCTCTTTTCAGAGATGGATGCAAAGCAGCTGCAGGAGCTTTATGGGTATAGCAAGGACAATGACATGGATAAGTTTCTGGTAAGCAAACAGGAAAATTAATACCCCACAAAGTGTTCCTGCTACCGGGGGTGACTACAGCATGCAGCTTACATGGGTCGATCCCTGTCAAAGGAAAAAGCCTGCTACTGAGAAGTCTGTTTATCAAAAGGCCATGAATCCTGCAGATATTACCAGTTCCTACCATAATATGGGCAAGCCCTGGAAAGCTGCAGCACTGTGGTTTACAGGTGTTGGAGCTGTTTGCTGATTCTGTGTTTTCAGTCACACTTTGCAGAACAAATCTGATCCATAGTTTTAACTGCTGGTATAGGAGTTGAACTTTGAAACAAACAACTAGTTCAGGTAAAGCCAAAATCTGATTTCTGAGCCCAAGCATCAGCTATGCAAGGAAACTCTATTGAACAGGTTCCCAAGAACACTGGCTCCAAAGGGTTAACCCATTTAAGCACACTCATAGCCAACCATAAACATATCTCCTGAGCAAAGGCTGAGTATACCAGGAAGTTCAAAGGTACACAAGAAACACATACTTTAAGAAGTTTATTTTTAAAAAAGCTAAAACCAGATCTGAAATAAATAAATAAATAAATAAATAAATAAAATGAGGGTCCCCTAGGAAACTGAGCAGCAGACAAGCACTGCTTCACTTAAAGAAGGGAGCTGTGATCATCTGACAGCTGGCAGTGATCAGGCCATAAATAAGTTTGGGGTCACAGGTAAACAGCTCTCTCCTTTCCAGTCAAAGAGAAAGAGGGAAGGCAGGCACCCAGTTTGTGTTTTTATCTTACAGGGGAACAAACCTGTTTGTGTATTTTTAAGGCTCTTAAAAGATATTCTAACAATGAGGAAATGAAACCTATTGTAAAGAAAAAAAGCCAAACAAATTCCTGTTTCTGGCGTGAGACAGCCCAGATTAATTGGGAGACGTTAAAAAAGCAATTGGCAGCTCCAGAGGCAGGTGGCAACAGGCGTTCCTGCTCCTTTCAACTTGAGACCGCTGTGGAAGGGGAAGTGCAACTCCATTTCCAGCACAGCCCTTCTCAGACCTCAGCCAAGCCCAGGACACGACCTGGGCTCAGGACAAGCCCCGCTACTCCTGCAGGGCGCGTGGTTGAGAGTCACTCCCCACAGCCACCTCAGGACACGTATTAAAAAGCAAATAACCCCCTAAACGCCTTCCCATCCTTCCAACTAAAGCACACAATTCCACACCTTCCTTTTCAAGGAGGCAAAAAAGAAAAGAAAAAAGCCGGCTGGTGGGTGCCAGGCACCATCCAGGCTGCATCGTGCGCTGTTGGGATGCACCAGCGTGTGCCGAGGAGTGGACACCACCGGGAGCCTGCTGGTGACGGATGCACGGCACTGGGGATGAGGCTGCCTCCAAAAAGGCCAGAGAAGCAGTGACAAATTCTGCCGTTATGTAACGGTTGACAAATGCCTTTTGTTATGCAAGACAAGTGGGAGAAAAATAAGCATCTTTTCCCTTTGTGGGAAGGGAACAGCAGTCGCTCCCTGTTAGAGCATAAACAACAGGCTGCAGATCCGGGGGGGCCGCCAGCCCTTTCCCCACCACAGAAATAGATTATTTGGAAACGCCTCATTATTTAGATGAGTGAGCATAAAAATACAGAACCAATATGCAATTAGTAAGCAATTGAGGTTGTCAGCATGGTAATTTGATAATTTTGTGAATTTTGTTGAAGGAGAGAGGCTAACGAGCAGCTGTCCACCAGCCTTGCCCACCAGTCAGCTCTGAATCAGGGATCTCTGTCCCTTCCCTCACATTTGGGCTTTTACACTTTTTTAAAAAAAAAATTTATTAAAAAACCCCTCCACAACCACATTTGAATTTAAAAACTGACCCCAACTCTGGTTTTAGACTTGCTGAAAATACCAGACCAGACCCACTTCTCAGCTTAGAGCCAGAACAGGGCATCATTTTCCCTTTCAATTTGCTGGTGCCTGCATAATGCTGAAAGCTGTAGAAAACAGCTCCCCATCTCAGTCCAAGAGAGCGCAGAAATAAATCTTCTGGGCTGAGACTCTGCAATTTGGTTGTTTTAAAACAAAAAAGTCAAACAGCATAAGCACAGTCAACAGAAAAGGCATTTTTCCTGGGGATTGCCTAGAAGGCTGTGCAGGGCAGGCAGCCGCTCTCCATCCAGCTCTGTGGTACCATCTCACCACCCTTTGGATGCTCAGCACAGGGACCCATCGCCACCCCAGCCATCCCAGTGCACAGTGCCGTAAAGCGACAGTGACATCCAGTGGCAACCCCACACCCCACCCACGGCAGCGGCGCTGAGCAGCACCCACGACCCATGGCACATGCTTGAGCCTTGCTTCAAACACAGCCACCAAAGGGCACTGTCAGCTGCTGACCACCTGACCAAAGCACCTGAAAAATGACTCTTCTCCCTCATGTGCCGAGAAGGGTTCTTGCTGTAGAACATGGATTTTAGGTGCTTGGGATGACTGGGCTGGGTGACCCGGGTCAGGTGTCCACCCAGAGGAAAGGGACTGCACAGAAAACAGGGCTTTGCTGAGGCTGCTGGGTGGGATGGAGCCTCAGATCTCAACTGCGAGGAACAAACACATCATAGAGTGAGGATTTGTATAGATGGTAGAGTCATTTCTCAGCTCATTGCTGCTGCCACCCAACAGGACCATGGTTAAGCAAGAGTTATCACCCAAGCATGAGTCAATGTGCAGTGTTTGCTCATGTAAATATCTTTAAAAGTGATCCCTTCGTTTTGTTTTTTAAAGGAATTGTACTTCTCTAGAGTAGAAACAGATCCCTTTCTACAACTCTGGGGTCTCTGCAGAGATACAAGCAACCCCCAGGAACACTCGGGCCAAGAGATGGTCACCACTGACACAGGTGCAAAGTCACTGCCCAGCAAGAACAAGGTACTCCCATAGCCAGTGTCACACGGGCACCAAGCAGGAAAGGCATTTTGTGCTCAAGTAGAGCCACGTACACTGGGTGTTTTTGCAAAAGGATCAGCAGACAAAGGCGGGTTTGGTGGTGGAGCCAGAGGAGTTGGGCAGGTCGAACTGCTGTCTCGAAAGAGACATGGGGGTAGGGAAAACAGCAAGAGAAGCTACTATAGCATAAGGTGGCGGTAAGGGAGAAGACATGCCTTTGTTGGCCCGCGTCAGTCAGCATTAATTAGTGGGTCTTTACATAGCAATGTGGATGCTCAGATCATTCTTGTGGTTTGCTTGTGGGCCCACCCTGGCAAAGCCGCACACGCTTGTCTTCTGGAGCAAAAATGCAGCCTGACCTGTAGCAGGGTGTTTGCCAACCAGAGCCACTGGCAGCCTGTTTACTCCAGCCAGAACCTCCAGCATACGCAGACCCTGAAGGAGCAAAGGAAAAGGGACATTAGAAGCAATTGCAGATGAGATCAGCTTTGCCACAAGCAGGTGCCACAGTCTGCCTGTGGAAGGAGGATTTGTCCCACATAAACCTATTTTCAAGCTGCTAAAATGCAATCACATGTCCTGTGGGAGTTCTCATGCACTCATAACCATCTTGCTTTTCATCTTTTTCTCCCCAAGTCTCTCTGTTTACCTCTAAAAAAGTCCAATCTGGTATGAAACAGCTCTGAGGGAGCACTTAAAACCCAAATTGGTAAACTAAAAGTCAAAAAAACAAGAGCTAGCTAGACAGCGTGATCGGGGAGGCTGAGTAGGAGTCCCACACTAACCCGCCGGCTGTGCGGCTCCAGGCAATCCTCCCTCGCTTGTCTGCTCCCCTGCGAGAGCACAGAAAATACCACCCAACCAATTCTTACGTAGATAAATGCTCCAGAGAAAAAGTGCATGAAATACTAAAAATTAGCGCAACTCAAACACAACGAACACAGTGAGCGTTTGGGATCGCTGGTTGCTTGCGAGCCAGGGGGATGAGCCACCAGGAGCAGCCTGTGTTCCTACACGTTTCTGGTGACAATGTATTCATGGGGTTGAACCACGTGCAAACCCCACCCAATAAAGCCCCCAGAGGGCAGCCGGGGCACCCCAGTATCAGCTCCTGTAGCAGATAAGGCTTCTCAGAGGAGTTACGCTTCCACTTACATTGAGGTTTGTTGGGTTTTTTTTATTAAGGTTCCCAGACAGCTTCGAGGTCAACAGAAGGACAGAAATCAGTTAATACAGTATCATCGTGTGAGCAAAAAAAAAAAAAAAGATAACCGAGAACAAAGGCACTCTTCATGGTTTCCCAAAAAGATAAAATACCGGAATCCTTGCAACGTCACAGCAACAAGCTTCAACCCAAGCAAAGTGAAATGATGCTATTTTTAACTGTGTGATGTTATTATTATCCTGCAGTTTCCTAACAGCTGTGCACCAGCGCGGAGACTTGATCGAGGATGCATAAATATCAGATCAAGCTTTACTACCTCAATCTTTCTGTATAAACCCCAATATGGAAGAACAGTGTTCGTAAGGGAGTGGGCAGCTGCTCCTGTCCCTGCTGGGGTGGAAACCCTCTTCTGATGAGAGCCCCTACTGTTCCCTGCTCCTTTCTACTCACACGCAAGCAATCCCTCCACATGGGCAGCAGCCGTACCAGCCAGGGAGGAGAGACCAAAAGAGGAAGGGAAGAGACTGGTCCACAGAATATATTCAAAGTTTCATAACTTTCACTCATACACTTGCTATTTCCAACTGGTTTGGGCAAATAATGGCCATGAGCCTGAAGACACATCAGTGTTCTTGGCAGGTGCAGCAGCTGCCATCTATTGATCCAGCCTGAGATGACTGTAGCCCTGTTCGACTGCTGCTGCAGGAAAATGCTCACGTGAGAGCTAAAGCTTTAGGGAGAGGAACAGCGAGAAGAGAAAACAGTAACAAAACTGGCTGGTTTGTGCTTTAGTGTTGGCTAGATTTGATTTATACTGGAATCCAGGTTTTAAAACATCAGAAACATCAATAGCTTGGCATGGAAATCTTAGTCTGGCCAGTAAAAACCCAAAGATTCTTCTTTCCCACAAGCTAAAACTCTGATGGTTGGATAGAGAGCTTAGCTATCGTCTACAAATCTGAACACAAGCAAGAAAAATCCCTCTGAGATCCCTTTGGAAGGGCAGATAACACAGGCTATTTTGGGAATCAAGACAACAGATTCTTTTAAATGGCATCTTGGATCACGCCCACAGGCCTTGGCAAGGGACTGAAGTCCCTGGCTGTGCGGCCCGCAGAGGCGCCGCTGCCAAGCGTACACAGAAATTGTTCCAGAGAGGTTGTGAAGATGTCGTGTGTTGCCTTCACTGGGCAACAGATTTGGCTTCTCGCATTGTGTTTCATTGTGCGTAGGAGCAGACGTGCGTTTGTACTGGGGAATCCTGGCCACTTGTGCAGGCCTGGTTCAGCAGCAGAACATGAGGAATTTTCTTAGAATAACGGAGTATTTCTCTCAGCTGAAGGTTTTGAGCTTTCTCCCCAGCAAACCCTCTCTAAAACAAGCATAACAGTCCATGTAGCTGTACTGGAAAAATACTGTATGCCCTCAAAACGTCACACTTGTTTAAGACAGAACTGAGCAAGATTAAAGCCTGCTCAAGACTTGGATTACTCTACAATTTTTCCAGCAGGATTTGAGGTGACTTAAAAGTGACAGGAAAGCTCTCAAGGAAAACTGAGCTGCCAGAAATAACCTCATAGTTTCCTGATCAGATGTCGTGGGCAAAGAGAAAAGTTTTCACCTTTGGAGGTCCCTGCCCTTTATATATAAAGAGAAAACCTTTAGTATAAACCACAGGATGCAACATTGCAGGAGCGGCGCTGATATAGGGATTGCTTTTTCCTGCTTCCCATTTCGGAAGCTGGCAAGCAGTGGTGCTACCAAAGCGGCCTTGCACAACTGCACAGCTTGTAGCGCTCAACACACATTTCCTAACTCACGCTGTTCGCTCTTTTCAGTTTAAATGGAGCATCAGGGAATTCATGGAAGAGTTGCACAAACTTGGCTTTGGCTCTTAAGGAAAGTAATATTTTCACGTAGTTCATAAAATGTGCAATGTAGAACAAATGAAGAGACACAAAACGTCATTTATCCCCCAAACCACAAACCTGAAGTGATGCAAACAGAGGCCACTATTGACAGTTAAGTTCAGGAGAGTAAAACACACATTTTGTGCCACAGAAAGTGTTCAGTGGGAAACAAAAGATGCTGAGGAACAAGGAGACCCTGTGCTGCCCACAGCCCTGCGGTCACCCTGGGATAGCCGTCCCCAGGGCAGGAGCCGTCCCTGCCAGAGATGCACTGGGCTGTCTGCCAGACAGAAAGAGCTCCCCACACCTTGGCAAGTCCAAGGGAGCATTTCTGCTAATGCTTAAAAACCCCAAACCACCCACAAGTCAAGCAGCCTCCCCCCAGCAGCTCGCCTTGAGCCAGTTCTGGGGGAACTGTGGTCACGTTGCGTCAGCACGAGGAAAAGCCCTGATCCTTGCTGGTGTCAGGGGTTTGGACTTTGTTCAGACTAAGCAGGGGAAAAAAGTCATCACTGGGAGGCAGCTTTTACCCAGCTTGATTTGTTGACTCTCCAAAAATCAGCAGTCCAGCCTCATACCTGTTTCCCACACCTGGTTACCTTTACTTGGGCAGGAAGAGTCTGGGATTTCGTTGTTAATTCTTCCTCCACACCAGCTGAAGCCAACAGACTTTTTACCAAGTCTTCTGTTGTTGGTTTGTGCTTGGTAGTTTGGCTCCAGAGCTCACAAAACATTTCCCTGAAGAAAGAGGAAATAATTGAAGCTGCAGGAACACAGTCAGACATTTGATTTTCATGGATACAATGGGCTACACAACCACAAAGGGCACTGCCACAGCCCTGAGCGCTTGAGCCTCACCACCTCTGGAGCCATCCCGGTTTTACAGGTGAATCTGGCACAGAGACCTTACCTGGGTGCCTCAGGGTACAGCACTTGGCAGTTGCACTTGGCCTCTTTACAGCTGCACCAGTGTTTGAAGACGTTTCCTTTGGAAGCTGAAATTGCAGACCTGTGAAGCAAGGGGAGATCTCTGCCTGACCAGCACGCCACGGAAGGTTTATAGGTCATTTATAGGCAAACTGAAGACAAACACTGATTTTCAGCCTTTCCTGTGCTAAGGCAGCTACACAAGGCGCTTCCGTGCTGCGAGTGCTCACTTGCACAAAGGATTGTGTTCCCATGGCTACTTTAAGGGGAAAAAAAGACCTCAAACAGGAAAGGATCCATGTCTGAGAGCTAACAAGGGCTCCCACCCTCCTGAGGTTCACATTCCCACGTACCTGACAGGCTCAGTCCATCACCACCGCAGCTCACAAGCAGTGGCTGCAGTGATTTGCCCATAAAGGCCAGAGTTAACACCTCGACTTTGTACCCTCAAGAACATCTGAATATTAAGGATTACAGCAAGTGCCCAGATGAACGTGCAGGCATGGAAAGTGAATCAACGGGTAACCCTTCAGAAGTCACGTTAAGAACCAAAACCAAATTCATTGTGCCATTTGCTTTCTCCTGGAAATGCTCTCAGACTGCCTCATCCCAGTGCAACGTGGAGCCTTGGAAAAAGGGGTTTTGCTGTATCTGGATGCAAGACACCAGAACCATGACCCCATCCAATGTCTCATTACAGACCTGCTCTATAGACCAGAAGAAATTAGATCACACACTCATCTACTCTTCAAGGAGCAGAGATGCACCTGCTCCTTCTCTTGAGGCTTCACGGGGTGGTTGGGATGCAGCCCCCTTCCAGGAACTTCTATGTAGCTGGAGACTGGAGGGAGCCACAGAGCTTTTTGTAGGGAAGTTTTCAGATAAATCTGCATAAACGGTCAATCGAGTTATCAACAAGACAAGCTGAGAAGGGGAAAAGGCAAAACCAAAATGAATTTTTCACCTCTCCCCACGCAATCACTCTCTTAAACAGTTCTCACCTGGACATTGGGTCTGGTCTATGTAGTCAGCCAGAACCACCTCCTCTTTGCAACTTGCAACATTTAACAACACTGTGTAGCGCGACCTCTTCCCCCAGAAAGGGCAGGATGTTCTTCCTCCTGGGTGTGTGCAGGGCTGGTTTTGGTTTAAAATCCCATTACAGTCAACCATCAAAAGCCAAAAGGATTCCCACACACCGACATCACCACGCTGAGACACAGTACAGTCCAAATTACGGAACTATAAATACAACTTCATCTACTTTGGGAGTGCATTGTCTAAAGATTCTCCTTAAATGAGAAGGGAATCTTCTCATTCTGTGCTTTAAATAGAAGAGAAAAACTAAAGCCCTCAGAACTTGCAGCCCGTTGTTTCGTGAACTGCTTCTGATCTTTAATTCAGTCACTGCGATATGAGATGATTCAAAGCAAAACGACAACAACATTTACAACTCAATATAAAGAGGATCAAACCAGAGAACGACTGGGCCAGCTGCGACGAAAGCACCCCCAGAGCTGCGTGATCATAAATTTATAGGAATCAAATCATCCTGTGCAAGGGAAACTAATCAGCCTGGTACGGCTTCTTGTGGTACTAATGGCAGTGAGGGCATCAGAAGTTCAAAACCAGAGCGAATACCAGTTACGTAATTTCACAGGGTGAACCAGACACACTCGCAGACTGACGCTGTGACCTGATCTCCCCACAGTTCATTAATTAAACCAACAGCAATCCAAACTGTCCTCACACCCCGGGGATCACGCTACAGTGAGCAGCGAAGAGGGGCGAGCTGACAGCGAGTGCACTCACTCCAAGGTATGCGATTCTCTTCCACCTCCCGGGAGCCAGTCCAGACGCGAACACAGACCCACCTTGAGCCAGCTTCTGCAACCCCAGACGCTGTGTTGAGATTGACTCAACCTCTCGCCTTGCCCTAACTCACTGTTACAAAGGAGACACAACCAAACACTCCCTTTTATACACGTTACGATGAGGCACGGTAAGGAGGATGAAGGTGGCAGGTACTTCTAGAAAGCAAAGCTTTAACTGAATTCAATGCAGATACTTCCAAGTGCAGGAACACTATATTTATTAGGTCAATATTTCATTTTAGCAATACAGTTACAGAATATCACAATGCTGGTTACAAACATAGTATGGTTTGATGGTTACAGAGAATGTCGGGCACTGCAGTCCGTGAGAAGTAGGATATGAAACGTTAGTCTTGACACAAGTAGGGTGGTCTTCAAAATCTAGTAATGATCAAGATACTCTCATATAAATGAACGGGGCACTACAGGTAGAGATTCTGGTTTAGAGGTGGTTTTTGTATGAGCAGTTCGATTTCCACAGTTATACAGTTCAAGCAATATCTTTTTTAAAATGCTATTAAATTAAAATCCCCTGTAGTTCAATAAAGTATAAAAATAGTACTGAACCTGGTAATATTCAATAAAATGTAGAGTTCATTCACATCATTAAGTAGTAAAGAAATTGTAAAGTTGTAGTTACCATGGCAACATCGCTTCCCATAAAGGAATATACATAAAAGAAAAAAGTTACACATATGGTACCTGCGACAATTATTTAGCGATCCAACACTGAACTTGTGCACCACAAACCAAGTTTCTAAATATCTCTATATATTTATATAGTATATATCTTTTTCATCTTAAAATTTACTTTTGAAAAGAAAAAAATGTGCACTTCAACAAACTCACTAAGGCCACTCATGCTATAGATACCTAGGATTGCAATGAAAGAGTTAAACACGACCCTAGAGCACGCACCGTTATATCACCAGAGGGAAGCCTGCTTCACTGCCTAAAACGTTCCTGAGATTTCGGGACAAAAGCATCACCAGCGCTGCCAATTTTTCGTATGTAATTCAGTTTATTTCTAAGTAAAGGGACTTTCTCACAGAAATCCTCGCAAGGCCAAGAAACACAACGTGCAACAAGTCAGTTTGGTCAGACATGGAACAACCTCAAGGAAGAGTCAGATTCGCAGCTAACGTTTGGCCAGGAATTTTGTTATAAAATACAAGGATAAGAAAAAGGAAACCATGACCTTTAGATAAAACAAGGTTTCCGCAGAGGCAGCAGCAGGAAGGATTTCTGATTAAAGACTGATAACAGCAACATTTCCCCCATGCTTCATGCTGCTGGCCTGCAAAGTCAAATCCTATCCACGTCAATCAAGGTGTCGACAATAGCTTCAATGCAGTTTTAGGCACGATGCATTTTCCTTTTTGTACTCTACCAAAGCGTAGGACTATAAAAAGGACATCAAGTTAAATGTGCATTTTGTGTACCATGAGAAGCAGCACAATGGCACCTTTCGCAAACTTGAGACTGCGGCACATTTAAAAAAAAAAAACAACTCCATTTTTAAAGTTACAGAAAAACACCGTTGTCTAATAAGTTAGAATTCAACAGCAAAACCCCAGCAAAATTATTTAACAAAAACTGTGTGCAAAAAGAAAAACAACTCTTAAACACTAGGTATTGACGCAGAGTAACGAGTGCATCTGGAGACCAGGATAGCGAGGCAGACACTCACCGGTTGTCATTAATACCACGCTATAAAAGTGCCCAAACAACTGTTTGGGGCTAAATAGACACTGGTTGGTCTGCTTCAAGTAGCTGAGGGATAGACTTATTTTCAGATCTCTTTCTGCAGCTTTCCCCTTCCCCTTTTGTCAGCTCTTTAAATCTTTGTGTACTTTGCCCCTTCCCTAACAAGTCAATCAGAACGACCCCACTGGAGAAATCCCAACACAATCTTCCTCCCTCTTTACAAACCATAGTGCTCGCATCGACACACAAATGACTGATTCAAATAATTTCACGCTGAAAATAAAATATTAAAGGTTTAATTTAATCAACAGTTAAATAATATTCTTAAGGTGACTCCTGTCCTCGCCACTGCATCCAACTGATCCGGTGTGATTAAATTACTTACCTTCAAGAAAGATTCTGAAGACTTGTTTCAGTGGATTTCCACTCACAGGTGGAATTTGCCAGCACCAAACAGCCCCTGCTCAGCCAGCAGAAGGTGCACTGCATGTACAGAGAATTACAATAATTAATTAACTTTATCTAGTCGTTCATAGGCGGCTGTTTAAGTCACAAGGGGCACAAGCTCTCCCAACGCACAAGGCTAATGTTCAGCCTCCATCCTCAATCCTGAAAATTCAGATGCTTATGGAGAACCTGCTCTGGGTAGGACAGGAGGAGAATTCCCAGTTCTGCCTCTTAGGGGACGACGGGAACTGCAGGGTTTGTGTTGGCAGGTTCTGCACTAAAAAGCCACAGAGTTTGGAAAACTTCAGGTGTTGCAGCTCTGCTCTATTCACTCTGCCTGGTGCTGAATATCAAAGTAATACTAAAGACCTACTCCAACTGCACTGGCAGGAGGGACACATCATTTACCTTCCTCTGAAGTCAGTGACTTTAACTCCTACTTCCACAAAAATATTAAACAAGCAGCTGCAAAAGCAGAGACAGGAGCAGTAACCAACAACTGACACCACAGCACTTCAAACAGGCTCCAGGTGCCAACACAGACACCCGAGAACTCAATTTAGGAGATTCAGAATCAAGAACTAGCAGGATCAGGTTTATGCTACTGCATGGAGAAGTACTAGAGCTGCAGCCAGGACAGTATTAGGTGAAGGTTCGAAGCTACAGCATGCAGAGCCAGCAACAGAGCAGTTCGTAGGCAGCTGCAAGTCTGTTCTGCAAGCCTCCTGTACCTTTATCAATCAGCCACAGCTACCTTGCTCCAGAATTTACGTGCCTTGGCATAACCGGAGTTACAGAGATGCTACAATGAGAAGTTCAACCCAAGAGTCACATGAAAAGCATGCCAGTAGTCCTACAAGTCAAGTTTCTTGGCCAAAGTCCATTAGCAAAGAGAATTCCCTGTGACTTTTAGGACCTTAATTCCTTCCAGACAAGCCACTGCACCAGAGTAGATAACACGCTGGTAAAGTAGCTTTAGCGAAGAAAAAGAAGTACATCCATGCA
Organism: Neomorphus geoffroyi; assembly: GCA_033558235.1. Lineage (NCBI taxonomy): Eukaryota > Metazoa > Chordata > Aves > Cuculiformes > Neomorphidae > Neomorphus > Neomorphus geoffroyi. Next base: position 3,989,054 of record JAUMJM010000018.1, read on the forward strand.
GCCAGATCTGAGAACAAAGCTACCGATTAAACAAACTGAACTACTGCATTTGGTTACCAGAAAGAGGTGTAACACTCCCCTGACCTGCCCCAAGCAAAGCACAAAATACATACTCAAACTAGAGCCCGAAAAACACCAGCAGTCCACTTGGACCACTTTCACTGGTATCAGAAATAATGCTCCTCATCCCAACACAAAGCCTTGAGATCTTTGAGATTCCTTAGTCAAAAGGTGGAAACACAAACCCAAGACTGGAAACCCTGACCTAATAAATGGTCTCCAGATAACCCAAGTGTAAAACCATGTACCTCATTTGAAACTTTTAAATAGCTGTGCAGTACAGAAATTATACAGCTTCTCTGGGACAATTTGAAGGATATCTTCCCTGCCTGAGTTCTAACATCAATATTACAGACTTCATTTAATTTTAAATAGTTCTAATAGGACTTAAGAAAAGAATTCATAAGAACTTCATCCACAGAAAAGGATACCAATGAATTACACAGAGATAAAAACACATTTTGCCTTGTAGAAAGCAAAGTTTGTTTGCAGTACCCAAATCAGCCATAAACAAAAATTGCTATAAATAAATTAGAATGTAAATCCACGTGTAATTTTAAGTCGGATTTGCATCAAACAGCCGTCGACGATATACTGCATTCTAAGTCTTAATACCACAGGGGTTTTTAAATGCAAATACTTTTTTTCACATCAGTGAAGATATTCCAAGTATGCAATCATTTAATCTGCATTCACTAATTACATAACTGCCTTTTAAAGTTATTATTCGACTTTGCCCCAAAAATACACTTGAAGGCACTAGTATATGAACTATTGGCCTGTAAAATTTCAGTTCTTAAGAGCTTAACTCAAAGTTGTGTCTGAAATTCCTATATATTCTCTGCACTCTTTCTTGAAGACCAACAAGCAGCTTTCCCTGTCCCAAACTTCATGAACAAATTAAAAACCAGACCCAAAGAAAATATCCAGTCCAAGTCCTGTAATAAACATGCTTGGACCAACCTTCCAGGGCCAAGTTTCACCCCTGAAAATAGGGGGGGAGGGGAAGGGAGAAAACGCAAACCTGACAGAATCCTGACTACAGGTGCACTGCTTGTGCCGCTATAAAAACTGAGGTAACAGCAGCAAGTCGTTTCTAGTTTGCCAGGTCACACAGACTGTCAGATGCGCATTACCTCAACATTAAAACAAACAGAAACCACTAACCAAAAAAAAACCCACCAAACCAAAAAAAACCACACACAACCAAGCAGCCCCCCCCAACAGAAGAAAAATTAAGACAAACTAGTGAGAGAGGCATTATTAAAGGATCTTTACAGCTGACTGCTGCTTTTTAAATTAATATAAAGGAATCAGTTTCTGTTTGTACTATTGTTTAATGTAGAAATGAAGCATCACAAAAAAGACCTGTTGTGCTTTTTGGCATTTTCCGTTGACCCCTGCAAACTGTACAATAAATTGTGTTCTCCAGAAACATAAAATTGAACTGGATTGTAATACAAAACTATTAACTGGTATAAACAAGTTACTGCCTCAGTCAGAGTAAGCCCATTCAACAAGGAAAAAAAGATGGCTGCAAATAGTTAAGCATTTCTAGTTCTTTGCCTGTGGCATTGACATTAATATTTGTATAAGCTTACTAGGTAAAGACATGCCATCGCAACCGCTAACGAACGTTCACTTCCTAGTTTTGTATCTATTACATGAATATAATTTTGCACTGATCATACATCTAAATGAAATAATTCTACTGTAAAAGTGAATGCAGGGGCAGAAATATTAAATTAAAGCCACTGGTCCAAAAACTGCTTCTAGCAGGCTGGTCCACTTTTTATTTTCCTGGTCCTGTTCAGAAGATTAGCACTCTTGGTTGGTACCAAGGAAAATGAAGATTGCTGGTCTACTGGATCTTCTATCGCTTACAGATGAACACTGGTCCAGTTCAGGATACTAAAAACAACATACAGTGGTTACTTGCTTAACGAGCTACGGTGGTTCACACAGAGTATGTTGCTCTCCACAGTGGTTCTTTGCCACTTTTCTTCATAAGGCAGCAGCCAAGGCTAGGGCATTCTCCCTTTTTTCGATACTTATGATTAACTTTGCTACAATGCATACAGTAGAAAGACCTTTCTTGTGTAAGTTTTATAGTACAGCATTTATTCTTTCTACGTATCAGAAGCAAGCTCTGGATGAAACCTTCCATTCATAATAAGAATGCAACTCTTTTGAACTCAAACAGTTTTATTTAATGTTTTCTTGCAGATTTTCTGCAAAGTAGCTTCTTTTGAAAGAAGAGAGAAAGAAGGGGTTTTCAGGAATACCAAGTTAAAAGTGTGAGCCGAACTAAACATGCCATACACATGCTGATACGAATTTAACACACATTCATCCGTATGGGCACTCTTCAGTAGACTGGACCAGTGTTTCAATGCAAATTCCAGCCCCCAGAGAACTACATGGTTTAGATTTCACAGTATGACTTTTCCCCCTGTAACCTGGGGGAAAACACTTTAACTGGTTAACTGACGAAGTTCCTAGCTACTCTGTCCATCAATGCTCTGAGACATCAGAAAAGACTGGACCACTTCTTCAGTGGATTGAGGGCTGGTGCTTACGTCCTCCAGAGCATCTGTAACTGAGAACTGCCGATCCCGCAACCGGTTCCAATTGGCCAAAATATTGTGGTATTCAAAAACCTTCTCGTAATTGCCAATGGAATTGTACAGTTTAATGAGACCTCTGTAATCATATTCAAGTCCACTGTATCCTTCACCAAAAAGCTTCTTTCCTGAAGAAATCCAAAAGAACACAAAATTAACAAGGCAATCCGCTCACACACTGCATATTATTTCTCATATCCTTCTTACCAACCACATGAACCTTTTTGTTACAGCAAATGAAGAACACAAGCAACATGCAAGCTGCCTGGATGATGGTTTGAATTTTATTCAGCTTTTCCGTTAAGGATATTGTAGCTTGTCCTCAGGGACTCTACAACCAGATCGTTAATTGCACCATAGCTTTACATGCATCGAATCGACCGGTCACGTAAAGGCAGCTGTCATTCTGTGACCCAATTTCACTCCCAATTCAATTTAAACAGTGAAGTTGTTTTTCAGTTTTCTAGCTTAAAAACATATTTTTTCTGTAACACGCTGTACTTAACCATGTGAAGTGAGATTGTCAGTCTCAAAAGTGAACTCCAGCATGGCCCAAAGATGCATTTGATGTGGAAAACTAATTTCAATACCAAGTATTTACTGATAGGCTGACAGGCATGATAGTCTTTAGACTATATTTTGGAGCTCTGGCTAAAATTTAGTGCAAAATGTAGTTAAAATGTGAAAGAAACTGAAAACTAACACCTAAGCTTTTACTTAGTCAGTTCCCAGATGTTTTCAAGAGTGAATAAAGATGGAGCACTGAAAAGACTATTTCATAATTCAGCCCTGAATAGAACATTCAAGAAAACGCAATATATTTAGATTGAAAACACACACAAAATTAACATCTTGCATTTCATTAAATTCTTGACTGAAAACTTTAATGAACTTTTCAACAATGTTTCCTGTAGTATTAAAACTGCTCTAGTGTCACACATTTTAAGAATCACCTACCAATTGCTATGGACCTCAAATACAGCTTCTCAGCATTTTCATATTGGTTCATATCATAGTTGTAGAGAGAAGCTAGATGACCCACTGACAGGGCAACTTCATAATCTTCTTGACCTAGAAGCTGCTCCTTAATCTGAATTGCCTTGATGTGCATTTCTTCTGCTTCCTGCAAGGATCAAATTCACTTAGGTCAGTCAGACACCACTCACCAAGCCGAAAAGAAACATAACTACGTAGTGGGTAAATAGTCTGTAGTGTTTTATGTAAGGCGAAAAGTAAGAAAGCCAAAACCAAATCGAGATCTTCAAATTCTTAAAGTTGATCAGCAAAAAGTATAATTTTTCCATCCTCAAAACTGCTGTCATGTCTCTGAAGGTATCATCCATCTCAATTATTTTTGCACAAAGCTTGGGAGAGATAATTTATAAAGTACAAGTCTTCCAGCCATAAAACTACCAACTGAAGTTATAAACTGGGCCCACTGAAAGTCATCATTGGTTGTGACAGAGATGTCTTGCAGATTTTAAGACTTTGATATCAATATAACCTTACCTTAAACTTTCTCATGGACTGATACAGTCTTCCAAGGTTGCCATAGTGTTTTGCTGTTTGTACATTAAACTCCCCGAAGGCTTTTTTAGCCAGCTGGAGTGAGGACAGATGCAAGTCATGAGCTTCTTGAAGTAACCTCTGCTCAGTTTCCTTGTTGTGACAGTCTATTGCGATCTCCTCCAGAATAAGTGCTGAGGATAGGAGAGAAAAAAAGATGTTATTGTGTTCCCAACACAAAGAGGTGTTAATTGTAAGTAGCAGAAAGCCATCTGCCCAAGACATCTTGGGAAACATCTAACTAGGCTTTGTGTTTATTAGAAACTGTTTTCAAAGAGGTATGACCCACATATCAAGCTTCCAGCATTTATTTTTATAATTTGTATTTTTGCTTCCCACCCCAAGTCTTCCAGTGAAGCTTTAAATAAGGTTTTTTTGCATTTTACAAGTGTGTTGACAGAGAACACTGAGGACTAAGAATATTCTAGAGTCACCTCCATTTGAAAAAACAACTCAAGTTACACTGCCTCTGTTAGGGAGCAGGATAAACACATCTGAATGAGTGATTACAAACTGTCCCAGTAATACAATTAAAGGTACTACCTTTAACTCTCTTTGAAGAGGCCAAGAGAAGATGGTCTTCTGGGAGAATGTGAGTTATAATGCCTATAGCACGTTCAGCATGGAACCTGGAAGAGTTTAAATAAAAAATTCAAGATATACGTATTTAAGTTAGCAACTAACTGATAAAATATTAGAAGCAGTTATACAAGAACCAGATGCAGTTAAATTCTAATTGGAAGGTCTGTATCATTTAAGAACATTTTTCTCCATGTCCAGTACTAAATTTGCTACCAGTACCACAAACAACTGTACTCACAGTGCATTGTCGAATTTTCCAGAGCTGTACTGGTGAACGTATGAAGAGTAAGCCAAATCTTCATGAGCTGTAGCTACATGTATGTTTTTACCTCCAAATACTGACTGCCGGATATCTAGAGCTGTCTGAAAGAGTTAAGAATATAATTTCATCAGTTAATATAGAAAAAAACCACCCAACTGAAACTCTCTTATTGTTAAAAATATCTACTCACTCTGAAATTCTGTAGGCCTGTACCTACGTACTTGAGGCAGTAAATACATAAAAGCCAATTAAGAGTCAGGGGATAAAAAAAGAAAGCAATTCCATAGCTGGGAGTGTTTTGCTAGGTTTTTTTTTAAAGAATAAGTACTGCAGTAATTACGTCATCTCTTATCCATCTCTATGAATTAACTGTATGCGAGTTTCAGTAGAAACGTGAGAGATTATGAATATCAAGAGAAATTGAGACAGACATTCAGTTCTGCTGTATACCTGATAGATTGCAACCGATTGGCATATATTGTCTACGTTGAGCAAGTAAAATCCATAGTCTAGTAGCGTATCGGAATATTTGGGGTGCTTGGCTCCGAAATGCTCCCTGTAGAAACACACTTTTATTACCAATTGAGGCAAGTTAAGCTTAATTTTAATTTTATTTTTTTTATGCGACTTACCGTGCAAGGTATACTGCATGTTTTATCAGCTGCTCAGCCTTCTTAAATTCACGTTTTACAACACAAGCCTAAACAGGTGGAAATGAAGCATATAAAAAAGGTGTGTACTCAGAACCCACCTCTTCCAGATACTGGCCCAATTGCCAACTACTCTTTTTAATTTAAAATAGTTACTGAAGGACTTTTCAGTTATTTAAGCAGAGGTTCACAGATAACATTAATAAATTTATATCTTATGCTGCCATAAATGCCTGACTAAAGGGCCACTGTACCTAGCCTAGATCAATGGGAACATACCACTTTTCATGGAATGCTCTCAAGTGAGCTCTGTCACCGTGTCCACTTGAACAGCTATAACTCAGTTTCAAAAAGAAACAAAAACAACCCCCTAGCTTCCAGGTCTGAGATAAAGGTGGATCAACTAAAGACAAATAACAAGCTGTAAGGCTCATGAAAGAACCTGGTTACCCAAGTATGCTGGAAGTACTGCCTACCCTCACCCATTCATGGTAGCTAATTAAGGTACAAAAGATACGTGGAAGATTTTAAATTCACCTTTGAAGCTTGTCGTAAAACATCCACGACTACTTTTACAGGCAGGCCGACTGTGATCTCCTTCATAGCTTCTATACACCATTTATAAGCCTGTAGAACAGAGTTACCAACATCATGAAGGTGGAACTTCACTACTTTGCAACACTAAAAAAACATTACTTGGCTCTGAAAAATAAAGCAATCATTTATATTAATCCTCACAATACCTACTGTGTAGACAACTTCCTGGTCAGTGTACTTAGAAGCTAAAGGAAAACTGCAGTTTATACAGCAGTTACATTTAAGAGTTTTTATACAATAGGTGCAAAGAATCGTTACGTGTGTTCTGGTATTCATTTTTACTATTAAAATAAGCTCTTCAATACTTCATTTACAGATGACCAATGCATATTACCAATCAATCACACATCATTTCTCAGTATTGGTCAAAGTACCATTAAGAGCTTGTAGACTAACTCAGAGCAATACATAGAAAAAAAGTTGATAAATCAAGTATTTCTGTGGTATTGCCACACAGGTACCAAAAAAAGGTCTGTAACTCCAGGTAGAAAAAGAACGTGAATAATGAGGCAGTCATGGAACATCCTAGCAGATTTCATAACCAGTTTTCTAAAGAAAAACAAAACCAAGTCCCACTCACCTCATCATAGTGGCTCTTGGCAAAGAGCAGTGCGCACAGCTCCCCGTAGAGCGCTGCTTTGTTTGCTTGCTGACCGTGCTTTGCCAGTTTGTCCATGTAAGACTGAGCAAGTTTGAATGTTTCTTCTCCCAAGTGATATTTACAGTTCCCGTTTCGAACATGCAGCAACCTTTGGAAGATTTAAAGACATCTTCTAAATGGTGTCTAAATAAACCATTTCAAAGTACAGCAGTACCAACAGATCTACGGTTTGGTATTACACTTACCACAGAACTGGGCTGCCATCCCAACAGAACTGCACTGTCTGAATTCAGTAACAAGAAAAACTATTTACAGAATACTGTTTCAGTACACCAAGTTTTGACTCTTGCATGGCAAGAATTTTTACTGTTGGAGATGTCAAATGATTTTACATATTGATTCCATTTTACATATCCAATGCCCAAACCACTTGGGTGTGGTGGCTTTGCTTCATTTTTCATGGAACACATACTTTTCAATGCTGATAAAATTCCATTTCCAAAACAAGGTAATACACAGTATTAAATCCCTTCTATCTCCTTTCCAAAGTACAGTAAACCGAAACGCACACTTTGTGTGTACAAACACAGTTTTCAGGCATCTCCGCACTTTGTTGACCCTGTTCACAACAACTCTAACACACCTCTCCCTCTGCCTTGTCCCATCTCCTAACTCACTAACTCACTGCATTTCCATCTGAAGGATTAATAGATGCTTTGGGAAACAACAGGCAAATGTAGACAATAAAATTCAGCCCTACTCTTATATTTCTAGAGAAGTAAGAATTTCAGCTTCTGGCATCTATTTAAAAAAAGTAAAGAAGTTTTTCCGTTATTGTAAGCTGATGCTTACTTACTTTAAAAAGATACATCAGAAATGTGTGTGTTATCATATTCCAAGCCTAAAGGGCAGAAATTTATTCCTACCCATTGCAGACTAAGAAGAGACAGCTGTTCCTTCTCTATTGCAAATGCCTACTATATAGCACACATGAATTTTGGGTAAATCAGCCTCTGTTGTCTCTCCTGGAAATCTGTTATTAGACAATGAGTCACAGACATTAGAAAACATCAGGTAAGCTTTGCTGATCTGGAGAACAAAGTAACACAGGAAGAGAAACATACAAAGTGAAGTGAAGCAGACCCTAATGCTGTATTGCGGATAAGCTGAAACTCTGAAAATTGGAGCTAATCACAGTATTACAAGGTTGGAAAGGACCTTTGAGATAGAGTCTAACCTATAACCCAACATCAACACCAACTCATCATCTAAACCATGGCACTAAGTGCCTCATCCAATCGCCTCTTAAACACCTCCAGGGACGGTGACTCCATCACTTCCCCGGGCAGTGCATTCCAATGGCCAATCACCCTTTCAGTAAAGAATTTTTTCCTAATATCAAGCCTAAATCTCCCCTGACGAAGCTTGAGACCATGTCCTCCTGTTCTGTCGCCGGTCACCTGAGAGAAGAGACCAACCCCTGCCTGACTACAACCTCCTCTTAGGTAGTTGTAGAGACCAATAAGGTCTCCCCTGAGCCTCCTCTTCTCCAGGCTAAACCACCCCAGCTCCCTCAGTCGCTCCTCATAGGGCTTGTGCTTCAGCCTCTTCACCATCCTCGTTGCTCTCCTCTGGACGCACTCCAGTATCTGGACATCTTTCTCAAACTGAGGGGCCCAGAACTGGACACAGCACTCAAGGTGTGGCCTGACCAGTGCCAAATATAATGGGACGATAACTTCTCTAGTCCTGCTGGCCACACTATTCCTGAGGCAGGCCAGGATACCATTCACCCTCTTGGCCACTTGGGCACACTGCTGGCTCATGTTGAGTTTCCTATCTACCAGTACTTCGAAGTCCCTTTCTACCTGACTGCTCTCCAGCCGCTCTGTCCCCAGCCCAGAGCTCTGTGTGGGGTTCTTGTGTCCAAAGTCTGTAATTACCTGGATCGTCCCTACAGCCCTTCTTATGGATGGGTGTGACATTGGCCAACTTCCAATCATCCAGGACCTCTCTAGTGATCCAGGACTGTTGATATATGGTGGAGAGCGGCTTAGCAAGCTCATCTGCCAAGCTCTCTTATCACCCTAGGATGGGTCCCATCTGGTGTCATAGACTTAGAAGGATGCAAGTGGCTCAGCAGGTCTCTTAACTTCTTCCTCCTGGATTACAGGGGTCTATATTGCACCCTGACCCCATCCACCACTTCAGAAGACCAGTTACCCAGCAAACAATCCACCTTAGTATTGAAAACAGAGGCAAAGAAGGTGTTAAGTACCTCAGCCTCTTCCTCATCTTTAGTTACTATATTTCTCTCTACATCCAATAAGGAGTGGAGGTTGTTGCTGCCCTTCTTTCTGCCATAAATATATTTATTAAAACACTTATTATCCTTAACAGAAGTGGCCAATTTGAGCTCCAGCTGGGCTTCTGCCTCCCTAATTTTCTTCCTACATGACTTAACAATATCTTTGAACATAACCTGATGTACCTCCCCTTCTTTTCAAAGGCGATACGCCCTCTTTTTCTCACTTAGCTCCTTCAGAAGCTCCTTACTCACCCAGGCTGGCTGACTGTCCCTACGGCTTGTATTACAGCACATCGGGACAGTCTGCTCCTGCGCCTTCAAGATTTTGTTCCTGAAGTATGTCCAGCCTTCCTGAACCCCCTTGCTTTTAAGTACTATTTCCCAAGGTACTCTCCTGACTAGTTCCTTAAATAATCCGAAATCTACCCGCTCAAAGTCCAGTGTGATCGTCCTGCTAATGCCCTTCCTTGTTTCATTGTTTATGGAAAACTCAATTATCTCATGGTCACTGCACCCCAGACAGCCTCTGACCACAACATCACCCACCAGCCCTTCTCTATTTGTGAACAGCAGGTCAAGGAGAGTCTCAACCCCTGGTAGGCTCACTCACCAGCTGTGACAAAAAGCAATCGTCAATACACTCTAAGAATCTTCTGGACTGCATCCTCTCGGCTGTGTTAAGTTCCCAGCAGATATCTGGGACATTAAAGTCTCATAAAAGAACAAGGGCAGGTGATCCTGAGGCAACCTCCAGCTGCTTAAACAACAGCAGATCCACCTCTTCCTCCTGACTGGGCGGTCTGTAACATACTCCAACCACGATGTCAGTCTCGATTGCCCCTCTGACTCTTACCCATAGGCACTCAATCTGGTCATCACCAATCTCAACTTCTATGGCGTCAAGAGCTTCCTTAGAATACAGGGTCATCCCTCCACCCCTTCTCTCACGCCTGTCTCTCCTGAAGAGTTTGTAGCCTTCCATGGCAGCACTCCAGTTATGAGAGTCATTCCACCACGTTTCCATGATAGCAACTATATCATAGCTCTCCTGCTGGACTAGGACTTCCAGCTCCTCTTGTGTGTTACCCATTCTGCGTGCATTAGTGTCCATGCACTTCAGTTGGGTTACTGACTTCACCCTTGATAACAACTCACCCTCTACAGTCACATCACTTGTGAGTCTGGTTACATCCCCCTCCCCCTTCAGGCCTAGTTTAAAGCCCTCTCAAGGAACCCTGCCAGTTCCTGGGCTAGAATCCTTTTACCCATTCAGTTAGATGGGACCCAGCTGGGTTGAGCCAGCCAGGTGCAGCAAAGGTTTCCCCATGATCACAGAAACCAAAATTCCTCTGTCGGCACCAGCCCTTAAGCTATTTGTCAATAGTGTGGGCTCTCTCATTCCTTTCAGTATATATCTCCGTCAACAGAAGAACCAAGAAAAACACCACCTGTGCTCCTGCCCCATCCATTAACTGACCTAGCTCCTTGAACTCCTTTTTAATTACCCTGGAGCCCCTCTTACCAAGTTCGTCACTGCCAGCCTGGTCAACCAACCAGGGATAATAATCCAAGGGCTGAATTAGATCCGGGAGTCTCTTGGTGATATCCCGTACCTGGGCTCGAGGAAGGCAGCTGACTTCCCTATGGGACGGGTCCAGCCTGCATATAGGACCCTCTGTTTCTTTCAGAAGGGAATCACCTACTACAACTACCCTCTTTTTAGTACTGGAAGTTCTCATCTGTCTGACAGACAGAGCAAAACTGACAGGTTCCCCAGACAAATTGTTTTCATCACCATCCTCAACCTGACCCTCAAATTCCAGGACCCCAAACCTGTTTTGTAAGGTCAACTGGAAAGGTGGCATCTGAAAGGGAGGCAGAGGATGGGTGGGAACTCTATTACCCCCACAACAGCAGACCTGCTCCCATTCCTCCTCACCAACTAGGTCCCTCCCCTCATCCTGCTGGTGAGAAACATACGGCCCCTCTGTCTCCTGGGGAGTATTACTTGGAAGAGAAAGGGTGTGACTCCACCAGTCTATCTTCCTTTTACTGTCATGACTACTCCTCAGCCTCTCCACCTGATCCTTAAGCTCTGCAACCATAAGAAGCAGATCACTAACCTGCTCGCATCTCATGCAAGTGTGTTTTGGATTGTCCTCCAGTACCACCAGCAGGCTCAGGCATTCCCTGCAGTCCACAGTCTGGACAGTTGCATCCCTCGGAGGCACTGTTTGGGTAGATACACTCCTGGCAGCAGTTGTTTTATTTCGCGTGGTCACCATTGCTGGTGAGGGGATCAGGAAAAACCAAAACAAACCAAACAAAGCAACCACACCTACCAGAAGAGCACCAGCTCACCCTGCCTGCAAAAACGATTGTGCAAACTGCCTCTCTATAACCCTGTTTGCCCACTCCTGTTCATCACGCTCAGGTTCACTGCCTTAGCAGACTGCTGAGCAGCACTCATCTGATGAGCCGCACACCCATTTGCCCACTCTTGCTTGCTGATGCTCCTAAGGAGACATTTAAATCTCCCGCTGCTGCTGCCGGGACTGCCCCCCTGTGACATCAGCTGCCCATGGGAGAGCTACCGCTTCCAGGGTTTTGGAGAGCCACCTGCCAGGGTTCTCTCCTGAGCCTTCCCTCTCCTGGGGGATTCTCTGCCCACCTCGATCAAGCACCCGGCTGCAGAACTTACTGTTCCTGCTGCCAATCCTCACCTAATGCGTAGGCACAGCACTTTATACCCTTTCTGATACATTATGATGGATTTTCCAACAATCTTAAGGGGGCGAAAGAAGAAACAGTGAGGTTTTTGATTAGCTGTTTCCCTTCTCTAAACCAGAGATGTGTAAGTTATTGTAGCCATTCCTCCTGCTAAGTAATACAAAAAGTTTATCCTATAAATTCAGCCTCTCTCTAACAGAGCCTCCTCCTATACTCTTACTGGAATGTATCATGAAACTTGAACACCAACAAGAGAGGACATGAAGTTCACATTTTCACAGGAAGGGAGCGGCAGGCAAGCACACAGCAGATGTGTATTAGCCACAAAGAGAGAAGATCAAAAGGAAAGACCTTCAAAAAACCCTGAAACGAGCTACACAAACAAACACCAGCTTTCCAATGAGAAACACAACAACGTGGCTCAAGAACAGAAAGAAAAAAGCAACAGCCAATGGTCTGAGAACTATACACAATGCAGAAGAGCACTGTGTTCTTGGTCACAGGCAGCAGAAAACATCCTAACATTCCAGCAACAAGAGATGGGAATTTTAAAGTAACTAGAGAGAAACACTAAGCAATTACAGTTACCCTAAAGAGGGAAACCATTTTGCCTACACTGTTCCACTGGGAGCTGCTATGCAACATCAAAAATACAAAGCTCAAATCCCATGTAAAGGTATAAGCCAGTAGCGATAGTACTGCAATTTAGATAAGTGCCTAGGAAAGATTCAGTGTATGGGTGTCACAGTGATAGTGCTTCAAAACAAAGAAATCTACCAAAAACCCAAGCTAAGCCTAACCCAATCCTCTAGGATAAGCAGAATTTATGTGATCCACTTTTGAGTAACAAAAAAATTCTTTATTAATCCAAAGGAATTTTAGAAGATAAAGCCAAGTGGAAGAAAAAATGCTAATAGCTTTCAATCTTCTTTGATGTCTGCAGTAATAGCTTTTGGGGAATAACCTGCCCCCGCCAGTAAAATCATTCTCTTAGAGCACACAAATGCAGCAAATAACGTTACACAGCAGCTTAGGAAGTCTAAAAACATCAGGACAAACTCCAGGAATCAGCAAAACATGAAACAATGAAGCGAAAGAACCATATATTCGTATTACATATCTGTGCCGTGTTGTTTAACATAGGATGAGAGAAAGCAAGCCAGAAAGAGCACAACACAATCAGAAAAGTAGTATACAACATTGCAGAAATCCTGAATCTTCAGTTTCTTAAGGTTCTCCATATAGTTTACTACTGCCAGTACAAACAAATACTGAATTATGGCTAAGTAACACAAAACTTTACAGGTATTTAAGTAGCATTCTATTAATAATGCGATGTATTAAACTCCCAGATATTAGATTTTCTATCTTTTAGAGTAAGAGCAGACACTTTTTTCAGTGTCATATTTTCAGAAGTTGGACTTAAATTCAGTTCTCTTAGAACTCTACCCAACTCCTGTGCAAGCACAGAACAAAACATTCTACAGCAGGGATTCAAGGGTAACAAAGTTTCCTACTGCCTCAAGACTTCAAAGCGGAGTATAAATATTGCTCTCCTCGACAAAAGAGATGTTCAGATTTTACATATTTAGCACTTCTAGAAATGTTTCAAATTCTTTCTGTGTGATACATTCCAAATAAACTATGGTGGTGGTTGATTGTCTGGGAGATGCCTGAACACAAAGCAGTGTCTCCTCACTCACACTGCTGCCCAGAGGGACCTAATGGTACGCTTTCATTACAAGAACAATGGCTGTTGCTACCCAAACGGAATTAAGATCTCCCATTCAGAAGGGCTTATTCTAACACTGGATGAAAACACAAAATGAAAATCACTCCACAACTGTGTGTGCTGTATGTTGCTGTCCACAGTTACCTTTTTTTTTTTTTTTCCCTTTCCTTTTTTCTGTTTGGAGAAGGGGAGGGAGTTTATTTTTAAGGCAACTTCTCAAGGTTGCCAAAGAGCTTGATACAACTAGGAAACTTTTTTTAGATTAATTAGAAGGCAAAGGATCAAGTTCTAACAGTGGTACTATATATATATATCATTTCCCAGATCTAGGAAGGTGTATATGTGTGCCCAGTCTTCTCCTGGCATCATCTTATTTCTGGAATGAAAGCCAGTGGTAGCTGGCAGAGCAGAACAAGGCAGAGCAGTAACTGTTGCCATGGCCCTCTGGTTGGCACACAAAATAAGCAGCTTCTGGCAAAGCCTATTTAGTCTTTGTATTTGTCCAAACATAAACAAGATGCAGGGGTTTTTATGGAGCAGTTTTTCCAAAACAAGTTTTGGCTTACAGTCAGACAAACACAGTATGTACTTTGTTGTTCATTACAGCAGCTAAAAATATAATCCTATTTTAACTATGCTCAAGAGCACACAGGTATTCAGGTGCATACCTGCAGCACACGAGAGGTCAGGGTGTTGCCGACAAAACCAACCTGGCTACCTGCGGCAGGCTGCATCAGTACAGCACCTATCAGCACACACAGACCCAAGAAAACTGAAAGTCATAATCTTTGCAGCCTCTGTGAACAGAATTTGAATATCAATGGGGCCCACTCAAGGCCCGCTACAGGCCTCGAGTAACAAAGCAGGTACAAAACCCAAATGCATCCTGAAAGCAAAAACTTTTTCAAATGTTTAAGCTGTGGTTGAAGTTGTACACAAGAACTGGATATCTAATTGTATATCCTACCAGCTACAGCCAGAATATAACGGCAAGGGGGTTGGAACTGGAAGATCTTTAAGGTCCCTTCCAACCCCAAGCATTCTATAATCTAGATATTTAAACAATTCATAGTTAAGTGGAGCATGGAGCACTGAGCAAGAAATCTCGCGGGATCTAGAAGAGTTTGGTTTTCTTTTATTTCTGCACAACCGTACTTATATAATTTGCATTCAGATTTGGTAAATTCTTGGTGCAGTAAATATAATTTCAGCAAAAACCAACACATAACATTCCTTCACATGCAAAAACTCTTGAAAAAAGCAAGGTGCTCCACCACTTTCACTCTGCAGCCTCTGTTACCTGTGATAAATACCAAAGGGCAAAACAGTGGGTTTTTTCCATTGAGCTGTGCTGCCAGTTTACAAGCTGAAAACCCGGGGATTAGTGTAAAACAAGCACCTTCTGATCTCCAGCTCCAGCCAGGACAGTATTTTTGTGCAGCATAATACTGAAGCTTGATGGCTCCAAGGCAGTTGCTAACACATTAATTGTACAATTCACAGTAAAATATATAGGAATTAAAGGTGAGCTCACCTTACACAGCATTCTACGGCACGAAACCAATGAAAAATTTCATCATGAAGAGTGCATAATTGAAGGCAGGAAAGAAATACCTTCTCAGCATCGCTGTACCAGCCTGCATCTGATAGAAACCCTCCTGAAAAAAAAAAAATTAAAAAAAAAAAATAAATCAAGAACAAACAGAAATTTGAATAGCAACCCCCACCTTTTTAAGAGAAAAAGTGTTTGCGCAAGTCTTGTAGGAAGACTAATTATCTTATGTTTCATTACAAATGAAAACAAAGGTAGCAATAGATTAGTTCGGTATTCCCCATGCCAAAGCACAGAAAGTAATTGTTAAATCACTTGAGAAAAAAAAAAAAAAAAAGAAGAGAGCAAGCCCAGCCTTTTTCTGTTCCACAAAATAGTTCTAACAAAATTTCCTGCATACTACGTATGGGAAGCCTGTCAAGGTTAAAACCCATGTCCTGAATTGAAAAGGCTGAATGCGAGAGTAGAAGAAATCTCTTCCAGCTTTTTGTATTACATACTCTTCCTATAGTTTTCTGTCAAGAAATACTTATCAATACTAAATTTATGCAAAGTCTGCATCACATCTGCAAACAAATTTTACATCTAAAACATCTGAAATACCAAAGAGACCTATATACTCTTAAATATTAAAATCCAATATATTTTTCTTAAGACACCAAGTACTTTTCCAAACTATGTTCCAAACCCACACAGGCTCTTAAAACACAAATCAGAGACATCAGCATTATCTCAACTGAAGCTTGTGTGAAAGGAAGTATCATACTTCAAACAGCTCATCATCACCAGTTACCTAAAACAAAACCAATCTGGATTGCTTTTTCTTTTACAGCAGAATCCGATTCTGCTATGTAGGAGCACCGTCTGCTGAAAGAATAGGCCAGTACAGAAGCAACTTTTACTCCATGGTCCATCAAAGCCTGAAAACAGTGATGAAGCAGATGCCTGAAACAAAAGAAAAACAGAATTTGATTACACAGGAAGTTTTTAAAACACTGCAGTCAGTTGGCTCGAGTGCCATGAATTCAAATGAGTAGTGATTCAGAGAAACAACTCCAACCCTCTCTCAACCAAAACCAGATAAATACAAGCATGACTGTCAATCTCAAAGCCAAAGGATCACAGTTGTTGGATTATCCAACAAATAAAATGAGCGTACACAAAGTTCCTGACAAGGACACCCTTCAGTTTGAGCAAAACATAAGCTACCCATACAACACTAAAACTGGAAATTAACATTTTAAGCTGAAACTTAGAGGGGGAAGAAGCCTCAACTCCACCCTTACCCCACAACTCCAACAGAAATTGCAGATAAATGAGCGGCAATGAACCCATTAACATCACATGCATGCAAACAATGGGAGGGAGGTATGTCTAAAGACTTGGAGCTTATTCTGGTTACAGAGCATCTGATATAAAAAAGTTCTGAGCGTAACACCAGAAACTGGAATATTTAATGACAAGAAAACTCTTTAAACTAGGGCAATCCTATCACCTTGATAACCCTTCACTTATAATTTGCTACAATGCACGAAACAGAAACTTTGACTGCCCTTGCTCAGGGACTGGTTGGGCATGGATCAGTTGGTGTGAGCAACTGGGGGGTTTTGTATCACTTGGATTTCCCATTATTGCTCTTTTTCATCTCTGTTGTTTCCTTTTTTCTCCTTTTTTTAAATTATTACTAACTTGTCTATGCCAACCCACAAGTTTTCACACTTTTACCCTACTAATTCTATCCCAGACACCACTGGGTGTGTTAGTGAATTCTGAGACAGAAAGACACATTGTAACTCAGAAGTTCATCTGTAAATCTAAGAAGATATTCTTCTGGCTATTATACGGGCTTTGTAAGACCAGGAAAATAAGGACATATTCAGAATTCAAAATACATATCAAGAGGCAAGAGCTAAAGTGAGAATTATCAATATATTAAGGTACTTACCTTTTATCTAAAGCTCGCAGGACCTTTGCAAAAACTTCTAGTTCACAAAATTCACTACCTAGCTGGCACAAGCGGCCCTGTTGGTAAAGCTGAAAGGAAAACATAAATAAATTTTTAAAATTAAGATTCAGTTCTTATGGGATATTTAGCTTAATAGTAAAGATGACTTATAATGAAATCTAGACTTGAAAATATAGAAATACAGCAGACTAAGTTGTCAGTTCCACCATCTCCACACAGGAGCAGAACTTCAGTGTTTAAAAACTAAGTACACAAGCTATGAGAGCTCCATAGGTGATTTCAAGCTATTTTTACCTACGAATGTATTTTCAAGTGTCTTCTATGTCCACCAGCATCATAAAACACTGCAACATCTACACTAGAAAGCCAAAAAGTCCAAAAGTTAGCAAAAAATACCATTAATAGCTTCTTTGGTACCAAATGTTTTGAAGACATCTTTTAAATGGCACAAAATCCAGCATACAGCAGCGTTTTCTATTATTTATAAATACATTTTCTATTATTTATAAATACATATATAAAGGCCTCCCACAAGTTCTGCAATAGGTGACTCACCAATACCCAGTGCTAAAGACCAGCAGGAGTCCTGACCCCATTCATTCCCAAGCTTACACAAGTAATTCCCGCATTAATAAATGGGAAAACCCAAGTGAGTCTGTTCGTGCACGTATGAAAAGCAATGGCTAGTTTTACACCCAAACTGATTTGTGTCTGCAGATAAGCAAATAGATCAGTTGACTTGTTCATAAAAACAAACCACAGAGATGGATCTTCATGCAATGCATAATTAAGTTGCAGAGCTTTGTCACTTTTTGCTATAAATACAAAGAATTTACATAGGTACAACAGCGACTGTACAAATATACAGCAGAAAAATCCATGGCAGGCTACTAAATCCTAATCTCTTGAAGCCCCAGAACCACAAGTGACTGTAAGCAGGGGTATGTAACCAAAGGAAGCATCACTACATCCTTGCCATAGGACCATCGCAGTCTGTTAGATGCACAGCACTGCATTGCACAGGACCGTCGCAGTACAGCTGTTTGTTATGTTAGGTGTTCTAGGACAAACACACACACACCCCCTCTTTTCATTAAAGAGAGAAATCTTTGTGAGGCAGTAACTCCATGAGGTAAAAGGTAGAAGCCAGTAGCCTACACCTCAAGATTTCTCTCCAGAACCTGCATTTTCCAACACAGGTCACCAAAGATTCCTTTCTGTTCTTTTGTGGTATCTGTGCTATGTGATGCAGGGATCGGAAAAATGCAGTTTACCAGCAGACACGAACCAGACTATACACTCCAGTTTCAGGACCATCATGAGCATGCAGACAAACGGCTGCTAGTTATTCAGAACACCCTAATTTTCAGTCCATACATTACAGCATTCAAATGCACCCTGTCAAAAATGGGCATGTTCACACCTACAGCAAGGCCAACGTTTGCTACCTAGGTGGGTTTTACAGCTATGAGGAACTTCGACATGAGGAGCGCAGGTACTCTTGCGTAAGCAACAGTAAGGCCAAGAGAGCACACTACTTAGAGACGCTCAATTATAAACACAGAAGTAGTGAAAACATTGATATTCATCTCAGATTTAATAATTCCTTAAAAAAAGCTTTTATTGATAATCATCTTGTGTCTGGTTGACTTTTTTTCCTTCCACCAACACTGGAAGCAGATTAATTAGTATTCAAAAACACACTACACGAGAACATCTCCTCCAGTCAGAAATTTAGTTTTAGTCAACATTTCTTATAAAAGCACAAGACACTGATTCTACAGCACAGCAAGTTTGTTATTTTAACAACAGAACCTACAAAAACTCTTTAAAAATACTTTGACCTAATAATGTCAATTGCTAGAAATTACTGTTTTCCTTTTAGTCATCTATTTCACTGGGTGAAAAAAGAAGTCTTATAAAGCAGCACAAGTCTCCATGCAAAGTTACTCCTCAGATAAAACAGCGTCACGTCCCTGTACTTCAAAGGGATCAGAGTTTCTTCTGAAGCGATGTTCTCTCTGGCAGTGAAAGCACATCCAGTCTGGTGTATTAAAAACCACGGTCATGGTTAAATGTTCTCATTTTCTTCAACACAGCTGTCTAAGGGTAACTGTTCCTAAAACATAAAATATATTTTCTGCCATCTGAAAAGAGGATTAAGTCTTGCCTATATTCCAGGTCCAAAACTGAAGGTGGACATCAATAACTGATGAGATAATTTCTAGACAAAACTAAGACATAAACCCAAACTATTTTACCAGGACTTCAAGCAAAAGCACTATCACACATTTAACAATTATGCTTTCAAGCAAATACATTACGACTTCCCCTTGTCACCTTGCAGTGCTAACTAAAAATCCCAGACATCACTCTGCTACCAGTTCTCCAAATACTAACTATAGTTAAGACTTTTAAAAATTAATATTTATGAAGTTACATAAACACACGTTGTAATACGGTCACTGTTACATGTGATTCTTAAATTCCTAAGTAATAAATGCCCACATTGAGGGGAATGGAGGAGGGAGGTCCCAAACTACACCCTCAATTTTGATACCTCAGTTATTTCAGGCACATGCAAAATCTGGCTTATGGGCAAAGGTCCAAACCTGCTATCTGCAATCTCTCACCTCAATTCAAAGCTGTACACCTGCACTGTTCTGGCATCCAAAAAAACCCACAACTCAACCTATTCCACTGGTATAACCAGAAATACAGTATCCCTGGGACATTTACCACACTATTCACCCGTTCCCTCAACATACTGGCAAACAATTTTAAGGCACTAACTAAGCTTGAAGTCTCTTGAAACTGTTGTAGCTGTCACAGCAGTACTGTCAAATTGACATGGAAATAGCGAGTGAGTATACGTCAAACTGTGAAGCAATTCCAGGAGATTCAGTAAATGCTCGCTGGTCCATTGAGAAGCAGTTGCAAGCACTGAAGAAACAGTTCTCTCGTTAAAAACTCCAGAGACAAAATTCCTGACCACAAGCCTTGCTACATAACACAAAAAACAAAACAGCACAGTGATTCAAGAAACACATGCCCTGACAAGAATGGCAGAGGTTTGGACTTCTGAGGAACTATTCTTAAGAAACAAATGTCTTTTATACACAAACTGAATCTATTTGAAGCATCACAGAAATTTTTCTTTAATGTTACAAAAATAAATAAAAGCTTACAATGACTTCCAACTTCATTGGCTGACACAGACACATTGATTCTTGTACGGAAGACAGGAACCAAGGTATAACTTTAACATACAGGCGTGTTATTACATACATGCACAATCACACTGTTTTGCATAGCTGCAAGAAACCACCATGATCCTCTTTCAGAATCCAAGGCATAGTATTTTAACTTACAACACACCCACCTAAACATTCAAAAGCTGCATATAGTGATGTTCTTAATTAAACATATTAATAACATTAACTTGCAACTTATCTATTAATATATCATCATGTATACATAGTTCTATTGCCGTTCTTGTCTGATTTCTCTCTCTGGACAGATTAAGCTGAGGTCTACCTGCTTCCCAGCAGAGCCCCGGAAAATAAAGACAAAGATATGTTAAACTGCTACCAAAAGCAAAGCCATAACACAAGAGAAAAAGCTATACATTATTTGTATCACCAACACCCTGGGCTGTGTACTAGAAGAGGAACTGTAGCACAAGCAGTTTGAAGGACATGTTCCTACTGCTCCACTTTGGAAGAGGACTGAGAAATAAACAGGGATATTTCAGTAAGAATTAAAGATACACAGAATTGTAAGGAGCTCCCCAGCATGTTTAGTGATGTCCAACAGCGTAACATGAAATGTCATACCCAAATTGGGAAGGACTGTATACTTAATCAAACATCAGTATTTGAGAGTATTTGACTGTAAGCAAAATCTTCCTTTCCTACTTAACAAGGATGGAAAAAGTTCCTTAAGAGTCAACAGTACACTGATTAGCCTGTTGACAAACGACTCAGGCAGCAGGGAAGTGGATTAGAAAATAATCAGTTACAAATGCAGGTACATTTGACTATTTTAAATAAATTTCAAAATAATCTACAAAGCCTCTGGACAAGTGCTAGTACCACTGAATATTGTTTAGGGGATGAACATCAAACGTTATGGATCTTCTTTGAAAATATACTACCTGAAAGGAGGTTGTAGTATGGTGGGCGCTGGGCTCTTCTCCCAAGTGACAAGCATTAGGACAAGAGGAAATGGACTCAAGCTGCACCAGGGGAGGTTTAGACTGGGTATTAGGAAAAATTACTTGATTCAAAGAGTGGTGAAGCATTGGAAGAGGCTGCCCAGGGAAGTCGTGGAGTCCCCATCCCTGGAGGTGTTCAGAAAATGTGCAGGTGTGGCACTTGGTGGCATGGTGTTGGCCTGACAGTTGGACTTGATGATCTTAGAGGTCTTTTCCTGTCTCTATTATTTTATGATTTACTAGGCTGATCTTTACAAACCTCAATCAAATCAATAACGAAGAAAAAAGCCCAACCTTATTGAGCAAGCCTAACTTCAGAGCCAAATTTTGGAGCCTCTGCTTTTCCACACAGCACACTTCTTCACATCTTCGCACCCATTTCACTTTTTGTGTCCTATCAGCAATGTTTTTTGTTTTACATCTACAGCGTCCAGCACAAGGGACGCTGTAGGGATAAAAAGCCTGAGCCTTAGTCACACGCACATTGAATTCTCCACAGCAGTAACTGAGGAAACTCAGTTTGCTCAAAAAGGTTAAATCATTACAAAGGAAATGAAGTGGAAATAGGAATGATAGTTCCAGCAGGAGCTGAAAACCTCTGTTTATGGTGTGACCTTATTATCTGAATGATGATTTCTAGTGTCTAAGACTCAACAATATCGAAAAAAATAAGGAAGCTAGAGCATATCAGGATTGGAAAACATGCTCCATAGCTGGAGGTAAAAAAAAAAACCCAAGCTGAGTAACAAAAGTTAGAAGAAGGGCGAACAAAGGCAAGAAGTTTCAAACCAGTCAAGACATAACAAGGAAAGACGGTTCAGTTCTAGCCTAAATTTAGATTACAAAAATAAGGCACACATTAAAATAAAAAGTAATAACAATTGGGAAAAAAATGATGAAGTGATGATTCTCCTTCACTGTGAGGTTTTAATTTAAAAAGGAGGCAAACAAGGATACAATTTAATTCAAGCAGTATCCAGTGAAGTCCCACTGCACGCACTGCTCGGAAAGTCTAACCAGATTATCAGACGCATGATTCGTGTGCACATGTGCAGAAATCACGATCACCTCCCATGTGTACATTTAATTTCTGATCCCAAAATACAGCAGTACGATTGTAATTAAGCATTTGTGAAGTAACACTGATGGGTCCCAGCTGAAGTCCTACAAAATGGTACCCGTTCAATGTGGGATTTTTTGCCTTCCTCACACATTGCTCACTCATGACCTTCTTTGTACTCCTCCGGTCAGAAAACCTGAAAAGTAAATCAGCACAGCTACACTTCACTTCACATGGAGTTTATCCTCTTCATTCTCATCAAATGCCCAGGAGACAAAGGCCTTGGGATAAGATAGTTTCATTCTAATCTTACAGAAATTATACGTATAATAATTCTTCATCAGTAACAACAATCTCTACTGCAATGCAAAGAATGGACCATCTATTGCTTGTTGTAAAGTCAGCAAATTCCTGTTTATTCATTTTGTTTGGTTCCAAGAATACCTCAATGTGATACAAGAGCTTTTCTTAGCTATGCTTTTTCTTTCCTGGATTAGCAGAATATAGCAAGGAGACCCAATATTGGAGCTACACCCATTATTATAGGAGTTGGAGCTATCAGGATCCAAACTCAAAATCCAGTATTTTGATTCACATCAAAGCAGGAACACTTCAGAAGTTTTATCTACCACTTCGAAGAAAAAGCACGACTATAACTTTCTTGATTTTGCCTAAAAAATTAACACAAAACAAGTTACTGTAGTGCAATTACTAAAGGTTATAGGTCTGCACTAATTAAAACGTATTCATGTAATCCCTAATTGTTCCTGTGGTTAATGATCAACAGAAAACATTCAAATAGCATTGGACCCAAATGATTTTCAAGTAAAAAAAAAAAAATCAATGTAGAAAAGGAAAAAAACCCACACAATCCACAAAAGACATTCCAAAAGGAAAATAATCATTGGATGAACATCCTTGTTAGTCAACATAAGCCCAAGATCAGCCTGCTAGTGGGTAGCTGCAACAAACATCTGTGTCAGAGAACACTAAAACTTCAAAAGCACCACGAGAACCAAAGAAATGACATAATTGCACATGAGAGAACACAAAGCTGAAGCATGGGGGAAAGAACCAAATTCTATATAAGACACTAACTGAACAGTCATTGGACCAGATAGTTTAATATCTTATTTCTGTTCACACAGATTCTTTACATGAACTCCCTTTAAAACACTATCCTCTGCTACAAAATATAACAATTTGATTTTCCTCATTTTGTGAGGGTTTTTTGAGGACTTACAGTTTATTCCAGTTGTCACCTATTTTTAATACAGAATTTTGGCCTTTGCAAATGCTGCCACCCACCAGACCTGTCCTATTTTAACTGGGATCCAGTATATTTCTTCCTTTGGCTTCAGAAAGCTAGCCACCTTCTCTCTTCGCCCCTCAAAGCAAGAAAGAGCACCTAACTAGTTTCACCAGGAAACATCACAACCAGGATACATATAAACCTGGCAAAGACACAAAGAAAACAAAATATGATATGTTTGCACATTTATTTCCCTCCCCTCCATGCAGGTGTTACTTCTAACAATACTAGCAACGGAGCTCTTTCAAAATACAACTGTAATAAGACATTTAAATATTTCTCAAGCACAAATGCATACTTCAAAATGTCCAGGATATCCTGACAACTATTCTGTTCTCTATCTATTATTTCTCTAATGGTTGCATGGAAAAGACAAATGTCACTTGAAAAACATCGAGTAACATCCTGCAGGACCAACAGAGGTTTCTTTATACTAACATCATGATTATTTGATATGCCTTTTTTTAAGCTTTAGTCATCATTTAAGAATGCTACAGATATGCTTTGTATTGGGAATTTGTCACATTGCAGCAGAACCTTTATATTAGAGTCCACAAAGAAGAACTTTTTGCAGCTGTCCCAGGTCTGAGTCCTCGTTGTTAACTGCAAATGCACAGGCTTATAAGGCATGTCCTAAAAGCAACAGTTTTGGAATATGTACAATTAGAAGTAATTGGATTTGTTAAAGAATGAGAAATAAAGGCAATATATTATGACCGTAGAGCCAAACACTGGATCAGAGGGTACCCTGGGGAAAAAACAAAGGCCCAAGACGTTCTGCTAGCACTTTCCTCCCTTTGCAGTAATAGCATCTTGGCCATCTCTGCTGTTGTAGTAGTGCTGTATCCTACCTACGTCTTCTTAATCAATGTGAACTGTTTGGCAAACCATGCAAGACGGACAAATGTTAAGTACGGGTGTTTATAGCAATGAATATGATAATAAAGTCTTGTATGGCCACATGCAATTAATGTCCATGTATCAAAATGAAATCTGATTGATACTACCTTTCATTTTTTACGAAGTCAGTGATTAGGCTTCCAGGCACTCACTGCAAGTAGGTATCTCTGCATATTGAAGACTATTTAGAAAGGGTTGAGGACTCCCTTTCAGCATCCCATACAAAGTTCAGTCACATTTACATATAAGCTAAGTTGAATGTGACTATTTAAGAGGAGAGTTTCCCCTACACAGAAAAAATAAAAACCCAACTAGTGAAGGAATGGAAGACAAGCCTACCACTGCTAGCAATGGCAAAACATTCACGGCACCGTGTAGCCCAGTTTTACTTATTTGGTATGTGCAGACCTCACAGATGTGTATTCCTAAGAGGAATACAGGTCCATCTTACACACTTCAGATTATCAAAGGTTGTCCTGTTGTAACAAACACAAAATAATAGGAAAAGCAATGCAAATTATTGCCATTAACAAAAGTTACACTGGCTGGTGATTAGTAAACCAGAAACACTATTTTGAGGACAAGTACTTAGGCCGTTTATCATCATCTGCCCAACAAGCCAATGTATCAATGTACATAGGCAGAAGAAATAGATTAGAAAGTCTCATTATGAATCACATATATTGCTGGTTCTTTTTCCATTATGAACAACTCCATATGAATCTGATTCAACACAACGACTGAAGAGCACTAATAAAAGGTTAAGTAGTCAATGACCTATTAAGCTCACCTACAGATGAGTTTTAAAACAATCTGGGAATAATACACATTTGGATGTTTCTATTATTAGAGGGCGGTTTTGGTTTTACGCTTTTAAAAGCCACAGAACCATCGTTTTACCTGAATGAATGAACATCAGGACAGACAACACCGAAGACATTTATTTATCAACAGTCATACCTACTAAGAGTTACAAATAAACCTGCAAATACTCCACACTGTTAATTCTGTATCTTTAGACTTTATCTGGTGATTGCCATACGCCAACCCCATCATTACCTGTGAGCCCACTCACAGGTGATAGAAAAGGGGGTTCCATATTTCTCAACACACAAGGCAGACAAGTAGCAGCTAGGACACAAAATGTACATGCCTGTTTCAATGCTGTAGAAACAATTGTTCCGTTGCTAGTGAAGATCAGTCTGCTTTATTAATACTCTTATTCTCTACGTATGTGATGAGCCACTCACTACTCCTGGCTCATAAAGATTCGTCTACAGAATTGCTTCATTTAGCACAACTAGATTTTCAGAAATTTACTGGCAGAGGAAAGATGGGTTATCCCCATCTTAAATGTTTTTACACATTGTTTATCTCTTGATGAATGCCCATCTCTGGCCATCCCTGTACATGAATGGAGTGCCTATTTAGTGAACAATAGAAATTAATGGACCATCTCAGCATACCTTTAACTCTGGATATTTTACAGGCAGCTGAATGAGAAACAGCCCTTTCATGAAAGAAGGATTTAAGGCTGTATCATCAAGTGAGTCTCAATTCTTTTCATCTGGTTCCTACCAGTGCATTAAAGAAGAAAAAAGAGCACAGCAAACTTTGCTCTTTCCACCATTGACATCACCTTCTCCAATACATCAGAAAAAAATAAAGGAAACGGGAAAACCAGAACCCAGCACAGACAGCTTAGGGGAGGGACCCCCTTTCCCCACGGCCCTGAGGACCAGCCCCTTTCCTGTGGTCCCTTCCCCGCGGCTCCTGGGCCTTCAGGCGGGCAGGGAACTCAGGAATGGAAGGGGGGAACACAGAGGCCTCCAGGCAGTTCACGCAGGGGGGGGAACCCACGAATGGAAAAGCTGGGGAGGAAGCCGGGGCCCCCGGCCCGGAGCCTCCTCTCCCTCAGCCGCAGCCCAGGCGGCCCCACACAGGCCCTGGCTGCCCCAGCCCTACCCCGCACGGGCCCCCTCCCCTCCGAGCCCCTCGAGGCGAGGCTCGGGGCGGGCGGGGAGTGGCGCTTCCTTCTCTCCCTTCCTCCTCCTTCTCCTCCTCCCTGGCCCCGCTTTTCCTTCCATCTCCCCCAGGCCCGGTCGGGCCTGGCCTCCCCCGCCCCCCGCAGCCTTCCCGAACCTTGTAGTACACGTCGAACTGGATGTTCTCGGGCAGCGACCGGATGTCGCGGCGCCGGGCCCGCCCGTAGCTGTCCACCACGGCCGAGATCGCCGTGTTATAGAGCGTCTCGGGCACCCACTCCAGCTCCACCGCCGCCATCTTGGGTGCGCGGAGCCACCTCCCTCCTTCCCTCCCCGCGCCGCCCCGCACCGCCCCCCGGCTTGGGAGGGGCAGCCGGGGCTGGAGCTGGGCGGGGATTGGGAGAGGGGGGCGAGAGAGAAGGGTGAGAAGGAAGCGATAAGGGAGGGTGGAGAAGAGAGTATGCGAGGGGACGGTGGAAGCCCAGGGCAGCGGGGGTGCGGGGTTACATGGAGGAGGCTAGGGAGGAATCCTTGGTGTCGGGGACACAGAAGGAGAAGCCAGGAGAGAGAGAGGGAGGGGGAGAGGGAGAGGAAGTAGGGGAGGGAGGGAAAGAAAGAGGGGAGGGGGGGGAAAGAAAGAGGGGAGGGGGGGGAAAGAAAGAGGGGAGGGGGGGGAAAGAAAGAGGGGGGGGGAAGAAAGAGGGGAGGGGGGGGAAGAAAGAGGGGAGGGGGGGGAAGAAAGAGGGGGGGGGGGGAAGAAAGAGGGGGGGGAAGAAAGAGGGGAGGGGGGGAAAGAAAGGGGGGGGGGAGGAGGAGGGGGGGGGCAGGAGGGGGGGGAGGAGGAAGAGGAAGAAGAGGGTTATGAAGTGCCGGGGCTGCGGTCTGGCCGTGAGGTGACCACCGTGGCCGGGGCACGGAGCCTTCACCCCTCTCCGCCAGCACGGGCAGGGGCCGTTGGGCTCGGAGGGGGCTTTGTACAGGGAAGACAAGGCTGAGATCCCTTGCAGCCGCTCTCTGGGGTGGCCTCAAGTGTCCCCCTCCCACAGTGAGACCCGGGGCAGCCTCGAGTGTCTTTCTCACAGTGAGCCTCACAGAAGCCTCCAGAGTACCTCTCACACGGCCGCTTCTGTAGCATCTTTGAGCGTCCCCTTCACACCGTAACCCCAGGGCAGCCTCGAGTGTGCCCCTCACAGCGAGCTCCAGAGCCTGGCCACCCCCAGATCTCTCTTATGAGTCAAAATGTTGATATTTACAGCTTCACCTGTGGTAACAAACAGCTAATATTGGGCCTTCCGTGGCTTTCAGGTGTGTTGGCAGCTCCAGGGGAGTGTTGCTTGGGGGTTTAGCTTTCCTGAAGTGCACCTGCCTGGTCTGGTGTTCCTCCTCAGCTGCCATGTGGTAAAAACACCCTTTTCCCTGCTTAAATTAACCTCTGACCCTTTGAGGAAGTGGCACTGTATATTGTCAATATCTCTTCATCTTTATCAAGCTGTTTGAGGCATGTTTTTCTTCCTAATTTGTTTTCCATGTGGGTCTTGCACACACCGCTAGGAACATATTGGATAGTTCTTGGACACAGATGGTAGATTTTTAGGCAGAGACAATTAAGATAATTTTGTCTAAAATAGGCTCGTGCTGTGTGTAGCCAGTGATTTAACAATGCTGGTGCCAACACAGGCAAGGACTGCGAGGTTACTGCTTGGTGTAGATATTGAAATCCCACTAAGTTAATATCATTCAAGTTTAGACTGCTCGAGCGTGGTCTTGAAAAAACTTTTATTCAGAGTTAAATATTTTGTACTTTTCAAATTTTTATCAATTACATGGAAAAAACCCAAACCCTAAATCCTTGGGCTGTGCTTGGAAATATTGATCCTTCTGTCAAGTCCTATTTTGTTTTTTTTAGCTAATGCAGGGCTGCTACTGTGACTTATTGTTTGTTCTTTTTTTTATTTTAAAAATAATATGAGGCAGATCTTCTGCCATTTCACTTTAGGGACTGTTTTTAATAATCCTAAATTGCTGCTATTCCTACCCCCTTTTGTGAAAGAACATTATTCTTCGTCCTTTACTTGCAGAAAGAAATGTTATAGGGTGGGAAGAAAGGAATGTGACATAAACAAACTATGGAAGATTGCTTTGTCTTCTTTTTTCCTTTTGCCTATTGGTGGCTTCAGTGTTAGGGTTTTTTATTGTTATTATTTTATGAGATGGTGTGGGGTTTGGTTTTTTTTCAGTTGAGGAAAGACAGCTGGTTTCTATTGGCAATTAGCCCCCGAAGAGGCAGAGGCTATTTACTTTGGTTACCTAGTGGAGAGCTGGTTTGGAAAGGTTAGAGCTGGAGGCCTGTTAGGAGCGGAAAGAGAAGGCAGCTTTCCAGTGGATGAAGTAAAATGTATTGATAACACATAGAAAATGGTAATTCTCAAAGTTATAATGTTTTTTATTTTTGCTTTAAAATAAAGCATCTAATAAGATTTGTGAAAATAATGGCTATGGTAAATATACTTTTCAAGACAGCGGTGTGGCAATGGACTTTATCTTCTTAATAAGTTACTATGTCTAGAAACGTTAGTTAGGCTGCGCCTTTTACTGTCCTGTAGTTTTTTGCAGATAAAACTATAATGTGCATATTCAAGGAGAAAAAATAAACATATATATTAAAGAAAGACATGATATAAATTGTCTTTGAAGTATATTATGTTATGCATTCATTCTGTAATTCATTTTGGTAGAGCCTGAGGAATAATCTTTATGGCAAAAGTGATTTAATCTCTAGATAGAAATAAAGTTTAAATATGGTAGCGTTTGTTATTTATTAGTACTGTATGGCTTGATATATGTATCAAAAAAACCTGGTCGTCTTCCATTGTGGATACATACTTTGTTCTTAAAGGCATTTTTAGGCAGTTGGCGGAGTCCTTGATTCAGTGTGTGTGTGTTTAATGTTGAGATAGTAGCTAACCATTAAAAGTAACATAGTTAGTAACAAACCAGACTTAAAAGTTTTATTAAATAATTGGTTATTTCTCTGAATGCCTTTAAACTTAAAAGGTATCCTGTTTGTTGAATGGATTCAGTTCCTTAAGCTGTATTGCAAACTTATTAGTAACATGGCTTCATTCAATGATGTGCTTTTCACATCCGTAAATTATTTTAAGGCAATTACGCATTAAGAGTTGCAGATGTTAGAAAATCTTTCTGACTCCAGTCCTTGTTGGCAGAAGTTCTGATGGGTATTCTTATCTTTGTTGATATCTTTCTCTTTGCTTTTGTCTTTTTATATAAAGCGAAATATTTAAAGGACTTTTACAAATACTGCCTGTGTCTAAAAGCAAAATGGTAAGGCGTGTTGTTTAGGCAAAAGCATTCAGTCTGCTGTAATCTCATCTTTTGAAGATGCATCTGGGTATCTGAACAGCTCACATGTAAAGCGTATGGGGTGCGATGGCTCTGTACATCTGTGTATCATTGTAGTGGATGGGGATGCAGACAAGCCTAGTAATGGGTAAATGCATAAAGAAAATCTAATTATAGTCTGCTATTATCCAAACTGCCCCTGGAGATCAAACAGCCTCTTGGTTGACAAAATTACCTCTGTTGAAGCAGTTCTTCTAGAAGAGATTTTTACATCTGCAAAGAAAGCTGGTTTTGTAATTTTAACAGAATGTTGTTGGAGCCTGCTGCTCTTTTGCACCACAAAAACTTCTCAAAACCCTTAAAAAATCCCAGGCAGATATTGGTGCCAAGTTACTATTTCTAGACAATAGCGAATTGCCTAAGTTCACCTCTGCTAGAGGAGGTTGTTCACCTGAGCTTTCCCAAATCTGTGTATGAAACTTTGGTTTCATGGCTATCGAGTCAATTTGGTCAGCAAATCACTGCAGAAAGTAGCAGTGTTGTCTTTGTCGTGCAGTTTTTGACTCTATGGCTAAGCTGCAGACTGAAAAGGGTTGTTTTTTTCAGTTGTGCATGCAGATTTATATTTTGAACAAGTTAGGAGCTGTACGTTTGTTAGACCTTATGCTAGAAACAGCAGGATTGCCTCTTTTACTGCTCATTTTCTTCACTGGTGTGTGCTTAGGTCAGGTTATGTCAACTGCAGTTTCACCTGATTCCTTTTTAACTGAAATTAATTAGAAGGCATTCACATAAGAAGCTTTGGTGGATAGGCATAGATGCTGATTTTTGTCAGGAAGGTGATGGTTAGTGTTTGTGAGTCCTTTTATTGACCCAGTGAGGAAAAAAGATGAGATGCCTCTGGATGCTCTTGTTTTATATGCCAAACTGATATAATTTTGTAAATGTGGTGTAATAGTATAACTACTACAATTACTCTATCATTTCCAGGTCAAAAGAATAAACAGTCCTATATAGTTTGAGATGTATAAGTGAAAAGTATTAAATAAATGCTGTGTCTCTGTGTCTGTTTTGCAGGAATGTAGTTCCAGAAAGCCTGGATGAAAAAGATGGAATCTGTTTCATATGCTGCCAGTGCAAGATTGCTGTTTGCATGTTTTCATTAAAGGTAAGGTACTTATCAAAGAGAAAAACTGCCTTTGTGAAATTGATATGTTAGCATAGATGAAGTTCAGTAAGAATGTAGTTAGAGACTCAAGCTAACTTCATCAATGGAAAATTTGGATCATCATAGTTTAGGCTTTTTTAGATTAGCCCAGTGGTTCACGTTTTAAATATGAGCCTGTATATATGAACAGTTTTATTTTTTTAATTACTATAGCTGGACATACTTAGTGGAAAAAAACATTCTAAGTAAGCAATAAAAAACCTGCTGAATTTTCCTGCAATGTGCTTATTTTGAAGTGGGAAGGAAGTGAACTGACATGGATAACATATGAACGTACTGTATCTCCTTGATGTGGATATTAAAGGAACCTTGAAAATAGTTTATGGGGAAGTTGTTGGAGGCTTCTAATTTTAAATTCTTAACAGGAAATCATTAAACTGTAGAGGAGCCAACGTAACAGACTGTTGCTCTAAAACAAGAGCTAAATGCAGACCATTCACATGAACTTTTCAGATCTTTTATTAATGCTGGTGTGTTTTTTCTCTCATGTTTACTGCAAGCTGGATAGATACTTTTTCTTCTTTGTGTTCATGTACATCAGTTCAGTAGTCACATTCTGGATGACATGTGAAGGTAATGCCATTACAGTCATACCCCAAGGAATATGAGGAAACAGAGACTATATTCCATCAGCCCCAGAGGGTGTTAACTCCTTGCGTGGTCAGGTTCTGCACTCCTTCACAGGCTAGGGAAAAGCCTTTAAAAATGTGGATGCTATTCAGTTTGTTTTCGTCTTTTACATGAGATGCTTGTGGTTTATCCAAGAGCGTTGCTGAGGTGACCAACACCATACTGCATAGGCTATGTGAGAGCTGTAAGGGGTGTAATAACCTTTGGTCACTATCAGCTTGACTCATTGAAGCTTTCTTAGGGGCTGCAGGATGGAGAAATGTTCTGATGAGTCTGTAATCCTCAAAGATACCCTAGAGAGACCGCTGAAGGCTGTATCTAACAGACTGCATGATGCATTATCAAACATCAGAAAGTAAAGTAATTCGTGAAAATCATGATACTTTTCTTTTGATGTCAGCACACCTAATAGATTCATCTGAGTTTAAAGTACAGCTGCTTAATCTATTTGGGCTAAAAATGGGGTAATTATTTTTTTTTCAAAATGTAACTAATTAAATTTAGCTTAAGCCTATTTGAGATTTTGCAGAATCTTCTGTCTTTGAAATAGCTGGGGGATCATGGGCAGTTTCTGCTTAGCATTTGGTTCCTTTAAGTATAAAAACAAAAAAAGCACTCCCCGTTTCTTTCAGATGCGAGAGGTGTGTGAAAAAAATGCTAAACGGCCCTTAAATTGTTGCCTCTCATTTAGGTGCTGGAGTATGGAAACTGCAGTGGCACTCTCCATCAGGCTTTATCTTTATTAATGGTTTTTCTCCCAGCATTTTCAGCTTTTGCATGCATGTTCATGTTCCTATTTCTGCAAGCATCTGGTTTAGTTGAATTGGAAGTTTCTGTGAGCTAAAGGACTTCAGGAGAAAATTAGGAAATATGGTTTTAGTTGCTGAAGGGTCTGCTGGTTGTGTGCCTTGTAAATCTTGAGGCACTTTTGTTTTCCAATTGTGGTTTTCGGAATGTAGCTGTTGCATGCAAACATGTCTTTAATGTATTGTAATTTGATTACATTTGAGAGCTTAGAGAGGATTTATATGTGGTGCTATTGTCTTGATTGTAAAAGTTGGCATTGAAAAAACCAAGGTACTTCATTCCGTGTGAAAATGCAAAAGCAATACCTGGATGTAAAAAGGAGAAAGATAAATACCTTGGAGTTTGAAGAGGAGTTTCTTCCATCATAACTGATTATTTTTTCCCCTTTATTTCCTTAACTTTTCGATATGTACTAGACTACCTAGAATATGTATTCGTAAAGCATGGGGGTAGGAGTATCTGTGGTTCTGTTCCTGGAGTAGCCTATGATTTTCCACTCTAGATTGTTTAAGAAAGCATTTCTTATATTGAATGGTACTAATCCTTATGTAATGATATCTCTGGCTACATTTATTCAGCTATGAAATAAGGATATTGTACTTCTTGGAAGCAATAGGCTGTAGTTGTCCCTGTGATGATGTAGATCTGACAATAATGTTTTTGTAAGTTTTTATCAATAGTTTCAAGTCAGTTTCCTTGTTTTCTGGATACTTTTTATAAAAAAAATAACAGGAAAAAAAAAATCTATTCACCCTTTTTAAGTGTGCTGTGGATGGTGGTGCATCTGCTTCAGGCCTGGTAGTTACCATGCTGTGTTTTTTTATTAATTAAAAGGTAATAGGAATATATTGTGGGTTGTATAAATCTTGCATTAGTCCTCATCTCAGATTATTCTTTCTCTCCTTTATGCAGCTTTCAAGTATATATTTTGTCGTATATGTGGCAAATGTATAAAATATTCTGTTGTGGAACTTAGTGGACAGATTTTTACAGTTCTGTATTGGTAATGATCTGATGATTGATCTGATTGTACAAACACCTGCAAAACAGGAAGGGATAGTTATGTTATTAGATTAGCATGGATTAGTTAATTAATATTGGTAACAGGTTCTCAGATCCCTAGGTGCTCTAGAAATTTAAAGCTTTGTTGATATATTTCTTATTTTTTAAATACTGTTGACTTTAGTGTCGTCAATGGGAGGAAATCTGAAATCCTCGCAATGCTTAAGCCAAATCATTGTCTCCATTTTACTGATAGGGGAAGTGATTTTGCAAAATTCTGGAATGGTGTTTGCTTTTTCAAGCTTGTAGTGGGAAGGGACTCTGGGAGTTGAAAGTGGTTGTAGATCATGAATAAAACAATGTCTGCAATTCCAGCGATAAAACCAAAATGCACCAACACCTCCAGTATGCAGGGAGCATCTTTGAAGCTTTATGATCATAAATGTAAACACTGCATGCGATGTGTAATTCCAGGGTAATCACCAGTGAGAATCCTTATTGTCCAAGAGGGAGAAAAATCAATTTCAGGCCAGGAGCAAGGAAAGATGCAAGATGCAGAAGTAGTCATGGCGCTGAGGCTAATGATATTCAAGAAGCATTTGGACAGTGTCCTCAGACATGCAGTGGAATCATCCTATGCAGCAGGGACAGGAGTTGGACTGGATGATCCTTGCGGGTCCCTTCCAACTCAGGGCATTCTGTGATTCTGTGTGCTTCAATGTAGTGGCTCTTGAAGTTGAGGGGGAGGGTGGTAGGTATGGGGGGCCCTGGCCAGTAGAGGAGCAAAGAGGGGGGTGGAGGGAAGTGGTTGTGTCCTGTACTTGGCATCGGTGAGGCCACACCTCAAATACCGTGCTCGGTTTTGGGCCCCTCGCTACAAGAAAGGCATTGAGGTGCTGGAATGTGTCCAAAGGAGGGACATAAAACTTGTAAAGGATCTGGAAAATAAGTCTTGTGAGCATCAGCTGAGGGAACTGGGGTTGTTTAGCCCGGAGAAAAGGAGGCTGAGGGGGAGACGTTATCACTGTCTACAACTGCCTGAAAGGAGGTTGTAGTGAAGTGAGTGTTGGTCTGTTCTCCTACGTGACAGCGATAGGACAAGAGGAAATGGCCTCAACTTGTGCCAGGGGAGGTTCAGAGCAGACATGATGAAAAATTTCTTCACTGGAAAGGTGGTGGCATCCCCATCCCTGGGGGTGTCTGAAGATGGTAGATGAATGATTCTATGGTTTAGTACTACTGGACAGGTAGAGTGTGACTCGATGATCTCGAAGATCTTTTCCAACCAAGCGATTCTATGATTCTAGGGGAACGGCTGGTAGGTGCGGGGAGACCCCGCACGCTGGGAGGGAACGGGCCGGCAGTGGAAGGAGCGGCGGTGTGGGGGTCCCCGCCGGTATTGGGGGAGCGGCGGCGATGGGGTGGACCCCGGCGACAGTGAGGAGGGCGGCGATGGAGGGGTCCCTGCTGGTACTAGGGGGGCAGTAGGGGAGGGTGCTATCGGTATTGGGAGGGGCGGCTATCGGGCGGGGGAGGGCTCCCGCCGGCAATGGGAGCAGCCCCCTGCGCTACTGCTGCCGCCTGCGTGCCCCCCGGGAGCCGGAAGGGGGTGCCGTAGTGCGCACGGCCGCCCCTTCCGCCGCGTGGGGCGCGGCAGGGGGCGCTGCAGAGCGAAGCGGCCGCGGTAACGGTGGGGCGGGCGGGCGGCGCGGCCGTGCCCGAGCGGCGCCGCCGACGTCAACAATAGAGACGGCGGGGAGCGGAGGGCGCGCGGCCATCACGGGCGGGGAGCGGCGGGCGCCGCCGCGCCGGGCCTGCCCCCGTCCATGGCGGGGTCGTACGCGCTGGGGGTGAGCGTGTACTCCGACCAGGGCGGCAGGAAATACATGGAGGACGTGACCCACATCGTGGTGGAGCCCGAGCCGCCCGCCGAGCGCGGCCCTGCGCACAAAGGCGGAGCCGGCGAGCCCCTCGCCGAGAGCGGGCGGCGGCGGGGAGGGAGCCCGCGGGCACCCGGGGAGGCAACGCTGCCCCCCGGCCCGGGCTCCTCCGCGCGGCGGCCGAGGCGCTCCGTGGCCTTCTTCGCCGTGTGCGACGGGCACGGCGGGCGGGAGGCGGCCCAGTTCGCCCGGGAGAACCTCTGGAGCTTCATCAAGAAGCAGAAGGGCTTCGGCTCGGCGGAGCCGGCCGAGGTGTGCGCGGCCCTGCGCAAGGGATTCATCGCCTGCCACCGCGCCATGTGGAAAAAGCTGCGTGAGTTACGGGCGGTGCGAGCCCTTCCCTCTCCCTTTGAGTTCCTCTTCTCCTTTCTGCGGGGGCGGCAAATCCCCCTGCCCACCCGCCTGCCCTGGTGTTCCCGGAGCGTGGGGCGTCCCGCTTTTAGCCGCCTTTTTCTCCCCCGCCGCCCCCCCGCACTATTGTGAGTTGCGTGCGTGAAAGCCTCCCTCCATCCCCGCCGGGGATCGGGCACCCGGTGCTCCTGCGTGCGGGGAACGGGGGAAAGGGGGCAGAGGGGTGGGATTCGGGATTGACTCAAGAAATTCGGTAAAACAAAAACTGGAGAGCAAACTGGGAGAAAAGGGAATCGGAGTGGCGACACGTTATAGGGCGGTTATGCCCTGTAGCTGCTGGTGGTGTGGTTGTAGAGCTGCAGTTTGTTATGAGGGTGTTGGATCTTCAGCTTGCTGGGGGATCTTCATCTTATTGGCTTGGGAAGTTGCAGAGAAATCCCCCTTAGATGCCCAGACCATCATGAGAAGGAAAAAAAAAAAAAGATCATTAAGTATCTGGGACGTTGTTTTTTTCCTAACTGTCCCTTGATGCCAGCTGTTTCTATCGAGTCCTGATGGAAGGATTCAAAATGTGGCTGTTCCATAAAGGGTAGTCGTTCACTGATTTTGTAGCCTGAGCATTAGGGAACATGCAGGGGACCTGCCCAAACACAAAACACACTCAATATCCACAAGATTATGTGGGCTGGTTGCATAACTGCAGTAGGATAGAAGTTGGGCTCCTAAATAGGTGAGGATAAAGGAGAGGAGAGTGCCAAGCCAGGTGACAGTAATCATTCTTGTACTGTGCCTTCTCCCCGATATATAGTGAGATTGGAGAAAGGAGTTTCTGAAAGGGATTTTTTGTTGTTGTTAAGGTGGTTATGGCTTAGAGTAATGCTGTTGTTTATATATAATGCGTAGAGTGCGTGTGTGCTGTGTATGCGTTTACTTATTTAAAAGCCTCAGAAGGAGGAGAGTGTAAGAACAGAGAACAGCATATAAAAGCAGGCAGGAGTGAGACACAGTAAAACTGGATCAAAAACGTCAACAGCAATACTGACAGTTGGGCTTGGGAGGCAAACATGAAAATCAAGAATTGCATTACAGCACCGTGGGTTTTCAACGAAGTGATTCATGCGGGGCAGGGGAGAATTACAGTGTCAAAATAGTTTCGTTTTCCTTTTTCTTGAATAGCAAAATGGAGAAGTTGTGCAAATGTCAGATACTTGACAAGATATGGGGGAAGGAATGATAAGGTTGAGGGCACACAGATAGTGAAGAGAAAGGAAAGGGTGTGAATTTAGAAGCACAAGAACTTGACCACAACCCTGGGTTGCAGACTTGCATGACAGGGAGAAAGATGTGTGAATAGGGGAAGATAGTAGGAGGGGAAAGATAGAGTTCAGTTGTCTGGTTGTGTTACCCCTGATCTGTTGTCACTGTAGCAATGTTTATGCGAAATGGAGAGAGGTGGAGTGAAGTGACAGAATGTGGGAAACACTATTTTAGTAATGAGTGTTCAGTAAGTAGTACTTGGGTTGTGAAACCAATTTAAATTGTTGTGAGGAGCAACATAGCTTTGGCTACGAGCATGTGATGACAGTTTTAGGTAGGCTATATGGTGAACCTCTACGTAGCTTGTTTGGTCTGGCTGATTTCTGCTGCATGTGCATAACAGCTAGTGTGGTATGGGACAAAAGCATTGCTATATCTAGTTTATCACTTCTCATACTATGTTACAGAATCCCAGTGCAAATTTTACACACGTTAGATGGTTTTCCTTATTGTCATATGTAGAGCAGATCTTTTACTGGGTATTGGTGACACTGTGGCCATGAAAGGGAGATGGGGTATTTGGTGTCTTGAAATGAGGGCAGGAGACTGGTTTGGATTTTGGTGTAAAGGATGGGGTCTTTACTGCTTCCAGTTGATGGCCATTGGAAGAGAAGCTTGTACTTGGCTGCCCTGTTGGTTCTTGGGAGCTGTGAGGTCTTCCCAGTGGCCATCTTCTGGGATAGACAGAAAACGTGTCGATGATGAGAATACCAGAAAAATTCCTCTTTGTCATTGCTGATAATTTTTGGTGTTTGTTTTGTAATGAAATTCTCTGTATGCTAAAGAGCTTCTGGAATAGATGTTCTTATTTGAAGACTCTTTCTGCAGTGATAGGAAAGGTGTTTACGAGAAGCATACTCAGGAAGTCCCAGATTTCGATGTGACTTTACTGAGGATTGCATAGTTTTTTTCCTTTGGTAATTCATTACTTGTATACCCAAGAGCTTGTTTTTAAATGTTGTATTTACCTTAATACTTTTAATATTTTTTTTTTTGTATTACTAGTTACAATTTAGAAAGAGTTGCTTAGTTCTGCTTTGGTTATAACTCTTCCTATTAAATTTAATTGAAGCAATAAAAGTCAAGTAATATTTTCATCTCTTGGGTAATAACAAGAAGTTTTGTAATTGTCACTGGAAAGTCATAATTTCAGGATTATTCTTAGAAATGTTTAAGAGTTTATGCATGTATTCCTGTCTGAAAAGGACCTAGACAATTTAAGACAATGCAGATTTTCAAGATAGTGTGAACATTCAAGGACCTATTGCTGTATTAAAAGCTCATATTGCATTTATTTTTTAAAAAGTTTAATAACTTAGATTTTAGAATCAAACTGATTTGAAATGAGGTATTGTGGTTTGACTTAATATATATAAGCCCAATGAAATAGAAATTAAATGTGTTCTCTAGCAGTTTTTGATTCCCAGAATAATTCTAAGTCATTCCCAAAAATAAGCAGGAGGAGAATTTCCACAAACACATTTTGGAGCAGTCTGTGTGTTTCAGATCACATGCCAACCATCATAAGTAAATTTGCTTTTTAGATTCAGGCAAAGGGTTGGTTGTTTTTTTTTTCTGTTGCAGATGTGTTATCCAGGTGTGGGATCCATATTTTGTTGTAACAGATAGACTGTTTGGGATGAGTGGTTTATTTTAAACCACTTCTTCCCCACTTTCCAGCCCCTCCAGCTGAATAAGAGTGAAAAAAGTAGTAAGTGACTAAAAGTTGTGTAAGTGACTTTGATTTTAGTACTTGAGCTCAGAAGAAAGGTTGGGAGTTTTGGCACTTTTGTTAATTTCTGCTGAGACAGAAAGGAAGGAATATGCCATGCCATACATAATACTTCTCTAAACAGGGGCAAGGCATGAACTAAAATCCCTTGCTGGTGGGCAGATCTCATTTCTGGTCCCGTTGGTTCCTCAGCTCTGAGGCTGCTATATCCTTCTTTCTTAGAAGCAGCTAATTTAACTCTGTGCCCTTCATTCCCTTAAAGACTGATTTGCTTCTCATATATTTTATTGCTGCTGTTACACTGACAGAAACTCATTAGTTGCAGCTTGTTTTTTAAGTGCACGGTTGAAATCCTCATTGCCACTTGGCTTCTTCCCTCATTTGCTTTCCATTTGGAATGTGTTAGCTTTAGTACCCGCAGTTAAAATTGCCAGACAAAGTACTTACAATAAGCTGACTGAATGTTTGTATTCTTGAAGTAAAGGTACTCCTAGGGAGAAAGTGTAGTTTGCTATTTAGAACAGAAAGCTAGAACTCTGTGTTAAAACTTAAACATTTAAATTATGCTGGATATCTTGGTAGCTCCCAATGAAGAAATGCAGCTTTTAGCCTCATACCACCTTTGCAATTCTCCTCCAGCGTATCTTCCATGTATACTTTCTTGCCTCGGGCGTCTGGACATTGTTCAGTGGCACTAGAAGTTCGTAATCTTTTTAAGTTCTCAGTCTTTTCCTTTTGCCTAAAACTGTTGAACTTTAAAATATGTATTTTCACGGAGGGAAAGACCTAATTGTGTGTTTTCTTTTGTTTTTTTCTTGTGTGTTTATTGTGCCATAAGAAAATCAATTATATAGTGCTTTGGCAGCCTGGCTTGGGTGTTTCCCGCAAACAGAATGCGTATCACAGTGGAATTTTTATATGGTACTGTGTGAGCGCAACTTGCGAAGTGCAGAAGATAGAATGTGACAAGGAGATGAGTCTCCCTTCTGAGTTTGAAGACACAAGTGGGTGCAGTGAAGAGGAAGCATGAGGTTGCTGTTGACAGTTGAATTCAACCGACAGCCTG
This sequence comes from Neomorphus geoffroyi, assembly GCA_033558235.1. Classification (NCBI taxonomy): domain Eukaryota; kingdom Metazoa; phylum Chordata; class Aves; order Cuculiformes; family Neomorphidae; genus Neomorphus; species Neomorphus geoffroyi. The sequence continues at coordinate 4,029,190 of JAUMJM010000018.1, forward strand.
GGACTTGAATTCTGTTTGCTGTGGGTGCTGAAGTAGGGAGGAGGACTGATGTCGCTGATCTTGCTTAACTGGTTGTTGTCTCAGTCGTTTTGCAGAGTTTTGGAAGAAGATGAGCTTGGGTGTGTAGGCACAGAAACAGAAAAGAAAAGGCGTGAAAGAGAAATTTGGATTGGACGTAAATGGGGAGAGCAGGGTAATAGAAAATTAACATTAAGTGTTTTGAGGGCAAAGCAGTTAAGTGATAATGTTTCCCTTGCTGTATAAGTATTCTAGCACAAGTATCTTCTTGTTCTGAATTCAAGGGATGTTTTCTGCAGAAGATTTGATGTTGGATTATGGATAGCGTACTTAAATAGTCTGCATTATTCAGACCTCCAATAAGAAATGTGAATAAAACAGTCGAGATATTATTCAACTTAAGATGTTGTTTAATATATAGAAGTAAAATAGCATTTTCGTTCCTTCTGAGGCAGGTCAGGAATGTCCAGACAAAATGACCTGATTTATGACATTTCTACCTCTTCAGATGGGGAAGTGAACAGTTGATCTTGACAAAACACTTGTTTGCTCCTGTTCAACACTCAAGGAGCACTTCTTTCCCCATATTCTTCTAGTGGTGTTTGGAATATTAAACTGGAAGAGCTGTTTCTTTGACTTCTGTCTCGATGCTTTGGGTACTGGCTCTGTATGTACGTGCCAATTTAAACCATAGCTAGGGGAGTCATGTTATGGAAGTGAGGGGGAGCTGGGGATGCTGGTTTGCCTGGCCATGTTATGGTTAAGGACACGGTGTATGGTAATGTTACGCAAGTCTCTGTGACACACCCTTTTTTTTGATCTTCAAAACATAACCAGTTCCACAGAATTAAAACCAAAGATTTTATTATTTGCTTTTTTTCTCATTGTAGCAGAGTGGCCGAAGACCATGACAGGTCTCCCAAGCACATCAGGAACTACTGCCAGCGTGGTAATTATCCGTGGGTCGAAGATGTACGTTGCTCATGTTGGTGATTCAGGAGTGGTCCTTGGAGTCCAGGATGACCCCAAAGATGACTTTGTGAGAGCTGTGGAGGTGACACAGGACCACAAGCCGGAACTTCCAAAAGAAAGGGAGAGAATTGAAGGCCTTGGGGGCAGGTAACTCTCTGTGCTTTAGGGTTCATTTCTGGGTGCTGTTTGTGTCTTTCTGACTGATCTAGGCTTAAGCTTGCTTGTTGGGGGGGCCAGCAAGTCAGTGAGTCTCATAGTCTGTTATATTCCTTCCTTGTCTGTGCTCTGATTTTTTTATTTTTAGCTTGTTGGGAATAAGTTAGTGATCCATTATTACTCTGCTGTGCTTTTTTGCTAGTGGTTTATGATATAAAAAATAATTTAAATTTCCTGGTATGTTCCCAGGCACCTGAGGTGTGTTTACAATTCGAAACATTCACTGAAAACTTTGCAAGTGGAGATACTGATATTTGACCTATTTTTCATTAAAATCGGGGGGGGGGGGAGGCGGGGAAATTGCCTTTCTGTATGGATAAAGATACGAGCTCTGGAATATCCATTTTGTCAAATGGTGGAAACACAACAGTTTTGCTACAAAATACTCTCTTAATTTCTCACGCACTCTGCATTGTTCCTGAGATGACAATGACAGCTGTTGAGTGGGCTCTTCAAAGCTTCGGTTTAAGGAGCATTAAAAAAAAAAAATCTTAGATTTGAAACCAGGTACTGTTTGCTATGTTTAGTAATTGCTAGAATATCACACTTTAGTGTGTATCTTTACCTTAGTAATTTCCTCTCTGTCAGGAGCTGGCAGATGTTAGAATGTCTCCGAGTTGTGGTTGATGCATGTTCCCTGTAACTGAGGAGGAAAGCAGGCAGGTTTGTCAGATGGCACTAATGTTTTGAGACAAAGCTCAGGGCTCACATTTGGCATAGCTTCCCAGGAGCGCTCTGTTCTTTCGTTCTACAGTACCGCACCAGATGGATGGGCACAGTTTCCTTCTCTGAGCAGTTGAGAGGCAGAGATCACTGAAGGTTTTCCTGTTGACATCATCCGAGAACCCTGTCAGCTCCTTAAACCTCAGACCATTTCATCTCTAGCAGGTGGAAGTTGGTCAGTTGGTGGTGTTAGGGATGGCAGCTTTTCAGAAAGGGTAACTTGGCAGTTGTGCTTGGTCAGTACTTGTAAATGTATGGATTTCAAAGAAGCATTCCCTGCAACTTTGTATCAAAAAGAACGTGTTTTTTTTTAAAAAAAAATATTTATTTTTACTGGTACTCCTTTTTTCCCCTGTTGCAGGCTATTGTGAGGCAAATGGTAGGAGTGAAGTGGAACTATGAAGCCATGCTTATTCATGTCTTCTCTTTTATATGTGAATTGGGAAAAGTTAATGGGAGAGCATAATTGAATCTTTTGGTAAAAATGGTATTTTCCTAGTAATAGTCTCCGAGTGTGGGATGAGGTCTCCTTTCTGATAATTGCTGAAGTTAGCTTTGCTTGGTCATTAGCTGTTCAGGTGGGTGAGATTGATATTTAGGATGTGATGTCTGTGACTTGGCACGAGAAAGGATGGCGCTAAATATGCTCTTTTTGTTAAAGACTTTGAAGTATCAGGGCATCTCAAAAAGCTTCAGTATGAGGAATCTTGAGGCTGTTCCAGAGCTGCTCAGTTTCTAGTTAACCAATGGCTGTTCCTTGGGTAAAAGCTGGCTTTTAAGTATCTAGTTCTTGACTTGGTTGGCACCGAGCTTTGGTAATTCCTTGATCCGTTACCTTTTCTTTCTCGATGGCTCATATTCTCTGGTGTTAATTCTTCCCTGCCTGATGACAGCTGTCCCATGTGCTTGTGCTGTAGGTTCCCTTTTGACCTTTCTGATGCCATCTGGGGAAACTAAACCAGTGCTTGGTGCCTTAGAGCAGGTGTTAATATTCAAATTAATATTCAAAGAGCAGAGCTGTTTCTTCCTATCTCCTGCTCTCAGCAAATAGCAACTATTGAACAACTGCTCTTTTCTGTTTTTTCGACTGTACTGTGCTGCCCTTTACTGTCAGATTTGGCAGAAAACTGAAGGAGGAGCTGCATGATATTTCCACTGGAGTGAGTTGATGCTGATGGTCTTCATCTGAGGAAAGCAAATTCAGTTTTAAATTCAGTTTCAGATAAAAAGCTACTTTTACATCTGGTGATTGCAGCCAGCCAGGATTTTTCCCAGGTCTTCATTCCCCTGCTTTTTCTTTTCTCCTGCCCTTCATCTCTCACTTTCCTCTTTGGCTTAATACTGAATGAAACTGCCTAAGTGGTACTGTGTGTTTTGAAATGTTTGATTATGCTGTGGACTTCCCTGAGGGTCTTGTCCTTATTGACTCCTATTTATATATTTAACTGGTTTTGTGTTATTGAAACTAACTTTTATGCTGTCATTTCCATTCCTCTTTAACCTCTGCCTCTTTCTGATGGTTTTAGTGTGATCAACAAGTCTGGTGTGAATCGTGTTGTTTGGAAGAGACCTCGTCTGACTCACAGTGGTCCTGTGCGCCGCAGCACCGTCATTGACCAGATTCCGTTCCTGGCTGTTGCTAGAGCTCTTGGTAAGTCGTGTTCGGAAAGTGAGACACTGCTGCATACAGACCACTAGAATAGAATTATACCCTCCTTTGCCAGAACATGTAGTTTGGAGGGGATTCACTCACTTGCCTTGGTTGCAAGGCCTTCTGAAAATACTTTGAAAAGTATTTTTATTACAACAAAGATTTCATTTTTCAAATAAAGCTGTAGAAGGTGTCATTGATGAGTGAAGTACTTGCCCTGCAATGTGCAGGATTTTACATGTCAGTCTGTGAGGATGGTATTTCATTTCTGTTGCAAATGAAAATGCACAAAGCAGTGTGTGTATCCAAGATGGAGAGCATGTTTGTCTTTTGCTTACTGAAATAAAAAGGCTGTAATTTTTGATTGAGTGGTGGTGGTAAGAGTAAGTTTTGCTCTATGGCATATGAATTACTTTGGTCTTCCTTCTGTAGTGAATCTACTTCTCTCAAGACAGCGTGCAGTAAATGGAGGAGTGAAAGTCAGTGTGTTTTATCTATTACTTGCCTTTGCCTAGAATATTAGTAGTGGTAAGCTGTCTTTGAGGAACTCTTATGCAGAGGACAAAAAGACATTACTGTACCTAGCAGACTTGTTATGAATGATCTTTGGCAAGTACTTCATAACTTAATCTTTGGATACTTCTTGTCCGTGAGTGTTAGTGTTTTCTGGTCAGGCTTTCTCCTTAAATTTGATTGCAGAATTAGTCGTCTTGGTTCTTGTTTTCTTTCTTGCTCTTTATGTTCCAGTTAAGAATTCTCTATTCAGATACACCCAGTATGGATTTGATTTTATAGAAATGTGGTATCGTATTTTTACCTGTGAAAACTGTCCTGTGACTTAATTTCTTCTTGGCAAGCTTGACAGTGTTGTCAGTGTTCCTAGATCAGCTGGCACTGTGTTGTGGGGACAGTCTGTTCCTGGGACCGTGATCGTCTTGATAATTGCATGACGTTACTGTGTCTCATTTCAAAGGCAGTGCTGTCTGTTTCACATGGGTTTATCCAGTGTTAAGAAGAATTTTGCATCGATAAATAACATTGTAAAAGATGACTGTATATCAAGGAAGGAGTTGAAGGTGGCTGAAGGGTGATCTTATAATAAAAATAAACTTTTAGTTTTATGGATATTTTTTATGGACATTTTTCTCTGTATCTTCCAAATCTTTATTGTGTGTCACGTTTTATACAAGATAAATACAAGATAAATGCTTATTTCATGGTTAGTCAAACTGACTCGAGAGTCTGAGTAAATACTTTAGAATTAATAGATTACTAGAAGAGATGTTCTTCCACTGAGCACTTCTTTTTCTACTTTTCTGCAGGAGAGTACCTGTTCCTCACAGATTACAAAAAGAGTATGCTTAATTTTGACGAATCTTTCATTCCTATGATGGCGAGTTTGTTGTTTGCCTAAATAGCTTGATGGTTTCCGGTGTGATTCCTCTCAGGAGGATGAACATCAGGATGTAGCTGGGTTTTTTGTGAAGATGTGAATTCAAAGAATGATGCATCTGTTAGCCCTCTATTGCATTCTTTCCCATTACATGCGTGAAGAGGATTACTGGAGAGTTTCAGGGCCAAGAAACAAGAACACCTATCTTTTTAACCATTCTTAGTTTCAAAAGTTAGCAGATTTGAAAACTTAAAAGGGGGCTTTGGTGTCTTCAAGTTATGGAGAAAGATTTACAGTGTGACTGTATGTTGGTGTTTGCTCAAGGAGCCTTGATGGCCTCTTCACGTCCCCTTCTGAGGAGGTATGACAAACCTCCTGGAAAAGGGAACACAGCTGCTTCGTTTTGTAGGACCCAGATGGTGCACAGACGCTCACAGTTTGGAAACAGGATTTCATTTCGTTCTGAGGCCATGTCCCTTACGCTGCTTACAAAAGACCTACCACAACTAAAGCCGTTTGCATTTGTGCTGTTGAGGCCTTCTCAACGTCTTGGCTGGCACCCAGATTGCTACCCTGGTTGGCACGGCACTGCTGCGCTGCAGCCTCTCCAAGCGGAGTTATAACTACGTTGACGTATACCAATTACCAATACTGCAGTTGATCCCACTGAGATCTAGCACAGGGATTCTTTTTGCTAAGTACAAACTCATTTGTTACTCTTAAAAGAAATGCTGTACAGATCCCAAACTGGGCAATAATTTTTAGTAGGAGAGCAAGAATCTCTTGATGCTCTGCTCTGCGCCATGGAGAGAAACGTAGAGTTCTGAGTTTACTGTCTTTAAAGTGGGAAGATTACCTCACTGGAACACATTTGTAAAATTTGTGTTTGTCTTGCAGTGCTTTAGGACTGGACAAGGGATGAAACTATATCAAGTTATTTTAAAATCTAGGGCTCATTGTAAGGAGTACAGCAGAGGTTTTAGAAGTAGCAGGAGAAATCCTTCTGGCAAGATTTGTTCTGTTGACATTTGCTTTGCTGTTTTGATTGTCTACAGTGTCCTGCACTGAAATAAACACTTGTGGTATGCACCTTTTATTACCAGTGCTTCTCACAACAGTTGCGACTGCATTTAAGTAATCTTTAATTTATTTATAGCCCCATAACAAGTCAGAAATACTTAGGCTCCATACTGTCTATGTGAAGCATCTGTATGCTCCTTTTTGCTGCGTACAGGTTTTTAGTCTTCTAGTGACATATTTTAAACTGTAGCAGAGTGTTCTGCATTTTAAGCATAGCGCCTTCTGCAAACCTTTTCTGGGCAATGGAGACATTTTTCTTTATCCCGATTTCCCTTGTAGTAGACGTTTCTGAATCCCTCAGTCTCAGAATCATTTGCCTCAGGACTTGCTGCTGATTCTGATCAGAAGAATGTTATATTTCCTTAAAGTGTTATCATTTCATTAAGTTTCCTGGCACCCATAATTTGGTGCTGACTGTCTGGTTTTATATGTCTGTCTCTAAACTAGGTGTGAGGTGACTCCAATTACTTGGATCCCATTGTGTAAGGCCAGGCTGTAGGTGCAAATTGCTGGATCCTGTAGAGCAGATGCTCAGGGGCAACAAGCCGTCATGTAACTTGCTTTTGTGTTTTGAAGTGTCTGTGTGTGTCATCGCATCATGTGTTAGTTACTGTCTCCCTGTGGAGAGAGTCACTCCATGTGGCACCCAGGAGGGCGTTGTAGGCTCCCGTGAGCGTGCTTGTGTGTGGGTGTCTTGGGGAAGTAACCTGCTCTGTGTATGTATAATACATGCTAGCAGAAAGCTTACATTTCAGCTATAAAATCTGCCTAAATACCTTAATTTGGACCTGTTTCGGGGATGATAAGCACAAGGCTATAAGTATACAAGATGACGTGCGTGTGTGTTGTTCCCATGTGTTGACCCTGTTGTGGAAAAATGGAATGAAGAGTTTTGATCTTCAAAACCAATTTTGAAGTAAAATCTGGCTGTGTATGCAGCTTTCAAAGATGGTGCACAAAGTAGGGGAAGTTGGGTCATAAAGGCCTTGCAGTACTGTAGTTGTTTGTGCCGTGTTGTTTTTAAAGAACCCGTTAATTAAACCACTCATGCGGCAGCATGAAGTATCTTTTCGCTGTTTTTAAGCAGGAATAGAATAGCCTCACCCCTGTGTTTTAGGAGGAGTGGCCTCCACCGTACAGGTTTGACTTTAAAGAACATGAATTTCCTGCTGACCCCTACGAATTTATGTACCTGAGCAGTGAATGCTGCATGTATAGGTGCTACAAGAATGTTAGCTCTGGCAGGGATATGGGAGCTGTTTTCCAGAGCAACTTACTGGGTGGCACAATTGTTTCGTGAAGCTCTTCGACCATGCATACCCTAGAGAAGAGGGTATGGCTGACCTCAAATGATCGAAGTAGATTCCTGCGTAAGAAGTCAGGGGTTTTCCACACTTTTCTCCTAAAGGTAGAACTTTAGCCAGGTTTGGCCAGTGCGTTGTTCTATTTTGCCTTTGTCTTCAGGTAAGCAAATGCTATCTAGGATTGCCTTTTGAAGCTTGAAATTCCACTTTAGTGTTCATTTAAAGGATTTAATGGAAGGTTAGAAATTGTAAGTAGCTTTCTGCACGCCATTTTAGCTCTTCACCTCTACTTTTGCGTATTATTTCTTGCAAGCTTTTCTCATGCCGTGTGCTCTGGCACGGCCCTGGACAGACACCTGTTTTCTCTTTTGCCTGTGACTTTGCTAACATACAAGCAGAGTTGAGCAGTCACAGTGAACACTTCATTATGATGAACTTTTAATTTACCATTTATTTTAAATGCAATTATTTGTTTAATTTGCTGTTGAAATACTGTTCTTTTGCCTGTGCTTTCCTTTTCTACATGACATTGAGAGTGGCATTCTTCTAACAGGTTTGTCTAACAGCATGTAAAAGAAGGTCCTAAAAAATGTAGTCCTAAAGGAGTAGTGAAATTTTAAGCCTCAGGTGGCTCTGTGTAACTTTCCTACTTGCTGCTGGCTTCAGTTTTGTCCCTATGCCTCAGACTGTAATGATTCCTGGGTTGCGCGAACAGGACATCGCATTGAGTTAATCTTCAGGCTGCTATAGAGATGCCCTCTTGTGGCTCTAGGACTCTGCTGCCAGGAGTTCTGGTGGAAACCTGTTCCACCCCAGCTCAGCCTGAATGGTTTTCAGTGGTTGCTGCCTGCCTCCTTGCTGAGAATTGCCTCACTTCCTAGCGGCGCTGCCTCAGTGACAGGGAAAAAAAAGGAAGTTCTGCAAGTCTTCTCTTTGTACTAACAGACCTTCTAGATAAAACTGCGGTTTAAAAAGGTCTGGCATTAATCAAGCCTTGTTTTTGTTTTGGACTGACTTATAAAAGTAAACTTTTCTTTCCTCTATTAAACCCAAAAGATTTTTTTGTATTAAAAGAGCATGCTCCAGAAACATAAAGGAAAGGCTCGATTTATATGACTTCTGGACATATTTTTGCTATAAGGGGACTTGGGGATTAATCTAACCCAGTCTGCTTATAGGATGTGTGTTTTTATTTGTGACTTCAATTGCTTTCCTGGCAGCAGTTTTTTTCATTGTGTTCTAAGAGGTACTAGTAAGCAGATAAGATGGACTACATATTTTGATATAGTATTACAGGTAGCTAAATTAGTTTCCTGCTCCTTTAGTATATGATTTCAAACACCTATTTCTTATTTTGTAAGATGCCATGTAACTTTTGTGTAGCTCTGTATATTTTTCTGGTTTGAGTCATGGCTAAGAAACAGGCATGATTTTTCTGGAAGATATGGAAGGAGCTACATGAATACCATTTGTTTGGTTTGGAAAAGAAATATGCAAGTCACACCCCAGAAGAAGTATTTCTTGTCTGTAAGTTTTTAGAAAACAAAATTGTTAAGCTTTGTAAAAGTTTGGGTTTTAATTTGTGAAGCCAGACAAAAATAGTCTGGCTGACAAAGTGGAAGTCTGAGAGCCTGGCATTCCAGTTCTGTAACACTAGCCTTTGGCATATCGCATCATCTTCCTATCTTGCCTTCCCCATCTGCTGAAGGGTCACTTGTCTGTCTCCTTGCTTTGGGACAGAATTAATGATTTCAGAGTGCTTTGAAAGACGTGGAGAAAGGTGTACTCGGTTCTGGCTTACTTGCTTCTCTCTTTTTCCATATCGGAGTTGTGACAGGGTGCCATGTAAAGTGGCTCTTACCGAGTTTGTCATACATTCCTCAGCTGCTGTGAGTGCTGTGCTTTCCAGCTGGCCGGAGAACTATGTGCAGCTGACATGAGTGTTCTGTCTGTGCAGCAGCTCTAAAAAGCATTGACTTAATCTGTGATGCCCTGCCCTTTAGAAAAATAAATAAGTAAAAAAAAGCAGTACGTCACCTCAGTGATATGGATTTGCCTTTCCTGGCTTGGAGCTGAAGGATCTGTGAGAATGGTTCTTCAAGTGAAATTCTCTTCAGGTAGTCCTGTTCTACTGAGATCGCTTGCTTGCTTATCAGTCTGACTTGATAGGTTTATGGGAGTTGACTGATGGGAGACCAACACTGAAAGCAATTTCCCCATTTTGCAGGGCAATTACACTACTGTTTTTTTCCTGTTAGGCTGAGGAAGGAAGAATATGGATTTTTCTATATGCCTCAGGCTTTAAATATACTTTGTGGAATTTATCCTGGGTCAAAGAATACAAGCTTTATTTTATTTCAGTTTGACACCTAGAGCTCCATTGAGCTTTTAGTAGCTCCAGGCTTGTCTGGACTTGGTCAGCTGATACCTAGTGGGGCTTTAATGCTGTTCCATCATGTAACTTGGTAAATAAGTTATTGTGCATTTCCTGGAGATTTTGAAGCCCGAACAGGTGATGAATATGGTTGAATTTAAACCTCTTGGAGATTCAGTTCTCACTGTATGTGTCCAGCAAACTTGGAATGGTGTTTGAGAGAGGTGATGCTACAGAGATTATTTGAAGGAATGCATTTTGCCAAAAACCATGTTTAATAAATTTAGTCTTTGTAGTATTTTATCTCCTCTTCACCATTTGATTTCAGGGAAAATGACTTTCCTCTTGTGGTATCTAATTTTCTCTCTTTCTGTCCCCCCTCACTCCCTTAAGAATGGTGATGGGACTGTAGAGATGTGGCTTTGTTGCAGATTTGCCGGAAGATGTTATCAGTTAGTCTGGCAGCTGTTCTAACTCAAATCACAGTGTGCCAGCTATTAATTCCTGTGCCAAGCCCACTCCTCAGTATATGGTTGTGCCATGGCCTTCAGAAGGGCAGCTCATCGCAGGGGACTCTCTGAAGTCGGAAGGCATTCAGTGGCAGCTCAGAAGGCTGGGCTTCTGGTTAGAGGCTTGGCCTGTGTTTTGTGAGGTGTGGATACTTCTTGTTCCCGGGATCTCTGTATGCCTTTCAGAGAGTTCATGATCCCCTTTATAACCAATGTGCTATTCCTGATTATCCCCATGAGGAGCAATTTTCCTCTTGGAGGAAGATTCTTTGGAATCAGTGCAGTTACTACTCAGCTGTTTTCTCAGGAAGAGCAGCAGATGGGCATGATGACATGTATGTAGATGAACCAAAATCAAATAGCATCAGGTTATTTTTATCATACAGCACAGAATTTTTAATTAAAAAAAAGATTCAGCTAATAACATTTGTCATCTATCCTAAATGAGTATGAAAAAAGAAACAAATACAAGCATAAAAATACTATGCGTGTTGGAAAGTGCTCCCAGTGATTCCAAAATCTGCTTGTTGTAGGATCCCAAGCTGTTGTTTATTTTACCTGCTCTGTCCGTGACAGACATGACGTGAGGAACTCTCAAAGTGTGAAGACTTCTTGTGGCAAACCGAGTACAATAATTGCTGTACTGGAGCTCAGCTGCCTGTTACAGTATTTATTTTGATCTCATTGCCAGCTGGCGTGCTTTGTTGTGAGTCTGTGGAGAGGGAGTGCACCTCTGTAACCAGTATGCTTGGCTTTCAGTTAGTGCTTATAAGAAGCATGTGTGTGTTTGTGGCTGTGAGGAAGGTGAATTGGTGCTTTAATGAGGACAGACTTGCTATGCTTGCTATGTTGGAGTAATCCACTTCAAGTATTCCCACGCCTGATTCTGGAGAGGTCTTTTCAACTCATTGATAGCTTAAGGCAGAGATAATGGAAGGAAGCAGGAAGACAAAATGCGTATTTATTATCTGTAAAAGCGTAGTGACGGATGCAGGAGGAGGCTAACAGTGCTTTCTAAAGCTGGCAAAAAGCAAAGAAAAAAAAACCTGACAAAACCTTGCTCCTAAACTGAGTTTTTGAGCTTTTGTGTGCTTTTCAACGTTGACATTCTAATTAACTTCTGCTTTTAAAGCCATGTGTTCTGCACAGAAAACTCTAACCAGTGCTTGAAAATAATAATCTTACTTTATGTTGCTTATCACTACAGGAAACTATTTGTGAGTGTTAAAAAAAAAAATAAAGAAGAGGAGGTGTTAGTGCAGTGTAACACCATATCTGCTTTAAAGGCTTAACCCTAGAAATAGGTTTTATTTTCTCAAATACACCTGATAAGCGTCAGGGAAATTAATTGTTCTGGGAATGCATTTTTCTGTTGGAGAGGCTTGTACTGGAGGATGGTTTGGAGGGACCACTCAGACCAGTTGATTCAGATTCTGTCATTCAGATTCAGTTCAGGCCATTGGTGAGGTGACCCCGAGCTCCTGCCATAGCAGGAAGAATTTAAAAATAGAAATGTTCCCTGCATGAATCCTTCCAAGGGAGAGGCTTTCGCTCTCGTTTTCTGCATTCCTGCTGGAGCCCAGGCACTACTCATATTCCAGTGGCTTCTTTCCAACTCCAGAATTTGGCACATGGTGTTCAGCTGGAAGGACACTAGCACAGCACTTGAGTGGCTTTGGAAGGGATGCTGGTGCTGTGGCAGGAGGACGAGTGGGGAGAAGAAGTTAATAGGGAACAGGCTGCAGTCTCCTCCTTTTGCCCTCTTCCTTTGTTCCTGCTCTGTGGCAAAGTGTGGAAAGGTGAGGTTTTTAGTTTGGGTTTTGGTGTTTTTTTTCGTTCTGTGAGCAGGACTTGTTAGTGTGTGCAGGGCAGCACCGTCCTGGTTGAAGTCTAACCCTATGTGTGAAGTTGGGGAGGAAAAAGATGTGATGTGATCCTGCCTCACTCAGACCCAGACTGGTTCTGAAAAATGTTCCATGGTGCCCTGTGCAAAAGGTTGGGATCTTGTAACAAGTATTAAAACTGTACCAGTAAGTGGGCAGGTGGACTTTTGCAAGCTTGGTGTGGCTTCAGCAAAGTAAGGTTTTTACTGCTGTTTAAGGAGAACTTTAGTTATTCAGATAGGTTTTAGTGTGGGTATGGAGATTTCACTGCTTTCAAGGTATCAATCTGTTCTGTTATCCCTTTTTCTGACAATGTTAATTTTAAGAGTAGAAGACCCCTATAAACATGGATTGGTTTGAATGTGTTTTTATTTGAATTGCTACATATTAATAAATGTGATTGGAAAGTGGCAGCAGCAGAGAAGTAATTGCGCTGAAGTTACTTTGTGTTACTGTTGGTAACTGGTGGCAGTTTTTCATGAGAAGATTTGTCTCTAGTTTCCAAGATTCCTATTTTCATGTATAATGTAACAATTCAAAAATGTTTTCTTCGCTAGGTGATCTTTGGAGCTATGACTTCTACAGTGGTGAATTTGTCGTGTCTCCTGAACCTGACACTAGTGTGCACACTATTGATCCTCAGAAGCACAAATACATTATCCTTGGCAGTGATGGACTGTGGAACATGATCCCACCGCAAGATGCCATCTCCATGTGCCAGGATCATGAAGAGAAGAAATGCTTCACGGTGAGAGCAGTGGCTCCAAGTCACTGTAGAAAGAGAATACTTTTTTCCTCTAAAAATTGTTTGGTCTGGCATGTATGAAAGTACATGACCTAATTGCTTTGTCTGTTTGTCCCTTTCTTCCAATACAAAGGGAGAGCACCGACAGTCTTGTGCCAAAATGTTGGTGAACAGAGCGCTGGGCCGGTGGAGGCAACGCATGCTCCGTGCAGATAACACTAGTGCCATCGTAATCTGCATCTCACCATTGCAGGACAGCAAAAGCAACTTGGAAAATGAGGAAGAATTGTATCTCAACTTGGCAGAGAGTCCCTGCTATAGCAGCCCTGATACAAATTGCATGACACCCTCCCGCTGCTGTACCCCGCCTGTCAAGGTAACGGGTTTTTTCAGTATTCTAAATGTTCCGCTTGAGAGAGTGGAGCCCACTAAATTTGTATCCATCTCCTTTTGCTCCCCCAGTAGTAATTTCTTTACGCAGCTTACTGTGATGTTTATGACCAGGCCATTGCCAGGGATTGAAATAATACTTTTAGAAACTACTGGCCTGTCAACTTCAACCCCTGTTTAGTGTTGCTATGTGTGTGTTTGTTTTAACTGTAGGGGACTGGGCAGTATGTATGGCTGGATAATACAGTGCAGTGTAGGGCAGGAATGCGACAGCAATCATGGCCATGTCCTCAGTACTTCCACCAAAAAAAACTTAGGAAAACAGACCAACTTTACCGATGTTTCTTGGAGAACTCTGGCATGCTAAGGGCAGAGTACTGAAGTGTGAACTTCTCAGAATGGCTGAATTTAAGGATACAGAGTTTCTGTAACTCTTAAACTCTGATCACTTAGTAGTAGTTGATCTGTGTTCCCTCCTCAATGATTATTGTACCTTCATGTGTATAGCTGAAATGACTTTAAATGTACTGTTTCTTAGAAGTAAGTTTTCCATGCTCCCCTATACAATCAGAAATCACCTACTGGAAGAGAGAAATCAGACTGTGGGGATTCATGGCTTAAAAAAGAAAAAACCCCAACAGATCCACTTGAAGAATAACGTTGGGCTATGGATTCTTTTCCTACCTGGCCATGCCCTTGCATAGATCGCACAGCTGAGAACCCCAGGCTGCTTATGGGGGTGTTCTTAATCTTGGTGTGGGTTGGTTTGGGTTTGTTTGGCTGTGGCAGTGTTAATTTTTTTTTTTTTTTAAGGTAACCTATGGTTCCTATATTCAAATACGCATTGCTGTTTTCTTTCTGGATTGGGAGATCTTATTATCTTCCTCGGGTAGATTTATTGGTCTTTGTTAGAGGAAAAGACATTATAGTACCAGGTCTTTCTTCTGGTTAGAAGTTCTAACCACTAACACAAAGCAGAGCTTTCAGAAGCTTTTTTTTTATTCTCTAAGAACTGGAGTGCAGTTATGAGTGGATGTTTGTTTCAGTAATTACCAGCTGCTCCCGATTTAAGTAACTATCCTTTGATGTTTTGCAGTATCTTTGGATAACTGTCCCGTTGGGCAAAGTAAAAAGAAAGGAAAAATTAGAAAGGGAGTCCTTAGCATTCCCTGGGTAGAAACAAGTTGCTAATAAAAATGGCAAGCTTAGCCTTTCTGTCTCCTTCCTGTCCATCCAGGGTAGTAAAACAGGTGAAAAGAGCTTAAAATCTAGCAAAACCCTGAGTGCAAAAAAATTACTTTAATTCTAGATACTCCTAAACTTTTAAGTTGTAACCATGTGTTTTGTGTGTGATCTGTTGTCAGTCCTCATTGAATAAATGTGCTAAGGTAGACTGCAAAGTATCCAGGGAGAAGCATCTTTTGGATAAGGATGTGGTGGAAATATCTCTCTCTTTCTTTAAGATTCCCCCTCCCCATCCAAGTAGATTTGGTGAAATGTGATGTGTGAATTAAGATAAACTGCAGCAAGGGGTGACAGAGAGTGAAGAGATCAGAACTTTAGACAAATTACAATTCCAGTGTTTGCCATGTAGATAAGGCCTTATTTTTTCGCTTAGTATGCAAAACTCAAAAGAAAATTTTGTCTGCCTGCAGATTTTCATTGATAATATGTATAAATTACTTTTAATGCCTTTTGGATTAAAATAGAATTGGTGTCACCAGTTGGAAAATACAGATACTATTTTTTTAGTACTTTAGTCATTTTTTTTTTTTTTTTATGAAAAAGAGTACTGATGTAATAGAGGTATCTGTTTTAATAACAAGTATCCAACTGTCCTCACAGAGCACCTGCAAATATTGGAAGAAAAGAAATGTGAGAAAGAAACTGAAAAGAAAACAGACAAGAGAAGACCACTGTACTGTCAGAAAAAAATTCAGATGCTTCAGAGCAAAACAAATGTGTCCAGGCAGATCACAATAAATGAAATGGTTTAGCAGTTGTGTCTCCATGGATGTTTTTTTTGCAAAACAAGAACATTGTGTAGTTACCTGTAGTTATATTTGGTTAACTATACCACCTGAGTAGTGTCTTTTTCACCTATGACCTGATGTCATAGGAGCCTTCTGGGTAAAATCCAGGGCATGCAGGAACATGATTGGCTCAATGTTTTCTTCAGAATTAGAATTATGTGAAACATAACTGAGACATTTGGGACTTTCCTCCAAAACAGTGAAATACATGGTTTCTTATGCCTTGCCTCAGATGTTACGACAAGGTGTCAGAACATGAAGCACAGCCACACAACGATTCAGAATATGCATTTTGGAGTGGTTTTTTTTTTTCTAATGGTGATAGCTTATGAGAGATTCAGGAAATGCCCTGGCTTTGTGATCCTTTATGATCCCAGTGGTGATGTCAACCTCGCAGGAGAGAAAAGCCCCGTTTTGTTGATTACCCAAAGGAAAGTATGGCAATAGAAGAAAATATCCATTTGCAAAACAATACAGAAATACCTTTATACAAAAAGCTGCAGGTAAAGATATGATCTAAATTAGGTAGGTAATTAATCTTCTTAGAAAGTTGCTGTTGAATTCTACCAAAAAGGGATCATCACAGTTTCTGTCAAGAAATGAGAGGTAGTTCCCCAGATCAGTCTGAGCTCCTGGAGGCTGTGGTGGGGTGAGGATAGGTGAGGGAAAACAAGAGATGGCAATGGAAGGGATGTGTGCCTGTTAGCTTCAGAGAACCAAAAGAAGCACGGAATAGTCTTGGCTCTTGGTTGCTGCTGCATCTCAAAACAATGAATTTGGAAATAGATGGAGACCAAATCAAAGTTTCACAATTAAACAGAAGTATTTCTTAATTGCATATCCTTCTGGCAACAATTACTAATACCAAATTAATTGAAGTCTTCCTGAGGCCAGTGATAAAATTTTATAGATTAGATTGTTGAGAAATTAAATCGGTAATTCATGATTGACTTTTCTAGTTCTGTTGCATCACTCCTTAGCAGTCCATCCTCTGACTTCATTTGGCTTATCTAATCTCAGCTGTTTGTACCACACCAAAGATGTTGGCAGTAAGAGCCAGAGTGCTAAGCATCTTGCACAATCAAAACGTAAAACCGAAGTCGTGGCTGGAAAGAGTTTCAAACATTACATTGAGCAGACCGTGTAATGCTGCCAGCGCTGCTCGGTGTGTGTTCTCTCGCTTTCTTATGGGTTCTGCAAGCACTGAGGTGAAGAGCGACCTCTAAAATACCTACTATAAAGGTCTTCCTTCTCAGCATGTAGGAAGATATCTAAATGGAATTATCTACACACGAGGAGCAGAGGGGAGTGGAAAACCAAATCTAGATATGAAGAAACAATTCTGATTATTTTCTCTTTTGAAGTACATTTTATTAAACCTTAGCAATAGATGTTTCAGAAGTGCTGCAGAGTCATGGATCTCTTCTTGAAGGTGAACTAAAGTTGTTCTGTGTTGTGGCTTCAAAAGCATCTGTTTATTCCTCTGAGATGTTACATTTGGCTTACTCTGAGCTGTGTGAGCATTTCAGTTTTCAGCATGTTATTTTCCTAAAAGTTGTCATTTGCCTTATATTGGTGGTATGTAGAGTAATGTGGCCTTGAAATTTAGCTTTGAAGGACTTGCTGAGTAACGAGGGATTTCTTCACAATTAAATCTTTAATAAGGTCATAATTCATATCTTCAGGGCACTGCACAAATACTCATTTCGTAATCCCCCTGTGGATAGCGAGAACAAGTATTGTCCCCATTTTCCTATTGGTAAAACCTTAGAATGAGGCAAAACCATCGAAGGCTGCAGATGAAATGAGCAGCTGAAGGTGGGGTTGGAGTTCAGAACCTGCCGGGTTTTCAGGACACTGTATCATACAGCCTGTCTTAAACACAGAGTAACTGCTTCATGGAGAGTTGATAGGTGTGGCCTGAGGAATGGAGTTACTTTCTTTCCGAGCTGTAGAGCATAAAACTAGGCAATAAAACGTGTTACTTGGGATAGCAAACAGTAACTGCTTTTAGAATAGCTTTGTCCCATGCCCCACCTTTCTGTATGCAGTGAGGATGAAGAGCTGGTCAGTCTCCCTAATAAACTGATTATGCAGTAACAAAAGAATTCTAAATGTAATTAAGGTCAGAAGACTTTCTGCTCTTTGCCCTAATCGTACTTGGCCCTTTGATGTGTAAAACCTCAAGAGGCTGCGTAGGTGCGTGGATCGCAGTGTCTGAGGGAGGCAAGTCACGTCTGCGTGCTAGAAAACGCTACTGATGAAAATCATAGACAGACTGCAGGCACTGCCTTCTGCATGGCTTGCTGAATGAACAGCAGATGCGCGTGTTCCTCGGTGTTTCATAGCAGCAGAAAGGAAGGTAGGCAGGCTGAGTAACTGAGCAGCCAGCTGAATGAAAAGATCATGTGTCTGCCATTAGGAGACCCTTGCGAATTGGATGATTGAAATGTATGCACCAACTTCATAAAAGCATTGAAGTACCAAGTTCAGATCTGCAGTCTGGATCTGTTTCCAGCTCTCAACATGCAGAAAAGATTGATCTGTTTCAAAGTTAAGATTTTTCCTGTCCTTGATAAGGTTTAGAGATGTTCTGTCATACAGTCTCCACCCTCTAAAAATAACACGGATGAAATCACTATATTTATGCCTAAATGCTTCTTTCTTTTCCCTCAGCTCATAGAAGAGGACCTGTGGCCACGACCGAATGGTTCGGAGCCTGTTCCTCCGCTCATGCATAGCAATGTGATCTCAGAAAAATATTTAGAGCTGCCAAACGAGATTGCCAAAAGCAGTTTACCTTCATCAGGAGCAACCCTGAAGGATTCAGGCCCACAGGAGGAGAAATGCGGCAAAGCGTTGGCTTTGAGGATACACGAATCCTACAGTAATGGTTTATCAGTCAGCCTCTCCCCTTCCAACTCCACAAATACAGGCACGGACCAAAAAGGCTTGAAGGTATCTCCTAATGGCCAAACAAAAACCCAGGATGCAGAGAGGACACCCACAGCTAACTTTAAAAGGACATTGGAAGAATCCAACTCGGGCCCAGCTATGAAGAAACCGAGACGTGGCCTGAGTCGAAACGTTGGTGTCCAGCCAGAAGGCATGTCCGCAACGCCACAGCGCAAGAACTCCAGCAAGCTGACCATGCGCCGCAGCCTGCGGGGCCAGAAGAAGCTCAGCAACTCGCTCTTCCACCCGCCCAGGAAAGCAGTCTGTGTTTGCTGAGGGGCATTCGTGTAAGGGAGTGTATTTTGGTCTGATTAGAATTTTAAAGTTGGTGCAGAAGTTTGAAACTTTTCCTGTTTATCTTTTTTTAAAGTAGGAACTTTTTTTGGTATCAAACAGCTTTATCCCAGCCTTGTACTTGCTTGTATTATAACTGTGAATTTTGTAGATGTGTAGGGTATAAGTCACTGTAAAATGTGTGTAAATTTGTATTCCTTCATATAAATGTAGTCTCTTCCTTGTATAATTGTTACAGCGGGGCTAAACCTTGTTTAAAAAAAAAAAAAACAAAAACAAAAAACAACAAATAATCCCTTTTGTTAATTTACTAAAGTCATGAATTTGTATACGCTTCTTGTGATGAGGATTTCACAACTTTTTAACTGAAGTAAATTATTAAACAGAATGGAAGATATGTATTTTCGTAGTACTATACGTTCCACCTCAAGTGTGTCTTTTAGAGAATACACTAGGTCTATATTTTGTTTTTAAATTTTAGATTTCTCTACTCAGAAACGAAATGTATGTGGAAGCAGAGATGTTGAGTCTTGCTTTACACAGCTCAATGTCAATTTCTTCATGTTAATTAAAATACTATGCAGTATCTTATTTAGTTGTATTTTTTGTAACATTAATCGTCAAAGTATTTAGCAAAAAAAGTGTGTGTTTTAATACTCCAACTCCCAAAAGCATCCTATACAGCCATTCCTGTCCCCTGTTACAAATGATGGCATTTTTATCCAAGCATAAATCTATGCCCTCTGGAGGCATGATTTTCTGCTGTTCCAATGCTGATGGTGCTGCTAATACCTTTTCAACATACGTTCTTAAATTATTTAATGACTATTTTCATTGAGTATGTGGACCATGTGTACGTTCACTGAAATAAAACACGTGAAAATTTGATGGGGTGCTTTTTTTTAAATTGCAAACTTAGGTTCTGTTGAGCACATTCGTATTTATTTTGTATTCGTTGAAATCCAGTGCTTTCCCCTTCTTCACCGAGTCCACGTGGCTTAAGAAACAAGACATCCTACATAGTTTTATTGTGGAACTGATCCTGGCGCTTTATGCTGAATGTTTAACTGCAGCAATATATAACTGCATTTTTTTTAATGGGGAAGTAAAAGGCCAATATTTTATTCCAGGGGTACGGTGATTATTTATAGAATCTAATTCTTTACTGCTGGAACAATAAAACACCAGTTGAAATCAGGCCCTGCTCTCTATATGTGTTACCATGGTTACAGAAATCCTAGAGGAAATCCTACACTTTCTGAAAATGTATAATTCCCTTTCATCCCTCCTCTGAATGAAGCGATATCTCACAAGATGAAAGTAATGGTCTGCCCAAATGGGATCCTTCAAGGATTTATTTCTGTGTCTATGGGATGTAACTCCCAGTTAACAATAAAATTTTGCTATAACATGTTGAAGTTCTACACTCCCCCCATATGTGGTGTGTATATACACACACACACACTGCCCGAGCAACACCATCTGCAAGAAATTCAGGCTGTAGTTGTCTGTTTTCCATTTAACCTCAGAACATTCCACCTCTTAAGGATGATTGGTTCAAATAAAGGTGCCAGTATAACACGTTAGTCAGACTCTATTGCAGCTTGTGATGTCCTCATGCAACAGAAAAAAATATTTAAGAGCAATTTTCCCATTTTTTTTCCCCCTATATAGAAGCAAAATGTAAACTTTCGTGGAATTCTGCTTTCGTAAGTAGGTGCTTTGTTCTCCTGTGTTTTGCTGAATGTTTCTGGGCTTGGGTGTCTCCAGCTGGAGGGGCAGATGCGGCTTTAGCCCACTTGTAATGAACTTGACAAAATGGACTGTTCGTCCTGGGAAAGCTGCTGAGTGGCAGCGACTGTTACAGGTGCAAAGCTCCTCATAAACTCACTTGCTGACACACACTGGCAGTAGTTCACTCCTGTGCATGCTTTGTCCACCTTGCTCTGAAATTAATTACCAAAGCTGAGAGAGGGAGGCGTGGAAATTCACTGCTAAGATGGGAAGGCTGTCTCCTTCGGGTGAGATCAGGTCTGGGTTATGCTTCCTTCTGTGAAATAAAGCTCCAACATACGCAGAAAGGTGCTGACACCATGGCCCCATTGCGCTTCCCAAAGCAAATAACAGCTGCCTCCAGCACTGTTTCTTTCCCAGTGGAAAATTCTCCAGTGGACAACTGAGCAGCTGTAGCTGTGATACTGAAAATGCTGGCAAATAAACTCTGTTTTAAGACTTGCTTTGGAGTTTCAGAAAGCAGCAACCTTTAATTCAGCACTGAATGCATGAGGGAATGATTTCCGTCAGTCCTGTGTAACGAGATGAGCTGGTACAGAATATATTTCCCATTTCCATGCAGATACATAAATTCCCCCCGAAATCTTACGCATATTCTATTACTTTCCAAAGACTGTTTTAAATGTTATTATGAACGTCACAACAGCCAAGTCTCTGCTAATTGGAGCTTTGGAGCCAGCTCTGTCTGACCTTGCCTTTCAGATGGGGAAAAGGCTGCAAACAGCGGTGATCCTAGAAGACACATCTGTTCAGCAACAGATCACACTTTACACAAGGTGTTATTTCTCAAAAAACAGTGCCTGGAAAAAAACATGTTATTAAATTAACTCATGCTCTCAGAGGGACGTTCTGTCTGACTTTCAAAAAATACAGGTCCTCAGCTGAATCTAAACTATTTTAGCCTAAATCAAAATATTCTGCTTTTTGTCGTAGTAACTACTTGTGTCAGACGGAAGCGCCCCCGGGGGGGGGGGGGGGGGGGGAACAACCGCGAGGGGCTGCTCCCTTGTGCTCGCGGTGCTTCAGTGAAGCGCTGCGCTCATCAACGCCTTTGTTAACAAGTTTGTGCCCACGGGGGGGGCGGGGGGGCAAAACAGGGCGCCCAAGCCCGACACTCAGATGCCCGCTGCCCGGAACCACCAGCCCGGCGGACACCGGGCGGCGTGTGGGGAGCTGCGGTGCCGCCCCTCTGCCCAAGCACCCACCTCTGGTGGCACCTCTGGCCATGACGGGCGCTGCGAGCCCCCGCCCCGCCCTGCGCCCCCGCCCTCTGTGCGTCACCACGCACGCACGCACGCACGCACGGAAGGTAAACACCTCGGCCGCGCCTCAAGTGGGCGGAGCCTCCGTCGCTGATTGGCCGCGCCGCGCGGGACGCATCGCCCCCTACCCAGCGCGGCTCCGCCTCCGCCCACGTGCGCGGGACCGGCGCGGCGGCTCTCGCGAGATCGCGATGTAAACAAAGCTGCGGGGGGGAAGCTCAGCCGAGCTTGGGGCGCAGCCGCCCTTCGCGTGTCCCCCGCGTCCCGCCCGCCGCTGGCAAGCGCGGCGGTGATTGGCTGGCGGTAGGGAGTGGCCCGCCCTCAGAGGCTTCTGATTGGCTGGCGGCGCGGCGGTGCGCTGGGTGTCATTCCCCGTGGGGTCCCAAACACTGTCAGTGAGGCGGAGGGCGCGGCGGGTGAGGGGCCGGGGAGGGGTGCGCTGAGCCCGGCGGGGCCGCGGGGCCTGAGGGGGCCGTGGTGTCCGGTCCTTGTGAGGGGGGCGCGGGGTTCGCGGGGAGGGGCGGCGCGGCCTGATGCAGCGGGGCAGCCGGCGGGGAGTCCGGCGGCTCGGGGGGTGCCAACAGCGGGTGGGGATGCCCGGGGTGCGGCTGCTGGGGCTGCGGTGCGGTGACAGCGCGGGAAGTCCCGCAGGGCTGGGGGGTCCCGGGCAGAGATCCCGCCCTGTACCGGCTGTTTTTTCCTCGAGGGCTGCTCGGCGCCTGTGCCAGCCCCAGCTGGTTGGTGATTTCCACGGGGCCGGGTGTTTGTCCTTGCATCCCGCACCGACATGGCCCCTCAGAGCCCCCCCAGAGCGGTGACCGGTGCCACGGCGGGGTCTGGCCCTGTTCCCCCCCTTTGGGCACTGGTTTGTGGTGCGGGCAAGGGGCAGCGGGGTGGCTGAGGGGGGTCTGGGGCCTGTGGTGCTGCCCAGGTATGTTTTTCCCTTTAGGAATGTTACCTTGAATCCTCACACGGGGAGCAGGAGTGAGGGTGGCCCAAAAAGCTGACATAAAGAAAGCAGAATGTGTTCTGTCATGCTTTTTGTGCCAACTTCAACGTCACCCCGTACGGATTTTCCATCGTAAATAGATTGTACGTTATTTTTATATAATTATTTTCAAAGGCTCCAACTTATTAGTAAATAATGATTCTTTATAAGGGTGATAAATATACCTGTACCCCACGCCTTTAATCTGGAAGGGGGAAGGTTTGGATTAAACATTAGGAAGAAGCTCTTCATGATGAGGGTGCTGAGACACTGGCACAGGGTGCCCAGGGAAGCTGTGGATGCCCCCTCCCTGGAGGTGTTCCAGGCCAGGTTGGATGGGGCTTGGAGCCCCCTGATCCAGTGGGAGGTGTCCCTGCCCGTGGCAGAGGGGATGGTACTGGATGGGCTTTAAGGTCCCTTCTAACCCAAATAATTCTATGATTTCATGGTCTTTAATGTCCTGCTAAAAGAAAGTTTTCCACTTTCCATGAGTTTGTGTTCTTATTTTGTTTTCACATACATTGCAGGAGCTGTAGTGACTGAGACACTGAAAACAGAAGTTGTTTATTCTGGTTTTTTTTGTTTGTAAAGGGCCATAGTGCCTTACAGGTTTGTATAAGTTAAGTTTCTCTCTTCAAGAGGTTTTTAACAACCTGAAGAACATGTCAGGAACTAGTGTAATAAATAATCCTCATAGCAATGATTAAAAAGAAATATGTTTTTTACAGGTATCTACAAAGCAACAATGGCGACAGAGTCTCCGCGCCGGCCTAGTCGATGTACTGGAGGGGTGGTGGTTCGCCCACAAGCTGTCACGTAAGCACATTCTAGAAGAACAACCCTTATTTGAAATGTGTTTTATTTTCCTGTAGAGGAACCATCTAGCCTAAATTTTCTTTTGTATTGGCAGTACAGATTGGTTGCACTGAGTATTTTCCAGTAAAATAAACATTCCTCTCTCTTGGGACTGTGCAGATCAAACTGTCTCCCTAAATGGGGTATTTGTCACTTATACACCAAAACTTTAAAAGTTGTACATTTTTAAAAGTGTATTGCAGTGTTTTGTTGTTTGTTGACACAGTTTTGTTTGCTGTACAAACGCTATACTAGCTGTAGAGCAGTGGTTACACACTCCTTCCTTAGGCTAGAAGGAACACACGTAGCACAGTCCTTTCTTGCTGTTGTTTTTAATAGCACCTTGTCATTGGGGTGGATATAAGCCTGTCATTAAAGTCCTTCAGGAAGTAGAATTGTGGATTTAATTTTTTTTGCTTAAGAGAACAAAACCAAGAACAAAAGAAGAAGCAACCGCTCTCCGGTCAGAGCATATAAGGGACGACTGTTTTTCTTGGGTATCCTTATTTTCATTGTGTTTGTATGAAAATACTTCCATCACGAAAGTAAGACAGTCTGGAAGATCCATGGTCTTGTCTCTGTCAAAGAATTTTTGTAGCAGTTTTTCTTTTTTTTTTTTTCCTGGGGATGTTTGTACTGCTTAATTATTGCTGCAAAATAGCACAGTATTGAAATGTTCACTTGTACAATCCATTTTGGTGGCTATTATTTTGCCACTGGAGGTAGCTGTGTATTTCACTTTATTTTCAGTGGGGAGCACAAGAAACCAGTCATTTTAAGTGTCCTGCTGCTTATGCCACACTCCTAGATTCTTGCTAATGGAAGATTTTTTTGTGTGTAAGTTTTGTCGTTTCAGTTGTTTTTAAGCACTTTAAAGGTATCTACTTAGAAGTTTTTTAAACTTCAGGAGAGATTTAGAGTAGAAATACTGAATACAACATTTCCCAAACATCAACTTTGTGCCAAGGTGTACTGGGGAGGAAAAAAAAGGACTTGTTACATGAGCTGAAGAATGAAGACAGTATGATTCGTGCTGGTAGGCATTCACGTGAGAACTGCAAACACTGTATTTAGTACTATACCTGTAGACAAGCATTATTGCTAGGTAATAAAGGGCTCTGAAGGTACACAAAGATAGTTTTGGTGACCTACATAAATCAAAGAAGAGGCGGCACTAGAAACCACAGCTCATTTATAAGGCCTTGGCTTAAGGCAGTAAGACAAACTTTGATGCAGTAATCCTTGGGTTGCTGAACAAAATCTAGTTTTGTCATGAGTTGGAATAAGCTTTCTAAAACTTAAAACTTTGTTTTAGATTTATCTTTGTTTTCAGAGAGTCAAGGAGTTAAGCTGATCCCGGTGTTGCAGCATTTAACTTAGTCTCTTCTGTGTTGCTGTTACCTAAGGAGTTATTTTGGTTTTTTAATGTCTTGGTCTTCATGAGGTTAGTTCTTGGTGCCAGCGTGTTTCAGTATTACTCATTACAGAAAGCACAAACTTTGTGTAGTTTCAACACTGCAGTCAGCCCACATTTTACGTTGCTCAGCAGTTACACAAGACTCATCACTCATGCAGGGATAAGCTAATAAAAGCATTAGTTCAGATCTACCAGAACAAATTTATCTCGCACTATATACCATTCTAAATAATTGCTGCTATTGTACTTCCAAGAAGGAATAAGCTTCCCAAGCTATAAAATCTTCTCTGAAAATACCTCTCCTTACTATTCTTAGTCAGAGTTTTGTTCCATCTCCTGTCCCCACGTGATACCACCTCTACTTCATCATTGTACAGAATAAATATAGGTTTGAAGGTTTGCCTGCCTCACGAGGAGAGCTTCAGCCCTTAGTTCAAGTCCTCATCTTCGTGTTGTACTAGCCAAATCAAGTGGAAAAATACAGCAGAATAATTTCCAAATGCCTGTTCTACTTCAGTCAGCTGCTCTGATGGGGAGAACATGGTTCCTTCTTGACTGTTACATTTTATGCTTTCCCCCCAAGCAGATATTTCGTAAACGGGTGTCACAGCTTTTTGCAGACTTCTAGGCCACTATTTATACTATCAGAGGGTTTGGCAGAATATTAAGTAACTGCGTTGCATACTTAGTTTTTTCCTTCATGCTAAAGATTGTGCATCTTTTCTCTGCTGATGTGTCTTATTTAATATATTTGCAGCTGTTTCTGAACTTCAGTGGTAGTTAAAATTCTCCTTCTGTTTTCAAGGGAACAGTCATACATGGAAAGCGTCGTTACGTTTCTTCAAGATGTCGTGCCACAGGTATGTGTAGATCTTTAAAACCATTTTTTTGATATACAAGGCAGTTGAAGTGTGTGTCAGGTGGTTCAGAATTTCATTGAAAACAAAAAGCTAAATGTTTTGGGTTTTTTTTGAATTGCGAATCTTGAGACCAGATTTTTGACTGCATAGACTGCAAACCGTCTGAACGCCTACAGATTTTCTCTGATAGGTAATAATTAAAATAAAAATCTTAGCTACATAGAAGTTGAAGAATTACAATATGAATGGCATTAAGACCGCAGCCTTTTCATACAATGATTTTGGCAGTAGAATAGTAGGGGCGTGGAAAGACTGGGCATAATACTTGCTCTGCCTCTTACAAATGTGTTCTTTCTGGGATGTGGTTGGAAACCTGTGTGGACCTTGGCTGAAGTGGTGTTAGATCAACTTTGGTAGACGCCCTTTGTCACCTCAGCTTTTATCATTGGCTGAAAAGAATAAAGTTTCTTTTGCCTCCTTTATTCCCTCTTTTTCTACCTTGTTTCCCTAACTTACCTCAAAATGACTTGACTGCTGTGCGACTGCTGAGCTCTGCTGAACCATGTTCTCCAGCGTGCTGAGTTTTGCAAACCAGGAGTCCTCAGGTTGCCCTCACTCTGCTGCTTTTCTCTTTTTTTTTTTTCTTTTTTTCTTTTTCATTTCTGAGCTCTTCTTTGGAGAGTAACTGTGATGCTTATGTCTGCTCATGTCATAGATTTCACAGGTAGCAGCGGCATGAAGCTGGAATGGTCACTTCTGCGTTGCTCTCAGTGGCTGAAGGAAACTCGTTTTGTTTTGTTGCTCTTTATGAAGCTGTAGTGCATAGGGGAGAAGCATTGCAGATAAACGTAGCCTCAGGAAACTATCTTGGTTCTTATTAGAAGGATGATCTTGGTTAGTTAGTCATGAGTTTCCTCAATAATAGTATAAAAAATTTCCTCTCGCTAATATTAATTTGTGAAATGCATTTTGGTCAAAATTAAAACTTTAAACTTTCATTTAAAACATTGTTGCATTCCACATCTCCCCCCATTTTTTCCCCTCTGTAGTTAAAGCATGCAGTCTGCGTTTTATTTTACAAATCAGTTTGCCTTGGAAGCATGGAATGTGATTTGTTTTGAAAAGTAGTACCCACACTTACTTTCTAAATTTGTATTTTTAGTTCATGTTACTGCTTTTCTGGCATATATAAAGTGATTATACAAGCTCTTTTCATATTTAATCCAAAGTACTGTACTCTCTTTTGTTCTAATTAATTTGGAAGTGATGGTATTTCTACTGTAGCTCACATTCTTACTACCACAGTTTCTCCTGAGAGCTGTAAAACTTCCAATTTGGAAACACCACAAGTCTCCTTCACAGTTCCTTTTGTATCTCATCTTTTATGGGAATCTGTAGAACACAGAACTGAAACATGGATCTGTTCTACTGGAATTTAGGTCTATTCTCTTTAAAATGGCTATATTAAAGATGTCACAAATATAACTAAAACATGCCAGTAACATGAACTATGCAATAAAACTTCTTTCTTTCCTCAATCTTGCTTACAAAGCTTTTCAGTGAATTAAAGAGAACTTTAGAAGTAAAAATGCCTCATGTGAGAACCTCTACTCTTGTTTTTAGGAGTAGCGTAAAACTGCTAAAGACTGTAGGTGCCGCTATATTTTAGCGTGGCTAAATTGCTGTAAGTCGTGTGGCATTTCTAACCTGCTCCACAAGACTTACTGGTGTGTATGTCTTGTCATTTCTGCCTTAGTGAGTGATGTTTGCTTGTTGAGTTGTATTTAGTGTGGTGGATGTTCATCATGGAACCATTCATTTTTGAAACAAAACCTCACAGGAACACTGGTGACAGGAATGTACACTTACCTCTGGTTTTCTTTATTAATTACATTTCCTCCTATGGTCTATAGAGGGTGGAAAAAGAGGGGGTAAACTTGCTTATTTGAACTCTTTTGCTTTTTATCCAGGCCTACAGTGGTACCCCACCAGCAGAAGAAAAGGAGAAGATCATTTGGGTCAGATTTGAAAATGCAGATTTAAATGGTATGGCTTCCTTTTTTCTCTCTTTTTTTTTTTTTTTTGTGGTTTGTAGGTCTGTGTACAATAATTTCAGTCAGCTTTATCAGTAGGCATTGTTGACTCAAAATTAAGTATTTAGTTTCTCTGTTCTGGATAGGCTAAATTCTCAGTGAATAACTGCACTTGTGTTCATTGCTTACCAAATAGAACAAATAGGCCTTGCCAGTTCATCTAAAGGCAAAGTAACTATTGCTTAGGAAGAGGGGCAAAAACCCCCTAACATTTCTTTTGCTTAAGGTAGTTGGAAACAAAGCATAGAACTGAATTTATTTCATCTACTGTTTTATTTCAAAGCCGGATTTTAGAACTGTGAATCCAGCCCAAAGACTGGCAAAGACTTCTGACTTAATGCAGGAAACAGGTCTCCTGCCTTTTTAAGGGTAAATGGTGATTGTGACAAACATTTGCTAGGACTATCAAATAGATCCTCACTGGGTATCATCTGAGCTGTTTGGCCTTTACCTGTTTTACCTGTATTACCTGGGGTAACTATCCCAGGTACCTTTATAGAATAAGGAAGGTTAGGGACTGAAATGAGAGATGGTTGAATGCTGCTCTCAAGTACTTGCTGCTTAAATTAATCAAACATCTGTTGCTTGTGGGCTGTTGTACGTGTGCTGGTGATAGCTGGGGAGCTAACAGACCTCCCTCCTGGGGGACAGTGGATTTCAGTCTTTCAGCAAATTGCTGTTTCTTATCTGTTGTCTTATTTTCCTGACTGGAGCTCTATGGTGAAGGCTCGTTCTGGTCTCGGATGAAATAATAGCAACCATAGCTAGAGCTATGATGGGGAATTTTCAGCCTTTCCAAGAGGTTAATAGGGAAGATTAAAGGTTTTCCAGCTGTTGAAATGGCACAGAGGCTGACAGTTCATAAATTCATGGTTGTTAGAACTAGAAAAGACCTGTCATGGCATTAAGTCCAGCTTCAGGCTAGTTAAGGTTTGTTTGCTTGTGGGCTTGTTTTTCTAATCTGTCTGTTTATTAATCATCTCGGCCATTTCTTTTTTCAGTTCTTTTCTACAGTGTAATGAAAACTTTTTAGAATATTCTTCAGAATCCTTCATTTTCTGTTTAAATTTGCTTTCATGCAGCCTAATCTGCTTGGGCTTGAACACCATCCTAAATATTTCCTCTCTCCTTGATGCTTACAAGCTTGCAGTGATCTTTTGTTCATTCTGTCATGGTTGAAAATGTAGTTTTAGAGGGCTTTACTCAAGAAAAGCTAGATATTTTTGATTATTATGTCCTATAGCACTTTTCTTCCTGGGGATTTTCTTCTTTTGGTGAGGTTGGCATAAAGATTAATTATGTAGTATATAAAAATAGTTCTGATCGGTCTGTGTATTTGTAATTTCTGTATTTGTTAATGTTTATTTTATTGGTCCTTTGCAAAATTTTCTCTTTGAAAAGTTTGCCATGTTTTTATTAATCATTGGAGTAATAGTTACAGAAGTTTTTGGGGTATTTAGTGACAACCCACATTGTAGTCTAGAAAATTTTTCTCCTTCATATTAAATTTTAATGCTTTCTAACCTCTCTGTGAAAGTCTAAGAAATCTATTATGTTTGCCTAAAATAATATATTTCAGTATTGTTCCAGCATAAAAATTTAAACCACTTTGCTTACTTTTACTTGTGACAACGGAAACGTGCATAGAGAAACACCATCTAGTGTAACCGGCACCAGCCATAACCTGTTAATGATGGCTTTGATATCTAAACCCTATTTAGATACATCGAGGAATATGGAATTTCATGAAATACATAGCACTGGGAATGAACCACCGTTACTGCTAATGATTGGATACAGTGATGGAATGCAAGTCTGGAGCATACCTGTAAGTACAGAGTTCACTTCTGTGCCAGAGGCTCTTTTGCTTGTAATGTACTGTTATTACTTCAGTATTTTACCTCTAATTTTTCCCATTGAAGCGTAGAGACCCATCATTTACCATTAATGTCATATGGTTTGTATGTAATATGCTTATCTTAAGGTTAATACTGAGATAGATCAAACACTTGAATTCGTGTGCCTTCAGATTTGTGGGCTTTTTACGAATTATTTCTGTTAGGTAAATTTTCAGAGTCAAATTGGGAGTAGGGTTTAACTTTATGCAATAGTTTGTGTCCCCAAATGGATAGAAATCTTATCAACCTACAGGAAGGAATAAGCATGGAAAAGACTGTTTGTCCCAGGAATGGAAATATGACAGTATTCATAGTATTTTACCATCACATGTTTGTCATGTACATGATTTGCAATTTTAATTTTATTAAAGTCTATGTGTGCATATGGGTTTGATTTCACGCTGTCATACGCACACCCTGCAGTTTGTGTTTCAGAGTGGTTTATGAGCACCTGGTCTTAATTTGGGGAACTTCCCCCAGATTTCTTGAAACTGCAGAATAAGGTTTCATACAGTAAATCATAAAATTATTAACTTAAAAAAAGACTTGCTCATAACACCTTGTCCTTCAAAATCATGTACAGAGGGTGGAGTTCTTTCCCTTTGTAAAATAAATAATTTTTTCTTTTTAGGGTTATGTATATTTTTAAATTACTTTATAGTTAGCTATGTAGGACACGTGTTTATACACCAGTAGCTTAGTATAATAGAAAATATATCTTTTGATGTACAAATTGACATTAAGTTAAATTGAGTTTCACCAAAGTGTAGGAAAGCTGGCTTTTCCCCTCTTGATTGCATATTGTTGCCTGAAGGTGAGGAAGAAAATTGCTGAGCTTTTTGCATTTGAAGGAGGATTTAATAGAAATTAAGTAAGACCTTATATACTTCACCAAACTTGAGTATTTAGGAACACTTTTAACCAAAATTTAGGAACACTTTTAACCAAAATTTAGGGAACTTTCTGCTTGTATTTCCTGAGAAACTATATCTGATTCTAACTTTGATGGCTTTATTTTTAATGGAGCAACATATCTTTGCATTGGGTTTGTATTTTATCTTTCTAGAGCAGAAATGTGTATGATGTAGCAAAGCTGTCTTGTCTGCTCTTTTTTTTTAAACCTGATTACACTGGAATGAATTTAAATACCAAGGCTGTGTTTACAGATTATAATTAGTTCTGTACAGTACTTTGAAGACTGATCAGTTTTATATTACTGTAGCAATTAAATCATTAGTGTTTCAGGAAGGCTCTGTTCTCCGGCATGTACTGCGCGGAGCAGACGTTAGGTGTCAGTAAGATACCAGGCTGAGAGAGGAGAAGCTTGCAGCGCTGCCTGGGGTTACAGCAGAGGTTGCTCAATTGGTTGAGTGAGCAGTCACAGGTTTCAATAAAGATTGTTTATAAACCAGCTTTTTTTATCCTGCTGAAATGTCCCCGTGCCACCGGACGTGTGTTCTGGAGGATGCGGGGCAGCGTGCTGCGTTGACGCAGGGCTGTCTGTGGTGAGAAGAGCTGCGTCTGGCAGAGGTTGGGTTTCATCCCCTGCCCTTGTGGTTAGGTGGGAGCTCTGTACCCCCAGCAGGGTCTCTGGGTCCTGGTGGGCGAGGCTGGGTCAGAGCTTCAAGAAACTTGTGGTGAGATGGGATCTTGTCCGTGTAAGGGGAGTGAGAATGGAAGAAGAGCACCTCAGTTCCTCAGAACGTGAACAGATGAGCTCTGTGTAACCTGTTCTGCCTCGACCATCTGCATTAAAACTCTTACCCCATCATACACTGCAGTAAACGTGAAATAATGGGATGGATTGCTAACAAATGACGGGTTAAAATACTTTGTTTATGCAGGGCTATGTGGAGTGGGTGTGCTGACTGGTACTGTCAGGCAGATAGTGCAAGGTACCTTGCCCATATGTCCTGTGGAAAAGAGGGATTTTCTTTGGGTTTGTGGGTGTTTTTTTCCTTCCCCCTCCCTCTCTCTTCCTTTTTCTTCCCCCTCCCTCTCTCTTCCTTTTTCTTCCCCCTCCCTCTCTCTTCCTTTTTCTTCCCCCTCCCTTCTCTTTTCCCTTCTTATGTCAGAATAAGCTACAAGTTAGGCCATGGAATACTTCATGTTACCCTCTTTTTCAGGATTATACAGCAAGGTTGTCTTCCTGCCCCCGTGAAGTATCCCTAAACTTTTATAGCATTTAATATTTTAGGAGAGATAAGAAAAATGAAATTGCAGGACAGCTTCTTTTAGTGTTGTTCATTTTTTGCAGAGGCATTTTTAATGGGTGTGGGGAAGTCCAGTGAAATGGAAAAAATTCTAGAAGTGGAGTTACTTTACCATCCATTTTAATGTAACCTGTAGAGACACTGCATCACTTTGTCAGCCCCTCATTTGTATATTCTGTGAAATTCTGAGACCACATCCAGAGCAGTACAGCTTCAACCCGTGCAATTTGTATGTGTTAGTGTAATTTCACTGTTGGAGTGGTTCCTTTGTTAGTAAGATGGTCTTGGAGTGTTTCTCAGATAGATGGTCTTTAATTTTAAATATCTTTTCAGAGCAAGGCTTGTATATCCAACAAATTTGGAGGTAACAATATGGTTTTTTCCATGTTGCTGTTTTTCCACCTTTTTTTTTGCTTGTGTGGCCTTAAGTGAAATAAAGTCTGGCAGTTCTGTGACTGACTTAATATTTTGAGTTTATTTGGCACCACTTTTTTGTGTCATTTGGTATTATGCAAGCCTTTCTTCTTGATCTTGCTGAGTATTTAGCTTGTAATTTAGCATTATTCCAGTTAAGTAAAAACCTGGCTCTCTCTAGTTCAAAAACCTTTCAATCTTAAAAAAAAAAAGGCAACAATTTGACATTTATGTGAAAATCTACTCAGTAAGGCTATTATCTGTAGCATTGTGCTTTTTATTCGTACAATTGAACCTCTATTCAGCACTTAATAAAGTAATGTGTTGCAGGCAGTCCAGTTTGTGTCTGAGTGATTATGAAGTGTTTATGACAGCTCCTAAGCTGACACCCTCCGTAATGGTGTTACATTGACTTCTAAACACCTTTGCAGTCTGCCTCCAGGAGTGTGTGTGTCTCTGCAGTCTGAGTGGTTTCACATTAACATCTCCTTGGAGTAAGATCTTTGACTACAGAAGTGTTACTTGCAAATGGAAGATACCATTAGGGCTGCTTCAAAGGACTGAAATAATGTTTGGACTGCCGGGTGCCGAAGTAACGGCTGGGGTTTTGAAGTGCAACATCTGAATCTGTGTTGCGTAAGAAGCGGAAGGTGTCCATCCAAATGACTTTTCTTTGATCTTTGTTTTGAAATGGGGGTGGGAAGGTTAAAAGTATTTTTAAAATATGCTTCACTAAGTGGAGAGAAAGCTGGGAATATACAAAAGCATGACTAGAAGTTCCCATTTGAGAATTGTGCAGTGTAGATTTGTGTTTTATTCGGAATTTGTTTTTCCATTGCTCCCGGTTTCGTGTTTCAGATACAAGTGGAACTGGTTTCTGCCTAATGTGGTTTCCAAGTATCTGTTCTAGATGTTCCTGTTCAGGGAAAGGCATGTTGGCTGGTTTTGTGGCAGATAGGTTTTTTTCAGAAGCTTCAGAAGTAGAAAAATAATCTTAATTTAATGGTTCATATTACAATTAAAAATGAACGATCAAGCTTGGGTTGAATAAAGTAGGAACTACCTAAAGGATCTCTTAATAAAAAACGCAGCTGTATATTTAGCATAAGAAAATGTTTAAAAGCTGTGGTATAATGACGCTGCTGCAGACCGATGGGATGCGTCAGCCCATGTGGTAGGTGACTTCCGTGTGGAGACCTCTGGAATGCAGAGGACTTGTTCAACAAGGATGGCATGGCACACTGCTATTTCTCGACCACCAGACCTTAAATTTCCTTAAATGCCAATGCCAATAATACTGTGATTTATTTATTTATTTATTTTTAAATTTGTTAAAACTGCAGTTGTACAGCAGATGGTGGATGTATAGGTGGGTGTATGTGGTAAGTCATACATGCCAGTTCCATTTTATTTTACTAACTCTTCATTAGAAGCCCTGTGTGCTGGGGTTTCAGTGTGGTCTTCGTAGTCCCTTTATAATTCTTCCCCTTTTAGAATCATAGAATGGTTTGGGTTGGAAGGGACCATAAACATGATCCAATTCCAATTCCCCTGGACACCTTCCACTGGATCAGGTTGCTTAAAAGCTTATCCAGCCTGGTCTTGAACACCTCCAGGGATGGGGCTTTCTCAGCTTTAGAAGAGTCACGTACTAAGCTGCAGTCCTTCCTCTGTCCAGACCTTCTGCTGACAGAGGGTACCACTGTTAAAGCCTGCATTAACCACTTGGAAAAATGTAGCAATGACCTGACCTGGGAACCCTGAAAAATGTCAGAGGACTTTACAAAATATCTATGCAAATAACTTTCTGAGGCTTTGGTTTTCTACATTGCAGATGCGAACAGTATGTAATAAACTATTTTTTTATGCTCTTGAAGTGACCGCAGAACTGTTGGAAGGTTATTTTTTTAAACTCATACCTTACATCAGGAGGAAAAAAGCACAGGCAATAAACTTAAATGATAAGAATTATCCTTTGACTTAGAGTCTGCCCCTGTTCTTTCAAAAGCAAGATGACTGGTAGCAGTCTTTAGCCCAATGTGATTACATCAAATGATATTTTGTGGTGGTATCTGTCGTATTATAACGTCTTATCATGATAATCTAGATCATAGTTAAAACATATATCAGAGTATTACCCCAGTATCTTCCCTGTGCTCTGTGACGGGGTTTTGAATATACAAGCAGTTTGCTTTTATCTAGTCACACAATATTTTAAACTGAGTTTTGAGCTTTGTTTCAGTTTAATGGATGTTTGATTATTTTTTTTTCACCATGTGAAGGCCATTTTCTATGGTTGGAAACTGTTGGTTGTCCTTAATGAGAACAAGATTTCTTTTGTTTGTTTTTTTTAATGGGTGCAAACTGATTGCTCCAAACAATAAAGCTCTGTCATCAAAAATTAACTGGTGTTTCAGAGTTCTGTCTGTCATATTTTAGGTAGTAGCTCAAGACACCTGAGTGGAGAGAAGCTGTTCTTCCTCTTCCAGTCTGTCGTTATTGGAAGAGCGTGATGAAGACTGCATTGGGGGTGGATTTTGAGCCAATGTGTTCTTTGCTTGCAGCCTTCCCTGTAGGTCTGGGGCTTGCGGTTTGATACTGGGTGCTGGCAGAGATGAAGTGTTGTGTCAGACCAGCCTGGAGCCGTCACTTTGGATTCGCTCTTTCATAGAACGAGTACCTGGAGCCATTTTTATAGCTTAATATTCAATTCTTGAAACCTGTTTGGAAATATACTTGGCTTTTGGAATGGGAAAGAAAAACTTTTAAGAGCTTTGAAAGCTGCCAGAGGGACTCGCTACTTAGCTGGATCCAATCCAAAATGGCAGCCGCAGCCTTGTTTCTTCACAGGTGCTTTCTGAAGAATTTAGGGCACCGTTTTCAGTTCATGAAGTCTATTTATGTTTTGTCTATGCTTATGAGACTGTGTAGCTCAAGGGACTGGTAATGCAGTGTGGAGCATTTGACTTACCCTTGCCAGCCCACCTCTCGCCCAAGCGGGCAGCGACCGAGCCATGTAGCGATGGGGCTGCGTGTCTGTTAAATGTAGTCCCTTGTCCCCCCTCAGTTCCTAGTGGAATAACTGTCCCATTCATGGGAAAGATTGACTGTCTGTGTGGGCTGTCTCAGGAGTGAGATAAGGCCTGGACTGGCAGGAAGACCGGACTGTATAATCTCTCTGCCCTGGAGATGGTGCTTTCAGTCAAATTGATGCATGTGGCCTCAGCAGGGGTAATAAAATTTTACGTTTTTATATAGATAAATGAAGGCCATTAACATTAGGCACAGTTAATTCAGAATTTTATAAGACTGCAAATAGCAGAAGCTTCTGCTGGTTGGTAGTGTTTAAAAAAAGTTCATTATAAGTCAAAGAACATTTTGAACTCTGAAGCCTCAATGCATTTTTCAATGCCAAGCAAACCAGAGGAACAACCAAGCTTTTAATAACTCATGGTCTATAACAAAGTCCAATGCTTTCTATAATTTCCTGTTCCTATAGAATGGTCAAGGAATTACAACTTAAAATAAATCCCATAAGAAAACTGTTATTTTATGCAGCTATGATAGATGAAGTATCTGTGTTTAAATCTGCTCCATGTTAGTAGTGTCATGTCTGGATTTTTTTTGTAAACCTTTTGGTGCTTTTTACTGGATATGACTTTTTATTTACAGATGAGATGCCAGCAGCTGGGTGCAATCTTGTATTTTCATTACCAAATCTGCAGTGAAGGGATATCTTAAAATGTGCTCCTTTTTGGCTCCCAGGAGTCAGCAACATAGAACCTGCTAAGTATGGGAGCTATGGAACTGGCTGAACGTAGAGTAACATTTACTTGCTTTTTTCTTAGTTCTACAGTTTCCCCTTTCCTAGAAAAAAAGTCCTACAATGTCTGAAACGACGGGACACTGCAGTGTTACACATTACAGTGGTCTCAAAACAGTTAGGAGCTGACTGCCTACAGTCTCCTCTTTGTCACTGTCTGATCCGGTGGCTTTGGTTACTCCATTTAAACTTGCTTTCTGTAATGTCCCTTTAGGATAAAATGGCAAAACTGTTATTTTTCATCTAATGAATATTATAAAAAAAGTAAAAGCTTTATATGCATGAAAAGAGAAAGGCTGAGATTTTCATGTTCAGATGCTGAAGTACAAATAAAGTTTATATTTGTACATTTTAGGCTTTTGTTTGAAAATCTCCAATTAAAGCTCTACCAGGTCTCGGCATCACAGGCTAAATAAACATGCTCTCTAAAGTTCAGTTTATTTAAGAGCAGAAACTGTGTTAAGATTTGGCCTTCTTAGTGTGTCTTATTTTTGGGACTGTAACTTTATTTGAAGTAGGTTGAAGTTAGAGCTGATGTGCTGGCATAGTTAAAAAGTAGGAGGAGGTGACTGGATTGGGTTGGCTTATTTTATGTGAATCACTTCTTCCGTACTTTTGTTACGCTCGTTCTTTTCCCTCTTGTTTTCAGTCACAGCCATTGGTGTGCGTGCCCGTGGGAAACAGCATTTTCACATTTTGAGGGAAAAAATCTTTAATAGCCAATAATAATAGTTCCAAAGCCTTATATTTTATTTCTTCTCCATATCTTCCCTTCCCTTTTCATAGAGCGAGTGTGTTCAGATGGATAGAAAACGTGCTGCTGTCTTTTTTCATCACTTTATTACTCTCTTTTTCTTTAGTTTTTCTCATTTTCTGCTTAGCTGCACTCTACCTTTTTCCAAGCTGTCTTTTCTGGATGCAGCCGTTATCTACGTGCTTTCCCCCTCCACCGTCTTTCAAACTCATGATCCGTTAAAAACAACCAGCAAACCTTTACTGAGTTGATTTCTGATCATCATTCTTTTGTCTTGAATAGAATCTGGTCAGCAAGCTCTTCAGAGCAGAGGCTGCTTGCCGTCTCAGAGGGAGAATTAAACTTGTTTTGCAAAAGCTGGAGCACTGCTATGTTTTATGTTATTCAGATGATGCTTCTAGCTGGAAGAGGAGAATCTGCTATGATTGGAACATCTGCCTAATAAAATAAGAGCGGGGTGGACTAAGGGATTAATTCTCATATTGGTTACAGTTTTAAAACTGTTGTGTCCATCAGGAATAATTCTGATTGCATCGTTAACAGTGATGTTGATTCATACCAAGGTGGAACTGCTCGCTGTCTGCAAATCTAAAATGGCTGAGAATGTTATTTCCCTGCATTTGTGTAGCCTGGATGTTATTAATATGGAAAAGCAGTAGTTCTCTACATTCTATATTTACTTACTGTGTACAGAACGACGGGCTACCTCTGTAATAAACACTGGTTTTAAAATAATTTTATTAGAGTCGTGCTTCAGTGAGGTAGGTTTAATTCTACCCACATTATCTAAAGCAGTGGTAATAAATGATGAGGCTCAGGGTTAAGATTGGAACTAAGCTAAGAGTCTGAAGTACTATACTTAGGATTTGCTGGTCAAACAGTAGTTTAACTTTTTAATGTGTCATCTGAAGTGCAGAAAGAAAATGACATTTCAGAAAGCTGACTTGAATTTATAGTTTATTGATTCCTAAGATCCTTATTCCAAATTGTATTCACTTCAGATATTGTAAACTGCTTGTCTGGCAGAACTTCATGCCAACATGTCGACTGTTTTCTTAGTCTGATTGCGTCTGGTTTAAGTTGTTGGTTATTTGGAAATGAGTTTCATGTTTGCCATTTTCCTGAAGTTTGATGTTCCGTGTCAGATCCATTACCAGGCAGTTATGGAAATAAGTTCTGACTGACCATTTATGGAAGTCTGGAAATTCTGCTTAACTGCTTCTGATTTAATCTTTTCAAGATTGCCATTAGTGACAAGCTTAATTAGTTTGACCCCCTATTTTTAAACATAGTTTTCACACCTGGAGGATATGGAATGTACCAGTATATAGAATTCCCTGATCTTTTACCACTACTGTTTTGATACTTGTGATCGTTGCTTAGATAATATTTGTCTCAGAAACCTGCGCTGTGTAGAATAAATGTTTGGTTTTGATTCCTTGAATTTTTGTGAATTTTAGTCATCGATCGACTTCGAATTTTGTTTCTTCTGAAATGTGTGCAGTCCATTAATCATAAGTGATAGAATCTCGTTCATGTGTTTCTAGAGACAGGCCGTCTTCATTGCTATAATTTGTGTTATTCGAGATTTCCAGGATATTCTCACTTAGATAAATTGTGGATGGTTGATTAGAAAGCAATGTCTTATCTTTCCTGCCTTTCACACAATGTCTTTCTGCCTGCTTTCTTACCTACTAAGCAGACAGATTTTTATAAGTCTATTTTACATTGTAATGTTCATACTCCGTGTTTTGCAGATCAGTGGTGAAGCTCAGGAACTCTTTTCTGTGCGCCATGGTCCAGTTCGAGCTGCACGGATTTTACCAGCTCCACAAATCAGTAAGTGTAGTTATATGGTTCATAATTAGGCAGAAGGTTTTTTTTTATATAGATCTGAATAAACAAACAAACAAGCAAATCCCTTTAAAAACCAGCACTTTTCAATCTAAACACAAAAATCTAATAGTAGATTTCTTAAAGGCTTAAGATGTGTTGGTGTCCTGGCTCATTTTGGTTTCAGCAAGCTTTTGCTTAGTAACTTCAGCTGGGCGAGCTGTTCTGTACAGCTGCTGGGTAGTATTTTGAGTTAGTTGCTATGTTTCACTTCATGGATGAAAAGAATGTGCTTCTAGTATGACCAAGTTTGTTTGGGATTATGCTGAATTACAAATTTTAGTAGTATATTGTGAGTGAATTGGTGAGCTCAAAAGACTTAGCCTGAAACCTAATTGTTTAAATTCTTACAAAAATAGTAAATTATAATAATTTGAGTGTTTCAAAGAAAGTAAATGAAGAAAAGTTTTGATGGACACATTTTATATTATTTCAATGATTTTCTGAGTAGAGGAATATATGAAGTATGTATGTGTGATTCTGTAACTCTGTTACAGGTTAAAGTTACAGGTTAAAGTAATTTAAAGCAAAATACTTCACAAGCATGTTGTGCCTTTTATTCTGTTTGTGGGAACACTGCATACTTCCCGATGAACTGCGATTTTGCTATGTGTGCCCTTAAGTAATGAATGTCTGTGCCTCTTCGTCTCTGAAAGGGGAAAAAAATGAGAAAGAAAAGTGTAAATGGAAATGAAGATTAAGTAAATTATTTGAATTACTTCTAAGTTCTGTTTTTCTGATAGTAAAACAGTGCTTTTTGATTTTTCAGTGTAGTAAGTTAGATGGCTTATGGGCTTCTTCAAAGCAGTTCCTGTCCTTCTGTCTCTTGATGGCATGTATTTAGCATCTGACAATGATAGTTGTTACGTTAGAAAACTATTCAAATTAGCTCATATTAAATTAAGCCAAACCTTTTAAAAACATGTTTTGGTCTCTTTTTACATGGCTTGGTTTAAATATATCTTTGATTAGACGTACATGAATGTATCATTGACCAGTATCTGGAATCAGATAAAAGTAGCTGTAATAAGAGGCCTTAGATAACGAACACATGAGCTTTAATGATTCTGAGTGAAATAAAAGGAATTTGTAAAGGAGAAGCTGATTACCATCAGTAAGCTCAAACACTATTTTACTGTAAAGCTGTAAAAAGGGAGTTATTGAAAATAGGACTCTCTTGGTGGATGGATTTGGCACGCTCCTAAAAACAGATCTTAGTTTGTGATAAGAAACTCATTCCCAGGTGTGAAAGGAAAGCTCATGGCTTTAACTTGGTGACTTTACAGTAGCAGAACTTAATAGTTTGTCAACTATTTCGTTAGAATTGTAGTCCTTTGATGTCAGATCCTCTGCTGCATCATGTGCTTCATAGCATAATAACACATTGTTTCAAAAGGGTTATTTCATATAGGTTTATTTCATGCAGGCTTATTGCAAAGGAGACCCCTTCCAATCTGATTTAGCAGGTTATGAGAAGTCCTGGTAGCAGGAACGTGGTGCAGTATCTGGCAGCGTGCAAGGCCAGCTCCAGCTCGGATCCGGTGAGGTTTATTAGTTCAGGCTCTGTGCCATGCTCGAGCAGTTAAATGGCTCCTGGAGCTGTTCTGACCTGGCAGCCCTTCCACAGTGTTCGTTCAGGGTTTTGCCTGAGCTAACAAACTAGGCAAGACCTGACCTGGCCCAGCACTGCAGCACTTTGATGTCTCTGCCTCTGTGGCATGGTTGGTCTGCAGGCTGGATAAGATGTCCTTAAAGACTTGAGTGCTTTCTGTGAATAACACTGAAAAATGGAGATATTTTCTCTGTGGGCAGAGAATATCTCCTGTTGCCCTCAATGGTTGATATGGCTTTGATTATTTTCTACAGCTTGCAATATAAATGGCCTTTTTGGACACTGAAGGTTTATATTGTGACCAAGTTATGGGCTTAACAGAGGAGATAAACTTGCATAGCTAATATTCAGAATATGAGAATGTCTCTGTCTGGACGCTGTCAGTCTTAGAAATTAGAATGCCAAGTCCTGGCGCTTCACGTGGTGCCTGCTGCGTTATCTGCTGAACCATCTGATTGGCAACGCTTTTCAACTCGCCCCGCTCTTCTTCACTTTCAAACCCATATGCTGTGATTGAGTTCAGTACTTATTTTTATGTATAGAGGTGCCTGGTTTGCTGGACTCTGGATTTCCCTGTCTCTTCAGTTAAATCAAGCACACAAAGATGCATTTGAAGAGCCAATTAAATTTAGCTGCCATTCTCTATGAAGAACAAACTGCGGTTGGTAATGTGATTGTAGTTGATGACAGTGAGAGAGTCAAGGAAAAATCAAGGTGCCTGAACTCCCACCTCAATTTTATATGATTCAGATTTTGCTCAAGTT
This sequence comes from Neomorphus geoffroyi, assembly GCA_033558235.1. Lineage (NCBI taxonomy): Eukaryota > Metazoa > Chordata > Aves > Cuculiformes > Neomorphidae > Neomorphus > Neomorphus geoffroyi. The sequence goes on from JAUMJM010000018.1 coordinate 4,070,370, forward strand.
ATCTGTGTTGGGCTTCCTCTCACACAGCACCCAATGGCTCTATTTAGCCACACTAACCTAATTAGTCATGTTCTTTCTTGAGCGTGTTTTCTAATTTTTCTCCACTTCCTCTAGATGATGCCTTTCTCGTTTTCCTATGGGAGCTGGCTGCATGACTGCACACTTGTAGAATTGAAATGATACTGAGTTTGAGTTCTGTATTGGATATTCTTACATTTATCTTGTGCTTTTTCTCTTTTGATTAAAGTTTCTGTGATATTTATAAAAACATGAGAATTATTACCTATTTAGTTTTTCTATAGTAGTTGTGTGTTCCTTGACCTGTGAAGTCACTTCCAAAATCAGATTCAGAACTCTTGTAATATTTTTTAAAAAATATTGTGTTTTGACTTCATTTTGAGGTCCAATGCGTATATGCTTCTGAAATCAGTGCTAAGGAAATAATGCATTTACTTCAGATAGCTTTGCTATTCATTTTTCTAACTAATGAGAATATTGCTGCTTTCTGAAGTGAGTTAGCGCTGCAGTCTGCCGTTTTTCATTACTTAACCCAAGTCATTTTACAAACCTCTGGCCAAGTACCTGCTTTCTGCCTTGTGCCATCCCATTTATTAAGGTAGGCTTGCATAGTTTAAAGTCGATCAAGAAACAAGAAAAGCTGCAGGAATAGCATTGTGTGTGGTAATTCATGGTTAAAGGGTACATGATGACAGGCGTCTGTGTCAAAGTTTAGATCAGTCATTGTCTGTAAAGCCTATTTCCATGTCTCAGCATTATGAGAATAATTTCCTCCAGTGAACTGCATTAATTTATTGCCATTTTCTAGATTATACTGCTTGCAGAAAAGATGATGTAGTGGTCTTACATCTCTCAATGAATTTGACCGCTTAGTCAAATCGACTGATAAAGGCAAAAAAACAAATAAGAAAGGAAATAAAAGAAAGAAATCAGAAGTACTATGTTTGGAACAACTACAAACCAAGGGAATCATATGGATGAGGGGTTGAAAACTACAATTAACATGAAAAGCTAAAATTAATTAGGACACAATAGTTTTGCATTTGAAAATCTGGAAGTGTTAAAAGTTTAAATTTTACAGCTGATTTATCTCTGTACTCCACTGCTTTGATTTTGGTAAAATAAAATTTGAACCTCAAAAGCTGACTCAGCTTTATGTGCAGGTGTATTTAAAAGAACTATAATGCTTAGGTTGCTTTCTAAGAGAAGGCATATGTGAGGTTTGAATATATTCAACCACTTGGGTGGCTCAATGGTTTTAAGTCCCTGAAGGTCAAAATAATTGCATAGTATGTCTAGCAGGGGGAAGAGCCCTACGAGCTGACCAAGCAGTAGCAGTTGGGAGCTGGGTTTAGGTTGGTGTGAGTGGGTCGTGCAGGTGTGCCCTTAACGTCTGGAGTTTTGTAGCTTATGTGGGTTGTTACGGTATAATGGATGCTAATACGTGTGGGTTATAGAAATTACAGAACAGAGTTCTCAAGCATAGCAAGTAAGCCTTTTGTAGATATTATTATAGGGAACAACTTTGAAGCACAATGTTTCAAAATGCTTATTTCATTGAGGCTCTGTGGACTGACCTGGATCCCACCACTCCAGTTCCAATCATGTCATGGAATAGAATTGTCTGGTTGGAAAAGACCTTTGAGGTCACTGAGTCCAACCTGTCCACTGCTAAATCATGTCTCCAAGAAGCTCATCAACACATCCATGCTTTAAATTATTAGACCTTACACTTTCACCGTAGTAGACTGAGGTGTTTAAGTTTTTTGCTCAAGATTCAATCAAAATAAAGTATTTCTACCTGTCTACAATTAATGTGTGACTCTAAATGAGGTATTTCAAGGTCATCTTTTCCTTTTTTAATACAGAAACTTATGTAGTTATCAGAAAATAAAACTGGTACTGTGCAGAAGAAAAACAACTATAAACATGCACAGCTCTGTTTCTTTGGCAGAATGGCCAAGATCATGTTCTCCAGCCACTGTTGCTTTTTGTGGCACTGCTGTCCCCTCAGAAATGGGAGGGTGGAGTGGGCTGAGGAGGCAGTAGATGCAGTCGTCATCTGGAGTTGGAGGGTGTTCTGGGGTGATATCTTTTGGGGGATGTAAGTAATAAGTGTGATGCAGGTACTGGAGAGTAGCTTTGAAACTTGAAATGTCTGGGTGACACTGGGAGTTCGGGGAGGTAGAATAATAGGATGCTCATGGTCTAGAAGACTGATACTGAAGGAGCACCTGAAGGTCTGGGATGAGGATGGTGGTTGCGGCACTGTTGGTCGGGCAGGATATTGAGTAATGCAGTTCGAACTCACCTGTGCAGGAAATGGAGGGTTCACACCCCATGTTCAGGATGACTCAAGCCTCTTCACGTATGTGTTTTTGTGTTTGTGTTGAATAAGAACGCAGACACAAAATGGTGGTGATGAAGAAATGTTAAGCAAGACTCCACCACCTGAAAGGAAGAAGCAAAATAAGGAGTGAAAATGTTACGTAGGGATTGCCAGCCATGTGGGCCGATGCGTATCCAGGTACTGGTTGGGTGGGGCAGGACCACAGATGCAACGCAGTTGTCAAGTAACAGAGAGAAATAAGAGGGGCTTGGTTGAACAGGAGGTGCACTGCATTATTAAGTGGCTGTGATGGAGCCTGATCAGTGGAATTACATCCCAGAAAAATGTACTCCATCATGCATATATGCTCATGCTAAATAGGTCGGAATTCCACATTTATACAGTGCGTTTCTTACTCAAGGGAAATGAGGATACTGTTCATAGTTGTGTGTAGCTTTTGAGTTCCCGTGAAAATCACTGGGATTTCACTTTTTATTTCTTAAAAAAGGTGTGTTGTTGTTGTTATAATTATTATTGGCATTATTGAGAGGCGTTAGGAGGCCCAAAGGGTATCTGTTCACAGTTCATCAGAAGTACAGCGCATAAGCTGCTTTGAGCTTACGTGTGGATAACCTTTTGGCTTCATAAAGTTCCAAATGTTGATTTGTATGGAATTTCATTTAGCTGCAGATATTTTTTCAGTTTTAAGTACACTAACTGAAGTTAGATTTTTTTTTTTAAACCCCCCATATATCATTTAGCTAAATGGAGCTGTAGATAAGGTGGTGCCTTGTTGGCAGGAAGGACAGTTTTCATTACTTTAATTGTGTGATTTGTCAGGATTTTCAGCTTTTTATAAATGCTGTAGTGTTATATGACAGAATTAAAAGGATTTAGAATAAAAGGAGTTTAAGAAAAAGACTTTGCAACAGGATTTCAATACTTTTTGTATTTGAGGGATTTAGCTAGCTGTTTTTCATTTCAATCATCCTGCTGCATTTTGTTAAACACTGTGTGTGGAGCAGGTGTGTGCAACGTCAGTGCATCGCACATGCAAATAAACACAATTTTACAAATAAAAATTAATCCACCATAACTTGGAAGATTAAATCCCATTGCAGAACTAGAAAGGGTTGCTGACTCCATTAAGCATAGCAGAGAGCAACACATGTCGCTTTTTGCAATCTCGTGAATGGGACCGCTATTAACCTGATTTAATGCTCTGCAGAGTCCTCAAAATAATGATCCTTTTCTACAATATTAATATTTACCTTCTGAAAGTATATGTTTGAAGTAGAAAATGGATTTTTGAAAACAGAGACCTCAGTTATTGTGCAGACCGAAATCAGAGGTTTAAGCACCTATTGTGCAAATCGGTATTGTAGGTATTAAAAACTGGTATTCCACTTGATTTCATGTAGTTGCTTCCCTCTGCTCCCCACCACCTCTCTTTCGCTTGCTCCCCCTTCCTTGTCGTTAAACTTCGAACTATACCATAAAGAAACATGAAATAATGTCTTTCATATATCCTAGTTTAAAAAAACCCCAAACAAGTACAGTTAAATACTTAAGATAAAATCCTGGCTCCACTTAAATTGATGTGAGAAGTCCTGATAGTCAGCATTCTGCCCTCAGTGCTGAGAGACCAGCTAAGGGAACAGAAATAAGTGGAGTTCAACTGTTACTTGTATTGAAGAAAACAAATCGGTTCCCAGATTCCTAAGAAGACTGTATGTTTCATTCATCAATTTACAGGTCAGTACATACAGTACAGGTATGACTCAAAAGCCCTTGACATAATAGGAATAAAAGGAAAATACATTTGGCTGTTTTAGGTTACTTGTAAAGCTATTGTTGATGGTGAAGTTATTGATGTGACCTATTTGACTTTATAAATACCCAAATGTGTAGGAGGGAAGACTTATCCTTGTGCAGATGCAAGTTCTGAACAGTTTTTGTTCCAAATTAATTGCGTGTTCTTGAGTTATTAATAATTAACAGAGACTGTTATGTGAAAATGTATATTGTTAATTGTTGTGCCTTTCTGAATAATTGATTTAATGCAGTTCACTAGTATTTGTGAATTCAATTTTGAACTGACTGTATCACTGATATTCTTTATAGATCAAAGGGTTTGGTGTATAATGGAGGGGAAAAAAGTAAAATTCCATTATTCATCACAGACATGCATACCTGTAGATAGATAATTAAAAAGGCAAAGGTTGAAAGAAAATGGAAGAATAACAGCCATCACCACTAAATTTCTATTATTTAAGTTGGATAGGAACTTACCCTTGAATTAGTAATTAGAATTGAGTTTTTGACTCAATTTTAGTTTCCTTTTTGTTCATGTAGCAGTAAGACAATCTTTTCAAAACTTTTAAATTCCAGTTTTAAAAAGTGTGGTGTATTTAACAATCTGATGGTTCTGGAGTCAAGTTGTGACTCCAGTTTGGAGAGAGGAACAGCTGGGTTTAGTTGCCTGGCTCTGGTGGCGGCGTGCCTGGATCTCAGGGCAGGCAGGAACGTCTCAGCAGCTCAGTTAGGGCAGAGGATGGGCCCACATTGAACTCCTCTGCTGGGGCTACGCTGGTGTTGCCCGGTGAAGCGCATCGTGACAGTAGATTGAATGTGTTTGTAGAGTTGGGTTTTCGCTTTAAGCGAACAGCAAGCATAGCCTGAGCCTTGCTGGAAGTTGTTGCTTTCATAAAGGCTTAAATAGCTCGGTGGTGGAACATAGCGAAGGCTATTTTGAATTTAATGCTGTATTTTCTTAGGCCCAGGGCACGGACTGTAGGCATGGCTGTGCGTTGAGCAAACACCGGCAGCCCCGTTCGCCACGTGCTAACGAGAGTGGCTGCTCTTACGCTGTGCTTTTATGGTTAATACTCTCATATTCCATTTCTATCTCAGTAGAATAAATTGGAAGCCAGTGTGTGAAACCCACACAGAGCTGGTGACAGCCTTATTACAGACAGCTTTATATAACAATGAAAAGTGAGCAAGTGTTACTTGTTGCAGTTACAGAATCCTTAACCCAGCTGAAACGAATAGAAAATAACTCCAGAATCCTGGCCAGACTTCTTTATTCATTTTGTTACTGCTTGCTGTCTCTTTCAAGCAGTTCTCTCAGAGTTCATGATTCTACCTGTTATTTGTATTCTATCACTGTCTTGTGCAGGCTGAGTTTTGTGTATTCAATATCCTTCCAAAGTATTGGGCCCCCACAGTGTGCACGCCTGTACTTTGAGAGGTAACACGAACAGTACATAGTGATTTGCTTTTTCTCTTTTGTTTCCCCTCTTATTAGGTGCTCAGAAATGTGATAATTTTGCTGAGAAGCGACCTCTTCTTTGTGTGTGCAAAAGCATTGGATCTTCTGGGTAAGAATGTCTTTCGTGAATGAAGTCTTATATATAAAAATTGTGATGTCATCTCAAAAACCCAGTAGGTTACATCTTTAAAGCTCTAGTCCCTTCTTGCTCATAGGATAACATGCTGAAGTGCTTTCCAAGTTTTTCTCAGTGTGTCAGCAAACATTTGCCTATGGCTTAAGCTTTTGAAAAGGAATAAAAAAATAGAGAGTCTTGACATAAAATAGGCAAGGTATTTAAAGTTTATTTTGTTCTCAGTTTAATCACAATATTATGATTAGACTTTTTCAATATTAATCCTGGTCAGAATTGTTATTGAGAAATGTCTAAACTAATTTCTGTGTCTTAGAAAGTAATTAAAATATGCTTTCAAGCAGCAGTCATATACCAAATGAATTGCAAGCACCAAACCAATCCTTTACAGCCACTCATTGTGTATTAGCAATGTACAGCCTAAATTTAGTTTTTTGTGTTAGAAAAATAAGTTAACAGTCTTATTTTGTGCTCTCTGGACAGTATTGTTGTGCCACTCCTCTTCTAAAAGAGGGCCTTAAGATATTTTGTGTCTGTTTAATATGTTGATTCAGAAAATGCCAAGGATTTATGTCTATACCTAGAGGAAAATCTTTGCTTTTCAAGAGTAATCCTCTACACAGCGCTTCAAAGGCTGAACAGTTGAAGTAAATCTTCTTACAGTAGTAAGGCTAATTCTGGGCCACACACCTTTTTCAATTAAGAATTTAATCACTGTGGGTGTGCAGGAAGACTATCAAGGCTCTGTTCGTGTTGCGTGTACACAGTTGTGCACGATATGTGAGTGAATATACTTACGAATGTGTTGATATATTTTGTGATTTTATGGATTCATGTACATATATTCAAATGCATAGAAATCTTTGAGAAATTTTAATTCAGCAGGTGTGACGATTACACAGGCAAGTTTTAAGCGTTAAAGATACTAAACCATTAAAGTAATACAAATCTGATAAAACGTAGTTTTTATCTAGATCCACTGTACCGTTGTTTAATAGTACTTTATCTTTTAGGGACCATCTCAATGGGATATTGACAAGTTCAAGTTAGGAGCTGAGATTTCCTGGTTCTGACCACTAGTCTGCATTAGTGATTACCATCAGGAAATTCTTCTATTTTCTTTTAGCTGTAAAGTAAATACACTACAGTGAGGCAAATATGATAAAAAGATATTCTTTTTAATGAAGAATACTTGTTAATCTGGAATTGAAAGAATTTTCAAGTTGTCATGAATTAATAACCTCAAAAATATCACTTATATTGTAATTAACTTCAGTCTTTTTTGCTATTCCTCTAATATATCTTGTAGTTTAATGGAAAGAAATTAATGAATAATTTTGTCTGTTATAATATCCTAGGACTTCTTTTGCTCATTATGAAACAAATATGGGTATAAAAGTACTTTATGAAAGTTTGCACTTTATGCAAATGTTTGCCTAAAATCTATGTTTAGATTTTTGTTTTATTCCTGAAGTGTTTTTCATTGTCATTTACACAGTGAAGGATCTCTTTTTACGTAGAAATACAATAGTTTACCCATGTATGCCCTGATGTTTTACTGAATTACAGATTTTTGGCGGGTCTAAAAATGTCTTGTTAATTTTTAGTACGTCTCCACTGATTTAACACTGTATTAACTTAGAAATCAACTTCTGGCTAACTTGATGTGTCAGTTGCATCTCTTTTGTAATGGAATGTGATACCGTAGTCAATGATGTAATACATGCTGTTAGTATCATTATTAAGGTCTTAACATTCAGTTTAATATTTCTTAGTTTTAAATCTAAATTTCTTTGTGACAGCCATGGTTGAGAGCCTGCTTCAAAAAAAAACCTATTTTAGTGTAGCTAGTGTTTTAAGCTTTGCCTTCTGAAATTAATTTCTGGCACCTGTTTTATGTAAAAATTCTGCAGAGAGAGAATTGCAACTGATCGCGATCCTTGTATTCCCCATAATGAGTGTTTTACCAGCGAAGATGAAATTTGTATTTTCTAAACTTTTGCCTTGTATTTGAGTTTCTGGGTAGCTTTTGGTACACGCATTTTTGTATTTTAACAGTCAAATTTTCCATCTAGTAAAATGACTGAAATGTCTAGCATGGTTTCATAATATAATCTTTTCAAAACAATAGTTTTCGCAGCCCTCAAAAAGGCTGCAGCCTTGACACAGAAATGGGAAACAGATTGTGGTTTTTGGCTGGTACTGCTGTGCTGGTTTAGATGTTGGTTCAGTCAACTTCAGTCTTAGATTACGAGATTTGCAAATTAAAGGAAAACCAAAAAAGAAAGAATATCTGCATAAATTTTGATTTTGTGGAGTTCTGTAGAGACAAGGTGACTTTGTTCTTGGTGATAAGAGAAACAAATCTTTCTATGCACTCAAAATGAATTGGTAGGTTTTGGTACACATTAATGGATTTTCTAGGTGGTGAAATATCAAGATGAGTAATCCTTACAGTAAACACAGCATTTTCTTTTCCCCCTCAAAAAAGTAGTAGCGATGGCTACAAATCTGTGAGGCAGAACTAGTCAATGTGTGCTGTTTGGAGCTGCTCATTTGAAAGGGAACTCGGTAAGATGAGCTATGTTAAATGAAATATTGGATCTGTAGAACACCTTCAAATGTACCAGAGAGGTCAAAAATACATTAGACATGCTTTTTTTTTTTTTTTCAGGTCGAATGTAAATATACCAGTATCTTTAAGTAAAAGCTTCATTTTAGCTAATGAACACATTTAAGGGGAAATTGCCTGGTATAATTTTGTTTTATTTTAGGTTATTAAGAGAGACATCATGATTGCAAATCTGCTCTTCAGTAGATATAGGTAACAAGAAATCTTATGAAACAGAAATGACCAATGCCAGGAGGGGAAAAAAAAATGTGTGTGTAGGTGTAGGGAAAGGGAGAAGGGGGCAGGGAAGGCAGAGATGAGTAATTGCAGTGTCTTAAGAAACCACCTCTCCTGAGTACAGAACACTTCAGCATCTACCTCTCCTCAAAACCCAAGTGTTGTGGTGACTCAAGCGTTTACCCCAGCTTGCTTAATTATGAGTTCCCAAACTTTGTTTCTGCTCTAAAGATTGCTTATTTTGTTTTGTTTTCCTTATTAGCTAAGCAGTTTATCCTCCATAGGGGAGTAAATTTGTGTAGTGAAATGCATCCCAGCGTAGCTAAACGATTGATTTGGTACCACTGTGGGCTTACAGCGGGGTGGGCGTTAGGGCGTAGTTCTGCGAGGCACTGGTTAGCAGCAAAGACAACTTAAAACCCCTGCTCACCTCGGCTGCTTGGACTGATGGCTCTGCACGCCTGCTTTCTACATCCCTGGGCTGTGTCACTTCAGCAGGCTGTAGAACCGTACAGTAAAGGAGACGATGGAAATAATCCAAGTTAAAAATAATGCTCCAATTTTATTTTTTAATGATACAGGTTATTTCAGTCACCTGGTTTACGAACCATGCAAAATCGCAAGGTGCAACTGAGAATACAGTCAATTGTAACTTGAAGGTTGGAATCGGCACTGAGGAAGGAATTTCTTAAGTTAGCTTTGCTGCTGAAGCTGGTTAGTCAGGAACTGTGCAGTCTCGCTTGCTATAACTCTATATTCTGTTACCTATCTCTCTTTTAACAGAGCAAAACAAAGAAGGTAGAAATCCTAGAAGTAATTTATCCCGACAACCACGTTTCTGGATAGCTGTATTTCATCTTTTGTTAATGAAAACTCAGCAGAGAATGTGGGGAAGAATCTTGAATATCTCTTTGAAATGCAACCCATAACTCTAAGCCCTCCGTACAAAAATTATTTGACACTTAGGTACGCTTGTCCTTTTCCAAGTAGCCAAATATAATGTATAAAATATTAGGTATTTATGCCAAAATCTTATCTAGGCATGTGTGACATTCAGTAACTATTCAAGTATAGCTAATTGTAAAATCAGTAATAGATTAAAAAGTAAGAGTTTGAGGCCACTAGACTTCCCAGGCTTCTACAGTGTGGAGAATAAGGGACCTATGCAGCCCGTAGCATGTGTTGGGTTTTTAGTATATAGTTTTAGAAAAATATATTAATTTAATGATGTCAAGAAATGAAAAATTTTGGATGACTTGAGGAATTGGGTCGAAGTCATGTAAAGGCATGAGAAGCAAGAGCTAATCTATTTCAATCATGGGAGGAGAAAGTAAATAAGGACGAGTTAAGAGAGGAGGAGTAGCTGGAGCAAACAAAGTGTATAACTTTGGCTGGCCAGCATATTTTTCCCCTGCTGATCAGTTGACAAGACAAATCGATTGGCGTCACATTTTCAGGAAGCGCGCTTTATTAACATGGCTACTGCAGGTTAAAGCCTACCAGCCTTCACCCAAGTTTAACTCAGGAATGTGTTTGTGGGAGTGTTAAGGTTTAGTTAGAAAGCAGCTTTACATGAGTAAGAATAGAAACAGTGCAATTGAAGCGGTAATATTTTCTCAGATTGGTATTTTAAAATCACACAACCCCATTCGTTATCTGGCAAAGTTAATGCTGAAATCCAGTGCCCGGTCCTAAGTGTCTGTGGCTTTTTATGTTTAAAATTAGCTAGCTGTGAAAGGATTTGTCAGAGACAAACAGCAAAGCTTTCTGGAAGGATCACCCACGAGAAGGAAATTAGCTATGATGAATGAAGTTCTTGTTCACAGTTCTCACGCTGCCCTGAGTAACTCTCCCTGGAATAGTTTTGCTGGAATGCCATTGCCATCGCAGTGGTTGTGCCGTGGGCTCACCTGGCTATGCCAGAGACTGAAACATGCAATTGAGTGTGTAAAGGGTGTATCCGCTTCAGATAAAATACAGTATGATTTTTTCAAATCACATATAAAAATGGGTTGGACAGATGGTTATGATTTTCAGTTCTATTGGACACCGTGAAATAGATTTCATGAAGTTCGTTGAATATTTGTGGTCTTTTATTGAAGACTATGCAAAATTTGGTCATATTTTTTTCTCCCTGGCCTTATTTTTCTGAAGACTGTCAAGAATGTATAGGTTTAAATTTCTAGAGACAAACTAAATTTAGTTGTTTCTGTTATAAAAGGCATAGTAGAACCTTATAAGTTGGAAAAGCTCTCTCATTTCTGTTATCTTTGAGGGATTGAGTCCCAGAGGCTCTTATACTGTTGAAAAACTGTAAAGCATCATTAATTGCCAAGTGCGCTGTCCTATCAACTGTTTTGCAAAGATTTCCTTCCGTTCTAGCATTGTCTTCTCTGCTTATTGTAGGAAAAATCAGTTTAGTCTTAACAGGTTGTGTGGTAGCTTTTAAGATCTGGAGAGATGCAATCCCTGAATAAAGTAGTTTAAATTCCTATTAGTGATGTTGGATTTGATTGTTGTGTTACATTTTAAAGATTGCAATGTTCTTCATCTTAAAAAGAGCTCTTCAGATCCCAGATCTTTTTCTTGTAACTTGTTTCTTTAATTAGATTAATGTACTTTGACTATTTTTTCAATGTTGAAGTAATGTTTGGTGGTAATTCTTTGGATTTTCTCACAGCTTTAAATGCTAGGAGATACAGCTTTAATGGAATAAGGTGGTGTTTCCATTTGGAAATACTGAGGGTAGGAAAGATCTGGAGTTCTTCTGATGTACCAAATGTTTGTCGGAGCGAACTATAGTAAGGAATAACCTTTGAACTATAGTAAACTGTTAATCTTGGATCAAAACTGGAAGGAAGAAAATGAGTATTTGGGGGTCAAACTTTGACCAGTCGGTGAGAACTATGAGTAGTTTTGACCTTCTAAAGCTTTGATTTATTAAGCTGTAAAAAGATAAACCTTTTCTAAGTGATCCTTGGGATAGCGCGAAGGTTTGGGAGAGCAGATTTCCGAGCTGAGGCGTAGTTTCGTTTTACTGCTGTTCCAGCCCCCTGTGCATGTAATATAGCACGGGGAGGGGATGGAGGGAAGGAAGTAGCCGTTTGCTAAATGCACGGCCAGATAAAACCAGCTGGAGCGCATACCTTTCTCGAGTAACTTGTCAAAGAAGCACTACGGGGAGAAGATAATGCACAGCGCCATTACAGCAAAGCTGCTGGTTCCAGGGCCACTTTAAATTCCACTTTAAATTATTAAATACTGTAAACGCTATAAAGTTAATTAGAGGAGGAACAAACTCTACAAAGATGAATGTGTTTTCAATATGTTTCTCGGGGAGGGTACAGTAGAAACCAGTGAATGAGAGGAAATTTATTTCTGGCAGCACTCTAGACATGGAACTGTGGTTGAACTTTTTACCCTAATTACGTCCCCGCTAATGCCTGCAGCGGTCTGGAATCAAAGCGGCCCTTCAGGCCCTGGAAAGTCTCTGATGTGGCGAGCGTTTGTTGTGTGATGAGGGTTACTTAAGAAAAAATGGAATATTGTGACAGGATTTTTCAAAATTTCGCAGTTACCACCCACCTCACTTGTTGCCTACAAAAATAGAGTAATTGTTTGCATCTGTGTGTTTTTGTCTGTCTTAGAAATAACTGGTATAAATCAATGTGACATAGGCCCAGAGAACAGTTCAGGATTATATTTTCTTTTCTTGTATGTTTTAGGGTTATTTCTGTGTTACGTACTGCATGAAGGATTTAAACTACATTACAAAACAGTTAGAAATTTCAGGATGATTTAAGTGTTCTTTTTCTGAGGATACTAACACCAGCAGATACCGAGTTCTCCATCAATTACAGGAAGATGCTATTTAATATATTTTTTCCTAAATAACGGCTGTCACTTCATGCTCGTAGTTTGAGCAGCTAATTGCAAACCGCATTAACTCACAACCCTTGTATCTGTATTGTTACACAATTGCTGCCAGTTGAGTAATTTTCTACAAATTGATGTTATTTGAACTTTGCATCTGTTACTACATGCCATTTTCTGTCTTACAGTGGTCTCTCTGGAGTCCTTCTCCTTTTGGTTTTCTTTCTTTCCTTCAAAATATTTAATATACAGAGGAAAAGTCAAGGGAGTTTGCTGAGCTCAAGCATTCGTCTATGGATTAGATTTGCTTAAATCTCTGAAATGAGGAAGAAGACAGTTGAAACACTAAGTAGAACAATTAAAGTCTGATATAATTATGCTTTTTCTCTAGTTCTGATTTGGTTTTGAAGGAGAATGAATGCTAGCTTTAAAATTTTAAATGTATAAATAATTTAAAATGTGTGATACAGTAAATTTTTCTTCAGTAATTCAAAATAGAGATTCATAGGGCTCCTCCTTTGTGAAAAAGCTGTAAGGCATGTTCTTAAAAACCACCTTGCTTAAGCCATTCTTTCTTCACATTCTGACTAGGCAGTATATTCAGAATATCACTTGAGGAGCCCCCTTGCTGCATTTTTGGATGGTTGCTCACAAACTTTTTTAAATTAGTTGTGATGTAGATTAGTTATAGAATATCTGTACAGTATAATAATCTCATTTTACAGATGAGGCATTAATAAAATAACACTAAAAACTTCAATCAGTTTTGCCTGCACAATTTCTCCCATTGCAGCATCTGCTCTGTTAGGTGACTGTTTCTGTGGTGAGAGTGCAGGATCTCTCTGTGCCTTTCCTTAGCAATTGTAATTCTGTCTGGAAATTTCAGCTGCATTTAACTATCAAATTCCTCCAAATTTTATCAAAAGTGGTCCAGGCAAGCAGTTGGTTCTGTTGGTGACTTCACAGGGAGAAAGGCTGAAACATAAGCAATTTTTTTTATTATTTTAATTTTAGATAATTCATAGAGACATAACGTGATGCTTTTATTTTTTTATGGTAGGTAATTCATAGAGAATCTCAACCTTAAGGCCAGGTTACTGAAAAGCAGACAATTGGTTTTGCTGTTCATTTTGTTCAGAGTAGTTATTACCCTTACAGGTACTGTTTCATATGTTCAAACCAGCTTTCAGGGAGTTCAGTTACAGTGAAAATTCTGCACGTCTGAAGATCGCGGGCTGCTATGTCAAGTCATAAATTAAATCAAGTAAGACACAAGACCATATAATTAATGGGCACTGGCGAAAGCTTTGGCCCACCTGATGTGACCAGAATCTCACGCAGGCTTTGCTGTTCACAGCACATTTCAAGTGCCTTAACCATAAGATCTAAGCTTATCTCTGCTTAACTTCAGTCATCTGCACGCTAAAGCCCTCTGAGTCTTTCTTGGAAATGGAATTGTTCTCAAGCTTCTCAAAAGTTGTAATTTGAGCCATATACTAGCATATAAACAATTAAGTTTTAGCAGACTTGTAAGCAGCTGAAAGACGTCTGCTGCCGTGCAATTTGAGGTAGAAAGGATACTTAATACGGAGGTGATGAAGTGTTGCACAGTTCCATTAGTTTCTGCTTATTTTGTTAATGATACAAATGGCAAAACTATTTGAGATAAAACAGGTTGGTACAGGGTTTTGTCTTTAATGTTGAATCCAAAAAGGGGTTTTGCAAGGGGGTTGGATGATGGGTCAGGCGGGCATGGAGCTGCTTGCTTCATTTCGCCTTTGTTGGTGATGATTGCATGCGAGATGAGAAGATGCCAATGGGCCTGTCAGAGCCGTGATTCATAAGGTAAAACACAGAAAAGAAAAAAAAACCTGAAATCTGGAGAAATTTCTTACAAGAATCAACAGGATAAAATATTTAGATCTTCATAATACTTTTGCCATGTTAACAGTTGCAGGGAAAACCACCTTTTATATATTCATTATTGAGTATTCAGTCACACACAAGATGCAATCTTTAAGCTACAGAGATTGCAGAGGAATGAGATACAGTCGCTGAGCAAAGATTTGTCTGTGTTTTTGAAGAAGTGTAGTGCACTTAGGCACAATGAGTTCGGTTGACTCTCACTTCAGATTGTTTTTAGCTTTTGACAGATTTCCGACTATGTTAAATGTAACAATATCTCAGGTATACAGGATTAGTCTACATATGCAGCCTTCTGTGTTAGCCGTGCTCACTCGTGATATGGCATTGATCAGAAAGCACTGTCAATAAAGAAGGCTTCAGAACAAGGAAGAAGACTTTGGTATTGAGTTAGAGTTTTATACGCATTGGCAATTTGTAACATCTAAGGTCATAAGGCTGTAAGTGACCCTTGAAATGCTCTGTTTGGGTTCTTGGTGAGATCTAGCTATAGCTGAGGTGTTTCAGCATCAATTTACTCTGTGTTATGCTCCCAGGAATCTGGGTTTTTTTTTCTATTAAGCTGAGACATGCATCTGTTTCTTCATATGCAGAAAGTTTCTACGTGTTTAATTTTGGTCCATCTTTGGTCCATGGGTGTACAATTTATTACAATACAAATTGCATGCATCTATTTCAGTGGTGAATTCTGCTTCATTGGACAGTAAGAAGGACAACTGTTAAATTTAATTCATTCTGTGTTTTGGAGGAAACGCATCTACCAGATTATAAACTTAATCAGCTGGTATCAAGATGTTAATCTTTGATAGAGTTACTATAGAAATGCAGTTGTGTTCTGCTCAGCAGCTGATTTTTGCTTATGCTGTCCAAGCTTTACAGAAATTTTTCCAGTTTAGCATAGAAAGATCAAGGATAGCCAGGGCAGTTTGATACCTTTTGTATAAAAGGACTTTTCAGTTGCACACAGGGAGAAAATCTTGTCTAGAATACACTGGAAAAAATGTATTCTGATCTGAAAAGTGGAGCTCCAGATGTACTTTTCCTCAGTGATAGCTATGGTCAAGTAAGCCTTGCAGATAAACAAATCTCTTGAGATGCCGCTAATCTTCCTGTATTAACTAACTCGAAATGTGATGGGACAGCTATGTTTTGTAACATGTGGTATGTCTCAGTGAAGTGGAAAGTGTGTCACACTCTAGTCTCTCTGCAAAAGCATGCCACAGCTGAAAAGCCAGCTTGTGCTATATTTTACACTTCAGTGACAGGCATGCCACATGCCATAGAATGAAGCAGTGTAATCAAACATGCTGCGGTACATAAAGGTAGGTTGTAGGCTGTTGTATGGATTTATTTAGCTTCATGCATTTTGAAATTTAAACAAAACAAATCTAGGAAGTCTCTTCTGATGGCAAGAATGAGTAATGTTGTTATGGGCAGAAAACACAGCAGTAGAAATGCGTTACGTACTGCTGGTAGTGCAGAATGTGGGAAGAGCCATCTGCTGCCAAAATTGAAGAGTAATTTGAACGCTGCTAAGCATTTTAATATTTTGAAGGATTCCCCTTTTTACTTTTCTCCTTGAACTGATGGTGCTGTTTGTAGGATATGTTACAATAATATCAAGATGTTGATAAAACCTAGCCTTAAATTTTTCTGCTCTTGTTTATGTACAACTCAGACTTTCTGACACCTCGACTATAGGTCAGAAGCAAAGGAGATATTGATTTGATTGAACAAAAGTGAACATAATGGTTGTCAAAAGTACTCAACTGAAAAAAATCCATGATCTCCATCAGTTCAAAACATCTGTTCCAGGATTGTCAAGAAAATGTGTATTTTCAGATTCTTCCCCCATACAGCCCCAAGAGTGGACACTTCTCTTTCTGTTAGTTCAGGGGTTTTGTCTGCTATATGAGCTGTAGTGTGTGATTTGGAGTAACCTCATTGTATCAGTAGTGGCATCTCAATGTTCATTCCAAGTTGCAGGTGATGGCAATGTGCAAAAGTAGTGAGGAAATCTGCATTGCCTTGGATTTTTACTACATTGAAATGCATAAATTGATCTTAATTTATTTAATTTACAATTATCAGCTTGCTCAATAACTGGATCTTTTCTTTTGCCCTGAGTGACAGGCACTCTGGTGCATCTTTTCTGCTGGCAGAGCTATGGTCAACTTTAGGCAGTGGGAGGATTGTTGTTGTAGAGGCTGCAGCAGAGGAGTCTGTTTCTGTCAGTATCCAGCTAATCACAAGCTCAGGGTGTGATTGTGTACAAACCATATAGTGGAAATAACCTGCCTTCCCCCATGGTTAGCTCTGAGTTCACGTAGGAAGGGATGGAGGGGATCCACACATCTGCATTTTTGTGCATTGTACGAGATAAACATGATAAAATTACATGAACAGATACCCCAAAAATGCTTGAATACCAAGTTCAGCGTGATGGGTTCTCAGTCTAGTTAATGACATTGTATCACCTATAAACAGCTGATATACTTTTTCATATTTTCCGATGAGAAAGTTACTGCTTTTTGTCCATGGACTAATGATGCTTCTTTTGATCTTTCAATTGTAAGTAGGATGTTAGGAACAATTAATTAATCTTTATGCTAGTTTGTTTGGTTACTTAAATGACTGTGCAAAGCACATTTATAGAGTGGTAAATCTCCCTACAGCCATCTCTCTGGTCTTAATGCTATTTTTTTCATAAGTTTGAAAAAAACCCTCTAAGTAGCTTTTGCGTGGACACTCATTTTATATTAAAGCTTGGTTCCCATCCCTCCCTTTTTCCATATTTATCTCTTAGTAGCATAAATAAATGTAACTGTATTTCGCTTTTAGATTAAACTGAGAACAGTTTAAAACCTGGTATATGCTTTCCATCTTTTTGTTTTTTGGAAGCTTATCTCTTAGGTGATAATTTTTGTGCAGTGTTTTAAGCTAGAAGAGTATTACCCAGGCTTTTTGTTACAGAAAA
Source organism: Neomorphus geoffroyi (assembly GCA_033558235.1). NCBI lineage: Eukaryota > Metazoa > Chordata > Aves > Cuculiformes > Neomorphidae > Neomorphus > Neomorphus geoffroyi. The sequence goes on from JAUMJM010000018.1 coordinate 4,087,745, forward strand.
CTATATTAATTTGGGATGAATTTGCTGATAAGTAGGTCTTTTTTTTTTTGATTGAATTTCTCGTATGTGATCATTTTGTACTTAGCAACACGATGGAACATTCTTAAGTATATTTAAGGGGAAACTTTCTGTATATTACTTGTAACTAAGACCTTCTTTTGTCACCTTTTAAAAAGAAATAGCAACATCTGGAGCTATACAGTTCAACGCGACTGTAGATTGGCCCATAGTACTTTGCTTTGAGCATTTGAAATGTGTCTGGAATTCTCAGATCTAAACTTTTGAAGCAGTTTCTCACAGGTTTGGGACTTCTATATCGTCCACTAAAGTCCTGTCTGGTGATGAGTCAGTTTTAAAAGCTGCGTTCCAGCATCTTGTTTGCTACATTATTAATGCAACACAGTCTCCTTTTTTTTACCCTACCACCTACGTTCTTCCTCTAGCGCTTTTTGGGTAATAAGCCTTTTCAATTAGAGCTTTTCTTGGTGTGTGTTTTTGTGAAGTGCCTTCTGTGTTCATGGCGCTGTGATAAATGCTGTTTGCGGTGCATGTGTGTAGTATGTACATTATGCACTATTGTTGTGGTAAGTGGATGCACTTGATCTCCTGGAGGGGAGCGCTGGCCTTGCCACTTACCAGCAGCACTTGACAACTGATTCGTGGAATGGTAATTAGAACAGCTTCGCGGGAGCCTGTACATCCAACGCTCTCGACAACATAAATCAGCAAAACAGTGGCGAAGATGCTGGCTCGGAAGACAACAGAAATAGAGTATTTTTATTTTTGGTTAAATAAGAAAAGGATCTAATGGAAGAAACCGAGGCTTGCATGCTTCTGTAGTAGAAGAGAGGCTGAAATACATGTAGACAAAGAACAATTTAGTTTTTCTGCTCAAAATCAGTGAATTCTAAGTATTAGGTTAATTCATTGCCTTAGTGAGCCATACGGAGAGTACAAAAGTAATCAGCGGAGCAATTTCCTGGCATGAAATTGGCTTTTTATTAAAAGTTCTTAAATCTCTTCCAAAAGCACGCTGTTGCAAGTGTTTTGCTAAAGGTAGAGATCTTTTACCATAGCTCTTTAATTAACTTAATACAAAGTTAATAGATTATGAAAATATATGTGATGGCCCTTGAAATGGACAAAGTGTACAGGACTGGGTATAATATTTTAAAAACACAAATGGTAAAGTACACATGAAGAAAGGCATGAAGAATAATGCAGAGAATTTACTTTACAATAAGCTTGCTTTAATGTGCAATTACTATTAAATATTCTTTAAGAAGTGATACAAAGCTTATAATCATATGGCAGTGTAATTATTTAGTTACAAGTTTTGCCTTTTAATGAAATTTAGCTTCTTTAAGAATTATTTTTGCTGAAGGCAAAATGGATATAACTTTGATTTAAATGGATATGACATAACACAGTTGCTTTACGCATTTGTGTTCTGTAATTTATAGATTTTTTTTTTTACCTGGGCAGCTAATGGTGATAATATAAATTTGCCTGTAAGAAGGAAAGTTTTAAACAGTACCCCAGCTGAGGGCAGAGATTTATGGCCCTGCGAAGGCAGAAGAACAAGGCACTGGCAGTTTCTCTGCAGTGGTTCACGAGTGTTGGGAGCAGCAGCCCATTGTCAGGGTCTCTCACAGACCACGGCTGGGGTTCTGCACGGAGACAGAAACCAGCCCTTCCCGAGCCGGTCCTGAGGTGTTGGAACACCTCACTATGAAGAAAAGCCTTATTTATGATATTACAGAAACAAATCACTCCTGTCCTTGAACTAAAAAAAAAATGCAGAAGGGGAAATGATAAATAGGGTTTTTTCAAGCATTAGCATTGGTGAGAACAACGCGTTAGATATTGTTTTGATCCTTTTCAATAATATTAATTGAAAGGCTTTGAAAGGAGTGGTCCTGCTATTCCCAGTTCTTTGCATCTTTGTTCTACTCCCTGATAGAACCTTGAACAGGAATTGATGTATGTTAATTCACCTTTCATGTATTTCCTTTGTTCCCTAAATGAGTCGTTTACCTGCGTGCTGTACACGCAGATGGCTGTACTACTTTTTGTCTAATGGTTGTTTTGACGCAATCACACAAGTCCCATCTTTCTTTCTTTCCACACGTGAGCAAACAATGTGGTTTTCTTTTGGTATGTCTTTCTTTGGGATTCAGGCTGAGACTTGTAGTTTACCTGTAACAAGATGGTCTCTGCAGAGTTGATGGCTTTTTCAAAATGTTTTTGTTACATGTGCGTGAGACGATGGAGATGGCGAGGGAAGAGGGTAAGGTGGGTGTTTTTTTCCTAGATTGATAGACTTGCTCAGAATATTTGAGGAAGATGCAAGACTGAAGTTTGTATCTCTGGGTATACAACACAAATATTTTAGTGCTGTATCAAATAATTTCCTCCCTTGAATTTAAAGGATTAGATTTAGTAACATGTGTCTAAGATCAGTACAGGTTTTTCTTATTTAGAAATAAGTGCTTCCATGCCTTTTGCAATTTGTGGTACACTTAAAATGTCTCTGCTGCTTTGTATTTCACTGCTGCGCACACATTTTTGGGAAGTGTCACTTTCTCAGAAACCTTACTCTGCTTTTCCTGAGTTTGAATGAAGCTGTTAAGTGCCATGAACCAAAGTAAAAAAATTGCCTGGAGTTGCATTTTCAGGCTTTTATTGTGAAAAGTTGGGATGCAGAGAGCCAGGGAGTTTTAGGGGATCAGATGGTGAAAGTTTTAATGAAACCTTTTTCTGCAGTGGTGTTTGTTTTAAGGAATTATTATTATTATTATTATTATTATTATTATTATTATTATTATTATTATTATTACGTTTTCGTTTTGGTGTGCATCCTTCAGAGAGAAGGAGAGAGTCCTGCAATACTGGAGGAGGATTGCAAATATATTCAAGGGCTGGGAAACAAACCTCGCAACTTAGGGCTTAGAATCTTTTTCACTTTATTGGAGACGGTGACTGGATTGCTTTGGCTGGTTACTGACTTACGCAAAAGATAACACAGTGAGAGTTTTATTGTCTTAATGACAGAGACATAAAAGCTGAAAAGCAGAATGTGTACAAATTCTGTCTTGCAATAAGAGGTAATTTCATAAAAATAAAATGATCTAAATGTTGGAACAACGTACCATAAAAATAGAGGAATCATTGTTGCTCCAAGTCTTTTAGGACACTATTAGATTGCTTGGTTAAAAAATAACTTCTTTGAGCTTCTGGGACCTTTTGTGCATGGCCTGGAAAGAGAAGATGATCCTTCTAATATTGAACTCTGTTAATCTTAGCAAACCTTCTTCAGAGCCTTGAGAAGAACAGAATTGCCTTTGTGGTCTCAACATGCTAATAATATTACTGCAAAGATCATAATCAAATCTCATGCTTCAGCTTTCCAGCGTAAAGGCTCAGGAAGGAATTTTTCCAATATACAATTAACTCTGTACTGTGTTCTCTGGTTTTGTTTTGCTTTGCTTCCCCGTCTGTGAAGTATCAGAGCAGCCACAGCCAGGACAGGTTACTGGATAATCCGAACCACAGCGCTGCTATTTAGAAACTTGTGTTTGTGTCGCTGTCAGGGTCCTCCTCCATCCTGTATGGAGATAGTGTTTTCTTTATCAGTAACTTATTGGTAGATCTGATGCTGTATAGAGTAGTAATTAAGAACCTTTCTTACTTGGTCCTACCTTGTCCAGCCAGTTCCTTGAGCTTGCTGTCACTCTTCTCTCTCCTATTTCCACGTATGAACGTGCTGTTCAGTGCCAGGGCTGAACTGCTTTTAAATCGTTTGAGTGAGGCATAAGAACTCTTAGTAGCCTTTCTTGGGGAATATAATTCCATTTAGTGGATTTTTGGTGTTTTCATGTGTAAGGGAAGCAATATTTGGCCTCCAGGGTATGGGAACAGCACTTCCTAGCTGCTAGGAAGCAGTGTGTTCTATTTGCTGCAGTAACAAATACTATTTTAGTGTTCAGTAAAATAAATTAGCTATATTTAGCAAGACAGTTTCTGTCACATCTGGAGGTTTTGTATCTAACTTCAGAAGGTAATGGCCATTGTTCTGTTGAGGTCAGTAGATTATATTAGGCTGCTGCTAGATTTTTTTGGGGTAGTAACTCATACTTTTTCACAGCCCAATCCCGTCAAATGTGAATATGCATTTGTTGAGTGTTGTTTAAATAACTTGCTGTATAACTGTAGAATGGTCAGGGTTGAAAGGGCCCCCTGGAGCTCACTCTGCTAAAGCAAGGTCACCTTGAGCAGGTTGCACAGGAGCGCGTCCAGGTGGAATTTGAAGATCTCCAGAGAATGAGATTCCACACCCTCCCTGGGCAGCCTGTTCCGAGAAGTAGGAAAACTGCAATGGTGATTAAATGAAAAACTTTATGGTCATATGTTAGATGAAGTATGCTGATGAGTAGAAGTGTTCTATGCCTTTTTTAATTTTCCATTATAGACAACTCTTGTGTTGCTCTGCACCTTGGGAAGGTCAATGCATGATGGAAGAAGATGAACAAATGGGTTTTTTTAATGTGGAAACTATAAAAGAGAAAAAAGAAAGGGATCATCACTCCAGAAAGTCTACTAATGTGAAATATTTGTCCTGAGTAAGTGTAGAAAGAAACTGCCTTCTAAGGGTACAGAATGAGGCAGATGTAATGTAATTCTTTGTGTAATTAGAGAAAGATGGAGCTCACTTTAATACAGTTTCAGCAGGCGAGTGGGGTGTGCAGCCCATGGCAGGGTGGCACCTCGGACGAGCTGGAAATAGGCTGTTTGCCTTGATCCGTCACATCAAGTCAAGTTACTAAAAGAGACTCCACGTAGACAATGCTGTAGTGATTCTCTGCAGGCAGCTACCTTATCTTTACTAAAGGACATCGATGCAGAACAACTGAATCAACAAATGCTGAGGTTAATTCATGTTTAGAGCAGTTTTTGGTGGCAAGCTGGAATAGGCTACTTGTAATATGGGTATTGCTCAGAATCCTTAGGGTGTCGTGTTGTTGAGAAGTGATAGCCTTGTTAGATCAGTCCATGTGATCTCTTCATGTGATCTTATTGATAACTTGATACAATTTCACCTTTTTCATTTTGCCACTTTAGTACATTAACATATTGGCTATTGAGAGTAATTAATTAACTGTTCTCTGAAAGAAATTTGCAGAGCCTGTATAAAAGAGTGATAGAAAATCTTTCAGTTGTAACTAGGTGCTGTGTAACTGTGTTCTTTTCCCTCGTGAAGGTTGTAATTATTATTTTAGCAATTTCATTGATAAAATGGATCGTGATGCTGTAGCTTCTGTCATTGTTCCCAAGAGAAATCATTGTGTATCTCATCAAGCTGATGTTGTAAAGGCCCGGTGGTCGGCGTTTTCAGCAAAAGTCTTTTCCAATTTTTTTTTTTTCCTTCTGGACTCATGAGGCCCTTCTGTAATTGCTGTGTATTCTCTCTTTGAGTGGGATGTTGATCATCACGTGGCGGAGTGCGGAGAGGCAGCAGGGAGGAAAGGAAACACTTGCGAGTGGGCAGTATAAAATCTTTCTAGGCTCAGAAAATTTTGGGCTCATGTTGATTCCCTGAGTCTTTTTTTTTTTTTTTCCTTTTTTTCCCCCCATATAAAAAGTGTGTGTGTTTTGCACAGTGTCTTTGTCTCTGTATGCAAATATTTTACACAGCACTTTTATAAATGGTGTGAGTCATTGCTAGCAAATCTGTGAAGAGGTGATAGTTATGTCGTGATGCGTAAGCACAGATGTATTCAAGTGCCAGCTGTACAAAGCATCTGTTATTTTTCTTCCCTCCCTGCACTACAACAGACAAATAGAAGAAGGAACAAGATCCTGACTGTATTTGTATGTTTATTAATAGCAACATTTTTAAGTCGTTGAAGAATTTATGCCCATTACCTTTACAAGAAGCTGTTGATGTCTCTGCATTAAGCAGTTATTTTAACAATTGGGATACATAACAAAGATTTGTTGATAATCTGTGGGAGTAACGTGCAAGGATTTTATTTGTGACAGACTTAATGTTATTACCAAACTGCAAGAACCAGTGTTTTCACTTTCCTGTCTTAATCTCTCCCTTTTAACTGCACTGAAATACGATTGGAGCCCTTCTTGTGAATGAGACTTGCATGAACCTCCAGTTTATCGGAAGTAAAACTTCTTATAGTTAGAAGTCTCCTTGGTTTATTTTCTCCCAGAGCGTGGTAGCTTGGTAGAGTAGCCTAGGAAAGGCCATCAACGGGTGTATCGCAAGCACTCTTACAATGTCTGTATGATCCTCTGATGAAATGAATGTTCCGTACTCTATCCTGAAACAGAGCAAGATGTGGTAATTTTAGTTTTGTACAATTCTAAGGTTTCGAGAACTTCCGGATTGTCAAGAGATGCTTTTGCAAGTTTGTGGGGCTCTGTCGTGCAATCCATGGTGGTTTTGGTCGTGTTTTGAGGTAGTTCAGATACTTGTGGTTTTGTAGCTGAAATTTAAATACATTTGTGTTGATTACACTAAATGTTATTTTTCATTGCCATAGATGGTGTAGTTTTGAATATTTAATATTTGATTGTGTATTTGTTTGATAATTTAGTGAAGAAAATTAAGAACAATGCATTATGCCTAAGTAAATTTTTCTAGAGACCCTGCAAAGGACTGATGTTTATCAGTGATGATGTGTTGTCTTACTGAACACAGTGATTTTTTTTTTTTGTATGTTTAAATGAGGCATCTTATATAAATCTTCCTGCTGCGTGGTAACATCTGTTTAGCTACATCAGCTTCTGTGATTGCTGTTTTGAAATAAGAATCATTGTACTTTTTAATCAAAAGAACAATTTCCTGTAGTTAATAAATGTAATTAAATCAAAAAAAAGTTTGTACATAGGCCTTGTCGTGGATTTCTGTGTTTTCTATCAGCAAAGAGCTAATGCAAAGTAATGAGACTTGAGCTTTGCTGTTTTAACAGTGTTTTTGAAGGGCCTTTGAAGTGCTTAAAAGTAATAAATAGCACCCTCTAGTTATTAGCCTAGGTATGTGCCTAGAAAAATGTATATTTTGGGAAGAATTTCAGTAGGCAAAACGTCAAAACTCATTTTTGCTATTATTTCTTCAGCGGTTTTCTTCTGTGCATGTGTTGTTTCTCTGCTGCATACTTATTGTAGGTACCATTTTATTATCCCGAGGCACGGGAGGTAAACAGTTGCTTCTTCTACTCCAGTTCTGAAAATTCTCAAGCAGCTTGAGCAGATCCAAAGGACAAGCAAGTGTTGTGTCAGGAATTGTGTTAAACTCTGTAAAATAAAACAGATACGGGCAAGGGGAAACACCCTCTTTTACCAATACTCAGTATATGTTTGTACAGCTGGCAATTTGTGCTCCTTCGTATTCGTTGACCTAGAAGTAGCCAACATTTTAATGCGTTCTTGAAGGGGAAAAAAAGGTGTTATGGAAAAGAACTGCCACATCAAAGAGTCTCCTCAGCTTGTAGAATGGTTTCCACCACTACCTTCCTCAACCCTATCGGAACACTCAGCACTTTCTCCCTCTCAGAAGAAAGCAAGCCTTTTTATTATTAAATGGCCTTATAGTTTTGTTTATATTAAAATGATAAAAGTGACACAAAGCGGTTGGAAAGATCTATACAGTTTGAACAAAAGTCCATCAGAGATGTAATGTAAATTCTGTGTAATGTGTCTCTATCAAATCAAGTCGTATGATTCAGCTGTTGGCTAAGAGGGAAGTTAGTGCTCCCTTTAGGAAAGTGTTGCTTTGTGGAATATTTTTTTAAAATAACTCGAATGTAATCTAATACTTCATGCCTATCAAATGGCTTGTATTTTGCTGGTCAGATCTCGTGTTCCAAAGTCTTATTTGTGACAAAGGAAACTAAGGTCTTGATAATTATTTGCACAAAGCAGATTCTTGACCGAGATGTACTTCATAATTCAATTTTAATCACACCTCTTAATGGAGAAGGCTTATGTTGACCCTTTGTTCTCCAGCTTTCTGCTCATACTGCTGGATTTTTCATTTAGCATGCTAAATAATATAGGGAGGCTGAAATAAATAAAAAATAAGTTCACGAAAAATCCTTCTTTCCATTAAAATCTTTTTTTATTCATTTTAGCACAAGCCCACCCTACTGCTGCGTGGACCTTTATTCTTTGCGAACAGGAGAGATGGTCAAGTCCATACAGTTCAAAACTCCTATTTATGATCTGCATTGCAATAAAAGGTAAGGATGTTTACTATACATTCTTTCTGTATTAGGACATGCAAAATTTTGGTAACAAATACCTTTTCTGGTGTATGACTTTATTATTTTGATTTTTCCCGTGAGCAAACCTTCGTTTCTTTGTTTCTCAAGTAATATTTCAGTTTGAGTATGACAATACGCTTCTCCAGTGGCTTTCATTTAAGAAGCTCAAAACATTTTGCATCGGAAGTCATTTAAGTTTCTTTCAGTTGTGACAAGGGCGAGCAGGAATCATTGGAATCCTTTATCATCCACCTACCCATGGGATCATCGACAGTTTAAAAGCACTGTAGAGTTTGTCTCTCGTCTTTGTTGGATTGTTCTGCCAGATATATTCCTGTCCTGCACATCCAAAAAAATCCTAGTGTGTGCTCTGTGGTCTACAGAGAATAATGTTCCTGTGAGTGAAATGTCAAAGCATCGCCTGTTCGTTGGGATGATGTCTCCTAATTTCTGAGAGAAAATGGCTCAGGAGGCTGGGCATCAGGTTGAAAATACCTTGTTTCCATGTTTTGTATGGCAGTAGGTAGCGCCCTTGTATATTAGAAGGCCATAAAAGAATACGAGCATGCATCAAACTCGTGCAACTGAGGGAAGGCAGCCGTGCCGTGGACTGGGTGACAGGAAATAAAATGCAAATAAAACCCAATAACCCTAGAAGCCACAAAGGTTTTGTAAAATGGGCATTTGTCTATCATTGTACCATCCAGATCTAAAAGTTAATGACTGCATGAGGTCAAGAAGAAGTACAGAAGAAAAGTACTGCTGACAAAACAACAATATCTAATAATGACGGATATTTTGATGGTGTAAATGTTTAAAGAAATAAAGGATGGTAGTGAGGTTGTTTTTCTGATCCCCGTCAATCTCCTCATTGTCAGATGTGGGTATGATTGCTACATCAAAAAATAGTTTCACTGAAGTAGCCAAGTGGGTGAGTTATGTGCCGTGAATAGGTCAGTGTTCCTTTAAAGGCTGTCAGAAGGAGTTCAGTACTTACCTATGCACTGTCCCCTGAGAAATTTAAAGTTCCCTTGTGTACAGTGTGATGATAGTAAATCTTTCCAGTTTGATCTCCTTGCAGAAGAAAAATCCAATTGTAAAAGCAGTCAAAAGGCAAATCCTCATTCAAAGTTTCTCCAAACTAAAAAGTCTTTCCAAGTGCTAATGTTTCTTTTCGTAAGTGATAAAAATGGAAAAGCTACTTCAAAGCTGTGTGGCTGTGTCCAGGGTAGCTGCTTTCTGGAACGTATCAGATTGTGTTATTATCCAAGGAAATCTCGCTATTTCAGATTGAAAATGCATTAATGGGGCCAAGTGCAGTGCTAATGGTGCGTTAACCGTACTGTAGACTAATGGAGTCCGAAATTTGGATTTAAAATAAAACTTGAGTTGCAGAAGAAGGGAAGACTGTTTATTATTTATGTTTTTATACTCTGGAATCATCCATCTGGTGAGTTTCAGTTATGCAGAAAGACAGTACGTCTTCAAAGAGTAGAAAACAAAAATCTACAAGATTGGGAAATATTACGATCAAATATACATAGGTTTTCTATATGTACTTTACACTTGCAGATGCATTCCCAGTCTTTCCATTATTTATTAGTTAACTTTGCTTTAGGCCTTGTGGAAGAAGTTAGAATTGATACGTTTTCTTTTGTTCTTTGCTCCTACCATTTAAGTAGTTGAAAGATAGGTCATTTAAATATTATGTTTTGTCCGAAACTAGTTTTAATTTATACATGCAGTGTTTATAACTTTAAAAAATTGAGATTTATAAATCAGAAGGAGGTGGGGGAACGTCTTTTTCCGAATGAGAGCACTACAAGCAGATAAAAAATCCTACATTAATTTCTTCTATGCATCTGAATCCCACTTGTTGATTTACACGGTCTGCCCTCTTCTTTTGGTGAGCAAGCTGCTCAGTGTGAAAGTGTACACGTGCTTCCCCTTCTAGGTCTGCAAATCTGTGAATATGAAAGACTCCTCAAAAAAAGTCCCTTAATTTCTACCTTTTTTCCAAGATTTTGTGTTTCTCGTTGTTTTGGATCTATTTCAGGCACACTGAGAAACAGCAGTGATGAAGTCCCAGGGCGAGGTGTTATCAAACAAAGAAATTCTGAAAGAATTTGAGAAAAAGAACAGCACTTATTTGTTTTAATCAGCAATATATTAAACGAATAGAAAGTGTCTTGGGTTATACCAGCCTATTCAAAAAGCTTCAGGAGTTCTTCTGGGAGCTACAGGTGCAATTTAGGTCTTTTGAAAAATGAGTTTGTAAAAATAATAGCAAAACTCAATGGCAGATACACAGATAAATCATGGAGGAGCATTAGTACAGTTTTGCAGCTAGAAATTGTGACTCAAAACGTATTTATTATATATCTGAAAACATCAGCAAGCGTGTGGATAAGGTATATGTTTTGCTTTTAGTGTAATCTTTCACCAGGGGATCTCACGTGTGGAGCTCTCATGGGATAAGGAGGTGTTCTTGTGGCTGAACAGTTCAAAATAGGGAAAAGAGAGAGGGGTTAATGGCTTTCCTGCTGATGGGAGATAAGCCTCATCCTTTACCCAAGGGTATGTGTTGAGACTGAGGTGATTCATCGTCCTTTTAAATATTATTCTATACTACAATATGCGATTGTAATTTCCAGATAAAGCGTGAGGTGTGTATTTTAGTCACTGAGAGATGCGATTATTTTTTTGCCACATCATTTCTTTACAATTAAAACTAGTAGAACAGCATTTAATAATGTTCTGTATTGTCAGCTAATTAAAAAATATTGTCTCATATTCTTCCTAATGAGAGAATAATCAGATTCTTAATTAATTGTGTTATATTGTTAAATGCTTCAGATAGCTGGTAGATTTTATCTGTTGGCTTCCCAGGTGGTTCTTTCATTTCAAGAGCTTGGTTTTGGGAAGTAATCAATGTAGGAGAAGATGGATTCTAGTTATAAAGCTTTCAAGATGTTTACATTTCCAAATTTGGCCTCTATTAATGGAAACAGCATGGTGTTTCATGCATAGTTGTCATATGGCTTTTGTTCTGCTACTGTATTTTGAGTAATGAACAGGTAAATAAAAGAAACCAAGTAATACAGGTAATAAATGTGTGTGTGTGTGCAACTGAAGACGTAAACATATCTCCTTGATTTTGCTGGTTGATGCAAATCCTGCTTCTCTCAAACTGTATTTGTGTCCTGGTTTTCTTGGTATGAAAAACCCTCTTGCTTTTAGTAAATAAGATCGTTTAATAAATTTGCAATGAGACAAGCAATGGGATTATTTCAAATTGAGCTTGTGTTCTACCAGTTGTTGATTTGATTGTTATTTGAGTCATTGAAACTAATTCAGGATCCTTGCAATTCCATTCTATGGTTTTAATGGAGCTTTTACTGCAGGAGGTATATCATAAATATGCTGTGTTGCTCTGTATCAGATCTGTGTACTTCCTGAAGTGAAGGTTATGTGGTTGGGATGAGAGAGAATCCTCAATAACTGCCACGTATTGGTAACCTGGCAGTTTATCACTGTAGAATTTATATTGATGCTTTTGAAATAATTACATTTAGATATTGAATCTTTAAACCAATGCATTTAATGTTTAAAGTACATGTTCCATTTCTGTGTTTTCAGGATACTTGTTGTAGTCCTGCAAGAGAAGATTGCTGCCTTCGACAGCTGTACTTTCACAAAAAAATTCTTCGTTACAAGTATGTATAATAATTGGGTTCAGTCTTTCTATTCGAGTGATGGAGTGGGTTAAACCACATTCTTTGTTTTTACTTTTAAATCCTCAAAGCGGGGTCCCTGTGACTTCATTTTGTTGATGTAGCCGATTCCTCACTATTGTGAAGAGCCCCTACACTGCCATCCATAGGCAGCTGAAAAATTCTTTTGTTCATTTTGCATAAATTTGAGCAAAAGTTTCAGGTTTTGAGTTTCAGAATGTATGCAGAGGCAGCAGATTAAAAACAATAATATAGTCACAACAATCTGCCTGGTTTTGGGTTTTGTTTTTTTTTTGTTTTGTTTAATTTTTGTTCCTTAGGCCCAGATATTTTTTGTGTGTCCTTATTTAGCAGATCCTGAAGCTCAAGCAGGTCAGCCAAGGGTTATAGTAAAAAAAAATACAGGCAGGTATTTACCTGCAGGTGCTTATACGCATATCTTGAGCATGAAGAACCTGTTTGTTGGGGCTCCCCTTTATCCCTCTGTACCCCACCACTTGTCTCTAAACAGGAGGCGATTGGCTGTAACAGGTAAGGTGTTCCAAAAGCTGTTCCTCTGCAGTAAGTGTCCCCTTGCTGCCCCACCATCTGTAATGCAGTAATTGATGTGTTAGTAGAAAAAAACGGTGCGTTTTCTACCACTCTGCTCTGCCACTCGATGTAGTTGGGGTTGGGACGTCATTCACCTGCTCCCAAGCCGCTGTGTTGTCTGTGTAATGTAAGCACCAGCAAGATATGCACACCGAGCAGGTGGTGACTAGCGCTACCGTTTATCAGTTAGAATCACCTCTCAAAATCTGTCGTGTACTGAGGGATCCTAAGTTACTTCGGAAGGATCAGAATTTTATTGTTAAAAAGGAGAATCTGAAGTTCCCTGGGTGTGTTGTCAGTCACAATTGGAAAAGATCTGAATTATATTTTAGATTATCTATGCTTTTCAGGAAAAATGTTAGGAGAAGCTGTTTCTTGCAGTAATATTAAAGTTGCCAATAGGTGTCAGTTTCTTCCTATGCTTTGCTGCGAGATGCTGGGAATCTGCTGGGGTTCAGTGAAGAGAGCCAGATGGGAAAAGGCTTGTTTGTGTCCTGTTCCTTGCTCCTCCTTGTTTTCCACCAAAGAGCATTGTTTTATTTCAGATCAAAAATTAAAAAAACCCCTCAATTACATGTGTATTTTGATGATTCTCGTGCTTTTCTGATTCCAGATATTGTTTATTGATTTGTTTGGGTTTTTTCCTAAAAGATACTGCAATTTGTTTTAAAAATGAACTGTATTTCGAGGAACAGGAATATCCTGTTCTTAACTATAATTTTCAATTTGCATAGTGTTTTTGTGGAGCAGTGGCAGAATTTAAAGAGGATAAAATAAAGCTTTTGAAGATATTTACCAAATTATTTGAAAATCCAAATTCCCGAGATATCACTGGTCACAGTATTTCTCTGACCGTGCTGTGTTTTTAATACGACCAACTCGAGGTATTCTAAAACTTTGTTCTAGTTCTGGGGTTCCAAAGATACTCCTCGTTTCTTATGGGGCATTTCAGAAACCTGTGGCACCCAGCAAACAGCTGGAGCTGCTGCCGCCGCCGCCCTTCGTCTGTCGCCACCCTGGCTTGCCAGTGGCCGATGACAGGGTGCGACTGGGCAGAGAGACGTTACCTTTTTTCCAACTTAAATGCATTTCTTGGACCTGTGCTGGTGAATAGTTGTCCTGAGGATTTTGAAGCTTAGTTGTTTCACTTAATAGCTTATGCTATCGAGCGGGTGTTATGCTCTGGCATGTTGAAGGCTGCAGCAAAGCTTTTGTCTAAGCTTTCAGATTTTGTTATGTGCTGAAATCTCTCTGACCTAAGAGTATGTCTTTAAAGGCTTAAGTTACTCTGATGTGTTTGAAATGTGATGTAAATGAGCTACCTTGTTAGCTGCATGGATTTTTGATAGCCAGCCAGCTGGCCAGCAACCGAGCTCTTCTGCTGCTTTTCTTTTAATTTTAGGAAAGGGTGGTGTCAGTTTAAATTGGAAAAGTAGAAATCCCTGAAAATGGGAGCTTGGCAAAAGGTCTTACAGCCTCGTTCTTTGCATTGTTGGAGCATCCCTGCTCTGCAGGACGGTCAGCTGATGTCCTGTCTGGGTCCATCCCGATGCACCTCAGCTGGGCAGTGGTGGTAAGAACGTCACTGGATGCCCAGAGAATTTCTCATCATGAAGAAGATTCTTAGCTGTTATCTGACTGCTTTTGGTCAGAAGTGATGGCATAAGAAGACAAAAAGGTTAAATTAGGATCACTAGCTCTTTGAAGACATTGCTGTTACTGTGTGAACTGTGTAGAAAAAGAGTTTTCTTCAGGAAGATTTGATGATGTGAAAATGACATCTTCCATCCATATCAGCTAAGTGGCGTGGGAGCCTTAGAACTTTGAGACAGCTACAAAGCAAACTTAATTAAGCAGAAGGTCCTGTCCATTTTATTGACTATTTATACATAGAAATGCAATGCAGAATGTGCAATTAAAAACAGTGTCAGGAATTCTGAAGCTCGGTGTTCCTCAGCAGTGCTAATGCAGCTGTGTTGCACATGAGTAGTAGTTGTCTTTCTGTTTTTATTTTTGTGGTTGAATATGTAGCTTAATATATTGTTGTAATAAATATACCATAAAATATTCAGGATGTAGAACATGGTCAAGTTTGTGCTGCTGTTGGAATGTTTAACCCCTGCATTTCCTGTTTTTTCTTGAGCAAATTTGACATAGTACTAACCATTCTTTTTTTTCTACATGTGATTAGATGGAAATGTGCTGATTTCGCTTGAATAGCAGAGAGCCAGCACGTTTAATTTGTCTGTTTTATACAAACCCTCAGTGTACAGGTGCTCCAGTCTTGGTGTGTGAATTTAAGACAGGTGCTTAAACTTGAAGGGAAAACATACTGTGGACATTGTAGAAGAGCTACCAACATATCCCATCATCTACCCTGTGTGGGATTGTGTGTGCTAAAGCAAAGCATAGTGTCAGTCTGCAAAGAACTCATGGCAGTAACTTTCATACAGCCCTCCCTTCTCTGCTGTGCTTACGCTTGGAGCCAGCTCGCGTTTGTTAAGGAAGGGCTTGCACCAAGGGAAAGATAAAGCCAAACAGTAATTTTGTGTCCTGCACCGTTTTAAGTGCTCTTGTCACCAAACTAAAAATATTCATTTGATGCTTATAATAAGGATGTGTTTCCTTTGGGACTTGTGAATGTCAAGGTGTGAATTTTAAAGAGATTTTTTAGGTAGTTAAGAGTTTTTTTTGTGGTTCATTTAGGGTTTCCATCTGAATCCTGGATATAACTGAACAATCAGAAACAAAAGTGATGTACAGACTTTTTTTTCCCCTACTTTGCTCTAAACAAAGAGGCAAAAAGCTGAATTTCATTGATTTCAATTACATC
This sequence comes from Neomorphus geoffroyi, assembly GCA_033558235.1. Taxonomy (NCBI): domain Eukaryota; kingdom Metazoa; phylum Chordata; class Aves; order Cuculiformes; family Neomorphidae; genus Neomorphus; species Neomorphus geoffroyi. The sequence goes on from JAUMJM010000018.1 coordinate 4,103,182, forward strand.
AGTGCTCGCTCAACCCTTCTCCAAAAATGCTTACTTAGTGGAACATTGATGATTATGAATATGGCCTGATGGAGACTTTCTTCTCTGTAAAGAATATCCTTCCCGCCCCCTGGGCCCTAAGTAAAGATCATCACAGATAACATCATGCATGTGGCATCATCTCTGTGTCCGATAACTAGTGCCTGCTCAGTTTCTCTGGCCCTTCCACTCCTCATATTGATATATTTTCCATCCATTATTCTCTAGGGATGGAGACAGTTATTGCAGCCATTAGCTGGCACCACATTTCTATTGATGCTGTACAGCTACAGCCTTAAGAGGTAATTTTCCAGATTTTAGTCGGAGTACTTCGTTGTATATAAAGTCTCAAAAGACTTGCCTAACCACAAGCCAAAAATTTTTCAGTATGTTCAATGCACCCCACCTGCACCTCTCAAAATACATAAGAAAACCCAAACGGTGTTTGATGCCCTAATGTGCAATTTGGATTTGGTGTTTCTGACACTCACGTGCAAGAAATAATGTGGAGGTTTGTTTGTCACAGGTCTGATCTGGAAATCGTCTAGGCTTTTTTGTTCGGTTTTGTTAGCGTTGTCGGAATTCCCTTTCCCTCATCGGCACACGGGGAGCAGACTGATCTCTTTGCTTTGAAGTAGAAACAGTGGATGTCTCGTGAAGAGATTAATGCCTGGAGAGTTACGTTACTCAAGACATTCTGTTCCTACGTTTCCCTTCTCAGCTGTGATCCACGAGTGGCATTTATCCTGGATATCCCACACGGGATAATAATTACTGGGATTCCTGTCTCTGTGGAGGGAGACTCTTCAGTTCAGATCGCAGGTCCTTAAGGCGGGTGGGGAGCCAGCTCCTGTTTCACAGTATTTTCTTGATCAGTGACGAGAAGCCAAGGATGTGCCTGGGAACGGTCCGTAAGCAGGTTTTATTTTTATACACGCACACACACATATAGAAACGCCCCCCCTTTCGTGTAATTCGTAACTGCCTTCCCTCAGAGTTAGTGATTCAATCTTGATTTTAGTTTTTAACAGCATTGTTTCTAAGAGTGTGTGTTTCCTGAATGTGGGAATCAGCGAATCGCTCTTGCAGGATAATGTTGAAATACTTTTTTGGAAAGGTCTAGGGCAACGTGATAGATTTATGGAAGCAAATGTCTTTTTTTGCTTATAGGGTGTTTTGCTGTATTGCAGGAAAGTGTAAATAGAACAGAAAAATTGTGTGAAGACAGAAAGGACACACACACATCTTGGGTACCAATGTTGTCTGTCTCCTGGATTTGACATTTTAAAAATGATATGTAGAACAGGAAGTGCTGGTTGCTTCTATGTGAGTTATTTTTATCTAAAACACCCAAAGCTTTAATACAAAAGATCAAAACCAAGCCATCTTACTCATACGGTCCAGTACAGGATCAAAAACCTCTCTAGTAATGTCATTATTTATCACTGTCCAATTCCCTGAACAAAAAAAGAAAGTAAACTTGAGATTAAAATCTATTTTGACCTGAAATCAGTCAGATTTTTCCTGAATTAAACAACAAGCCTAATAAAGATTAAAGACCACAGATACTTTTTATTAAAAGCCCTGGTGTTGGTCTTAGACCTACAGAGTGACAGTGAAATACTTAGGACTGCCATGATAGAAGTGATAGAAGGTTTCCGTAGGAGTAGTACTAATAATTATTATAAATATTGTAAATTTGTTATAAATTATATTAATAAATAATATTTATTACTACAACAATAATAAAAGAGGTAATTAATAATAAAAATAATAAATTAATAAAATTAATAACAAGTAATAAAAGAATAAAAATAATAAAATAGCAATAATGATAATGATGATCAGAAATTAAATCTGTGGTCCTTTCCCTGGCTTATGTGAGGGGATTCGCTTCCAACCAAGGCCAGCACAAAATGCAGTCATTGCAGGGCTGGGGCCCTTGTGAACATGACGTGTTTTATGAATATTGCCTGGGATGTTGGGATGTGTAGCATTCGTGGCTTTAACGTTTCACTGTGTTTCTGGGGTGTTTTTTTTTTAAATGTTACCAGTGATAATGCCTTTCTAATTTAAAAATAAAGAAAAGAAAAAGGCCCTGGATGGCAAAGCATGATTTCACAGTAGGTTGAACACTGCTGTTTTTCTCTTTCGCTCAGTTTTTATGGGTGATACTTAAAAAGAAGGAAGTACAAGAACAATAGAAGAGTTCTAGAAAGTATGTGACAGTGTGAGAGAAATAACATTTACACAGGGCCTTTCATCTACAAGGAACCCAGAGGAATTTATAAACAATATTACTTTACACAGTTTATAAACAAATAAAATTGGTTTGCTTGGTGATGCTAAAAAACCCCCTCTAAACAAACAAAAAATATTAGATAAAACAACTTATATGATTTGTTTTCCTTGGAATAAACAATGCTTTTGCAACACCAGTATCATTCTCCCTGTAATTTATTATATATAGCCTTTCTGTGCTCTCTGTCATGGATCTGTTTTCTAGCTGCTTTGGACTGCAAGACTTAAGAATGTTGTTTTGTAATTTCATTCCTGTGAGTGCTGCATGTTTCATAAGACCTGGAAAAAATGATTAATTGATTATAAGCTACATCCAGTGACTGACAAGTAACATTGCTTTAGTGAGTTATTGCAGCTATTTATTTAAAAATACACAATACCACTGCTTCACGGATTTCTAAAGCGATATCTGGAAAATAAAGGCAAATAATTTTGGTTGAAAAGAGTTACACATTTTGGAATTTGCTCAGAAAAGTGTGTTCAAAACCACTACATACTTAAGTTGTTCTCTTTAATGAATTTCTCCACACACCCAAAGAGAAATATCTTTGTTTATCTGAAAAATCTCATTTCTTGGTCAGGTTTCACTCAGTTTTGCCTTAGGATGTAGGAAAGCCTTGGAGATCTCCTGTCTTGACCAGCGTTCCTTGTGTTTGCAGCCTGTGTCTTGTCCTGGTGTCGTATTCATTGTACTCCAAAGACTCCAATGTCTTCATGGTTTGGGGACAGAGAAGGAATCCTAAGAAGATTTTAGTGACACTGCCTATGCCCACATATTGTGTAAACACTCATGCGGAAAGGGAGCTTGAAATAAAGCTGCACAACACTACGGCACATTCTGCACAGATACAAGCTGTAGAATATCCATTTTAAAAAAAGTTAATTGTGGGGATAATTCCTACAGCTGATACAGAAAAAAAGCCGAGTATGTATCAGTGCAGAGGAGATCAGAGACAACTGGGGAAAAGAAAGCAGTAAAAAGTATGGAAAAAGGAAGATTTCCTATTAAACTGACAGGGGAAAAAAGTCAGAAAAGAACAACTTTAATAAAATGGTTTTCATTAAAAAGTAAAACCAAAGTGAAAATAGATGGGATGAAAGCCTGGCAAATATCACAGATTTTTTTTTTTTTCCCTCTGCACTGTAAAAATAAGTGTAGAGAATAAGAGTTCTTACAATATCCTGTGAAATTAAAATACAGCCAGTAGTGTTGTCAGATAAGTATGTTGGGATGTGTTTAAGAAGAGCAGTGTTGTTCTGGATGCTGCTTAGATGGCTTTTTCCTTCTTTTAGCTTTGTTCGTTCACACTTTAATTTGCAACAGGTTCCTGTGTGTTGTTTAACACAGCATTTTAGTGAGGTCTGAGGAGGAAACAGAGTTGTGCTCTGGGTAGGGAGCCTTGTTCAGTTATAGGATTGGTGTGTAAATTTAAGATGGGTGCTTAATCTTGAAGAGAAAACATACTGTGGATATTGTTATGTTAAAGTGCATCATTAAGTGAACTGAGTGTACTGAAAATAAGTTCTGATTTAGTGTCAGATTTTTCTAGTGCATATTTAAGTCTGAGTGCTTTGCCATAAGGTCATCGTTAGCTTTTCATTAATGGAACTGTTCAGGCTGTGTAGGATGTTCCTGAAGAAAGGTTTGACATTAGGAAGAAGTTCTTTACTGAGAGGGTGATTGGCCATTGGAATGCGCTGCCCGGGGTGGTGGTGGAGTCACCATCCCTGGAGGTGTTTAAGAGGAGATTGGATGAGGCACTTAGTGACATGGTGTAGTCAACAAGTAGGAGTAGGTGTTGGTGTTGGGTCGTAGGTTGGACTCGATGATCTCAAAGGTCTTTTCCAACCTTGTGATACTGTGAAAGACCAAGCAAAAAAAATTGCAGCCTAAACTATGATAGTGCTCACTTCTGGATGAAAACTGTTATTAAAATACTGGTCCTCCACCTGCATCGCGTATCTTTTTTTAAACAAGTCATGTTGGTATGTATTATATTTGGTGTATATGGAGAGCCCCTAGAGCACTTACATCATCCATACTTTGTGAATGAGATGGGCACACGTCTAGAGCACGTCCAGAGGTGTTGATTGGGCTTGTAGCTGTATCGTGGATAACAGATGCACAGCCCAGGTCCTCCTGAAGAACTGAGCTGCCGAAAGCATAGATGCCCATAGACTTTTAATTGTCTCTGGGACTCCAAAGATTGTGTGCTTGGATGTGAAGTAGCAAACTGCCAAGTTTTCATGGATGTAGGGAATCCCTGCAGTGTTTAGCTCCCAACTCTCCATCCCGTACTGGGCTTTTATATATATACACTTATATGTATTTTTTTTAAAGCTTTTTTGTCCTCGTTAAAAAGCTGTGGGGCTTTAATGAAGAGCTGCCCCAATGCAAATGATTCACATTTTCGTAGTGGCATGTTTTGTGATTTATTGGCATAATCTCTGTTACAGCTGACATGACTTTTAATGGCCTGTTTCTCTTAAGAGTATTTTCCCAATGCGCTGTTTGTTTAAAAGCTAAGTGGGAGGAGAGGAATGTGTTGCTTTTCTCTTCTTGGCCGCTGCCTGTGAATTCACGCTGCCATTTACAGAAACTAGAGGATGAGCTTTATAAAAACAATTGAAGAAAACGCCTTAGTCTTCTGTAGGAGCATAGATCAATGGAAAGATCCAGAGTCAGAGAAGTGCACGCTTGTGTGAGTTTTCAGAATGAGTAAAGGAGATGATTTTGTTAATTATGGGCATGTGGGTATGAATCTCTGAAGGGTGGTTGAGATTTTCATAAAATGAAAAATAATGGAACATTAACCTGCCTTTTCTTTGCTTACTCATTAAGTGAACACTTGTACAGCTTTTTGGAGAGCTTTATTACAATTCCTGTATTCTCAGTAAAACTGGATAAATGAAGTCAGCACTGCAACAAGTAAGCTAAAACCATCTTTGAATCTAAATCATCAAAAAAGTTATGCTTATTTCAAATTATAATTTTCTAAGTCAGTAGAATTTACCTACAGTACTGTTTTGATGTAGGTAGCACTTGCATCTTCGAAATGGGAAAACCAAGGTATGCTGAGTGCTGCCCATGAAATCCTTGGCTGTTAGCAAAGTCCCTGTTCTGAGGGATCCTGGAGCCTGTTTCGTATTCATCAGTGGTGCTTAGGCCAGCACCAGCTGGAGTTCTTGAGTGTAGGAACTTAAGTTAGCAGAAAACCTTGCACTTTGATTCAGATTTTCAAAATAGTATTTTTCTGCTTTTGCCTTTTCACAGCTTTAAAGGAGTACATTTCCTGTGTGCCCTCGGAAAGCACAGAGGGAGAGAGTAATGATGCACTTCAAAGATTTTAAAATAGGTTGCAGTAGATTTTCACCTATATTTTTGTGGGTGACGGTCCCAGTAAAGCTCATTCGAAGATCAGATGTTTTTTAGTACTTGCTTGATTTGCTGTACTTTTGGAAGGACTTTCCCTGAGTGATCTTTTCTTGGATGACCTCTCCATGCTGTCATTAAAACTTGGAAACTTTGGTCTTCTTGACAGTTAGTTCTGCATTCTCATTATGTTCACTCCTATTGTAAACACGCTACAGTTGCTGCTGTTGTTGCTTAGAATGGCTTTTTCCTCAGTTGTTTTGAAGTTTAATAGAAATAGAAGTTAAACTTTAAGAGAGTTAGGCTGGTAACGATTGGATGGCTGAGCTTGATAGGTCACGCTGTGTCTGTCTTTTCATTTGCCCAGTAGATGATGTTCTGCTGACTCCAGCTGTTTTTTTGGAAAGCAGAAAAACAATTTGCTTTTCCTTCCCATAAAGTATAACCCTTTGTTTATCCTTGTACTGCTGCAAGTTTCCAAAATGCAGAGACTTGCAAAGAGAAGAAAGGGAGGAAATAGCTCTTGTTTTTAATGCCGTTTTTCGTATCGGAGAGTAGAGTTTAGTACTGAGTTGAATTGTTGACCTCTGAGGGGTTATTATTAGAATGGGCTGGTTTGTGTGTGGAGCCGTGTCCGATTGACTGAGTCCAGTTCATGGAACAAACTCCCCACAGAAGGGTTGGTGAAGACAGTTGTCGTTTTTCTAAAATAACCGTACTCTTTTTATTTGTTTAATTTCTTTATTTGAAGAATAGTACTTTTTGCAGTATACTTCAGTTCACAGAGGTAATTGAGAACAGCTCTCTTTCCTAGCAAGACATTTCTTTTTGTTATGAGTTGTTGAATTGCTGGGGTTCTGTCATTCCAGTGCAGCCGTGCATCTGTTGGCTGATAGTCCTCTTATTTTCTGCTGCGAGGATGTTATGAGGTGCTTGCATGGCTTGGGAAATGCAAGTGTCTGGTTCTAAAGTCACAACAGAGATTTATGTGGCGAGGGCGATCATCTGACAGTTTTAATGGTATATTTTATACATAAAAGGGAAGAAAAATAAATAAAGTTTTGGGGACCTGAATGTCTTACTGACCCAGGCAAGAATTGCTGAAGCAGAAGTCGGCTTTAAAACCTTACTGGTCCAGATCTATAATGTCATCGGAAGAACACGTTTGTATTTACAACCTGGGGTTGTATTTTACAACCTTTTTTTTTTTTTGCTTTCTTTGTTCCTTAAGAGGCTCTGGCTACCCACATTTTATGCACTTCTGGAATGCAATAACAATTGTGGCATCATCTCTTCAGAATTCGCTTTCCTTCCTGAGATCAAGGCAGCGATAAGGCCTTACAAAATATTCACTTGGTTTTGCTTTGCTGGCCTGAGATGGATTTAATTGGATGAATTTCTGCTTTTCTCCTTCCATCGCTTTGTGACCTTTGAAATAGCTTGCTATGATCTTTCGAATTTTGCAATACCCTCACTGCTCTGCTCTAAAAGAATGAAATAAGGAGCTGTTTGTCTTAGCATGAAAAGTGCAGCTGTTTCTGCATGTGCCCAACGAAATGCTATCAAATGTGTCTTTAAGCGTTGTCAAATGTCGATTTAAACTTACACAAACTTGCTGTATAGTTAACGCCCTCCCACGCACCTTTTCCATCTTTTTGCAGACATTGAAAATAACACCACTTAACTTAAGACTGTTGTCCTTACTAAATGTTCTGGACAATTTGTGAACTGGTATGAAAAAACCCTGAGATTTGCAAAAAGGAGGAGGTGAATAGGTTTGCTTTTTCTCACTCTGGTTGGCAAATAAGTATCACGAGTCTGACACAAGAGACTTTGGGGCAGTAGAAGCTTAGCAAGCTGTATCTTTCTTCTTTTTTTTTTTTTTTTTAAGGTGTTGCTTCTCAGACTGCAGCATAGGATTTTATGCAATAAATTGTAGTTTTTGATTATATGTGGTGTTCTGAAATGCTGTTTGCCTAATCTTAGTGCTGCTCCTGCCTGTGATACAGGATCAGCCGACCAGGGCTCCTTTAAATGAGGCACACATGTCCATAAGGTTTAAAACATTTTGTTTCTTGGCCAACCAGTGAAAGAGAGGCTATGAATTACTAAATCATCTATATTAGTCTAAGAACTGATGAAAACAGAGATTAACCATTTGCTTGATAGCCCCCTTCCTCCCACATTCTCTCCCCTCTTATGCAATATTTCTTTTTTTATATCTCTTTTTTAGTGTACCGGAACGGATTTAGGTCTAGTGAATGGTGTTAAACACATGGCTGGCGGTCCTAGCTAAAGTTTGAACACTCAAGCGCAGATCTTATCAGGGCCCTAATCAGTAAACAGTTTTGCGGCTTCACCCGTGTGACTTCAGTATTTGAACTTGCAGACTCTTACCTTGACAAAGGATCACAGTGAAACCATCCTGCTGGAACCACGCAGCACGGACGTTTGCAGTGCCAGGGCTGGAATACTAAAGTTCAGATCCATCAGTGGGGTTTGAGCACTGAATACAGGCAAGGGTTACACGCTGGGGTGGAAGGAGCAGCCGTCCACCCGAAAGAGCTCAACCTAAAGTGATGAAAAACAAAGGAGGGGAAAAAGGACATGGAAAGGGGACAGTAATAGCAATTCAGATGAGGGGTCACCATCCTACCGTTAATTGTAGATTACTTAAGCTTTTCATTTACATTTAAGCATTATCTAGATGTTTTCAATAATTTTAAATTTCATATTTGTCATTTTAATAGTTAATAGTCTGATATTCTTGGTTGTTTTTTGAGGGGAATTTTTAATGTGGTTTTTTTATACTCACATTTATATATAAAAGTTGCCTTTAATGTGATTCTGATTAATTTTAAGCCTTGCCATATTTTTGTTCACAGCTATTTTCAGTGGCTTTCTATTATGAATATTTTCCCCTTTTAATCCTCAGGAATAATTCTCTCTTTTTTGTTCATGTCTATGCATGTGTATTTATCTATTTTTAATGATAATACAAAGGTAATGAAACGCAGGCGAAGAATGGAAATTTTGCCACTGGTTTTAAAGGAATTACAAATTCTTTCACTCCGTTAAGTGTGTACAAAAGTATTCTGAGAGGCTAAGGAGTTGTATATAGAATTATTAAAAACAAGACCAAAAGCACAATACACCCTTTCATACCATGAAAATCTAGAAGAGTTTGAAGCAAACTGAAACTACAGACCAATAGAAGGATGTCAATCAAGTAAAATTAATTGAAATGTGAAGGTATAGAGCAATCCAGTCAAACTTGAATATTGCAGTCGCTCCACTGTATCAAAATGTCCTTAAAAATGCAAACATAAGGAGAAATGACTATTTACACATAATTAGCTGTTCAAAATGGCTCATCTAACCACAGTCTTATCTTTAGGAACAAAAATGCAGGCATTTACTGAGTGATATTAGCAATTGAAAGGTTGTTATTTAGACTTTTTGTTTTCTTGGCAATAAATAAAATTCTTTGTGAGAAGTCATTAAGATATTTCCTAATGTTGCTTTTTAAAACTTTTCAGGCTGTTATCCTTGTCCAGGGCCAAACATGAATCCTATTGCTCTTGGAAGCCGTTGGCTTGCTTATGCAGAAAATAAGGTAAGGAAAGGTTTAATGTAAAAATGACTTCCCTTGGTTTCTAGATTTCACTCTAGCTTTTGTTCTATATGGGTGACGGGAAAGAAAACACAAAGTCTCAGAAAAAAAGCTATGTGAAAAAGATGATTTGTAAGAGGACTGGCAGAACAATAACAGACCTGATCTTTGACCTTCAGTGCTTGTGCTCTGGTGTTCATATAGGTCGTATCTTTATTTTTCACATTTGATTTCAGCTTGTGACCTTGAGGGTATAAATATGTAAGTAGTGTAGGCAGCGAAGACAGTTATCACCATGTGTTTTCAGTGAGGTTGCTCAATAATCAGCATATTTAACCTTTAAAAAGTTTACAGCACTAAAATGTAGACACCCCTGAAAGGCAGGCAGATGAGGATTCCTAAATTCTGTTTGGGGAAACTGAGTTTAGACAGAGCCAATGAGTTTTTATGAAACAACACAGCAATGCGCTTTGTAAATTAGGAAATAGCATTTAAATGACCACTTCTAAACATCTTTGCTGAGATTGTGAGGCTCCAGGAAAAAAAAAACAAAAGAAGAAGAAAATATTGAATTAATTTTTCTTATTTCTAGAGGGAAAAGAAAAAATAGATCCCAGGCAAAACAATTATCACTGTTTGCTAGTCCAGCCCTAGGCCAGAGAAGTGATTGTGTATTTAAAGCCTGAAGTGTTTGAAAACTTTCAATTCAACTTCTAATGCCTTATTTTTACTTCAAAGCAGATGTTTTTTCTCCCTTCCACCTGTGACTGGAATAGCTGTTTCTAGAGCTGAACCAGGAATTATCAGAGAGGCAGGCTTTTGAAATGTATTTGTTGTTACACCTTTTCAAGCACAAGTGATTTCTCTCCAGATTCAGACCTGCTTTTCCTTTAATGCTATGCCTATGTGGTTTTGTAAATCCCAGGCTGACACTTAAATTTTACAAAATACTACAGTAAAAAATATAACCCAGTGATCAGCCAAGAGTTGTTTCACAAAAGGAATTTAAATGGCTTGTGAGTTCCCAGGTATATTCACTGTGGACTTTTCTCCCTAGTTTAACTATTTTTATTTAGTTACTTAAATATAAGCAGGAAAGGAAAGCCTGTAGAAACAAATACATCTTACAGGGATTTTCTATTTTCTTTGAGCTAAAACAGTTAACAGACAATGTTTTCTGTGCACAAGCAACAAATACCTGTAGTTTTTTGCCATTTTATTTAGTCAGAAGCACAGATTGTATTGTTAGTTAGGGTTCAAAGGCAAAACCTGCTTTTGTCAGCTGATGGCAGGTAGAAGAACCTTGGTTTGGTTTATTAGTTTTGAAGGAGGGTAGTTTAAAGTAAACCCCATGTACATTCCTTTAATCTATTAAATGTGAAGTCTAAAGTAGGTCTTTTCCTTTGTCATTTCTTTGCTTGCTAGTCATAAAAAGGAGGGGAAAGCCACACTCAGATTCTTAGAATATCTCATATTTAATGTTACATATACATGGCTAAAGCTTTTGATTATATTTATTTAAATTTATTTGTGGTATTGCTGCCAGACCAAAAATCCCACCATTTCAAAGTTTATGAATTCTTAGTGACTACTCATCTTGTAATTGAAAACTGGAGTTGAGTACGCGACAGTCTGGGTGGCACCCAGAAGATTATAAAAAGGGGTTAAGTGTCTCAGCAGGGCTTTTTGCTATTTGTAGGAAAAAACACACCACTGTACATGATAAATAAGAGCTATGGTAATGGGTTCTGGGTTTGTGTAGTTTAATAGTAGTTACTTGGTTGCTGTCTTTCTTCTTGTAGCTGATCCGATGCCATCAATCCCGTGGTGGAGCCTGCGGAGACAACATTCAGTCTTACACTGCCACAGTCATTAGTGCTGCCAAAGTGAGTCCATCATCTGCTGCTGGGAGAGGTTATCATGTAGGATAATTATTATGTTTCCCTGCTGAATTGTACTGTGTGTCATCGCCCCCTGCCCATTCACAAAAGGGGAAAACGCAGTAAGAAACACGCTAGCGGTAGCACCGTGCCCATGGTCCTGATCCTACAAACCCCTGAGTAGCCGTTGTTTTTCACAAAGTATTCCTGTCCTTCTGAGCTGATGTTTTCAAATGTTTTTTATTACAAACAGCTATTCCTATTAGTGACCCCTTTTATAACAAAATGGATTTATATCATGGCTATTCATAATGTTACAAGTTTACATGATTAGAAATCAACGATGTGAATTATTAGTCTTTTAGCATCATGAAAACTGACTGCACATGTGCTTGGTGCTTTTTGCGCTCAGTCACACTAGCGTTATATGTTTTAATCTCTGGGAAGGATGACAGCGTAGTACTGGAGCTCATTAATTACCTGGCAGCTTTCTTTGAAGGTTAGAGTTTATTAATGGCTGTTTACATATAGGATCCATTGCCTAGTTTTCTTAGATCAGATGACATTATAATATCCCTCTGCTTTCAGAGAAATGTCTGGATTTTCGTAGTATCGAAAGATTATGGCTTGGAAAAATCTTAAACGAGCCAAAGAGTATGCAGAACCGTTGTTTTACTTCCCCCCCACCCCAGCTCGTTCCTTTCCTTGAGGACTTGCCTGCAACATTTTGCCAAGTAATTTCTTTTTCTCACACACACGCACACACACACACAAAGTGAGTTTTGGCATTGTCTGGCAAACTTCGTGCTGATTACAAGCTTTCACTGTAACCACTAGCCTTTTCATTTCTGATACGCACAACAAAACAAATCTAATAATAGGAATTAAATGACAGCACAGAGCAGAAAGCTCAGCGTCACTGAAGAAAACAACAGTTACAAGAACCCACAAAAGGGAGACATAGGGCATGCCATCTCGTGGAAAAACAAAACAAAATCAAACATATTTCATCAGCTCAGCTTTGGACACAAGCTCATTGTGGCTGGAGGAGGAGAAAAATCACAGATTTCTACATTATTGAGGAGAACTGGAATTGTTGTTCTTCTGAAGAGGCCTGAAATTTGCTGTGTCTTTTTGCATACCTTCATCAGCCAAAATAAAAAAAAGGGAGGTGGGGGAGAAATCTCTTCAAACTCCTTCAATCTCAGCATCATTAAGGTGTTTTTTTATAGCACAGATGAGTTTGAAAACCCAGCTGGCTTAGTGTGATCAGCCAGTTATGATCATATGTGGTAAAAATCTTAAAAATAGATCGCTGCTTGCCAAAACCAAGCCTAGTCAAGACTGAAGAAGAATGGGCCAAAGCTTTCTTAAATCTTGTAGTGATTGTCAAAGCGTTCCAGTAGGCACTGAAGACTAAGCTCTGTTGTTTGATGGTTTTCAACAGACTAAATGTAAAAAAGGAGGATATCTTTTGTAGCTCCTAGCCCCAAGGATCATGGGTAACTAGGTTTAAAGGCAGTAAAGACCAAGATAATGGCCTTACCTCCTGCTGGCCAAGGATCATAATTCAGAAATTCCCTGAATGTATGCAAACACTGAAGCAGTGATGTTGCATCGTGTGAGTAGTTACTGAAGATAAAACGTTTATAATCACGGGAGAGAAAAGATTGTTAGCCTCTCTACAGAGATAAAGTAATAGTGAAAGTTAGGAAAACAGATAATCGTAAGGGTACAACCTCTATATGACTTTGTATTTGCCTCTTGACAGGCTGTTAGATATTATGGCAATAGACAAGATTAATACTAATATAGCTTTAAGTATTTGCACGGTTTGACTCTTGAGTACATCTCAGCCTTAGTGTATTAATTTGTTATTCATGTCAAAGTGAGCAACACTAAATCGGAAATATCAAATTTATTACTGATTTCACTGAATCTTGGCTTACTATCTAGCAAGTTTTCATCTCTGATAAGGGAAATGCTGACTTTCTTGTTGGCAAATATATACTCCAAATATCTGCTGCTCTTTGTCCAGCTCGTTAGCTCACCATAAACTTTACTCCTTGCTTAGGTAAGTCTTCATTTATAAATCTCTGCTGCTGTTGTATCTTATCAGCCTGCAAAGGTTTGTAAATCAGCAGAGGAATTGGCTTTTCTGAAAGTGGATGTCCTTTTCTGTTCTCTACACTGCTGCTTTTTGGTTCCGAAGTGCTTCCATGAAGGTTCTTGATTTGTCAGATTGTCTTGAGTTACAGCCTTTTCTCTGTTTGGACTCCCAATTTCTTGTTGCAGGAAGTGATAGAACTTCCCTGCTTGGTGCAGCAAATAAATTTCTTCCTTAATCAAATAACTTTGGAGTCAGAAGCTCCCCTGGTAACCCAAGAATACAGAGGTCAAAACTGCGGTCATGTTGGAGCGTGTTTTTTCCTGGTTTCCCAAACCTCCTGTTTTTCTGGCATGAGGTGAGAAGAACTTTGTTTATAGTGAACCTGGGTTATGAAGAATTCGTTATATCATCTTCCCATTTGATTTTATAATTTCTAGAAGGGTTTTATTTTGAACATGGAACTTCTCCTGTTTTCCCTTAGACGTATCATGCAAGACGATTCCTTCGCTGCTGCTGGACAAACACGAGGATTTTTTTCCAGCTCAATCTCTTATTTTCATTTCCCCACATTTTGAAAGGACTTTTTGTCTGGTCGTTTTCCGATAATTTTTTTTGAGTTGTCCAAGCATAAAAAAAATTCTGGAAATAGAAAATATGTCAAGATTTCAAGGTAGGATAACGTTTAGGAAAGATAGAAATGGATGTACTTGGAAAAATAAAAATACTGTTCTTATGGGATAAAGATTCTTTCCACTCCAGTTGAACAGATGTGGTGGAATGGAAGCAGAACATCTTTCAGAATAAATTTCACTGCTACAGAATAGTGTTAGTGATGGGAGAATATTCAGGTGCTTGGTTTGAAATCCAAACATGAAATTGTTTCTTATAATTATCCATATTTATCCGTTTTGGGTGCAGCAAGGAAAAGGACATAGGAAAAGACATTCTTATGTCTCCATGCTTGTTATTTTTCTATGTCATGTTGAAGAGGAATTTGGTCCCACCGTGTCCTTGGGTGATTCACGTTTCAGCTCGCTCTACTGTGGTGCTCATGCAGACCTTCCCCGTGCTGGTGTATCCCTAGCAGTCAGACTTGCTGCTGTTTAAGATAAATTCCCTAATAGGTTTTTTCCCTGCCCTACCTCTTTGCGGAATATGTGGTAAGAGCAGGAAAGGGAAACATCTTTGCAAAACGTGAGCATTTCAACAAGCTCTTGAGTTTGAACTTCAGTCCATAATTGATTGTTCATTTTGTTCACACTCACCATGAGGCTTTCTTACTGTTGATTACCAAGGCATATCTTTTTTATATCTCTTTCTATAGATTTTTTTCATTTGTAAACAAAATTAATGAAAAATGTATTTATTATGAGAAACAGGACCAATACATTGTTTTGTCATTAAAAGGATGCAAGACCTGTGTCGGAACAAAACAGCCTAACAAGCACTGAATGGTGCATTTGAATTTTCTCATGTAATTGAAGTTGTACTTATTTTTCAATTAAATGAGGCATGCGTGCATACATTTGTTTTAATTAAATATGTGTTTCTTTATATTTGAATGACTGAACAGCCTTGGTTTTGAGTAGATAGGGTACACGTGAGTGTACAAATAACTTGTGTGTTTGTACAATGGGCATCATTGCTTACAAAGGGAATTGGATCGAGTATTTTAGTTCTATTTGTAAGAAAATTGCACGGCGTGGGCGCTGGCAGTTCCCATCAACGAGAAAGGAACCGGGACAGTGCAAACTTTAACCAATTTAATTTAAAATGCATTTGGTCTGTCGAATGTCTAGCATCAAATTATAAAACAAGTTCTTCTCACCTCATAACTTCTTTAGTTGATTCTTTCTCCATATCTTTTAATCCTATAGTGGTAAAGTGATTTAGCCAAGGCTGCATCTGTTTTCTCTTGTTACCTGATAACTTCTTAATGAGTACTAACAGCTTATGTGAGAGCAAGGTCATTAGCGCTAATGGATCGAGGGGACAGCTGATATGGCATGGGAAAGGTTAAAGATTACCAGAGAAGTTTTTGCAAATATACACATAGCACAAAGAAGTAAGTGCCGTAATGGTTTTGCACTGATATTTCTGAGCTAATGGCCTCGGCCACATCTTTGTACACCGATTATTTCTCAGTAGTCCTGCAGTCACAGTCCACTCTAACACGTAGCAGTAATTCATTTTCCTAGATAAGCACATTAATTTTTTTCCTGAAGAGCTATAAATTTGTACATGGCACATTGTCATCCCGTTTCCCTAGTTACGATATTGAAGATATTCTCTAAAGTAGGTTGGTTACAATTCTTCATCTTTTAACTTGCAGAGGTATTTTGCCCTATAGTATTTCTGTACTGATTTTTCTTGCCTGCTGTGCACTACCAGTGCATTTTATGTGATTTTAACTATTGGCCAGAAAACTGCCTTGTCAGTTTTTGTGAAGGAAGCGTCTGTTGAAGTGTGTTCTTGTCATGGCACTGGGTCTATTTTAGGTCTGTTCCTTGGATATCGTTGTCTGCTTTCTGTTATGTTTCTCAATCTTCTGCATTTGCCCCTGTTGAAATTTGTTTTATTCTCATTTGTCGTATCCGAGTATAAAAAGAAATAATAAGAAACAAATGGCAGGATGTTACTAAAGACTTTAAACCCCAAAGACATTCCTATGATAAAGGCATGGCTCGATTTTAAGTGGTAGTATCTCCATTAGCATTAATGGGGTAAGTACATCAGCTGAGGCATCTCAGAGGTTAATCAGGCTTCCTGGCTGGATATTGCCATCAATACAGTGTGGCGCCTAATTCTGTTGGCCCTTCAGAGGTTTTCCTGACAACACACTAACAGACTTTGTGTAAGTCATTTCCTATGAATTATTAAAACAAACGTTTGGCTGCTAATTGATGAACACTAATGTGTTTTCTAATCACTGCAGTTTGAGATTTTAGCACTAAACAAAGCAGTTGCAATTGATTTGTGGCTGCTTCTTGGTTTCAGCTGGTGATCTGTACATCTTTTTTCCTCTTCAATTTAGGCGGCAGCTTAGCTTGTCTTTTTAGTTAAGAATTGGCTTGTTATAGTGTTGTTCCATTCTCATCTCTTTTGCTATTCCTTATTTATGTGGCATAAAAAATCTGCTTAATTCTTTATAGGCAAACAAAGCACAGTCCTTGATTCAAGGAGAAAATATTTAAAGTTGTAGTTTGGGTTGTTTTTCTTTAAATCTCTCTCCTACTGTGTGTATTCTCCCTCTTTCTCCAAATAAAACAGAAGAATATAAACCAATCTGCAGCATCTTTAGATGATAAAAGCTGGTGCAATGGATATGTTTTCAAACCCAAGTCTGGAAAACATGCAGGCAATGGAAAGTCGCAGTAGTTGTAATGGGACGTGCGTGTACGTTGTACAGAGTTGTCCTTTCTAGTTCCTTGAGGATGGCGGTTTTAGTTTTGCTGGTTTTGAGTCCCATGTTCAGTTTTAATGCTGCAAAAGGCATAATTACGGAGATACAAATGAATGTGTTTGCACATATCAAAGGGCAAACTCCTTGTCTCTTGCACTTGAGCAGAAGACACAACTATTTCAGCATTAACCCTTAGGGGCTGTGAGTATTTCTCTATGTAACGCTGCCCTCTGCACACACCCATCTTGGCTTCTTCATTGATTCTCCTAACTATCCGTGCTCCGTACCTCTTGGAATAAGTAAATAGCAAAGTTAAAGAAAGGAAAAAAAAGATAACATTTAGACATCATTAAAATATTTGGGTTTTTTAAGAATGTTTTGGAAGCATTTAATTCCAAAATAAAGGTGAATTGCTTCAACTTGATAGGATGATAAATCTTTTCAAGATATTTCTGTTCCGTGCAACCTTTTGCAGCTTATATATCACTTAAAACATTTGGTTTGTGTGCTTCTGGTACGTGCAATCTGCTTATATTGTGTTGAGAAAAAAATTCTAGAGAGATGCACAAAACAGCTCTAAATGTCATTTATTGGTTCTCTCTCTTTTTATAGACGATAAAGACTGGACTTACCATGGTTGGGAAAGTAGTTACGCAACTGACAGGGACGCTTCCTTCAGGAGCAACCGAAGAGGAAATTTTAGCTCATAGCAACATTCGTCGAAGTCCGCTGGTTCCTGGAATCATCACAATAATTGATACAGAGACAGTTGCAGAAGGGCAGGTAATGCAGTTTGCACAGCAACAGAATGTGCATTCCTTTTCATGAAAATCGCAGGAAAGTGTTCTTTATGCTTTTGAAAATGAAAAATAGATGAGACTTTTGCTAGATCAAAAACTTTTACAGACACACAGAGCTGCTATAAAATCCTATTTGGGACTGAAATTAAGCCAAAATATATATTGTCCTTAGAACATATTTATGTGACACTTTGACAAGATCAAGTGTGAAATGTCACATTTTGTGTCTCTAACACTTGGTCATAATTGACATTGATTTATGCTGATCAGTTGAAATGTATGTGTCGTCTGATTATATTTATTAATATATAATGTGGCTGGAAAATGTGATTGTCTAGGAATACGGTGAATTGTTGAATTCCGGTTAAAAACAGATTAGGGGTGAAGTTGGATATAAAAGCTTATAATTTTACATAAATTTTAGCACTAAAATCTAATCAAGCATGATGCTGTGTTGTGAGGTGTATGTAGTGTTTTACTACTAACACACAGTACAGTGCATCAGGCAAAATAATTTGATAAAAAGTCCACACCATTGCCACACGAACTTTAAATTGGTGTTTTGTAATGTCTTTATGACAGAAGAAATCCATGTGTCTCTTGTTTCTATTATTCATTTCATTTTTAAGTGTCTGGCCGTGGAATTGGTGTTCATGCAGGACTCCCATTCACTTCATTATTCTGTAACTATTTTGTGTAATTTTTTTCCTAATGTTCACACTTACTGAATTTAAAAAAAGAAAAAAAATATATTTTTTCTTGTTTTTCCCTATCTTTATGATGCTTATTGCAGGTAAGTTAGTAGAGTATTAATGACAAATCAGTAGTCCACGATTTTCACTTCTTACCTGAAAGGAGAACTAAATGTCTTACTTGAAAACAAACAAAAGAAAGAAAACCCCCAGTGTGCTATTTGAGCTGAGGTTATTCCTGAGAATTAGCCAAGTCGTGTTACATTGAAAGGAGATTGTTCATATAATATTATAGGCCTTTATTTGCAAAATTAAAAGAAAAAATAAAAAGAGGAGAATGGAAAAAAGAATGTATTCTACCAAAGATCTAAGAGTCTCAATAAGTCTGCTAATCTCTGGCGTTTGTTTTTCTTTCCTGCAAAGTCTTTTGGCTCATCGTATGCTGCCAGAAAACGTTGCTTCATAAATTTCTCATGAAGCCTTGTTAAAAGTGGTCATTATTTCTGATGGTCATTGTCTCTGCTTTGATTCTTCTGTATGGGGGGAAAAAAAAATATATATATCTTAGGTTTTTAAGTCTTGTTGTGTATGATTTAGAGGTTTTATGAACTTGTCCTCTGACCTTAACAATAGTAGGGAGCTATCAAGCCTAAAGGGCACTGTGGAAAAGTAGTTGTAAAAATGATAACGCTTGCCTTGTCCAAATACTGCTGCTGTAACATAAATAAGCCATCAGTTCTAGAGAAATAATTTTTGTCTTGAATCTCTAGGGAAGGAGGCTCCGAGTTAGAGATCCTAATTGTATGTCTTCCATTCCTATTTCTGTGATTGGAACTTTTAAAATGCTATTAAATTAATAATTTATTTTCAGTGCTGAGACTTGCTTTTAGAATTAACTTTATTTTTTTTCCCAGGAAAAATAACCATCCTTTTGCATGGTTACTTTTTCGTGGTACAGAAGAGTTTTTAACAATCTTTTCTTATCGAAATGTGCATCAAGCAAAAATAAATTGGATTAAATATAAATAAACTTAGTACATGGTCTAAATAGACACTGCCATTCAGCACCGCCCCAGTGAAGAACCTGCTAATGCAAGGAGTGTCGTGTGTGCTGGCAGCCCCCACCGAGTTCTTGTCCATCCCTCCGGCTGTATTTCCCTTGCCAGGTGGAGATGTGTTTGCGCGTGCAGCCTCGCTGGAACGTGGCAGGTTCTGATTTTGGCAGTTGTGTGGATAGACTTGTCCCAGGGAGCCTGGCAGGGATGCTGTGCTCCTCGTGTGCAGGCAGGAGCAGGCAGGCCCCCAGCAATGCTCTGCTAGTTTAGATGGCACGTGGTTGTACTCGCTGGGTAGTCCGGGCTAGTTTTTATAGCATAATTGAGTGTTGCTTCAGCTCAGGAAAGCGTTTTAGCAAGTCTGACCGTTAAATGATGCGAGTAATCTCACTGAGCTAGATGTGATTGCTCGTCTACTTCAGCGTAACTCTTGGTTAAGCGTCGTGCCGATTCAGAATCGGTGCGGCTCTTCACCACCGCATTAATTCCTCAAATTATTTTACTCTTCTGTGGCAAATTGGTTTGCTGATAGCAGTTATCCAAGCTACATTATTGTGATGCTGTGGTTGAAATGGAGGCGATTGAGCGGATTTACTGATGCAGTCACCTCTGTGCTGTGGAGAGTCACTCACCTGTGCTTTAGAGAGAGCAATTGCTGCGCAGCAGCGTAGCCAGCGCCTCGTGTAGTTCAGTCACACTCTCTTGATGCTGTGTGGCAGTGATTTTTCTAGACTTATTGGTTTATCATCCCAGTTTTCAGATTCCAGGTGGGAAATTAAGACACCTAGGTAGGTACAAATAAATACTTAGTGGCATTCCAGCTTCCTCCTGTGATGACAGTACCTGCTTTGGAATATTTCATTCCTGCTGGCTGGGGATGCTGCTGGATGGCTTGTCCATGACAAGCATCAGTTTTCCTAAACTCAGTGGGAAACCACAAGAATCAGTAATGCCTACCAAGGGTTTTCTGGCATGACTTAATGGTGTGAAAGCCTGGCATCCCTTTCATCAGAGATTTGTGTAGCAAGTACGTAAATATATTTGCGTGTGTGATTTCCAGACTTTGTCAGCCTAATTATAAATGAGGAGAATTCCAGAAGCAGAAAGGAGTGATTTTCTTATCATTAGCAGGCTCCTAATGTAAATGGAATACCTCACCTCCTTGAGGTCAATAAAGATTTCTATCTACCTGCACAGCCTAAGAATTTGAGTGTTGTAATGAAATAAAGCAATTTCCAAGTAATAAAATATATTTTTATGATAACGTGTAGTAAAAAAAGGAAGAAATCTGAAAACCAGAAATAAAATGGAAGACGATAGCATTAACTCTAAGGCAAGCAAGTGTCCTTTTGAAGGAGAAATAAGCACCTTTTTAAGTGGGAGAGCAGGTTATATATATATATATATCTATATGTATATATATTAAGGCTTGCAAAGTAATGATGCATGTGCTTGTCCCTTTACTTTGAGCACAACACAGATTTTAAAAATGGAGTGAGCTGCTCTGTGCATGGGTATTTATTTGCCAGTAGAATGATTAAGGAACATGTTTTGAACATAAGCCAGAAGGACTAACTGTGGCTTTAAGTTTTCACTAAATTTTTATTATATCTTATTTCAAAGGTATCCGATATAAAGAACGTGAGCTAGAACTCTATGCATTTCATGAAATGTACTGTGCTACCGTGGCAGAGTTTGAAATGTTAGCTTAGCACTGAAAAACACACAATTAGAGACCAAAGAAATCTTCTAATGTCATCCGCAGGATTAAATCTGTGGGGAAATATTTTTAATAAATCTCATGAATGTAGATATTACGGTAAAATCTCCTACCCGACAGCTGTTTATAAGATAGCTCCTACTTTCAAAATTTGTGGTACTTTAAGAAAATTTGAATTATGAAGTAATTAAATAAATGCAAAGGAATGTAGAATTATTGAAGTTGGCTGTCATGATATATTTGTAAAGGGAGTAAAAATAATTATCAAGATGCCCAAATAACTTTGTGGTAAACCAAAATATGTTAACAAGGTTGTGTGCTTGTTTAAACTTCCTTCTAATGAAGTGTTAGCAAACTTTTCAGTTAGATGTAATGACTGTTAATTAGTTGAAATGGATAAAAACTAAAGCTGTACAGATGTCCTCTCCTTCAGTAATTAGAATTAAATGTGTAAGACTTTAGTGGCTTGAGTTTTAAAGAAAAATTATTTTCTTTCGACCTTTGTTTCTGTATTCTTAATTAATTCATCAACTGGGCCACCCACGTGTACTCTGCAATAATGACCTTTCTCAAAAGTCACCGGTTTTGTGACTGAATGTAAATCTGTTAAACATCTAACATTTAGTTGGCAGAGAAATATGTGGTCATTTAAAAATACAAAACTTGATTCTTAATCCTTTTGATAGAGCGAAGTGATTGATGAAATATCATTGTGTTGCTTTCACAGCTCATCCAAAACACATGAAAATATTTCAGGAAATATTTTAGAAATAACTTATAAAAATAAGATAACGGGTTGATCTTTTTCTGGTTTAAAACGTGATTGGTGCTTTTTTCTGTTCCCTATTAACTTTTTATTGCATTAAAGAGGAATTTTCACAAAAAAGCCTGCAGTCTGCTGCAGTTTCAAAAGTTCATTTTCATTTGGGAAGGAGTTGATAACAGTTGAACCAAACAAAGATGTTTATCGGGAGCAGGAATTGTCGTGAAACCTTAGTCTAAAGCAAAAAGAAGCTAAAAGAGTGAAACATATTCAATAATAAAACTTTAACTACGTACGTAATTCCAGCGGTCATTAGCACTAGTGCTTGTATTTATAAGAACAGCCTTCACAGAGGCTAATTTGATGCTCATATATTTGACATCATTTTTTTCCAATTTTTTATATCTACGTGTATTACAGAAGAATTCTTTTTATATATAAATACAAAAAGAGCAACAGGATTCCCTCAGAGCATAATACTGTCTGCCTTACTTTTATTAAAGGAGATCTGTTTTTTGTCAAGAAGACATTTTTGTCTCAGATAAATGGTTCAGGCTGAGCGCAAGGCTGTTTTGAGTTTATGCTGGATTCTATTAAAAGGAGTGCAGTAGTTAATGCCACAGATTTATCACTTTTAGCCCTTTTCCACTGATGTTTGACCTTAGCTATAAGTTGGGGGAGGCTGAGTGGGGGGGTCGGTGTGGGGGGGGTTGGTGTTTGTCTTAGGTACAAACGCTGCCCTAACTTCAGTGATTTAAATCAGTGGAGATCTTAAGAAGTATCCAAGCAAAGATCTCTTTATTATAGAATATTCATATTTATAAATATTGCCAAACCTATTTGTTTTTATGATGATGGGATTATTCTTTCTTAATTTTATTAAGAGTAGGATCTGCTTGATTAGATTTGTGTCCATTTTTATTTGTGTTACTTTCATGTTTTATTTGAAAACATGTCTCCACTGGGATAAGTGGTGTAATTTGCCTTTAAAGATTAAAATAATTGAAGTCATAATTACTAGTGGCTTCTGTTCAGCAGTATGGAAAATACAACGAATGAAGAAAAATATGGCATAGGAGAAAAAAGCTTTGGCTTCAGCTATCTCTTGCCCTCAAAGCAAACAGTGTTTTCTGATTGTAAATGTAATGATCCCCTGCGTGTTTTGTCTGTTTCTCTTTTAGAGTAAGATAAAGAGGACTCGATTCATCTTCGATCAGCTGCAGTGTTCTGTTGAACTTTAATAGGGCTGGTTTGAGAGAGCTGCGGCGTCGGCTCAGCACGTCCAGCTTCGGACTCTCTTGGCTGGGCAGCTTTTTTTAAAATCATGTTGCAGCTGTGTTGATAAGATATTATTTGGGCAGCAGAAGTAGGCTGAGTGTGGATTTACAAGGCCATCTTGGTAGAAAAGCCTCAGTGCTTGTTTCTTGTCGGTTGGTTTTCTTAAAATGGTATTTCATTGGGATGGTAGGGAACTCTGCAGGGAAGATAGCGGAGCATCCTTATGAGGCTCAGTGACTGTGCAATTATAAGAGTAATGCTAAGATTTATGAACCTTTTTCAATGAGAGACTTTGTAAGGTCTTTTACTCTTAATAGTAGAGTGGTTAGAGGCCACTACCTTGGAGAAGGAAGCCTATTTGGGATGAAAAGAATTGCAGCCTCAGGATTCCTGTGGGCTTTGTCTGCCCAGTGCGTCAGGAAGCTGAATGAGCCGCTTCCTTCGAGCTTTTTGACAGCACTCGCATGCGTTATTAGGCAATTTGACTTCCAAGAAAAATTTCCAACTCCGCTCTTTTCAGCTGTAAGAAACCGTAAACTGGTCGAAAGGAACCCGTTGTACGATGTCAGTATTGGTTCAATGTGCCGTTTGTTAGCCTATGGACATTGTTCTCTCCAGCACCTTTGCAGAGAGTGTTTCCACGTCAGCCTGTGCAAGAAGTGGTTTCTAAAATTTGTGAAGCCTGCGTGGTGGAGACCTCGAATGCTTCTTCATTACTGTAGAGCTCCAGTCATTCCTGTCTGCACAAAATCTGTCCCATTTATCTATCCAGTCTTATATAAACCCTGTTATACTGAGGCAGTTTTATCCGTTTAAAGATCTCTAATACAGAAAATATTGTATTTCACTATGAAGCACCGTGTGTTGTACCAGCGTAATTTTGTATTCCTTAAGTATATACAATGATGAAAATCCTACGGGGATTTTGGAGCTGTGCAGGCTCCGTGTTCTCATGTGAACCAGACTTTTGGTTTGTGACAGGTTTGGAAGGAAGGGACATTTCCCAAGGAGTCTCTTCTTTGGTTGATGAGGTAGTGAACAGCTGTAATTTCTTTGAGATTTCTTTTTTCCTTCCTTTCTGGTGTTGAAATTCTAAAAAGTGATCCTAGAATGCCAGGTTGGAAGGGACTCCAAGGATTATCTTGCCCAACCTTTTTAGGTCGTATGTATTTCAAATGAGATGGCCCAGCCAAGCCTTAAACATGTCCAGTGTAGAGGAATCTGCTGCTTCCCTGGAGAGATTATTCCAATGTTTGATTGTTCTCATGGAGAAAAATTTTCTTCTGGAATCCAATCAGAATCTCCCCGGCAGCAACTTAGACCCATTGCTCCAAGAAATGTATGTATTTCCCAGCTGTCCGCTGCAAAAGTGCAGGGGAAGGACGTGACAAATCTTGCAGTGAGACTGGAGATTTAAACACCACTTGATTATTTTTTTTAAAAAAGTACTTTTCCTCAAGGATTTTTAGTGTGTTTTAATTTTATAAGGATGAAGAACACTTTTTTAACTTCATCTTACCTTGCAGCACCAAGGGTTCTTTCCACGTGTGTCTTTCAGAAGCAAGTATTTCCATTCTGTGGCCACAGTGGGGAGGGAGTGACATATCTCAGATCTCAAGGAAGGAGGTGGTGTGGCACCATCGCAACCTGAATTTCACATTCTCCACTATCCAAGGATTTCCAAATTTTTGAGTAATAAAGGTGCTTTTGTAGGCTGTTTTTACTTTTTGACGGTTTTTTTTTTTTTACTTGGCTGATGCAGGAGATGAACATATTTTGGTTGGAGTCTGAAAGCTCTGTGTGAGCCAGACTGGGTGGCAGGTGATGGCTTTCAGGATCCGCAGGCTCACAGTGGATTGGATGTTATGCTAAGTTCTTCTTCCTTGTATTTCTGTCACAAACAATGGAATTGTGTAACAGCCAAAACAAGACTGGTTTGCTGTATCTGAAAATAGCTTTTACAGTGAAAAGTGAAGATTTTTAAAAACTCCTTTTAGATTAAACCCAAAGGGTGTTTTCCCAGGACGATAATTTTAAGCAGTGATTGGAAAAAAAAACCAAACCTCAACATTTTAAAGCATGGAATCAGTTAGCAAAAAACACAAATGATAGATTTGGGCTTCATTGTGTTCTCAAATTGGTGTGTCTGAGGTGTTTCACAATGTCTAATGTTGTGGAATTTTTGCTTTGTATTATATTTCTGGAGGAAAAATATTCAAAGTTCATCCTAACATCCAGAATGTTCCTTGCTTGTTGAATAGGGGGTTTACGTTGCAGGGATGTTAACAGTGGTGCATTTATCGTTAATTAAAAAAAAGGCCATGCTGAATCAATCCAATTTACAGTCTGTAGAAGATGATGTGTGTGAAATATGCGATATAACTGGTTTTGGCAATGATTTAGATACTGTTGAAACCTACGCATTTCTAGATTAAATATTTTTAACAGAATAGATTAAAAAAACCCTTCTATTTCTTTTGTGGAGTTCATTTATAATGTTATTTTATCATTATCGTGTATCTTTAATTACAGCAAAATGTTTGGGATAAGGCCAAGTTACCTAAAAGTGGAGGCTGTGAAAAGATGATGTATAGGAATTCTTTAGTGCAGTTTATATAGACTGAGAAAAGAACACTGTTTCTTTGAAAAGCTCTTAGGAAGATCTCCAGACCCTTTGGTTAGTGGTTCTGGAATAAGCACGAAATGCTGACAACGGAAAGCAAAACCATAATTGTGCTTATGTGACAGTGCCAAGTAATTTGAACATTTAAAGTAAGTCAGGCACAGGCCTCTTCATCCATATTACGTGACTTCTTTAAACATTTAAAGATGATTTCTCTTTTTGAAGCATAAAAATATCGTCAAATTATTCTGATATCTGTTAGGAATAGGAAGTATTAAAAACCTTTCAGATTATTTTGGAAGCAGTAGACAAATTATTCTGAAGTTGAAATGGGAAATTTTGCACTATCGTGTTAAGAAGGTGGTTTTTGCTTCCCGCAGAAATCCTTTTATTGAGTCCTTTTCTCACAGCTCTTTCTCATTGTTTTACGTAATGTAGTCTTTAGCATGATGTAACCAAGGAATAAAATACTTCTACAACTCTTGCCTATGTTTTGTCCACATATCTTTTGGTTCTCTTCTATAAATCTAAGAATATTTTTCATGCTACTGGACATAAGTGATACTCTGTCCTTTTGGGTCCTGTTGTGTGTCTTCACAGTCATCTTAGTTTTAAGAGGCCCAAGTAGTTTTAGCAACTTCAAATGTGTAAAAAAAAAAAAACCAAACCAACCCCAAAGCTCATCATGTGTCCCTTTCTCTATGTCCTGTTTCTAGAAGATGTTGTGCATCACAGATCTCGGTTCACGTATTTCCTTTACCACTTAATTTCCCTCCATTGCGAATGCTCCCTCCTACATTTTAATTAACACCAACATGATTTTTTTAAGTGGTTTTGATTAACCACCTTTATAATACTGTTATTTAATCTCCATCGAGGCAATTTCAAGATGGATGAAATTTGTATTTCGCAGTGCAGTTACTTTCGTATAGACTCCCAGTCCTTACCATTTCTTACATTGTTTGGAAATCCAGATCCCTCAGGTCCATCACCACTTATCAGCAGTATGGAAGCTGTAGTGTTCCTGCTTCTGTAATTGATGGAAAGCAAAGGCACTTTCTTTGACTGGATTTTTGGTCCATTTCCCACTTGTCTGCCATGTATGCTTTGAGTCCTCCCAAAGAAAACACTGATTTATGTAATGGTTACATATTCCCTTTTCTTTCAAGAACTTTATACTACTTTTTATTATTCTTTCTATTATGATTTTTGTTATTGCTTACAGAAAAGAATTTGTTATTTGCAGTTAAAGAGCTGCGCGCACTCTCCAGTGTGATTACACCCATGGTCCTTACATCAGTCCAACTGGACGCTGCTATGATTCTGCTGGAATGAGAGCTCACATCCACGGGAGAGCTGAATGAGCAGGAGAGCTCCTGTCAGAAATTTATGAGTAATAGTCCCTCTCAATTATGGACACACAGAGAGGTCGCAACCCTTGCTTCCGCCAATGGCAATGAAAATCTTAAATGGAGCTTCCTGGTGCGCTGCATACAGACGTCTTTTGTAATAAGCTTCTATGCAGCCATTAATACTTTATGTAACAAAAGCAAATTTTTTCCACTTTGCTTTATTTGAGTAGCATGAATAAATAGGGATCCCCGTATAAAGTGCAAAATCTTTTCTAGTTCACTGGAGGTTATTTGAGCACATGTCGTGTTTCTCTGCCTGAAAAGATTACAGAAGATTGTTTGGGTTTAGTTCACATGAAGTTGTATTTCTAATTCATACCACTGTGTATGTCTTATAAAACAGTTCCTGTATCAGTAAGCAGGTATTTGCTCTTGGGTGTGTTTTTATTTCCTGACCTGCCTTTGTGTCTATTAATATTTTGCAGGTACTTGTCAGTGAGGACTCGGATAGCGATGGCATTGTGGCCCACTTCCCCGCACACGAAAAGCCTATTTGCTGCATGGCTTTCAACCCTAGCGGTAAGTTATTTTACTTTTTAATGTGACGGTTGTAAACAAGATGAAGACAGTAAAATATCATAGGTATGCGTTCCATTGCTTTGGAAGAATTGCAGATACCATTGTGATACGTGCAAATGTCTACTCGCTGCTACTCTAGAACTTTTGACCTGCTCTGAGTGTTGGGTGTGCATAGACTGGTTAATTTGTCTTTTCTGGATGTTTTAAACTTAAGCAGCTGTTACGCTACGGTAAATGTGAGCCGATTCAATCTGCCACTTCAGATGTAGCCAAAGGAATAAGGAATTCTTTTCTGTTGGATATCCTGCCAGCCCTGAGTATCCAGATGTTCTCATCTGCAGGTATCCAGAGGATCAGCAAATGTATTAAATGGTTCTCCTACATAAATATGAAAATAATATGAACTGTTTCACTGGCACTGTTTTTTACACTAACTTATGCTGCCGTTATGTGTTTTGCTGATGAAGAGTTTGCCGTACTACCCTCTCTCCTGACTGAAATCAACTGTAATCTGCAAAGATTTTCAAGAAGCTCCTCAAAAGTACCTATTCCTCTCCTTCATCTTTATAAATGAACAATGACTGTGGGCAGCAGAGATAACTAGAAATCTTGCCTGTTAACAAATCTTAGTAATTTAACCATTAACATGAACTATTCTATCTATAGACAGCAAAAAAAAAAGAACCTGGTTGGTTGCAGTAGCAATCAGTGAAATGGCCAGCGGGTCAACAGCTTCCACTCGCCTAAATTAACGGTTTCTAAAACATAGCAAATGCCATGAAGATCTCGAGGGTGAAGCCACATTTCAAAGAATAAAACTAAATGTCTGTCATTTATGTTTTCACTTTTACTGACCAGTTGGTCTTATTCTGACATCCCATCTGTTATGTCAGAACTCTTTAAGAGTGGTTTGCAGTTTGCAGCATTTTCACTGCTAGCTTTTGACATAAAAAACTGTATTCTCATCTGGCTGAAATTTCTTCTGATACTTAAGAGATTCCAGAATAGTTTTATTTTTGCTTTGTATTCCGGTAGAAAGATAATACCTGGGGTTGTGCAATGCTAATTAAGTGAAATAAATACAGCTGCTTAATATGAAATGCTTTATAGATATTAAGTAAACGCCTTCTTAAGACAATTTCTATGATTGAATAAATTAAAGAGAAACAATGTTTATGGAAAAGCAAATTAACTTCATATTTTTTTAAATCGAAGGATATATTTGCGTATTATTGGTTTACTTGTCTTATAATCAAGATCTTTTGGTTTGCCCAGGTACTCAAATTACAATCCTTTTCGTATCCTTTGTTCTCAGGGTACTACCTGACATCGAATGTGCAATAAGATACTTAATGACAAATGTGTTTTCTAATTGGTGTTATCTTTGCAAATTATGTATGAGATACTTGCAGGAGAGATGATTCACAGGAAGGTACTGAATTGTATCGCACGTTCTAGGTGCAGCAATATCCAGTGAGTTGAAAGCTATTGCCTCAGCTGCTTACGGTATGAAAGCAACACTTAACCCAGGATTCTGTCTTCTTTATTTAACATCAAGGCAGAATTTTGTTTGAAGCCAGTGTTGTAAGTAACATCATCTTAATCCATTTTGCAGTGGTATATTGCCAATCAAGCCGATCTCATTACAAAGCAGAACAAAACAAGAAGTGCCTTTTAATACTGACTTCAACTATTGGCTGGTTGTAGTGAAACCCCACTTCTACTCATCGTTTCAAGCAGTGTCTGTGATGCTGCTGGCACATAGCAACTGCAAACACTGCTAGGAAAGCAAACAGGGAACTCTTTTTTGTTTCGGTGAGCTGTTTTTAATCCCTGTGGCTGGTCAAATAGCTTCATTTCAATGTCTGTAGAAACTTAAAGGATTGAATTTGGATAAAAACTGAAACAAAGCCACCACTGACACTGGAAACCACTGAAGGTCAGTGGAGATATGGAAGATGGATATATATGATTTTTCTGTAGTAAACCAGTGGAACAGTGCCACAGCCACTTTAAGCTGTGTTTTAAAGGTATCAGTTGCCAATAAGAGATATTTTTTGCATTTCTGCTCTTTACGTTTTCACACTGAACAGGGAGAGGAGCATTTGTGCTACAGCTGAAAATTTGTGGCCAGGCATCGCATCCACAAAATCCTTTAGTCTTGTGGAATTTCTAAAAGCCAGGTTCCTGCATATATTCTTATTGCTGCTTTGCTTACTGTTTTTCATTTTAATAGGTAAGATACGTAGCAGGTCAATAAAAATGGTCCTCCTTTGCTGTTTGCTGATTCAGTCCTTGGGAAGCAGACCTGAGCTGCTAACTGGATCCTTTTCCTAGTGGTTAAAGTAACAATCAGGATGTGAGCCTTCTTAATCCGTTCTCTTTGCCAGTTCTGTTGTCAGCTTGGGTGACAGTGTTTCTTCTGGCTGTTTCTTCCTCTATAAAGTTCCTGTATTGGTTTTGGAAGCGTGCTTAATAAATGTGTTGCCAAATTTCAAGCTCAGGTGACTTGGCACTGTTACTTGTTTTTCTTTTTTCTTTTTTAATCGCTAGATTTGAGTATTTCATGTATCCTTTTCTTCCGTAGAAACTGACACAGTTTTTCTCTATGCTTTATTATATGTCAAAATCGTGATTTATTTTTATAATGCCATATATGCCAATGGTTGCATTTGTGACTCACGTGAGATAAGATCCCTCGTCTGAATCATTAGTGTTTTTGATTTCTTTTAGATGTGCATCCAATATTGAATAAATTAAATCTTATAGTAATAATTTAGCATTGCCAAGTACTGTGGAAGAGATGTTGTGTATTAATAGGAAAAAGGGATCTCATTTTGCAGTATATTTGCTTAATAAGTATTGCATACACATGGTATTTATTTATTTACCACAACCCCTTCCCATGGAGCGACGCTTGCACCACAGTTTGTGGCAGGGATAGCTGCATGTAAGAGGAGGGAGCTGTGGGGCCCCAGTGCAGGTGATGACCAGGACTGGGCTTCTGCCAGCAGAATAATTCATGCAGCTTAGAAATGGCCAACAAGCCGCTGAGTTTTGCGGCTGGTAGAGCGTAGGCTGGGCGCCGGAGGGACGCAGGATCTTTCGCATGGCAATTCTGGCTGCCTTTTGATTATAGCGCTGTTTCACAGTTGATTGGGAGAATAGTAATATTTTTTCAACTTAATCAAGAAATATCCATGCCTAAGAAGAAAGCCACATCTCTTAGGCACGTAGAAACCATTGCGAGGGAAATGAGCTGTGTTCTGAGAATATTCAGTTCATATCCGAACACGCGGCTGATCGTCGGTGCAGAGCAGCTGCTGCCGACAGGGCTGAGAGCACCAGGTCCACTCTTCCGTTTCTGAACAAAGGAAGGTGGTTACGAACTTTTAGGAAGGCTTTAAGCCTTTTATTAAAACTTTTCAAGATGAGAATAAATAATACAAGGAAGTGAAGTAATACTAATAGGCTGGGGACTTCATTAACGTACCTCTGGCACGTGTATTGAGGGAGTGGAAACAAGAGGCTTACACTTACAAAGAGACTCTGCTATTAAATGAAAATCACATTAAAGCTTTTGTGTGGATCCTTTTACTTAGCGTTAACGTTGGTTTGATTTATTTGAGCTGGAATACTCAGTTTTGGATGACCTGAAGGCCAGCTTAGTGCGGACAATGTCCGGACAAAACTTCAGTGCTGTTTTCTAGTTCACATTAGGTAATTCAGATGGATTTTTCAGGCTGCATCTGTGTAGATACACTCCCAAGCCTACGCATTGTATTTTTCCTGATGATATTTTTTTTCTGAAGAAAATCTTGATACCTTTGGCTTGGGTCCAGGAACGAGGCCTGTCTTTGTAAGAGTACAGTCAGTACACCTTGGACACCCAAAAATGATGTAGGATGTTCTTAGCTATACTGAGTTTCAGGTAATGTCACCTGCATGATTTCCTTTTATTGATGAACTTTTATGCTCTGTTACTGTGGTTTAGAGGAGAACATTGCCTTCCACTGGTTCTTGGAATGGTGATTTGGCCTTTTCCATGCTATAAATGTAAGGTATTTGGAAATGTTACACCCAGAAACCATTTACTGTTACATAGTGTGAAACAGCAGTATTGACACAAAGGTCTGTATTCATTATGGTTTAATTTTTACCATAATTAAAACATAGCCAGGATAAAAAATTTTGATAAATAATTTCTTGATTATAAAGATGTTTTTCTGTTAATGCAACATAATGCAAGAATTTATCCTTAGGAGGCTTTAAACTTTTATAGGTGTATAATACTTATTATATTTATCTATTTTAATTTATATATATATATTCATATATATAAAACAGGTACAAACCATTTGCAGAATATCATGGGCATTATAGTATCACAGAAGAATCTCGTCTGCTGCATAATGTAAATCGACAGGAGCTTATTACATAAACTGTGGATGAAGGTGCCCAGGACTAAATTTTGGAAGTTCACAAAAGGAAGGAATACACCATAGGGGGTTACTTAAATTAAGATGTTTACAGAAAAGCCTCCGAGCTTTTAACTTGTTGATGATAGTCTGCCAGGAATTGTAAGTGAATACAGGGTCTGAAATGAGGAGAGGAATGGGGAGAGGGAAGGGAAAGAATTAAATGGTACCAATTAGAATTGGTTGCTCAATGGTAAACTGGATTAGTCTAAACTAGAGAGTGTCTAGACTGGAGACTGAAGGAACCACACAAACATCCTCGTTTTTCATTATGTTGTATTAGACGCTGTGATTTAGAAAGGGGGAAAAAACCTCACCAATTCTGATGTCAGCCGTGGTCCATTAAAACTAATTCACTTTGTTCCCTCTTCCATCGTAGACACAGAGATGATTGCAGTCACTGCTGTTAAAGGCAATAAATACACGGGGCTGCGCAGACCTTTGGCGTGGTCTGTTATGGAAATTTCTACGTACGGCTTCATTCAAGTAGTTTCTTGCTACTCCTTTTAATATTGGTCCAAAGTATTCACTGTTTTACTTTCATGTAAGGTCTCGGGACTCGAGCAGAGTTGTGGATCCTGAGTATGCTGAACTGAGATGGTCCTGAGAATTAACACTTCCGTGCGATGTGGAAGGCACTAGATCTGCCTCCTATTTTTTGAGGGTTTGTTGGATTTTTTTTTTTCTAAGACACTGCAATATAAAGCTCTAAGGGTATGTATTATGTGGAAGGTGGATTTCCACATGATTAAAATAAATGGTTATTGATTTTTACTTTTTAACGAGAATGTGCCCCCTACATAAAGCAAGCAAAGCACTTAGTTTTGTAGGGCAGTGAAGAAGTATTTCTTATCTTATTCTGAAAACTGAAAAACATACCAATATAGTATATTTTTTTTCAAAATAAACTTACCTGTGTTTTCCTCCACCCTCAAGGAATATATTCCAAAATAAGTTGGAAATTCTGCTTTTCTCACTGGCCTAATTTTCAAGCTTCTGCTTCTTTATTTGTTTCAATAATTTTAAAAGTATGCTGCTAAATTGATTTGTTTCAAGTATTTTCAGATTCCTGATTCTCTACTCAATTAGTATTTGTAATCCTGTTCATTGTGGAAGAGTATTTTCATTGATGGTTATAAAGACGTATTAAAAATAATATTTTCGGTTTTCTGAATGAGTATGTTTTGGGAAATATATAGAGTAGTATAAGCTTTATGTTCTATATGTTTATATGTTCTGTATCTAGTTCTATTGTGGGATTTTGTAACGCATAGTTTCGAAAGCATTAATCATCTGCTCACTGGATGTATTTAAATGGGCTCTGGACTGACACATTTACAAATGTTTTATACATCCACAAAAAAATTCTGTTGCTCTTGTGTGTGAGGAAGTTTATGGCAAAATGATACAAATGCTCTCTGCTGCTTGTACGTGTTCTAATGAGAAACTACCAGCAAAGAGCCAGCCATTGTCTGCGCCCCACGTCTCAAAGGAAAAGTTAAAAATACAGTAAAATTTACATGACGGAGTAACACTGCAAAATGAACTCAAAAGAAAATACTGCTTGGCTGACTGGCTGGCGTGCACGCTGTGGTGTATGGCTTCTATTCATAGAAGTGAAATTAAAGGATGCAGTTAAACACAGTTGTGAAACGTCCAGTCCAACAGCTGCATTTAGTTTGTTTTTCAATTTCTCATTGCCTTTCTTGTTTATTAGCTGTGACTCTGAGGTCAGAATTAAAACAAATATTTTAATGGCAGCATTTATGATGTTGGCAGAGTGCGCTACGGCAAAGTCCCGTGAGCTGGACATGACTCGATATGGGTGGTGTGAGGGAGTCCCTTCGGGCTTGAAACGAAGTCCCCGGCAGCGAGGCTTTTCCAAGGGTAGTGTCTGTAAATCACCCAACTGATAAGCGTCCCGCAATCTGCTTTTTAGCTCTTTTAGCAAACTGGACGTACCTAAGGATCTTAGTTTTTGGAGGCCAGAAGGGAGGATCCTTTTATGGATTTTTAAACGTGGTAAAAACTAACAGAATTCCTCTCTTCGTTTTGACAGATCAAAGGTATAAAGGTCTTTATGAACTGTGATAATTAAAACCAACTTGTGTGTAAATTATACAGATTTATTCATTATGTAGAAATTGTTATACAAGCTTTGAAGAGTGATTTTAAAGTCTATGGGTCTGTAGTTTTATTTTAGTAAATTGTCTTTACTCCACCACATTTAAAAGCAAATTATAGATGTTTTATTTGTGCTGAAACTGAATATTAGTTGCTAAATACATTGTTTTCCACACTTGTGCAAATTCTGTACAGCCATAGATAATACAAGAAAAGTAGAATCCATGAAGAAGGAAACGAGCAGTGTTTCAGAAATCAGTTCCAGACAGATAGGTTCGTACCTTATGTTTACCATTTCTATTAGCCAAAATTCACAATAAACTGTAAGCTTCCTCTCCACCCTCTAGGAAAACAGAAAAGTTTATTGACATGCCAAGCTTAATTCAGTTTTATAAACGGTGAAGCTATAAGTCTTATTTTTTTATTTCAATTTTTTTTTTAAATGTGGAATGTCTGTAATATTAACATATAGACATTTCTCACTAGTGTTCCAAAGAAGGTAAATGGTAAATTATTTGGGTTTTGAAAGTTATATAACTTAACGGTTTAATACAGGTTACACAGTGATAGAAGTTACAGAATTTCTTTTCACCTTCCTCCTAGTACTGGGACTTTAAATGGTGCTGGGCTGTTAAATGTGACAGAAAATAGTTGAGTCAGCCTTTGAATCTAGACCAGCTGCTCATCTTGCTATAGCAAATGTCCTCAACAGGCCTGGAAATAACCAGCCTGCCTGTTTGATTAGTTCTGTGTGTACCTTTATTATTTTTAAAGGCAAAAATATATTGCCTGCAGTAGTATCTATTGTCTCCAAATTGTGGCTCTTGTGGGACAGTTTTTGAGAAGATTAGCTGAAAGAGGAACGTATTTCTCAGTGTTTGTAGTCAGTGTTGGAGCTGACACATGTATTCTGTTTATTTGGTATGGTTTAGGGTCATAAAACTGGGATTTTCTAGGATTTATAGAAATATGAAGCACAAAGAGGAATAGTCTTTTTTAGGTTAACTTGAATTATTGATTCGACTAGATTTGACACAATAAATAAATGTGCATTTTACCCAAAGGCGGCATTTTCCTAGAGATTCTGAAAGAGAAAAGGAAGTTGAATTATGTACCAAGGCGTAACTAATAAATCACACTTTTTACTTCCCATGCTTGAGATTTTGATTCCAATAAAAACAGTGAAGGTATTGAAAAAATGAAGTTTTTAAATCAAATGATTGTAAAACTTGTGTTCCTTACTGAAGAAAGTGCTCTCTAGTTAAGGAGATTTTTGTCACTGATGCCTAAATGTTCTCCATCACTGAAGTTTTTAGCTAACTTATGTGTGACCAAACATTAGCTGTTTTCTTTTATTTTCATTTCTAGGAGAATATTTTATAATCATAGATACTCCAATTAAAAGCAAAATTTACTGCATGTCAAAATTATTGATCCCTGCACAGGTTAATTGTGTTTTTTGGCAAGCTTTTGTATGAGATACAGATGATAGCTGTGGTTTATAGGTTAAATTTTAGATGGTTGGTGACAGTTTTAATGAAGACTTTAAAGTCATATTCATTTTATTGTCTCTAACATAATTTCATTCTGTGCAATTCACTAGTTAATGGATAGGCTGTTCATTTATCTAGTGCATGGGTCAATAAGTTTTTCTCCTCTCCCTGTAGAGGGGAGGCAGGGCCAGATCCTCTCTTGCTTGCAGAGGAAGGTATGTTCTGTATCGGTTGCTCTCCCCAACGTGTGTGTTGGGGGGTCAAACAGCGCTCCCACAACGAAGGGCGCTGCAGGAACGCACGCCGGCAGCATGTTGGGTGCTCTGTGTGTCTCTGTGCTGCCTTCCCTCCTAGGCTGCACCAGCTTGCCCCCCCACCCCCCTTTTTTTATTATTACCACCGGATTCATAAGGCAGAAGGGGAGTTACAGCCTGCTTGTGTTTTACACCGGGGTACGTCTCAGCATGTGCTGTCGAAAGAGAATTTCATAGGAAAATTAGGTAGAAAATGCCGTGCATTGCCCGTTGCAGTTAATGCATCTGTTTCAGTGGCGTCGGCTGTCTCTGTCAGGGTTGCGGTGGAGCTGGTGGTGATAAGGCAAGAAGAGAATGCGCTTTATAAAACTGAGAAATCTCCACGCTCTCTGGCTGCTGGATTCGTGCAGCAGTGCTCTAAGTGGGTGTTAGGGTGAATAACCTTGGTGGCTGAAGGAAAATCCCCCGCCTCCGGTTGAACTCTGGTAGCATTTTTCCAGGCAGCACCGCCGTGTTTCTGCCAGGTTGCTGAGACATTTCTCAGCCCTTATAGAAATTTGAGACAGTTACTTTCTGTTCTTACAGCTGGCACCATTCCTTACATACATTTAGAGGGGTGCCAGCTACCCACTGTGGCACCTAATCGCACGGCTGTATTTCCTTTGATTTTGGGTGTTCTGCTCTGCCGTTGATTTGGGATGGCCCTACACAAGGAAAGAACAACCTCTGCCTTATCCTGAGAAGCAGAACCAGGCTATCTTTTGCTGCAAGTAAACTGTGCAATTCAGACCTTCACAGGACAAACATATTTATTTGTTCTTTTTAACCTTTACACAGAAGGGTACTTTGCAATCTTTATACTGATTACTA
This sequence comes from Neomorphus geoffroyi, assembly GCA_033558235.1. NCBI lineage: Eukaryota > Metazoa > Chordata > Aves > Cuculiformes > Neomorphidae > Neomorphus > Neomorphus geoffroyi. Next base: position 4,139,961 of record JAUMJM010000018.1, read on the forward strand.
TAAAATTCTTTCGTCACAAGGTCTTAAGGATACATTTGTGTGAACAATTGCAAGGTGAGATCACGCCTATATGTCATTTTCACAATTTATAGCTAAAGTAAAGCATGGAGGAATTAACTCTAATTTTAGAAATGCCCACTAATTCTGAGAGTCTCAATATTGAAATATCAAGTTTGATTTTAGAGGCTGCGCAGACACCTAATACTGTTCTATCCATCTCCGCTGGGAACTGTGGTGCTCCTCTTCCTCTGTAGTTCCGCTTGCTCTAGAATCCTCAAGTTATGCAGAATCGTGTAATGAGTACTTTTGGAAGTTAGGCTGAGCTACGGAGACAGGCAGAATGGGAAATTGTATTTAGATCTTAATTCCTCTTTCACCTGCGGTGGCTGCTGAAATCTGAACTGGTCGCAGCCTCCTGTGCTCTGTATGGGGTTTCTAACGTCTGGCCTGCCGGGGTTTTCAGAGGAGGTCGTCCAGGTGCTGCTGGCACTCCGGTTGGAGCCGGCTGCCTTGTGGATGCATGTGCCATCTCCTTTCTTTCGTTGGGTGCATTTGGCACAGCCTTTGACATGAATTCCTTCAAAAAGTCATAGTTGCATAGTAACTGCAATGGGACAAGCCAGTAACTTATTACATGACTGCAGGACCTCCCCGTTCCAGATTTTTACTTCTGTTGTTGATCTGGGGCTGGGCAATTTGGACTTGGACTGTAGCATTAGACACTGCTCATGAGCAGCAGAGCTTTCATGTCTTTGCTTTTATTCCTTTTTACTGGTAGCATATATATATAAATTTATCTGTTCCTTCTAGTTATTCTTTTTGGAGTCATGTTAAGAGTAGAAGTTTGCGCATCTGCCGGAAATTTGCTCAATTAATTCTTAATAATTCGTTACCGTTACTGTAAGGTTTGTGCCTCGTTTCCCTGTTAGACTGGGGAGGGAAGGCTTCATTGCCAACAACTATAGCTACAAAAAATCCAGTAGGTGGCTGTGGGTAGCAGGAAAGCTGAGAATTAGCCTGTATTTGAATTTTTTTTAGAGGTTGTGCTTCAGTTGCCAATTTGTTGAGGCAAGTAACTGGACTTACAGCCTCTGAAAAGGATATTTTGTTACAAAAGCCTAGTGGTGGTCTTCTCTTGGGACAGCGTTTTTCAATAAAAAACTTTTCTCTACACATCTTAAATGTATTCATAGAAGTGTTTGCCAACTGCAGGGCTCTGTCATGGCTTATCACCATTTTGGGAGGGGTGATATTTGCAATATTTTTCACTATAACCCCTTAAAACCAAACTAGAAATACTGTAATTAAGTAAAACATTACTGTAGCTGTAGCTACCTTCGATTTGGCAGCGGCACCAACATTTAAATCGCTGGGATGGGGGAGGTGCATTCTGATATATGGAAGTAAAATGTATTGCATGCATATGTCGAGTAGAAAAGTGGAAATTCATACAGATACTTTGCAAGTTCATAATGAGAATCCTTCTTGGACCAAGATAGTTTCTACATAAGATGGGAAAGATACAGGCTGTAAGACTTGATCCTTATGGAGTTAAGGGCAAGGTTGGTAAGATAAATTCCGAAAAAATAGGTTTAGAGAGGAAGAAAGGAGTTCTCAGAGAGTAAGAAGTGGGAGACTTTTCAGGCTGTGGTAGTTGACTGGATGAATAGTGGCATCAGTCCAGCAGTGCAAGGGAAAGGGGATAGAAAAGAGGTTTGCAAACAGTCTAGAAAACAAAGGACAGGAATCAAAGCTATGGGTACAATTTCAAACCAGTTTATTAGAAGAGGACAGGTTACAAAGAAGGGTGTGTTGAGAATGAACCGTAAAAACTTCAGACTTGTAACATTAGGGGCTGAAAGCTAATTTTAGGAAAACCAAAGGATTGAGAAGCTGTTACTCCCTCAAGGTCACGCAGTAACTCAGTGCCAGAGAATAATATTACACAGGATCCCCGATTCTTAATCCGTTGCTGCAACCAGTGAATGACAAGTCAAATTCAGTTAATTTTTGTGTTTGGATTTCTGTTGTTGTTTAGTCATGGTAAATTTAGTATTAAAGAGAGAAACTTTTCTAATAAGACAATGTAGTAAATAGCTGGAAAGTGCTACTGTTTTATAAATATCTGAGTTTTTTTCTTTTAAACGTGGTAAATAAATGATCTGCTTTCCAGAAGTGTCACTCCCGACAGCTTAGCAGCTGAGAGCTGTGAAGTGCAACACATCTAAAATTTTAAATAATTACGCTTCCTTGGCTACAAAAGAGCTTTTCCATCCATTAATAACGAGAAAATTAATGTTGGACCAGCAGTAAAAGAGATTAAACTGTATACCCCTTTGGATGCCTGACTGCACCTTTAACGGAGCTGAAATTCCTCTGATTATTTAAATGTTCTATATTGAAATGTGTTGGTGGCCTTGAGTTAATAGTTAAAGAGGTTTAAATTGGAAAGTCTCTGCAGAAGTTTTTCCCATTGATCAGAGCAAGTGGGCAGAAAAATACCTTATTTGGGTGCTGGGAAGCACTGATACCACCTCACAGATTAACAGAAGTACTTTTTTGTTGTTGTTTTTCCTGCCGAAGGTGTACACGCAGTCTCTTATGAAACATGTAGATTAGGTAAAGTTTGGAGATATCTTTTATAACGGCAAATAAGCTAATTTATTGCAGCATTGATATGGCTGCAACCAGCCCCCCCCATCTATGCTTGGACTTTTATAGTGACCACTGCTTTCTTCTCAAGTTTGCAAGATTAATCTCCATCTGGACCATCACCTTCCTGGATGTGTCATCTTGAGTAAAATGCGCTGTAATTATTTAATGACAGACTAATTTTTTGCCTTTTCTCTGTTTATATTGACTTCTGTATTTCAGCTTGAATTATTGCTTTTGAAGACAACAATATTCAAAATAACATAATGGCATTATATTCGATGAATTCCAGTTACAGAGATTGTGTCTTTATATCATATATGCTGGGCCAGAGGTGAGAAATGCTTCATGATCTATGGCTTGCTAGCACTGCTTTATGGTGTGTTTGTGAAGGAAAATTTCAGCAGTGAAATTTTTCTCCTTCTAAAGTGGAAATCTAGTCCGATTTAACGCAAAGTATGCTTTGAATGACAGCAAAAATGATCTCATCGTGATTAGCCAGGTTGACATCAATGAGAATGCCCGCTTTGTGAAATAATGTCAGTGCTGTTCTTCTGTGTGCCTTTAAATCCTATTTGTATATACTCTTCTTTTTTATCTTCGTAGATGGCTCCCTGCAAGAAAGAAATTTTCACTTCTTGTAAATACTCACTTGATTCTAGAGCATTTCCTACCTGAAGGTGGAAGACTTTAAGACAGACTGAAATTTTAGGAAGTTCTTGATCATTTAAATTCTCTATTCAATAATTACTCCATTTCAGATAGCTATGATTTAAGTGAAAGTATCGCTTAAAACCAGTCTTAAATAAAATTACTGTTTGTTTGCTGTGAGTTTAACCCCCGAAGCACAGTGAACAGGAGCTTGAATATGAGGAGAAAGGCATGAAATCCTATAATGAATGCTGTACAGTGGCTGTGGGTTTGTAACCCTTTGGAGGAGTTACAAGCAGGTTTAAAAGAAAAGGGAGTCTGTTCCCTTTGATCATTTGCCCTCATTTACTCAGCTGCCCCCAGTGCACATCCTTTCGTTTTGAGAGGCAGAACCCCATCCTGCTAAAGTTTTAGTATTTATTGGGCCATCAGCTGTAGTCAGTTAGTGTTTGAAACTGGTGAATCATACCCTTGAGCCATCTGTGGGACGTGGTAAATGTCTGACAGTCTCCATACATCCACCCCAAGCTCCAAATATAATTTTCTTTAAGTGTGTTACAGTGTGTAGAAATCTCCAGTTATACGTAATTATCTATTCACAAAATAACTTTTATTTTTCTTTTCTTTTGACTTGCTCAGGTGTTTTTTTAAATGGTTATTTTTGAATATTTTTGGTGTCTCGTGTTTTATTTTTGGTGGATTTTGATGTTAAAATCAGATTTTCCTAAGTTTTTTGAGACAAAATTTTGTAACTGTGGTGCATGTTTTATACTTGGAAGTATACATGGGCTTACCAGCACTAATATTTGGCTCTATTTTGACTAGTATCAGCCTCGGAGAGGAGTTAAGCGAGTATAAATAAAGCTACTGTTCATAGGTCAGGTCATATGTTTCATAAAACCATGGACCATATAAACTTTGTCATATCTTAACAAGATACGTATGCGACTGCTTTTTCAAGAGAGCTGCAGTGGGACAGAAATGTGTGCAGTTATCATTGAGAGGGTAGGGGTGCCAAGAGAAATGAGCATGGATGGAATCAAGAGCATCTGTAAGACAGTGTGTTCTGCTGAGCTCTCTGATCTCGGAATTTGAAAACAAAGCACAATGTGAACATTGCATGGTGTCTGTGCTCATATTTGAAAAACAAAGTTTGAGGAGTTGTTCATATTTATTTATCACTATTTGTTAATAGCGTGTTTGCTCCGTGGTTCTACAGGCATCTCTGTGGCTCTGCACGCATGGGAATGTAAGAGCTGCATTCTTAAATTAAGTATGGCCCTGAATGTGTTTCCTTCGTGCAGATCTGTGCCTGCTTTCCTTACGTTTGCGCTCTTGGTGTTTTTAAAACAAATCCAACACAGCTTGAACGTGTTGAGTTCTTCAGTGTGTAATTACAGAATGACATTGTTTTGGAAAGCAGAAAAACCCTCCTGTTGCTCTGAAAGATGGCATTATATAAAGTGAAGTTACTCATGAAACTTCACCCCAAGGTGAAATTGTGTGTACCTCATTTGTATGCATTATAATAAACAACTCTGCAATTAGGTAGGTGTTATAAATAGGATGTGGTGGAGATGCTTAGGCTGCTCAGGTTTCCTAGATTTTATAGCAAGTGCCCAACCGTGATTTGCTGCTCTCTAATTTTGCCGTTTGGGCTAACCAGCTGACGCCTAGTTGAAAAGAGTTATGTTCCTACAAGGCCACAGAAGCCTTGGTATTCCGTCTCCGTCTCCTTCGGATTGTGGAGAACTCTGTGTACCATCAGCGACTTCAATCCCACCCTTTAGGCCAACCTCATCTATCAAACCCGGGCTGAGAGAGAGCGAGAGGAAGCTCCCAGATAAACATACAGCAGCGCCTAAACTCCTAATCACTCTGGGCTTCCGCTTCCAGGCCCTATAATTAGAAGTCCTTCTTTTCCTTGTATTCCCAGTTGACGCAAATGCTTTTTGTGGCTTGGCACCTCATTTAGGGCGTGGGCTTAGTTTATGGCCAGGCCAGAGTCTGGTTTAGTCTTCTGATACTGCATAAATAGCTCTTAACCCGCAGTCTGCATCTGTACCAGTTTTTCCTTTTATGCATATATTCCCTGTATTTTTTAACATTTCTATCCTGAAAACAGCTTATTGTTTCCCAAACAGAATGCATGAAAAGTAGGAAGCTATAAATGAGGGGAAATGTATCTGTCAGGTAAAACAAAGCTTTGGTATTTTTTTTTCCCACCTACCCCATCTGTTCATTTTAAACTGGATTTGAGTCATCTCTGGATTTGAAAAACCACACAGTAAAACAGTTATTAATTTAACCTTACTGCACCCCACATATTGTGGATAAGCAAAATCAGAATTTTTGCAGTGAACTAGATACTAAGTAATACCTGCTTTACACATAAATTTCCAGCGGGTTCTGTGTATGCAAGACTTTCAATTGATTTCAGATGTTATCTATTAAACAGGGATTAATGCCAGTTTGAAAAATAAGCAGGAAATCCTTGAGAATTATTCACTTTTCATCTGTGATTATTCAGACATAAAGTACATCATAAGAGAAAACATTTTGGACTGAACTTACGATGGCTTTAACTCATATTTCCGTCTAAACAACTTTTTGGGGAAACTGTCACAGGGTATTTCAGAAAGCAGAGTTGAAGTTTCCTGCACTTGAAAGTGAAAGTGAGGTAAGGACCAAGATTCAAGTTCATATTTGTCTCCTGGGATCAGGCACTTCTGCTGGGGTGTTGCAGCCGTGGAGCCGCTCCTCGTTGCAGGGAGATGGAGAAACGAAATGGCTGAGCTGGAAGAATTGAAAACTGTGATTCTTCAGTGTGAAGTAATGAGAGCTGGAAAAAATCCACACCAAAACCCAAGTCAAATGTTCTTAAAACATCAGTGATTTATTGTTTGAATAACAGTAGTAAGGAAGGTATTTCAAAATGCTGTTTTATAAATACATGTTCTTTCACATCTGTGGTATTGTGCTTGGGACCTCTGTGTTGACACAAGCTTTGAGAGTATATATTTGTGTTTCAAATGCAAATGTGAGTATGAAAGGTCTTCCTTTAACTCACTGAAAACTAGTTGCTAAAATAAGTGAAGGTCCTGTTTTCTTTTGACTTTCATCTAAGAAAATGCATTTATTCCAAACAGTGACAGACAGCAGGATTTTAGATTAGGCATGCAGAATTGCCAAATCAGATACCAGCTATCTTTCTATTTTTAAGCCAATTCCTTTCTACTCACAAACGTGTTTTCCTTCACCTCTCTACTCCCTAAAGTTAGCAAAAATAGAAAAAATAACCAAAACCACAGACCCAAAGAACATGGAACCCCAAAAAACCCAAAGGTAACGCACATGAATATGGAACCAAGAACTCTGAGCATCATATGGAACTGATCAGACCTGCAGGGAGGCAAGCACGTTTCATGGCTTCATTTGCTCAGGTACCGCCTATGTCATCAAAATACCAAACAGATAACACCGTGTGCCGTATGGATTTGTGACACGTTGTAGTGTACGGTCCCAAAGTGAGCGCTCTTGCAGTGCCCTGCTTGGGGTAAGCAGAGATTACAGATTTGGGAAAAAATCTTTGTGAGGAGAAGGGTGAAGTTATATCACGTCTGCACGCTGTGGGGTTTATTGCATCGTCCACAAACACCTGCATCGCTCGCCAATAATGGAAACAAGATACTGGTTAGCTAAACAACCCATAGATTTGATGGACAACGCAGTACGGTAATTCCTGTGTTTTCACTGGCTCGTGATTATTACAGAGCTCTGTCTCCAGCTTCCAGACAGATTTTTGGCTCGTTTAAGGTTTTTTTTTTTTTTTTTTACGATCTTCATTGCCCTGTGCCATGTGATGGGATACACATGACAAATGCTCTGCTCAGATCTCTGGGTGCTCTCAACTCTGCCTCTTTATTTATAAAAGACTTCTAGCACTTGGGGGGAAGAAAAAAAAAGAATCTGGCTTTGCTGAGGCCGTCTGTTCACTGTTGAGAGAAGCCTTATATACTCATCTCTTCCAGCTTCTCTTTCACCAGAGGTCCTTTCCATCTGGAATAAGAGGGAGCTCTAAAGAATCAAAATCACACTCAGCTTCTATATAAAGCTATCTAATGCGTGAGGAGGGGCAAACATGGGAATATAGAAAATAAGTCCTTACTGTATTGAATTAGATCTTTTGGAATATCCTCACTCCAGTAACAGTGACAGCACACAAACCCCTGCTTGCTTCCAGGTTTCTCCACTGGAAATGCTATATATTATTGAGGAGCGCACACTTCACTAGTAGGGAAGTGTATTTTGTGATGTTTCAGAACAGAATTAATGCAAATTGTGTGCATAATCCCACACTAAAGACTTGGCTGACTTGCACTTGAGCAACTTTAGCTGTACTTCCTATCAACGCAGTCACTACAAATCAAGGGAATTGCCAGTTAAGCCAACATTAACATCCAGACCAACCTCAGCTCACATGCCTTACCGCCCAAACATAATACCCAAATGCACTCATGGATTTCTTAGCTCCATAACAAACTCTCTTTCATTTCTAACTCTCGGAATTGGAGTAACAGCCTGTCACAGTAAAAGTATGTCTAATGGAGGGAATCTTGCTGAGGTCAGATTTAAGATTTAGCATTTGTGTGATTTTGAGGAAATGGATGTGTGCAGTGTGGGTGGCCTCGTGCTCTGTCCAAGCCCTGCTAGCATCAGTGGTCAAGCTGAGAAGGAAACTTGTAGGCAATTTTGCCGCTAAATGCAGTTGAATTTCTCTCTGATTTTGTACCTTACTGCTGGTGGGCCTCATAGTCTTGAAAGTCTTTGTCTTTCTGCAAGTCCCTTATTTCGCAAGAGTTACAGTTAAGGGAAACTGAGGCATATGCCTGGTCACAATCAGACGAAGTCTGCGATGGTGCTGTGTTACCCTGTTTGGAGGCTTCAGGACTGTGCTGTTCCTCCGATGAGCTGAGACCTGCTCACAAACCTGCTTTGGCCTCGGACCCAGAAGGTCAAGACTTTGGCTGCTGGAATTCTTCTATTTGAGCTTAAGGGAAGAGCGATTCCAGGATTGCCAAGGAGGAAAAACACCTGGATAGCCATTCAATGATGTTGTAATGTTGGTTCAATAGAAAAGTTAATTAAATTTAATCTTTACTAAGAGCATGTTTCTCTGCTGCTCAGTGCATGAGGATCTTTTTTTTCCAGTTTAATTCTAAAATTTTAAAAGTGGCACATGCTAGGGCTTTAATGGCGACGTGAGTGCCTTTGAACTTGTACTCCATGGGTTTGTTCAGCAGTGAGTAGAAGAGAGAAAGAGGAGCCATGTGTAAATAAACTGAGAAAGCCATGCTCTTTTAGGACAGAAATGAGATAATCATTTATTCCTTGAATAGGCGTTGCATCGAATGTGGAGACCTAAGTTCTCTTCCTGAAGGATGAAGTGTTTCAATTATGCTTTATTTGGCAAATCAGCACAAGAGAGTGTGCTATGTGGTAATTCCTGGTTTCCTTTAGTAGAGGTGTACCTTGAAAAATATTTAGAATGCACTTCAGCGTAGCTGTGAAACTGCTAAAATCACTTTATGCTTGAGGTTAATTGTTGGCGGATTGTTTTGGGTGGTGACTTCTTGAATTTCATTAATAAGTATGCTAATATGGATGCTTTTATACAGAAAAATAAAAGTTTGTTTACTGTAGTCTTAAATTCTGCCATGATGCCATACTTACATGTACAAAAATACTTCCTTTTTGGTATAAAAAATTAATCTTTTATGGCAAATTGACTTCAAATATGTTTGTAAATGTTTAAAACTGAGTTGTGGACTGACATGTAGTGGGAGAAGAAAGTAAATAGCGTATGTAAGTTACTGTGATTCTGCTGATCATCTAATTTAATCATTTCAGTACATCCTTCAGTGACCTGTTTTCAATGAAGTTAGTACCTAATTTAATATTTCACTTGAAAGCTCTCAACTCTGATTTGCTGCCTTTCAAGCTATAAATCAGATGGTTTCTTTTATATACATTTATAAGGAAGATGCTTCTTCAGGATTGTTTTTGGTATGGATTGTTTTGGCCAGGTTTTGATAATTTTACTGCTTCCAAAAATTATTACTGTAGAGAGATCGATTGTTTTATACTCGCTTGTTCTCAGTGAAGAACGTTTTGGGGATTCACTCTAACATTCATCGCTTCAGTGCTTCATATTGGTCACACAAATTCGTAACTGTAGTTGGAATATTCCTACATTTTTTGGTTGTCTTTTATAGATTTGTAATGTAGTACTTCAGTAGTAAAACTGTTAATGTGATTTCAGTTGAAGTTCTGATTAATTTTTATGAAGTGAATCCCTTTCAATTCAGTGATTTTCTGCAACTGTTTACTTTGTTACTAGAAAACAAAATGTAAGCCGCGTTAGTTTTTTAGATAGACATTCAAAAGCCTCTTCTGCAGTGATTAATCTGTTGTGCTTTTCTGTTTCTTTTTTCTTTTTCTTTTTTTTTTTATTTTACCCAGGGATGTTGCTGGTCACTACTGACACGTTAGGCCATGATTTCCATGTTTTTCAAATACTGACACATCCTTGGTCATCATCACAAAGTGCCGTCCATCATTTGTATACACTTCACAGGGGAGAGACTGAAGCCAAAGTAAGTTAAACTATTTGCTGAAGAATAATCCCCAGACACCTTATACATTTTGTGTATGTTGGCACTTTAATGTTTGTTTCAACACACAAAGAGCCTTTCTTATGTTCCAGCCACAGAAGGGATAAGAGCGGAGCGTTTAACCTGGACAATAATAAATTCTTGCCCTTTCCAATGAGGTGCTGTCAGATTTATTCAGATATGACACTACCTCCAAAGAGCCCAGATTATTAGCGGTGTTTGTACTTAACCTTTTCTCATGTAACATGTTAAACATTTGTCTAGTGCCTGTGAAGCAACTGCCAGGGTTTGCTTCGCTCTGGTGGTAGAAGCCAAAGGCAGACAGTTAAAGAGCTGAAAGGAGAGAGCTGATCCAAAGGCTGTGATTAACTTTTATCTAGACTTCAGCAAGGTGGGGGAACCTGTTGGAGACTGCAGCGATACAGATTTAATTTTCCAGTTTAAAAATCCCACTCCTGAAGATGGAAGACTCTGTTAGGCTAGCTTAGCCTTGGGTGAAAAGGTCTGAAATTATATTTTAAATAATGCTCTGTAAACTGGTTTCCTGGTAAAGCGGAGAGAAGTGCGGAGAGAACCTTTTTGCTGGCGTGGCTGCGCTAGCAGCAGCGCAGTGTGCTGTGCTTGAACCCTTTGCTGCGGTGCTGCGGGGCATCACGAGAGCCTCACCTTTGTGGCACTGAGCAACTGTGGAAGAACCTGTTTTAAATACGTAAATAAAAATGTCACCACGGGGTAAGAAATGAGTATTGCACTTGCTGATGCAATTACACACTGAAAGCACAGACTTGTGACAGTCTGGCAGATGTAAACTAGTGTGACAGAGAGAAGCCTCAGGCGCTGCGATTATGACCCTGACGCTGGAAGCTTGGATTATTGTGGTACCGTGATTACAGCCCCTTCAAAGCATTTTTTTTCTATACGTCATGCCATCTCCCTGAAGTTTTATTCCCGTACCTTTGTAACAAGTAGAACTGGAAAACTTTATTTAATGTAGTAATGTATCAATCTGTGTGAATTTAAATTATTGGACATTTAAATACTCTAAAGCATTGCCGCTACCATTCTGAAAATGTATAATTATTATTATGGGCCATGTTTTTTCTATAGGAAGGAATAGCCAACCTAAAAAGTGAGAGGAAGCTCAGAAAAAAATGTCCAATACCTGGGGCAATATATGTAGTACTTAGAAATAATTTTTATAAATAATATAAAGGGCATTGATCTCTGTGTGTATACATATGCTCTGTCATCAATTTGAGCTTGTACTGTAATGAATTTAATGTTTTAGAGTTATTTTTGTTTTACTTTCATCAAAAAAATGGGAAGTATCCTATAATCGATATTGAAACCCAAAGTATAGAACTCCAGTCACTAGGAACAAAGATGTTCTTCTGTATTTTACTGCTGATAAATTTGTTTTTAGGGCATACATTGGAAACCAAACATAACATGTTTAAGAATAAACCTCTTTTTGGTACACGGTTTTTGGGATATAGCATTAGCATCTGTTTGAAGGCATTGCATTAAAATTCTCAGAATCAACATAGTAAAGTTTTTTTCCTAGTTTGCCACATAGTTTTCATTTGGAGCATGAACAGTATAGCTTTTGGAATGGTATAAAATAGAGAAAATTCTAACCCGTCTGAGACGTATTGATAGATTTCACAACTCCCTCGATAATTAAACTGTCCAGCAACAATATCACATTGCGAACTGTGATTCTCAACACACGTCTATAATTTAAAATATTTGCATAATATGATGAATGCTTTTATTTTTTTTGGAATAACAGTACTTCTAGTTGTTTAGTAAGAAGAGTAGTGTGTGTTGATATTCTTTAGTCCCATAAATTTCATGTACGAGTAGCATTAGACAAGAATTCTGGAGACTGTTCAATTTAATTCTCAATGCAGATATTCTGAGACACACATTGGAAGTCTTGGTACCTCCTTTCTTTGTATAGAATAGTATTTATACATTTGCAACCAGACTTTTTTTCCCTTCCCGTCCCTTGAATCAAGGGCAATGGTCTTAAAGGTCACCTTCTGTACTGGAGCTATAAAAAGTTCTAATTTGTGTTGATGGACATGAGTGATTATCAGTGTCAAAATTTGTTTAGTTAGTACCCATTATAAATTATTTAAACATTATCATTATGCCCTTGCTCTATGTGGTATTTTAATGTCCACACTGAAATAATCTACTTTCATACATGAGATTCTGGCCGATACAGCTTTGCCACGTATTTACCAAATATCCTTCTTTCACAGTCTGATGCATGGTTTTGCTTTCCTTGCATTGTGGCCCATTACCGTGTTTCTTGCAAATACTTATTTTTGATACACTAAGACCATTTAGTTCATGGACGAAGAACTGTTGCATTGGGAATGTTTATAAAAGTTGCATGTACTTGTCTGCATGGCTGTGTTTAAGCTACTGGATGCACAGAAGTCCCCTGTACAGGATCACTCCTGCACAAATTGCCTGTACATGGCGTACACTGTAAGACTAATTTTTCCAAGGAGTCTTGGATCTGCAGTGTATGCTGTGTAGCACATGGCACACAGTTTTGTTTGGGAGCAGAAATTTGGGAACCAAATAGATTCACGTTTCAAATATTGACACGGATATCTGATGTTATAACAATGTTTGAATTGTAATTTCACTCAGTTTAGAATATCAGCCTTGGAGTATTCCCCTGGGCAGGACTGCAGAATTCCCACTCTCCATTTTGCCTTGTCTCTAGCAGTTGGAGGGCAGAGTAATAGCGGGGTATTTCTCATCTGTCTCCTAAGAGAAGGTGACAGAAGTCCCTTCTGTCGTTTGTACGCAGAAGCATCTTAAGTGGGTTAAGTTGCATGCTTAATGTATATTAAAGAAGAAGCAAGTGTTGTGATTTAATAATGGTGTTTTCTGATCGATTTACTGCAATCAAGCAGTGTCTCTAAGTCACCCATGTGTCTTTCTTGAGTCAGATGTATTAGCTTATACGGTTACTTTGACTTAATAAAGCTAAAGAATATATGCTTCATCATACATTCATATTTCGAAATTCCAGACAAACGGTGGTTGGGGCTGAGAAATTTGAGTCTGAAAGACCATTTCTGCCTATTCCTCACCACTTCAGATATATAGAGACTGGTTGGAAAGACATCTCCAGGGGTTTTGTCTCCTTTCATGGACTTAGTCCTCATAACATGGTTTTCCTTTTCTCTTTCTGCATGTTTTGTACAATGAAACTGAGTTTTAAAGTGTTGTTACTGCGCATCTATGTTGTTGCAGACTTTGAGCAGCAACTGTAGGAAGAAGCCTTCTGTGCTGCGTAAAACATTGAGTCAGGACTGTGAAGATCACTCAGTTCCTAGCAGAGGCACTGACTTTTTGTGTGACTTGGGTGAAGATAGGATAAGATGGAAAGTGGACCTCTGTCTCAAAAGGGAGTTGCAAGGACAGCGGTCATGAAGGAATGTGAAGTGCTCTGATACTTTATTGGTTCGAGTGATGCAAGTCCCAAAGTCACAACGTTCCAAGTTACTTTTCTGCAAGTACAGACAGAAGTCAGCATTTCAGTTACACTGGATTAATATCTTTCAGTATTTGAGTGCCACTTATGCTTTTTTGCTTAAGGGAACAAAACCCAATACGTTTGTTACACTGGGAAGGTTCATTGCAAGCACAGGTTGTATTTAACCGTACCAGAGAGAACTGAAGCTCTCGGAGAATCCATGCTTGCACACTTCAGCCCTAAAGGAGAAAAATGCGCATGTGTATGTGGTGAATGTTTTGGTTAAGGATCCATTTTTCTTGTCCCACATTGTAAGTCAACACTTACTGCAGTCATATTTTTATATATATATATATTTATATATATTTATATATGTATATGTTTGGAAGGTTTTAAAGAAAGGTATAGCATGTTCTGAACTGAGGAAGCCCATTTACTAACAGATGAAAGTTAGACTGTCACCTGATGATCCTTTCTCTTTGATCTGAAATTGTAAACAGAAAAAAAAATTCCCTGAAAACAGTATTATCTCAGCCTAGAACAAATAAACGTAACGATAGCATCAGTGGGCTGGTGGCCAGGGTCCTCTGTAATCTTCTGCGCTGTCAGACTTTTGTTATTCTGCCTCTCAAACTGCTGTTACAACTGACTTCAGTCCGCATAGGTAAACACAGGGAATGATAAAAACATTCCAGCAAGGGCTGCCCCAGAACACGTGCGATTTCATGCTTTTCTGAGGAATGCGTGAATGTTTTTGTGACATGATTTCATAAAGACCGTTCAAGGTTGTGTCACGTACCCTGTCCAGGTAGCGAAACATCGGAATAGTTTACAAGCGTGTGATGTAAACCTCCATGGTTAATAGACATTTCTTCTTATCTTTTGGCATATTTATGTAGCTACCATTATTGAAATAGCCTCTGGAAGACAGACTTTCCTATTTCTAGGAAAGAATCTGGGACAGTCTTGAAATAATAAAGATTGATTTAGGGAAGTTGATCAGTCGTCGAGGAAAGCAGACAATAAGAAACTGCAAGGAGAAGTACCTTAATTATCTTGAGGAGACAGAGCTCTAAGTAGAGCGGCATTGGCCGCATCAGCTATTAATAAGAGGGCAGCTACTGTGACTGAAGGACCCTACTTGAATGTCTCACTGTGCCCAGATTCTGCCATTGGTTTTATACAGAACTGAAATCCATTTTGATTATTCAGGGAGACAGAGTTGAGTCTGTGTGGGTCTGATAAATTTTATTGTGTAGTCCATGATTTTATTATTTTTTCATTTGTATTTGTTGCTACCTCATTTCTTTAATTTTCTCAACCAAAAAAAATTCAAATACTGACCCGTTTTCTAATGTATTTTGACCCTTGCCTCCTCAGTACTGCTGCTCTTTCTTGTTATTTAAGGATATTGTTTTCTTATTTCTGCCATCTCCCTGCACAGCATAATTAAATACTTCAGTCATGTCCTTCAAGTAATGGTATGTTTCCTCTGTGACATTGCATAGTGTGCATGAAACTGGGTTAAGTTCCTGTGGCAGCAATGCTAGTCATGCTTCATTGTTGTTCCACTTCACTATTGAAGTTTAATTTAATGCAGTGAAACACACAAGAATATGCACATTGTTCCTGGTGTAACTTGCCACCACTGGAAATGGGGCACGAGGGAGAAAAGAAAGAGCCCTAGGAAGATCAAAATGCATTTTAATAGTTGTTTCTTGTAATCACTGTGAAAATACATGGTTCAGTGTTGTCAGCTTTGTTCTCCAACTATTGCATTATGCACATACATCAGGAATGGATTTGCCTGGGAAAGGACTGCGATAGCCCTGTAAAGATCCTTCTCCTTCTAAGAAAGTGAGTGATGGGATGTGTTTAAGTGTTAGTACAATATTAGTAGCAAGTTAGTACAATATTAACTTTTAGAAGCCCTGAAATAGAGAGGCTGGGTATGGGCTGTCAGTCCTTCCCAAGAGCAGTGGTAAACAAGGTCACTGCCTGTCCCGTGGGGTTGTGGGTGTAATCAGCCATTCTTCTGACTACCCTATTTTAATCAACTGCTTTTAAAATACATTTTCAATGTGCTGCCCTTCTGCTTTATTTTCTTTCAGTTATAGCTTGACTATTTTATTTATCTTGTGACTATGTTCTAATTAACACAGTATTTGAATTTGGAGAAGCTGTGGGAAGAAGGAAAGAATCACAGCAAAAATTTACATCGATTTCTGCTATATAAAATAAATGAATGTATTTCAGCTTTTACACCTTTGGTTTAGATGATTTTCTCCAGGTTTTCAGAATATCAGAAATAATTTTTGATCTGACTTTCAGAAGGGCTGTTGACACATGACGAGCCCTTGTAGGACTCCATATATTAAATGACCTGACTCTCACCCAGGTCAGACTCTGACCATGGCAGCTAAATTTTCATTCAGTTTTCTGCAGGGTTTTACATCATAGTGTTCGAAACAGAGGAAAATAGAATAGTGATGGTTAAAAAGGAGCATAAGAGCAGAGTAATTGAAGGAGAACAGGAGAAGGCAGTGTAAGACTGAAAAGAATTTATGGAGGTTAGAGGTGAATACTTTGATGGAGAAGGTTGCAAGAAACAAATAATAAAGGGGAGAGAAATGACAAAGGTGAAGGAAGCTGTGTGGTGGAGGACTCACTGCATAATCATTGGAAGACTTAATAAAATTGGAAGACTTCTTTCCTAGCAGCTGTTAAGAAAACCTTTCTCAGACTTTTATTTCCTTTCCATAGAAGCAGTGGATGATTTCTTTCCAAGTTATGCTAAAGCCTACCAGAATATCTGAAACATTGTTCAATTGTCTCGGATAGGAAAACAGCTGTATTGGTCGTGATGCTTAAAATAGTATTGGTAATTTTGTGAGGGAACTGATTTTTTTTCCCCTCAATTTTTGTATTGCATTAATAGACAGCAATGTGAGAGGTGCAGCGTGTCTGGGCAGCCACAACCCTTCTGTGTTTTACAAGTACTGATTAGGATTCGTGGAGCAAGCTGAATAGTTTATGGACAATGTTTCTGCAAATCTCCTGGACACCAGGAGTCACAGGTATCTGGGTTAGACGTGGGCAAATTGGAGGATGCACGCTTTTAGCCCTGTAACATTCTGTGGTTGTCTTTGGGCCAGAAAAAGGCTCTGGTGTTTCTAATGAGGACCTTGAAGTATCCAGGGATTTCACCAAGACTTTTAGATATGCAAGAAACGTAGCTTGAAGCTTAAAGAACCAATCTGCTCACCAACTAGGAGGAAGAAATGGTGAGGAAGCGAGGAGAAAGCACTGATTTTTCCACAAAAGTATTTAGTATTGCAATTTAAAATATCTTAAGGGTTCCCAAGTTAAACAAAATCTCAGGTCTATAATTCCCTTTACTGGCCCAGACAGAAGAGGACAGATAACATTTTGAAATAAACATGACTATTAAATCTGATGTTGACCTTGAGCTATAGAATAAACTTGGCATCATGAGAGACCTCGTGTACTTTGTGCTTTATTAACATATAGCTGTAAACACTATGGGGTCTTGATTGATCTTTGGTATCTAAACATTACATCATAATTAACAACAACTCCAGATATATATTATAAATACATGAAATAATAGTACATTAACCTAAAGAACAGCAATAAATCACAACGCTTAGCATAAACTTGAAAACCACTAATGGGCCACTGTGCAGTTTGTTTATACTATAAGCAGTCAAGAAATCTGTGTAATGTAGAGTAACTGTGGTGGATAACAGCAAGTCTGATGTGATAATTTATATATTTTCTTTTCATGGGCACATATACAGCTGATACTTTCAAGTCATTTCTGAGGTGGCCATGATGAGCATTCTCCTCTCAGCTTGCTCCACTGCTTGTTCCCAGGTCTACTGGAAAGTTACGGCCCCCTTTGCATTGCACACATGGATTTGTGCCCTTTTAATGTGAATGTATTTAAGTCATGGCTTTGTATGAAATTGGAAATAATCTCTGAATTAACTCCTTGAACTATTTGTGGTACTGCTACTCATTGTGTATCTGTGAAAGACCAACGAGGCCATTTCTGGTAGAAGATAGGTAGATTTCCTGCATGTGTAACAGTTGCTTGCAGAATACGTTTTCTCACTGCTGAGTAGGCTTTCGTAGCTCTATTCCCGTAAATCTCAACTCATTTCACACTCATCTGTCAACACCTTTTTTTTTTCTTGTTATTACTGAGTCTTCAAACCCTACTTGTTCTCTACCTCTGTGATTTCAGCCATATTTTAAGTAGTTATGACCATGATCCTCACTCTCCAGCTGCGGCGAATGTTTGTGATTGCTGTTTTACCGAGAGCATTTTGGGTTACGTTGTTCCAAACTTTCTTCCTGAAGATCAGGAATATTTTTTTCTGTGTAATGTTTACATGGAGTGAAAAAAACATCCTGTAATGATTGTTTGCAAGTTTCTTGGCTTGTGTTGTCACATGCCAGGGCTGTTGTATGTATTTTTAAAACAATGTAATCCTAAGGATGCAAACTGAAATTGGAGTATTAATATAGAAACATGTACATTTCTGCTACGCAGTACAGTGAGATACATTTTTTCTTTGTTGTCTCATAGAAATGTCCTCTAACAGCGCTGTAGCAAATATCATAAAAGAGGGTGTGCGGTCTAGGTGAGTAAAAGCAGTGATTAAAGAGTTGGGCTGTGAAATCAGTTGGAGTGCAGGAGGAAGAGGATGGAAGAGGCACAGGTGGTCCAAGTCTGTCCTGTAAATACGGCTCGAATGTTGCAGCTCACAGGGAGATTTGTGAAGTCCTTCCTGAGGGCTGTGGTTTCAGGGGAGAACACTCTTCTGCAAGGAGCATGGAGCTGCAGAGCAAGGAGAAATAGAACAGCAAAGAACTACAAATAGAATTACCGAGCAAGTGAATACAACAGCAAGGGGGAAGGAAGAGAAAAGCTGTTTGCTTGAGTTGGGTAGTGCGATGCGTTTTGATATCAGGAAGAGAACTTGAAGCTGGATCTAAAATGAATACCATGTATTTGGAAAACAGTGATGTGTTCAGAGGGGTCAGCATCTAACGACAGGTGTGGCCGTTCGTTGTGTTATTAGAAATTAGAGAACAGGGCCTTTGGTAGGATTGGAAATATGGTCCAATAGCCTCAAAGTTTTTATTGTATTGGTGGTCTTTCTGTTGTAGCTGAGACTGGCAGTTTCTATACAGCCCTTATGTTTAATTTTGACTGGCAGAAACGGCCTCTCTTTAAACAGCAAGTATTTAAATACTCTTGGTGCCATAGTTTTTCTTTGACCCCATGGCTTTGGGTTTTCTTTTTTTGGCTCTTGTTAATCCCTGTGGGGTCTCTAATCCTTTTGGAGCAATCTATTAGGGTGAAACACTTTGTAGGCAAACTAGGAGCTCTAAGTGCTGTGACTTTGTGTCAGTAAGACCAGAATCACTGAAAGTGCTAAAGCTGTCAGATTTGGGGCAGGTTGTTTAGCTGTATCATTAGCAGATCATTTGGGTATGTCACCAGAATTGAAAGGAGCAGGTGGGTAGCGCTGTTTTTTAGTTTATCTATGTAATGTTGATGAAGCATTTTCTGTCGTGACAGTCTGTCAGCCAAATATCTTGTCACAAGTCACAAGACTTAAATCCTTTTTTTATCTCAAAGGCTCCAGGGCTCAGTTGGAAACTTGCACTTTGATGAATACTTGCTGCTTTTGTCTGGAATAGCTGGAGTGCATTTCTAGAATATTTGTCAAGATTTTATCAGTGTTTACTCCAATTTGAGTACCTAGTGTATTGTAAAAGTGGCTTCAGTGAAATCTTAAAGAATTTTATTTAGTTTATGCTGTTTAATAATATAATGAAAACTAATCCTTCCTCTATATGTTTGTTTGCTGTGTTAAATCCCACTTGTGTATGTGGTTCTTTTTACCCAGCTTTTACCTTTAAAAACATTTGTAAGAATGGTTTTGGATTTTTTTTTTTCTATGATAAATCATTTTAACCCAGACTACTTGCTTTCTTGAGTTGTCTGCCAGTATAGGGTTGGAAACAAACTTTAATCTCTCTTTTAAAGCATTCCTTCAGGAACAAGAATTTGCTTTCCATCAAAGCATTGTGTAGAGCACGCTTAAAAGAGAATTGAATCCTTCTGAACTTCACATCTGAGATCTATGCAAGGAGTAACTATACTAGAAAATATTTAACTATATTTTTATATTAGCTTTAAAAGTGACCATTTTAGCTAAAATAAGACTTGTGTTTCTTAAATGGTAGACAAGGACTTGTATGCAAAAGAAGAAATGTAACTAAGGTCTTTCCTGGAACTTTAATAGCTGATTAATAAAGATCTTTATGTGTAAGATGGAATGGTTTTATAGTGAGAAATGGACAAAGTTGTTCAGTTTTTTCTTGCCAAAGTTTTAAACCAAAAAAGAGCATAAATCCAGGGATACCTATAAACTGATAATAGCAGGATTAGAGATCATTATTGACAGCTTTTGAAAATACTGGTCATTGATTTTGGGTTTGTTAAGTTGTGTAGGATGTGCTTGACTTAAAATACAGTTTTGAGTGCCAGTATTTGCCAAAATCAGGCCCAGTGGTGAGATCTCTTCTTGTTCTCATCCCTTCCTTTCCCCCTTTCTGGGTAATCTCTAAAAATTAAAGAAGCAAATAATGAAAAATGTAATTGAAATTATTTCCCAACTCTTTTTAGAACTAAGTTCTATTTGAAAATATCACCAGGCTCTTGTGGCTTTCTGTGGTACTTTGCAGCAGGGCTTGTTTTTATAAGTTCAGACCTGTTGAAAAGAAAAATCTCAGAATCTTCGGAAAAGAACACAAACTCTGGAACTGGGTGTTGTATTGCAGCCTCTATTTAAAATATAGATTGAACATAGACTGTATAGCAAGTTCACTGACATATAGGCAAAAGTTCTCATTATTGCCTAGGTTTTTTATTCACATTTCCAACAAGATTTGGCTTTATTTAGAACATGATAGTCCTTGTCCTTTGTTAGATATGTGCGCATTGGTGGCTACATTGCCATTTCGCTCCTCTGTTTCCTAGGTACAGGACATCTCCTTCAGCCATGACTGTCGTTGGGTTGTGGTCAGCACGCTTCGTGGCACTTCCCATGTTTTTCCTATCAATCCTTACGGCGGCCAGCCCTGTGTCCGAACACACATGTCGCCCCGGGTGGTAAATCGCATGAGCCGATTCCAAAAGAGCGCGGGGTTGGAAGAGATTGAGCAAGAGCTAACATCTAAGCAAGGAGGACGCTGCAGCCCTGTTCCAGGCCTGTCAAGCAGCCCGTCTGGCTCACCGCTCCATGGTAAATACCTTTTTTCTCTTATTTTCCTTCCATTCACACTGTCAAGAATCCTCTCCCCTTGAGTCATTAATGCCCATGTCCTCTAAGATATTGTGGTATCTGCCGTGTAGCTGCCTAACTCAAAAATATTTGGGTCGTAAGTACCTTTGAAGATGATGGCCTAAAGAGCTTCATGGTCTTCCATCTTTACGGTTCGGTAGTGTTTGCTAACAGCCTGAACTTACAGAAACATTGATTTTACTGGAGACTCTAAGGACATATTTGGTTCATTCTATTTGCTCACGTAGTTTGTGCCATTAAAAAATGAGTTTCATAAAATAAGGAGCTGCAGATATTGTTAAAAAATACGTAACCTATGCAGATATTATAGGAATGAGCCAAGGTATAAATACTTCAGAAAGAAGGTTCTAGGTTTGCGGCTCGCTTAAGTAAACTATGCTATCACAGATGTGTTAATAATTTCCACACTAAACTAAAAATTTTGGTGTTTTATTTTTTTTTATTTCAAGTTTTGTATACAGCAAGCACAAAGTCAGTGCTCTGGTCTGTATTCAAATGCAGTTACCTAAAATTCTCATTGCTCATCGACCTCGATGATCATGAAGCACATCTGGATATACACAATGAATAATGTTTGAGGAGAAATCTGGAAACTTGGCAATGTGAAGTTGATAGCATAGATTTTGTCCGCTTTTTGGGGGGGTGGTGAGGGGTGGGATGAGGTGAGATATGTGACAAATAATGTGCAAAAGGAAAAAAATATCTGTAAGAATGGATCTGTACATCCTGCTCCAGTGGTGGACGTGGTTTGGAGAAACTAAATAGAGGTGAAGGGGAACCTCTAAAAAGGGTTAAAAAATCACCCTTGTTCCAGCTTCTTCAGTTCTATCTTTGCTGTTCTTTTTGCCCTTCTCTTTGTTGAGGTCTGTACTGGAAGCTGCTTGTTTGGATTCAGGATTTGCTGCATCCTTACTCCTTTCTAATAAAAGCAAGTCACAGCATCCATTGCAGTGAGTTTAAATAGCAGTTTGGTACAGCGAGCGACCCGTTTCCAGGCTGAGAGTACTAAAAATGGCAAGGGAACAGTCCCTCTTCGCTAATTATGAGCAGGATTAAAAATGCTTGTGAAAGCCCAGCTGTGTGCTGTCATAATCAATATCTTTGCTGCTATAGAGAGAACCTTTGTGGGATTTCTGAATCAAAGGAACATTTTTATGACTTGTTGATTATTAAGGGAACCAAAGTTGTCTCAGAAGAAGCCTCTGTGTTTCCTCCTTTCTTTGGACTTTTCCAAACAAAGTTTTCTGCAGAGCTGCTTCTGGAGCCGTGTTCTTCTGCCCGGAGCCACGGGAAAGCACCCAAAAAGTTTTGAGGAGTTGCCTCCTCCTTGGAAACAGTTGTGTATCTACCATTCTAATTTCTTGTTGTTGTACAGCAGCTCAGCATATCAGGCTTGAAACAGGCTGGGGAGCGCAGTGAGGGTTTCCTATGGCACATCCAGTCCCTTTTAACTGTTGACATCATGAGACAGAGAGGAAGGAGCTATCAATTTTTGTAGCTTTCATCCAACCAATTCTGTTTTCTGTCAGGAGAAATTGCAGTAAGTTGTTGCCTTTACAGTAATCTTAAGTACATTTGAAGTTTTGAGTAGATTTGGCCATTTCATTTCTAAAGAAGGAACAGCAGTTTCATTTGCTTTAGGATCCTCAGTGGTGAACATGAAATTGTTTGGCTTTAAATAATTCATTTGGTAAAATACTGTAATTTTTTAGTAATGTTATTGTTGCTTTTTCTTTCAGTGATTTCACTTTACCTGGCTGAAGGCAGGCAGGAATTCCAACTGTGTTATTTGCCTTTTGTAAAAAGCCATTTATGATCATCTTGGAAAGAAAATAACTGAAGTTCACAGTGACTTTCAGTGGAGGGAATTTGTGTGCATGTGGCAGCTGGATTAGCCAGAGACCGGTGATTATTTTAATTTGTGAACCAAGATGTGTTTATTCAGATTGTAACAGCACCGTATCATATTATAATGTTAAATTATTGTTGTTTGGAGGAGTTACAGCAGTCTGGTGGCAGGACTTGGTACTCAGAACAGAGAAGAGCAGTTCTGTGTGTAATTCTTTGCTTTACTTTTAACTTGCTGTGTGAGCCTTGGTAAGTTTTATTCAGCTGATATTGTCTATCACCTTTCTCCTCTTTAAAAAGAATAATGTCTGCATTCCCCGTGTGTGGAATTACTTGGAAGTTTGTAGTTTTCTTCAGGAAGAGTGGCTGTTCTTTCCTTAATCATCCCTCTAAATGCAGCTGATGATAGTGGAAATAATCCCAGGGAGCACCATGACACTGGCACGAACTGTTGATGAAGTGACAGATTTGGAGAAGATTGTGGCAAACTGGTTTTATTTTTGGAGGATATTTTAATGTGGAGTCGTGTCATCATGGTTTTCCTCTTATGTCCTTGACAATCTAGAAAAGTTCCGGTAAACCCTAAGTTTTAAAAACTGCTGCTAATCCCTCTGCTAACATTTCTGCCGCATTACAATAGTGATGCTAAAACCTTAGGCCAAAAGACCGGACTTCTGTGAGCAGAGCGCTTGCTTGTTATCTGCTCTTTTTGATTATCAGTTGTAACTTATTGATATTAACTTGTGATTAGCTTTTGCTCTTGTAAATATTTTCAGAGTTCAGACTTTGTAATATTTTTCTCACTTGTTTTTTGACTCCTAGTTTCAAAATGAAACCATTTGCTATGTATATAGTAGCAAGGCAATCTATTTACATTTTGTTCCAGTACGCTAGGAACTGTTTACCCACACAATGTCAGCCTTTACTGGGGGTGGGGATGATTTAATTTCCAAGTGAATCATAGTTTGGCTTTGTTCTTTTCAGCAGAATGAAGTAAACTGTTAAATGGAAGATGATAAAGAGATATTTCCTTTGCACCTTTTATAGCTAACATGGATTTTGTTTGGGTTATTCTGTCTGTTAATCCAGTGAGGTTGTGTTTTTGTCATTCCATCGGATTGCCAGAGTGTGTTGTCAGTAATATCTGAGTTAGGTTGGGATCCTTTTATGGGCTTTTACTATTCAAAGATTATTACGACATCAGTTGGTTGTGAGACTGAACATTAGGCTAGAATATGGCCTTATGTGACCTTTTTACTTGTATAAAACAGGGTTTATGGTACTTACCTGTCTCACAGGTACACTGTGGGGATCAATGGATGAGTAGTTAAAGTAGAGCTACGTCCTTGATTACATAAATATATCCCCTGATATCTTCTGGACACCTATATATGAATAGCCAGGAGTGTTTAGCTGTAAAAAAGCAATGCTTTACTTGGAAGACTGAAAGCTCTGGATAACTTCTTATATTTATTCTGCAAATTAAAAGTTACGGTATGTTATTGTCATTACTGCCTGCACCACCAGTAAGTTAAAGTCTCTCTAGCTCTTCTTAGAGTTTTTTGGTGACTGCAGGAATTTCCAGTATCAGAACAAACAATAATATATAATGATAAGTTACATACACATTGGACCTGTAGCTACACATCTACACCTACTAAAAACATACAATAATAATATAATACTCTCTGAATTCAGTTCGGATCTGAATTATTTATTTGGTGTAGTTTGTGATTCTGTTTCACATCTAATACCTATGCTGAAATGGAGCATATGAATATAGAATTATGAAAAAACATGTAATTTGTATATTTATATATTGCTTGCAGACTTGTATTTAACTCTTTATAAATATTTTTGTATAGCATGATTTTCATTGCAAAATCCTTTAATTTTAAAAATCTCTTTTCCTTCATTTATTACAATTGTAACATGATTAAAACCCGAGCATAAAACTAGAAGTTTGATAAACACACAGCCTGGGATGCTTTAAATATTTTCACGTTACTTTTCACTATTTCCCAGAGTGAAACTCCTTTTACTCGAAGAATTCTTATGGGAAAGCAGAGTTGAAAGGACTGACATCATCAGCCCTTCCTGAAAAACAGATTGGTTTCCTTTAAGTAACACTCACTTAAGAAACCACCTATTTAGAGAGAGGCAGACAAAAATAGTTTCAAAGAAAATTAACTGTATAATAACGTGGAGCGCTGGAGGGCAGTTCCTCTCCGAAGTTTGACTCCAGAGCTGGCGCTGTGAACACAAGCCGAAAACAGTCTGTTGGAGAAGTCTCTTTTAAGCTTTTGCTTTGTAAACTGTAGCTTCTCTGGACAGAAAATCGCTTTGATAAATGTACGGAAACAATAAAGCGAGCTGTGGAATAGGCTTGATTTTGATTTTAACGTGCTTTTAATGTTTCTGTTTGTGGGAGAGTGCGATGATTAAGCGGCACCGCGCTGGGCTGTGTTTTTTTTATTATATTATTTCAGTGTACTTTCACCTAATTGCTTTTCCAGCTTCCCCTGGCAGCCCGCCTTCTCCTGCAAATCCCTTTCCCACCCCATCCGTCTTTGCCCCGAGTGGTGTTGAAAGGCGCCGCCGCCTCTGCCCGGCGCTGCGGGGCCGCCAGGGGGCGCCCTCCGCCCGCCCATGGAAAGGCGGGAGCGGGCGGGGCGGGGGGAGTCACCTCACCGCGGGGCGAGGGGGGGGGGGGGGGAAATGGGGTTCGTCCCGTTTTGTTTTAAAAGCGATTGTTTTAGTTGAGAGAAGGTTGCGTGGCGAGGACACGTCGCTTCTGCCACACCGAAGGCTCCTCGCAAACTCTCTGGTTGGTTTATAATGGCTGTAAAGCACGTTTTTATTAATATAAGAAGGATTTAGGTTGCAGTCACTTTACTCATCTAACCCCCCCCCAGTCCCTGGGCTGCCTAAATACGTAGCGATTCTCCCGTTTTCAGACTCTGATTTGAAGTTTCTCTTTACGTTGCAGGGACAGGATGAAGGGGAGCAGTTTTAAGCTGAAAGATCAGATATTTAGATGAGATCCTACAAAGAAATTTTTCACGGTGAGGGTGGGGAGGCCCCGGCCCAGGTTGCCCAGAGCAGTGGTGGCTGCCCCATCCCTGGAGGTGTTCCAGGCCAGGTTGGATGGGGCTTGGAGCCCCCTGACCCAGTGGGAGGCGTCCCTGCCCATGGCAGGGGATGGAATGGGATGGGCTTTAAGGTCCCTTCCGACCCAAACCATTCTGTGATTCTATGGTTTTTCACAGAATCAGAGAGTTGCAGAATCATTTAGGTTGGAAAAGACCTTTAAGATCATCAAGTCTAACAGTAAACCTCATACTGCGAACTCCACCACTAACCCAGGTCCCTAAGTGCTACATCCACACATCTTTTAAATTCCTCCAGGGATGGCAACTCAACCACTTCCCGAGGCAGCCCGTTCCAGTGCTTGACAAGCCTTTTGGTGAAATTGGGGGGAAAAAAATTAATTTACCTGTTTGGAATTCTCTGCTAGCAACTTCTAGAGACTACTGCTTCCTTCTGGAAAGATCCCAGGTCTATGCAAAGCCTCTTGCATGAGGAAGTCTCCTGGAGCCTGGCAGTTTTGGCAGCCCCCAGATGACACACGTAGAGCAAGGGAGAAGAGGTAGGAACAGCTGACCATGAGCACCAGTTTGGTTACTGGCCAGGAGTTTACTGTTTGTAAATGAGCTGTGTTTGTAGCTCCCAGGTTTTTTTTCCTTTTCTTTTAATGGACGGAGAATCAGTGGAGTGAAAGAAGTGGGTGGTATATTTTGGATAGTTTCTGAAGTGGAAGGAAAAGATCCATTCCCTTTAGATAAGTAAGGAAGTAGACTGATAAATTCTGTCACAAGGGAAGTCCGTGTCTGTACATAAAGTGTTTTAGAAGTGGGCTTTTGTAAACAGTGTTGATGTGAGACTGGGGCATACATATGCGTTTGCCTTTATATTGGAAAAAAGATGTTACCAGTATTCCAGATAAACTGAAAATTGAAGGAGACTGACATCAGAAGGGAATTGCAGTTCTTGAGATATGGAGTGTAAAAATATATAACTGAGTGATTTAGCACAGCAAAGGCTGTAGTGGTTGTCAAAGCAAACTGTTTCAGAAAGATTGTGGGTAGACAGACAGAGGGGAAGTAATAGGTAGTGCACAGGAGACCGCGATGTCAAAAGATGGATCGGGAGGTGAAAGGAAGGTGGAAGGCAGAGAGGAGTTGGATTACCACAGATGTGAATGTCCCACTGAAGTTTTCCTGTCAAGATGGATGATTTCAGTCTTGGTAACCTCAAACTGAAGAAAATGTCTATAGGGTCAAGTGTTGATGTGTCAGAGGCATGTACTGAGGGAGTCCAAGGAGAAGTGGTGACTGGATTTTTAAGTGTTTCTCTGAAAATGACTTAATAAAATGACATTTTGCAATTCTATTATTATTTAAATTGTTCCCTCGATTGCTTCCTCTTAATTTACATTAAAACAACTTTTTTCGATCTGCAGATCTCACCAGTTAACCAAGTATATAAAAGGCAGGCTAGTGTATTTCCTTTTCATACAGGATGAGTAATAAAGACGTCTGGCAGAATATGCATCGTTGTTGATAGGGTTTTGCCGTTCTTGCCAATTGGAAATTGATAAATAGCGATATTGGTGATGCACAAGGAGGAACGTTCTCCACTGCTGTATGGCTTCTCAGGATGCTTTGTGTGTCTGTGCAGAGGACTAGATACGGTTGTGTATTAGCTGAACAGTGTTTTCAGGAGAAGTGAATGTAAACAGCATAAAAGCAGACACTAAGATTGAACTTTCAATTACCAAACCAGCTGAAAAGAGGTGGTCACTGAAGGAGCAGTGCAGAAAGAGTTTTCTGAATGGTGTTTGTGTCCAAAGCACAAAAGGGGAAAGGCTAGGATTAGGTCAGGAGAAGAGAGGAAACAGCGTGGTCCAGAAATTTGTTGGTGGGTCAAGGAATCTAAGTGGCTCGAGGGAGTTGCCATCAGTGAAATGACAAAAAGTAGCTTTGCTCACCTGATACAAGCCTGGACTAGGTTTGATGAGAAGGTGAGAAAGTAGAATCTAGAGTTTTTCAAGTGACCATATCAGCTGGAGGAGGAGGTTTAAATATTGAGAGTGTTGTATGACAAGTAAGATTTGGCATGAAGGAGGGTGAAAGCATCTGAAACTGTGTACTAGTGACCACCGAGGGAAAGGAATGGGACAGGAACTGGTGGGAGCAATTCTTTTGTCTGATGGACCTGCTGAGTTTGAGCCCAAACACCTTCTGCTTCCCTTGGCAGTGGGTGTTTTGGGGCACAGCCACTACCACTATGGAGAGGGAATCCAGGGCTGATACCTCCTGCCTACAGTCTGAATCAGAGTTCCTGTGTGTGATCAGTGATTGATTATTGCAGTAAAGGGGTGCTGCTCTTGTTGTCTTTTTTTCAGTTTATTATTCTTAAGTAGGACATTTAAATCAATTGTGCATTTTTGGTAGGCTGAAAAATGTAAACACTTTGTGGAAAGAAACTTAAGCATTAAGATTGGAAATAAAATATACTTGTATCTTTTAAAAGGTTTATCTTTATCCTTAAATATGCTGATTAGGCTTATTCTTTTTGCTTAGTCTTTGTGGGCTGTTAAAATCAGTTGCTTTTTCCCATCTCAAGGAAATGCATCTTTGACACTTCTCATGACCTGAGTCACGATGCTGTCACAGAGCCAGAAAATGTCCTTAACGGTCATGGGTAAAAGAGCAGAGCTGCCGAGGGTGTGTGGTGGGTGAAAGAGGGAGAGAGATTGCTATGGCTTACTTCAGTTCCTATTCTATGGGTGTTTCAGACAAGCCATTTATTATAATTATCCATGGATATTATTATCAAGTTCTCATAGGCAGTGGTTCTCAAGGCACTTTTTTTTCACAAAACTTGTGATAAATACTGTGTATTCAACCTGGATTGAATTCAGATAGTAAAATATTTGTGCTAATTGTTGCAGCTAGAGCAAGGGAAAGTAAGATATGAATAAAAAAATGGGGCGGAAAAAAGGCCACAAATATATTAACATGTAGGTTTTTCTCAATAGTAATTTCTAATAAGCTAAGCCCTTTGGATAAGGGGCTGCTATTAAACTTTCCCTGTCTCCTTACCCAGCACAGCTGCACACAGAGGTGTCCTTCAGAAAGTCCCAGACCAGTCACTTGTAATTTCTAAGTCAAGCTGATTAGTTTTTCTATGTTGTCCCAATAGAAAAAAAAATAAGTTTGTAAAGATCATTTTGTTCTGTAATGAGAGACACCCTGATTTTCTAAAGTTCAGAATGCGGAAGCCTCTTGGAGTCATCCCTGAAAGCAGGCTTTGAATTCAAAACTCTGTTGATATGAGTTATGATTGATAGGCAGGACAAGGGGCAGTAATAGTGCATACTTGTTTTCTCAAGCGCTTCATCGTTCACCAGCAGACAGCATTAGAAAATCCCCACGAGCAACAAAGTGGAGTAACAGAGTCCCCTCACAGAGCTAGAAGCTGCCTGTATGATAACCTCGCTAGTGGAGTGTTAAATCTGAGCTCACATAGTCCTTTCCTTGGAAGAGTTTGCAGACTCAAGCCCAGTACTGTGATAGCTACAGCCACAGCTTCTGGTTCAGAGCTGGCTGTTGGCCACGTGTTGGGAAGGATGGGCAGCGCACCTTTGCCTTTGTTTGCGAAGTATTCCATAGCTGTACCCATAGCAGTTTCGAGAAACTAATCTTGCAGTCTTTAAATCTGTGAAGAGCTGAAGGAGCAGGGTCTGGTACAAATAGGATGGCAACATCTGGACCCCTCCCTGCCTGTGGCTGGCCTTCACTGGAGATGACCTAAGAGGAGAAAGCCCAGTTTGGCTGATTTTGCTGGTAGCCACCATCTGGAGCAAACCAGCTGAAGTGTTGCTGCTGCTGCCTGCTTTATGACGGTGGAAAGCCTGGAGCCAACAACTGGCAATCAACTTGTGTTGTTTTTACTTCAAGGAGAGTTTTGCCCATAAATGGACTTGAGCTTTGCACTAACAATATTTTTAGTTAAATAAATCCCAAAAGATGATTTTAGGCGAGCCTTGTGTGTGTGGTGGTGAAGGGCTGGTTTCTTAAGGAAATGCTTCAAGGCACCTTCACTGTGCAGCTCTTTGAGGAACTTCTGCACAGCAAACTGGTATGTGTACAGAATGAGAAATGCAAGGGAGGAAACAGACATTTGTTTCACATTTTCAAGGAGATATTTTTTACACAAGGCAGTTAACACTAGAGATGTCCTCAAAGCTGGTGGTGAGAGGTGCCATGGGGCCCAGGACACTGTCACTCTTCTGGCAGAAGTGGCTTCCTCTCCTGTTTAATTCCTTTGGACTGTCAATGTAATTTCTTTTCCATGCAGGAAAAGAAGCAATATGCATGGAGGTAGGCGAAATGGCCAGCCGTACATCACTAATTGTAGAAGTAAATGACAGGTTCAAATCCCAGTTTGATTTTTAATCCATTCTTTCATAATCCATCTTTGACCAGGTAGACATAATGGGCAGCAAAGGGGTCATGGCAGGTCCTTCTCTTTTCTATCCTTTGCCAAGGACAAGAGGAGATTTTCGAATATCAGCGGAATTCTTTGTATCTGACAAAGTTGTTGAAACTAAAGATAGTAGAAGAAAGAGAAACTCCAGAAGGAAGAAAGGAATATTATGAGGCCATTCTTGGATTTTGAGTGGATGACACTGATGAGCAGTTGGAAGAGCTGAAGTTCAAGAAGCCTGGATCAGAAGGCAGAGGACTCTGTCTCATCAGTGGCTGAAACACTTGGACTGGCACTTACGTGTCTCAGCCGAGTGTGCAAACTTAGGAGCTCTCCTGTCGCCATCACCTGCCTCGTCTGGGTGTAAATAGAGACAAAGTGAAATAGGGTGTGAAATGAGGCTAAATTAGATAGGATACAATTCAAGGAAATTGCAAATTAATTTATTATATAAGTGATCATTAATTAAAATAATTAGGTGCCTGACTTTTCCTAGGAAATGTGTAACATTGTACAAAGAAAGATAAAACATGTTTGACCAAATAAAACAAAACATAAAAGAAAAAGCCCACTTTGGAAGTAATTAGTGCTCATAGTGTTGAGCGTGTTTCTTGGGACACTACTGAGTTTGTTAGGCTCTTCTAAACGACTTGTGCGAGCCAGCATTGCTTCCATGGATTCTCTATTCAGGTCACAAGGCAGTGTTTCTCACCAGGGCGCCGCTGTTTCCTCTTCCGACTGTAGTAGATTACAGATTATACTGGAACATGTCTGAGAAAAGGTCAGAAATGAGGGTGAAAGTCTTGGAACTGAAGCTGGGAAGCTTTCAGTTCTCATCCGGGAAACTTTTTGCACTGAATAGAAAGCAAAGCAAAATAAACCACCACATCTATGACACTTCTGTTTTTCCTGCCGTTTTCTGTCTGCCAGTTAGAAAGGACTTTTATTTCCCTTGCATTGTATGATTAGTGAATGTTTGGTTGAGGAATCTTCAGTGTTACGCTAAAGAGAAATAACAGCCAAACACAGTTCATTTTCTTACAGCTCAGCTTCTATGGGGTTGCATAGCCTCAAGTTACAGTCTTTTTATTTACCAAATCAGAGATGCTTCATATGTAGTGTTAATGTCAGTAGACTACCTGGTCCACTTTGAAAAGTAGTCTGTGAAATACTGTAAGAGTAATCAAGTGGATTTTGAATTTTAATGACACTGCATTACTAACCTTTTTGGGTTGGAGTAATGGAAGGAAAATGAAGAAAATCAACATAGGATAATTCTATTATGAGGTTGAGAGGTGCTCAATACCACTTTAGTTTTTCATGTAAAGCGTATAGAGAAACTGAAATCCTTATGATCATTGCATTCCAACCAGAAAAAATGTCAGGGCCAAGTCTGGTTGGTTTCCAACAGGGTGGAATTTCTCTACGCAGAAGAGAGTCTCCCAACGCTTGAATGAGGGGAGGTGCCATATGTGATTGAAACTGCCAGGGAAAACTAATGATTTAATTTCAGTTTGTTGGTAAATTGCTGTTTGCTTCTCTTAGGTGTTTGGGTGTGGTATTGGTTTTAACTAAGTTGTGAATTACTGAGTTACCTTTCCACTTCATGCATTGAGGCTGCTGCTATGGGCAGGGCTGGGGTCTGCGGTAGAGATGTAGTAGGGCAGGGTTTGGATGGGGCGAGAAGTGATTTGGTCACATTAATGTGCTGCTATGCATGCTGTATTTATAGATGAGCGGGAATATATCTATCATGCTGCATTTAAATGCCTGTTTATGTCATTAGCTGCAAAAATCAGGCTGGTTGTCCCCCTCTCCCCTCAGAGATGATCTCTGACAGTATCGCTCTGAGGTGCTCCCTTCAGGTGCTGACCAGCTCGAAATCTGTTTCTGAATTCATCAAGGATCTTAGTTGATCAGAAGAGGACAAGCTTACTGTATTGCTTTTTTATACAGCTTTAAAAACTCTCAAGTCTGGCTTGTTTTCCTCTAAGAGCAGCTTTATTTTCATGTCCAAAAGTGTATTTTGAAAACTTAGAAATGTGTGATTGGATTGAATGTTTAAATCTGACACTCATGCCTTAAGAGTATTTATAGATTTAACAAAAACCATAAATAAAATAGTTATCAGTACCAATGGTCGCTGTCAATAAGTGGACGTGGCAGTGGCAAAGCTGTGTGGGGAGCTGGGGGGACTCCTCTGCGCAGCTGCGAGGCAGGAGAGGTGGGGAAGCGAGGGTGAAGCCATGGGGACACGAGCCTGGCTGGGCTGTACCTGGGAGCTGCTCCTGATGGCTTTTCCACAGCCATTCAGCTTTGTCAAAACCCAGTAAATCTTGTGAAGTTTATTTTCCTTATAGCATCTGTGTTTTATAATGGTGCTTTTAATTTGTTTTTTCTTTGTCTGCTGGGATTTCTTTTGTCCGGCGCTTTCAGGCCTCCCTTTTTTCCTCGGTGGAAGTGAGTCTGTTAGCAATGGCTGGCTTGGGAATACCCGCCGGCACGGCCGCCACTCCCTCCCTCCGACAACAAAGCCCATTGTTGTTTTCATTCTTCACTTTCATCCCCAACTTAATCCATTTTTCATTTGAGTATTTGTGGAATAAAATGTCTTGAGAAGCGTGGCTCAGATTTTGGTTGGATGATAACAGTGGCAGTTTTCTTGCAGACTTTCAGCACACAGATACGGGGCAGAGCTGGTCCCAGTTTCTGTGTCTCAGTAGGCAATGTTTATCCAGTGCTGCACTTGTGAATAAACTCCTGCTATCGGAATACCAGAGCCACAACATCCTCAGCTTTTTGCAAGTCCCTTACTAAAATTAATATGCGATTTACCAGCAGCTTAAATTGAGATGTAAGACATTTCTTCTTTTATTTTTCTCCAGTGGAAGTCTAAAAGGCTGAACTTGGATTAACAGGAGTTTTTCTGACTTGAATTTAGGTGCAAGAAGGATTTGGACTCTAATATTTGAGGGAAAATAATGCAAGGGCTTCCTTTTGCCTGTTTCCTGAGCTGTGGCTCAAGCTGGAGAGGGAGTGCAGGTGCATAGGAGGATGCATATGGGGAAAATAAACCTTAACCTAAACTGCTCTAATGTTTCCCTTACACAGCTCTTGAACTGACATCTGAAAATGTCTTTCGTGGCAGCCTGTGGAAAGGCAAATACTTGACCAAAAGGACTGGCCTTGCACGAGGTCCTGAGGGCTGTTAAGCTCATGCTCTGGGTGATTACCAAGGGAAAGTGCCTCATTGCTTGGGATGCTCTGCTGGAAATGCTCAGACTTATTCTTGAGAGGACATGTATGCCATGAAACTATGGTGATGATGATTAATTTTCTCTAAATTAATTGCAATAGAAAATATTCTTTGATTAGTCAATAGGATGTGATGTGTGTGCAGCTGCCAGTGTACAACCAAGTTAGCATTTAAAGTTAAGTTGTCAGTGCTAAGTGAAGCTACTCTATTGAAACCGTGATTCCAGGGATTTATTCTCTATTAATTTATTCTCTATTCTCTGCTTACTTACAAGAACGCATATATATGCTGTCCACACGTGGCAAGGTAACTTGAGTACAGGATTCTGCTCTGTGAAAAATGTTTGCTATTTCTAGGAGACTTAAACTTTGGCTTATTTGTTGCTTGTCCTTTGACAGGGAATCAACAACTGCTTGAGCTGTAGAAATAATGTTGATGCTTGACTGCATTCTTTGTGCTCTTTTGGCCTGATACGGCAGCCCCTGTGCACACACAACTCCCATTTACTGCAGGAGGAGTTTCCTGCTTCGAAGGGCTCGAGGAATGGCGAGTGACTTTGTTGAATTTCTGGATGGGTGCAACAGCACGCCATGAAATTATGGGGGTTTTAATTGATTTATTAAACATAATGCGTGACTCTTTTGTTCCAATGAAATTCAGAATGCACAATGCAGCTTTTGCTGAATGCTATGGTCGTAGAGTGCATTTACTGCATCCCAGGGCTACGCAGTTAAGACGACAAGAATTTAGATCTCATAGGTCTAAGGCAACATACAGTGAAGATATAACAGTAGAGAACATTTCCTTTATGAAGCTAGCTAAAAATAATTAATGCTAACAAAAGCAAGTATTTTTACTTTTTATATTAAGTAAAATTTTTCTTTAACCTTACTGGTAGTCAGATTTTCAAGAAAAATTTTACTGTCAGAAATCATTTGTCTCCTTTCTGTAGCCCTCTAACTTTTAGTTTTTGATTTGTATCGCTTTTCATTTATTTGCAGTTAAGCAACCGAATGTTGCTGCGGAAAGTATGCATTGGCAGGCAATAGTTATTGGGCTATAGGTTACATATTTACAGCTTTTCCATTTGTCATAGCTGAATTTTGTTATCGTGTTTGTGCAAGTACTGTGCATTGTGAGCTCTGCTTGAGATAATTTTTTAATTGATGTTTGTATACATCAGATTGTTATACATTTAAAAATTAAATGCCTATCCTCTGAATGTTGTTTTTTTTCAAAGTAGAGTCATCTTGGATTTTGACCCCATTCAGCATCTCTTTTACAAGTTTTCAGTTCTCTTTGTGTAGTTTAATGTTTTTTTGTTTACTTTCCATTTTCGTTGCTTATGAGTGAGCCTAAAAATTCGTACAATGTTGTTGCTGCAATTAATAAAAAACTCGTAAGGGGTGACTTAATCCTGCAGTTTTCAGAGCATCCTTAACTGCCTTGGGCTTCCTCAACTTGTATGAAAAGAAAGGCAACTCATCCTTGTGTAGGAAGGACATCTGTGAGTGCCTCATTTCTCTGCATGCAAATATTCTGTTGAATCAACTGAAGGGTTTGCATATGGAAAACTGCGTGGTGTTGGGAGCAGAGGGCGCCGAGTAATTAAATGTGGCTTGAGAGAGAGAGAGGGAACTGTTACAACACAGTCGTTTGGTTCAGTAGTTCATGGTTAATCATTATATTCCTAACAAGTAAAAGAAAACAAATTACAGACATTTGGAGCCCCTCTGTTGATCCCGTCGCTGTTTGCTGAGCAGCACGCAGTTGCTCGTGGTGAATGTAGGAGAGTGAAACAAGTTCAGCAAAGCCCCGTTTACTGCAACAGTAACTAATTAGACAATAATTCAGAAAACTATTCATATTCCTTTCTACAAGAACCAAGAATGCATTAGAATACTAATCTTAAAAAATTAAATTGCATCTCAGTCTTAATTTAAAACTGAACTGGGTTGGTTTTTTTTTTCCCCCTTTCCTGTTTCTTTTTATTCCAAGTTGGTGCAGGAAAATTGCTATTAATGAAATCTGCTCTCTGAGACTTCAATAAGCTTGTTATTCATTAAAACCTTGCTATTTCTCTTAAAACGTATTGACCAATGTTCAGACCAGATACTTAACACAAAATACACTTCGTAATTTCATCATTTTTGTTATTGTGCTTTTCTAAGATGCAGAGGTCTATGGACTTTGTAGAAAAAACAAATAAAACCCCTAAGCTTACAGTTCTATACTATTAAAAGAAGGGTAAAGGAATCATTGAGTGTCTTTAGGATGATGAGACATTCATTAAGATTTTTCCGCCTTCCTTTTCCTATTTTCAATCCATCTCAAGTACCATTAAAGCTTTTCAGGCAGCTTCCTGTGAGAAACCCTTTTCTGTGCTGTTTTTCTTCCTTGAAAAAAGGTGGCTGCTCTTCAGTCAGATTGTATGGATTTGGCCTGGGATTTGTATAATATCTGTGTAGAATGCATCGGTTGTTTAGGAACCTAATTCCCAATATGGCTCCCTTTTCATTAAGAACAAAGCCAGCATTTCACAGCATTATAGGAACACAGAAAAACAAGTTAATGATCTAAACCTTTTAATTCATGGTTGCTTGTCTATTTAAAGTACTTTTGATTCTGTTATAAACAGACTGGCCCCTTTTTTGTTTAACTTCTTTCTTTGGTTTCTTCTCATTTCTTTCTTTACTGTCCATGAAATTTGTAGCTAGTTTCCTTTTCTAACTGAAGAATGAAAGGTTGTGGCTACAGAATGATACAGAAAGTAAGAAAGCGTATCTAAACTGGGCATATATCCAGCACAGACCTCTTTGAAACAAGCTACGTTTAGGGTTGTTGGGATTTTTTGGTTACGTTTTCCTCTTTCTTTTTTTGAGCAGCTACATTTTGTTTTCTCCATTTTTAAATTTGAATTAAAGTTTGTTATTTTTGATACTTTCTTGACTTTTACAGGTAGGTTGGCATGACTTTATTTCATGTAGTTACTTGTTATTTTCCTCTAGTCTTCATCCAGCAGATTACTATTATGTGTGCCTTTGTCCGTAGAGACAACAAAAGCGACCTTTTCAGGACTTTCAATTACCAACACTGTATGTGGTACTTCAGGAAAATAGTTCCCTTCCAGATATTCTTCTTTTTTTCCCCTCCAAATAGAGAATTGGGATCCAGAGCTACTTCTTCATATCGAACTTGAAAACTTTTTGGTGAACAAAACTGTCAGGCAAGCAGCAGCAGCACGAATAATTTCCTTTCTCCACATACAGAAATAAATATTTGCTGCCTCTATTGTAATTCATTTTTACCTGAAATGAAGATGATTTTTTTTAGATATGTTTTTGCTTAGAGTATGAGCTCATTATTTCTTTTTTTCATGTATTTTTGGCAATGGCTTATTTCAGGCAGTTGTTAGAAACAAGAAATGAAGGAAAAAATTCTAATAATGTGTTCATTACGTCTCTGTCCCATCAAGGTAAATTGAACAGCCAAGACACTTACAATAACTTCACAAACAATAATCCTGGGAACCCTCGACTCCTGCCTCTTCCAAGTTTGACTGTGGTGTTGCCTCTTGCTCAAATCAAACAGCCAATGACATTGGGGACCATCACCAAACGCACAGGGTAAGTGTGTCAACACAAACCTTCCTTAATGCTGTTATTTATAATTAATATCACCATAATTTGTGTTACTAGCGATACTCGGTTTTATTCCTTATTTTAATTTCATTCTGTGTAGTTCAATGGCAACAGAAAGGGGGACAGGGAGAAGAGGAGGCAAGAAAATAAAACCAGCATCAGATAAGTAAGCAAAACCTGACAAGAAATCTCTGAAAATTCAGGAGTGTCCATTTGGGAGGGTCGTTTTCTTGCAGTCTGCCACGGGAAATACTGTGCACTGACATCAGGAGGAGTTTCACACCGGGAACTGGTATGAAGAATAAGCAGAGCTGTATTCAATCAGAATAAGTTATGGGTTTACTTTTTTTTTTTTAGTTTGTTTATTTTCATTTCCGAACTTTTCAAGCAGAGATTATTTTTGACTATCAGAAATGGAAAGACAGTAAGCCAGGTTGAGTATAAAGAGAAAACTTAATCCTGCTGTTTTCTTGACCTTATTTTTCCTCTGAAGTGCCTGTTCTGTACTATGAAATTCACGTGTGGACTCTCATTCCGGAGCCAGCTGCACTTTGGTACTTCTGCCTGTGCCATGATAAACCACTTCAAAATATTTGTTGTGAAATGCTCTACTTAAAATGTGCATATTATAATAACTAAGAAGACTTTTTGAGCTTCATAAACTGTAACAATTTTATGTTAAATGATACTGTTCAACAGTTGATATTTTTCTCTTGCTAGATTTCAAATCTTTGGTTTTTGTAATTAATAGATAAAGCTAGTGGGTGATATTTTTTTCCCCCTCTCACTTTTTCATTGTTCAAATGCCTGAATAGTTTCTAGTTAAAAGTCTGATCCATTCACTTACAGAATGCTTTTATATCTTTTAAGAAAAATAGATAGTATATGGCTTGTGGTTGAACAAAACAATTGAGTGTCCTACAGCTTCATGGCATTTTTGTGCACTTGCAAATGTCTTGCTTGCTTCACCGATTTCTTGCTTAAACCCTAACAGTGAAGTGAATTTTACCTTGTGTTTCGTGAACTGGGAATTATTTTTCAAGCGAGAGCTTGCGGATATTCCCTCTCTCCCTGAATAATTCCCATATTCTGTGCTTGAGTGTTCAGGACATGTTGTAAAATCTGTTACTGTTTTGTTTAGTACACTAAGTATGCATGATGAGATGCTAAAGCTTGTATACACGCACATATATCCATGTGTAGCTGTATATACGTCTGCCGAACAGTCCGCTCCTGCTCTCACTACTGTAAAAAAGGAATTTCATGAGGCTTGCTGAGCCAAACGTGAGCTAGGAACATGCAGTTGCCCTGAGCGCAGAGGCTGTCTGCTGATAAGTGCCTGAACTTCACAGATAATTGTAAATGAGACTTATGGAACAGTAATGAAACAGAATGGAGGCAACAATGTGGTTTAACTTCTTCCACACATATATTTCAGTGGCGTATTTTTGCTTTTCTTTCCCTGCTTACAATTGAAACATAGGCAAGGGAAAAATATTGTGCTAGCAAGCAGGTGAACTGTGGAAACGTAGAAGGGTGTGATCTTGGATGAGGAGAAAAAAGAAGTAGGGAGAGGCTGATGTGTGTGGGGATAAGCAGGGAGTTACAGGTCCCAAAAGAGGGGGAGATAGCAAAAAGGGGGCTTGAAGAGTGCAGTCAGAGAAGCAGAGATGCGATTCTCAGTCAGCAGACTCCTGGAAATTGAGTAGGTGCTCAGAACTAGGTGGGATGAGACACAGAAACAAAATAAAAAGCCATCTCAGGGTGAAAGGGAAGGTGATAGGAGCAATGGTGAGGGTGGTGATTTGAAAACAAGCACTTGGTTTACAAGAATAATTCATGCTGTGGCCTTTAAAAGGCTGTTGCCTTAATGCTGTGGTAATACCAGCAAACTTTTCTGTAACTATTGCAAATGTAATATTTAATGTATTAAACATATTCAGAGAGCATTCACATTCATAGTTTTCATTAAGTATATATTACTATTCACAAACTGCCTCTGTTCTCTTATTTTGTGTAATTTTTAAAGCTAATTAAATTTAAAATAGTCAGTGAGGCTTATGTAAGGGAAGGGAAACAACAGCCATCGGAAATACCCTGCTGTGTAAATAGAGTTTTCATGAATGAGGATCCTAATTTTCAGCGAAGCCTGTGTTGATGTACAATGCTAAGCTGAGAGCTTCCTTCATTTGTTCTGCATCCAAAATATTTGATGAAAGTACACAAAATTAACATGAAAGGCTGTATTTACAAAGCAGGGATTTAAGAGGAATGCCTAGGATCCAAGAAGCTTGGCATGCCTAAAATGACCAAATTGAGACAGCAGCCTTAACTTAAACCTCCAGGGGGCAAAGCGTGTGTTTAACATATTTAACATCTGCCCTCATATTTCTAGAAACACGTAGCGATGTAAGTCTGTACAGTGTAATATTTAGACAGGACAGGGACCATCTGCCTCGCTCTGAGAAGTGTAGGAGGCATGTATTACTGCAAATGGCAAAAGACAGATGTATTTACACCTACATGGTCAGCACCTTTGAGCACTGCTCCGAGGAAACAAGGATCTTCTTTGGGAGCAGCTGCTTAACCTTGTGATTGTGCAGTGATCAGAAAAGGAGATGAACTCGCTATGAGTTGGGTTTTACAGTCGCTGTTCAGTGGCCCTCAAAGCAGATTCTTCTGTTGTTACTACTTCTAGAGAATTAAAAATTTAATCTGTTGCAGTACATTTCTAAAAGTAAAAAGCAAGGTTAAAAGAATACCATATAATTAGCAGTTCTGGTTTTGTCTGTTTTACTTGCTTTTAACATATGAAAAGCTTCTTTAATACTAAACATCTGATTAAGTTTTGTAGATTTTATTAACCAAAAAGTCAAGCTGGGTTTTTTTATGCTAGTATCCAGGACAGCAAAATATTTTTCAGGTACTGAAAGGACTGATCAGTGCCTTTAACATCATTTCTCTCAAGCAGAGCTGCATGGCATGTCATTTTACTTGACGAGTGGAATGGCAGTAAATTTTTTAAGTGTTCACTGGAGCCCTATGGGAATGAAAGACCAGAATCTGGAGTTGTGTCCTTACTTCGCTGTTCATCACAGATGCTTTTTTTCTCATGCAGACTTGTGGGTTTTGAAACATTTTCTGATCAGTCATTAAACTCGCCTATTCTGAATACCATTTACATTCTCAGCACTGAGTATCTCGGAGCATTGCCTCCCTTTTTGCTATCAATATTGTTTCCTTGTTCTCTGCCATCTGCTTTTTCAAATCTCTCATTGTAATTTCCGCACCTTCGTGAAGCATTAATTTTTGTCCCTATATTTTGTCATCCCATTGACTCACTTTCCTGTAGTTTGTACTGTCAGCACATTCTGAGGAGCAGATAGACTTTCCCAAAGGGGCTCTAACACTAATGAGTAAGGAAGCATCTTCTGTTTTAAAGATTAGGGGGATGTAAGACAGTAAAACAGCGAGATTTAATAAGTTTTTATTTATGTGTACCTCAGTTTCCCTCTCAAAATTTTAATAATAATGCTGAATTCCGTCTCAATTCTGGTGAATGGGTTAATTCATTGCTCATTTACAAAGAGCTTATAGATTTGAAAGGGGAAGAACTGTATGATCCATCTCATGCTTGTCTATAAAAGGCAGTGAATCAGAATATGTTAGAAGACAGCTTTGTGCTTTGCAGTAGCCTTATAAGCATTCCTTGTGTTTGTGGAATGAGTTTTAGTTCATTTCCAGTTTGTAAGGATGTGGGGACACAGATGAGCTGTAATTGGAAAGAGGGAAATAAAAGATACAATAATTGCCTCCGAAGAAAAACTGTTGTAAAAGTTGGCTTCTCTGACAGCAGCATTTGTTTTCACCCTCTCAAGGGATATGGTCGTTATATTTGTATCATACGTCATTCTCAAATTCGTTATAGATTTGGTGAAACACCAGGATGTAACCTGCATTAGTTGGGTCTTGTCAAAACAGAGACACCCGAGGTACCTCGTAGGAAAGGGAATAAACCTTACTTTTTTCCATCCAAAAGATTTAGATAATGCATTTTTAAACATGGAACTCTATCTGTTCTTCATCCCATCCCTCATTCCACCCTCAATAAGAAGGGGAAAAGTAGGGGAACTGCTGGATGTTGAAGCAGGCTGCAGTTTTATCATTTTAGTGTTTCTTATTGCTTATATTATATGTACCAAAAATCATGGATATCCGTTTGTTTTATTTAATTAAACTGAGAGCTTAATTTACCCCATGTTCTACTACTGATGCAAACCAAAATAAGGAGTGCAAAGTCATGACGTCATGATGCAATTAAGCAGGAGAAGTAGCTAAAAAAGTCAATAAAAAATAAAACAGTAAAGCTAAAGAATTCAGTGCAGTAGGTTGGCTTTCCTGCATGCTGAAGCCAGACATTCTCTCTCTGGCACATTTCTCAGGCATGCTTTGTGTCACTTCTAGCTTTTATTATACATTTTGGTTATAAAGCAACTACTGTAATGCTTTGTAATTGATGTAAAATACATTTATTTACACTGAATTTTGTTCAGATGTCACTATTTATGAAAGGATTGGCCACATATAGTGATGAGAAAATAAGTGGGTGTTGTACAGCTTATTAAAAGCTTAACGTTTTTATTAAATATGATAATACAAAATCAAAGAATGTTTCAGTTTTCCATTTGCTAAAACTCAGAATCTGACAAGAAATTAAGAAAATTCTGTTGGAATTCTGAATCATAAATCATCTTCATTCAGTAATTGTACTTTGGAATTTCTCCCTAGCTATGAGAATGAGGAACCTCCGTGAGTTTTTTGCCTTGGCCTTGCTCTCTTACTGTCAATGGCCGTAGCCATCTGGTGCTGGCTTTTTAAGGTTGGGTTATCCTGTCATGTGTACATTCTTTCTCTCTCATTTAGCCCCCTATCCATATTATGTGGAGGAAGTAGTGAGAAACAATTGCTTATACAAATATCATAGGAACAACTGGTCATCTTAAAAGACCTTCGGTCTCATGAAGATAAAGGAAATGCTAAGTTGTCTCTCAGACACTTAAGGCTTTTTTGAAGGCTGCTGTAGTCTTTTGAAGTGTAAATGCATTTTCTTCATGATACAAGATTTTGTATCCATGTTAAAAATAAACAAAACCTTTTATTGAAGGATGTATCCACCTGGGTCAATTTGTAATTAAAATAGAGAGAATTTGTTGATTTGCAAGTATAATCAGGTCAACATAGTATGGTGTGCAAAAAAAAAAAAAAGAAGCCTATGTGATCTTCTAAAATGTTCTAATGAGCTCAGCTAAATGTCATTTGCCTGCTTCTTGCCAACACAGAAACTGAGTCAGAGAGGGAAAAAAAATGTATACCAAAATGTCCAGGATGGTAATTTAGAAATCTGGAGCTCCCAGTCAGATTTGGCCACTCTCCAATGACTCTTCAGATTTACTCTAGATAGAGTCTAGAGTTTAAATTATATTGGCTATGGATTATGCGAAGACTTAGCTTTCCATTGAATATTTAAATGGTGTGATAGTGCTGGGCTGATCTTCTGTTGAGCCCGTGAAATGGTCTCGAACTCCAAGACTGAAAGTGTTGACTCTACAGGAGATCATACACTTCATACAGTTCATGCAATAACGTTGAGTTTTACCACTGTTCAAAGATGACATGTTATGTCTAGAAAGGCAGATGGTTCTACCAAATGAACTCTCAAAAAGTGTTAACCAAATATTTATTTAAATACAAAGAGTTAAGGACTAATCCCTTATATAGAGTTCGGAATAGCTTCAGTTTATTTTTGACCCATATTATTAAGAAAAAAACAAGGAGAGGGGAGGACTTTTTTTCAGCAATATTCTATTCTGGTTTGGATTTTTACATCTTTAGATGTAGAATATTATATGTCTAAATGCTTTTTAAGACTATGTCTGCGTTCATTGGTGTTGTGTTCATGTCAAATTTACTTCACAGAGTTTGTTTTTATCATGCAGGTATACTTTCAATAGAGTAGGTGTATGGCTGGGTGCTTTATACACCTCTCTACGATAGACCTGTCCTGTTAGTTGATTGCCTGAAAATATTTCACTTGTTTCAACTCGCCAGAATTTATCCCTGAGTTAGAGTATAAAAAGAAAAATGACACACTGGCATTTACAAAATCAATTATTCAGCAG
Organism: Neomorphus geoffroyi; assembly: GCA_033558235.1. Classification (NCBI taxonomy): domain Eukaryota; kingdom Metazoa; phylum Chordata; class Aves; order Cuculiformes; family Neomorphidae; genus Neomorphus; species Neomorphus geoffroyi. The sequence continues at coordinate 4,183,327 of JAUMJM010000018.1, forward strand.
TTTTGTGGATGATGTTACATCCCAAATGAGAATCAAAGGAGCCTTGAGTGTGTGAGTAGCTCTAAATATACCTCCTGTTCCTCCTTTTCAGATTTTATGCAAATGTCAGTATGGTGATGGCTTTTTTCAAGGGTGATGTAAAGAACAAGGAGATATCCATTAAAAATGCACTAAAAATGATGGGGCTTGTTACCACTTTAAAAACTATAGGCTGTGCAAAATACTTGAACAACAAAAGAGTCATAGTCTAGATAAATTTTTGAGTGGCCAGAAACATTAAGCTCTATATCAGGTGATTTTTAACATCAAATACATTTGAAATAAATCAGGGTTCTCCTTCCTTTAGTCCATGCATGCTTTTAAGTGGGGAAATAAGGTTGCTGTGTCATGCAGCTGCTAAAGATTTTTAATTTAATGGTGTGTTTCTGTCCTCAGAAAAGGGCTGAGCAGTTTTCTCTGAAAGGTTATGCTTGTACTTGATGTTTTTACTTAGAACTTACCTCTTTTCAGCTAATTTGTACCAGTGTCCCACTCAGACCTTCAGTGTTTCATGAGAAACACCCACGTGTTTGCTGTTTCTGATGCTAACTTACTTTTCCTATTAGTTTTGACTTTAACGTCTGTTTAAGGCTCTTGACTGCTTTTGCCTCAACTTTGTCAAGAGGTTTCAGGAAAGAGACCTACACTGTGTCTGACTTGAATGATAACCGTAAAGCCTGCTTGCAACTGATGCATTACGTTTGTCGCAGCAGTTGTGCATGAAGAGCCAACCCAACTCCTGCTTCCGTGGGTGGCTGCGTTGTCAGTGGGACTCTTGGCGTGCGCCTGTTCGTGAGCATCAGCATGCCGGTTACATTCAGGGTCTACATCTCTTTCAGGGCATCATGAGTGGTTATAAAAAAATATTTTGTTTACCTTCTACATAAATCTTAATAGCATGATATACAGTGTACTTGTTGGTAATTGAGTTTTCATCTAATTTCTGTGCATTTTTCCCCTTTACATGAAGACCTTACCTGTTTGGAGCAGGATGTTTTTCCATAAAAGCTCCATGGTGAGTTCCCAGTTCAAACCCAGCATGCCTATAATTCATTTGCTGTCCTCACTGAAAATAACTCTGTGCTTACACTTTTTAATTTTGGATTGATTTTTTGGTTTTAATTTGTTTACGTGCATGGCTGATCTATAGGTGGAAGCACTGCATAATTTCACTTTTAAACTATGGATGTGTGTTCACCATCAAGCATTGCCAAAGGAATACATTCACTTTTGTTCTTTTTTACCTTTGAGAGGGCATTTAATTTTTAAGTAGCACGAAATTGAAGAAAATAAATTATTTCCCAGTGGGCGAAAATTCTTGCAATATCTCTCTAAAACAAGCCTCTTTTTTATATATGGCTACCTTTATTACTGTAGTGCTAAGTTGATTACAAACACAAAACACTGATGATGACCTCTTGAAAATAAGCCAGATTAGCAGTGAGTAGACAGTAAAGTACTGCAGTAAGAGAGATGAAGCAAGTAAAATGGGCACCGAAAAAAAAGCAGCTTATCACACTTGAGAGAAGAAAAAAAATAAACCACAGTTTCTTTAAAATCAGGATATTTTAAATAATATTTGCAGCATAGTACAGAAATACAGACAAAGGGAAAAACAAGTTTTAACAAGTTTCCCCATGTTGGAGCTTGGTTCAGTGTTTGTACAGTGCTACATAACCTCTGGTCACCCTTTTATAATGAGATGGGGACTGAACTTTTAGGCAACGAGAATGGAAGAAGTTTGAACAACTTAAAGCTTTCTTAGAAAACTTAGAAACTCTAAACTGGGAGATTTTGGGGTTTGTTTTTAAGTTCAGCTAAGGGTACTTATTAGCTGTACTGATCGACACCTGTTAGAATATTTGTATGTGGCTCTTATTTCTACTACTAGAAGTTTGTTCCACATCTGTCACCTCCTTATGTCTCAGTCAGACACTGTCTTCAGCAGAAGGAACTTCTCAAGAGCTTGGTTAGAATAGAGAGTTCTTAAGGGAATGGCAGAGGAGAGATGCTGCGGGCTGTGGGAGCTGTGTCAAAGACAGGGAAGGCAAAGGCACTAAATATGACCCTAAAGGAGGGAAGGTGACGTTGCCTTATTCCTAGAGAATACATGGTTAGTGGAGTAGTTTTCCTAAGAACCATTTCTAAATGTAGTTCATGATGCACCTACGTATCTTGTCTGATGGTGCTCTAAGAACTGAAAAGGCTCTGAAAGAAGAGTTTTGAGAGCGGGTTGTCTTAGCAAATGGATGTGTCGTTTGCCCCTTGCATGAAGCGGCAGAAACGCTCGTCAACCAGAAATGATTTGAGATTGAGGCAAGATTAAAAGGCCTAGATTAAAGAGGGGGATATATGAAATAGACTCAAAAATTGTTGCCTGTCTTTCACAAGACTCTTTTGTGGTTTGTTTAATGCCGGTGCTAGCTCAAAAATATGGTTTTTACTAGCCTACGGAGAAATTAGGATAAAAAACACGCTTTGGGTGGGGGAAGAAATCATGTTGTTTCCATTAAGGTCTTAATGAGACCTAAAATTATGTAAACAAAATGAATGGAGATTTGACAGCTTACTGCCTGGTGAATAAAGGAGCCTATCATTGCTTTTCTTGCTTTTTCTTGCTTTGTTCATGATTTGACGACTGGAAATGTCTTTGTTTTCTTGTTCAAGGCACAATGATAAGTTAATTAAAATTAATGTATTTTGGGACAGGTATGCTTTTCAGTAATTTTATGTGTAATCGCACATTTCATGCAGTATTTTTCTCCTAATAATTTTGTTGCTGTTTATGTAGTCTAGACAAAACTTATACCTTCAAAAATCATACATATTTCCATTTCAGTGGGTCTAGCTGTGGCATTGTGGATAAGTGCTTTTGTATTTGTCAGTCATCTGATGTATTTGAAGCCTGTTCATTGGGAATATAAAACCAATGTGATTCTCAGTCTTTGCAGACTCTTACTATTTAATTGATAATATATGAATTTGTAAAGCAGTTTCTTCGTATCATATATATGCCATTTATTTATTTTTAAAGTCGTGTCACTTGTTTGATTATGAATTTAAAGGCAAATTGAAGAGCCAGCAGTATTTTGTGAGACATAAAGCTCTTGGAGGAACAATCCGTCACTGAACTGGATAGTTCACAGTTGCCTATGGTTTTCAAAATATTTTAATAGTATTAATTCTTATTAATTCTTTCTTATATAAAGTAGAAAAATAAATAATAACGAAAAAAGAAAACTAGTCAAAATATTGATATTAGTCATGATTTTTAGTAAAGGTTTACACAATTCATTCCAAGAGATTATGGCAGAGTTTGATTCTTTACAAAAGTCAACAACTGGTAGCGCTGAATTCTTTCAGTAGCTCTTAATCTTTTCTTATTGCGTTGTCAACATGAAAGAACTTGCATGCTATTGCTGAATCTCTTTGTTTCTTTTTAGCATCTGACAAAGTGATGTCTCTTAATTTTCTTCTTTAGCTTGCTCCTATCGCTTTTTGTGCTGTGTCAGTAGAAAACGATCGTGTGTGTTTTTCATCGGACATGTGCACAGCTGCATCTCAGTTCTTCTGCATTTGGGAAATAACCCTCCAAAATTACGTTTGAGAAGTTAATTATTATCAACAACACAAGTTCCCCTGTGTATTGTAGCATTTAGCTGGAGTATGGGGGTTTAGTAGGTGACTTTGTTGTTGACTTCAGCTGGGGTAGGTGAATGTCAGCTGTTGGTAACTGAAATGACAAGAACATGGACTTCAGCTGAGGCACAGCTCTTAGCAAATCTATAGCACAACAAGAACTACGGAATTAAAAGGGGTTTTTATTGCTATTTTACTCTGACTGCACAATCAGGATAAAGATACTGCTGTGTCTCATGGAGTTCTTGGTGTAGCTACACAGTCGGGTAGACTCAGACAGGAAAAAGTACACTGTCTTAAACGTAGTGCTGTTGTTTCTCATGTGGAAGAGTGAGATTATAAGCTTCACTTTCTTGTTTTCAGTGTTGATTCCCAAAAACCTGCACTTCTTCCTGCATCACAACCCTTTTCAGTAAAAATATGACACAAACTTTTGAAAGTTAGTATATTGTGAAGGTTTTTTTAAAAATGAACTGGTTTTAAAAGTGAGGCCAAATGTGCCTTAATTTCAGTTCTTAGAATAATTTATGAAGTGTTGACAGGCTAAGAGCAAGTAAAGAGCAGGAGTTCATAGCAGAAACAAGTCATTCACCACCTACCTTCCACATTATTGTTTTGTTATCATTTATAAAGCCAAGAGGGTGCTGGCATCTACATAACAATGAGAATTTATAGTTTTCAAGTTGTTAAAATATCACAATAACGTGAAAATATATTTTTCTAATGACATTACTGTTACTGAAAATAATCGGGTTTTTGAGATCTACTGAATGAAACTTATGTTGGAACGTATTGGTGAAAACTCAGGGATAAAGTTAAATGGTAGTAAAATGAAAGATTCCTGAGTTACAATAGTTTTCAGAATAGGCTTGTTGACATCTTGGCAATTTTTTTCAGAAATATGGCTAAACCAATACGATGCACGAGTCATTTTTTGTTTATTTGTCTTTATTTTTTAGGAGGACTAAGTTTAACCACATGAGTAATCGTGTTTTACAGAGTCTGCTCTTTCCATCTACAAAACATCATTCTTGAAGGGAAAATGTTTTGGCACTGAACCCAACACTTAAATGCATGCCTTGAAAGATGTACATCTTAAAGACATGATGTAAATAGAACGTAGCTTAGACCATTTCCTCTAGGGTTGTTTATAACTGTGTTTGGTTGAGCTTGAGACTAAGAGTGTGGAGAACCCTGCAAAAAAAGTGTTAAGAGTACCAGATTCCCTTCTGTTGAACCCTTGGAAGAATTCAAGTTAGTTATGCCTCTGTAGAAGTTTACTCGAATTTGTAGTTGAGAATAGCATTTGCTCACAATTCTTTTTCTATTTTAAATTATTTTGATAACCTCAGATTTTCTTGAGTAGGAATTCTTAATATTAAGAATGTTAGGATAGTGTAGAAAGATTCGCTTTTCAAGATTTTGTAAGACGAAGTGGATAGGGCTGAATCATACCTGTACTCATAGTTTGCTTTGTACTGGTTGGTGGGTAACACTGTCCTTGGGAACAATCTTGTTCTATATTAAAAACAATAATTTATTGATTAGAATAGAGATGCATAAGTAACAGACTCTAATTAGTGGATATATTTATATATTAATTTCTGAAGGAACATTAGTGTAGGAATATTTGGAAGGTTAAAATAAAATGGGACAAATTACTATTTCAAGTGAAAGAAAGCCATTCTGCATTTTTCTGAGCAGCTAATAAATACTTCATTTGTGAATATTACTTTAAATATTCTAGTATAGATCGGGAAGTGCCAGGTAATGTATTTACAGTCAAGAACTTTTTGGAATACAGATATCTGACCCAGTAATCCGTAGCTGTAGTTTTAACACTTGGTTATTAAGTGCTTTGTGGTGGGTCAATATCAGAGTTACTGACTGTAAGTTGCAATTGCTCTTTTGGGATGTTCCACCTTCTCTTGTGTGTATGAGAGCTTCACGACTGATCTAAGTCCCATGAAAGTTTTTCTGACTCTTTCATTGGCTCTGGTCAGTGTGATGGAATTCCCTTTGAAAGGTTCTAACTGAAACGTGTGACCGCAGGCCGGCCGGGTGTGGGACGTAGGGAAGGAAGCTCAGCCCCTAGGTGCTGCAGTGAGTCCGTCTGTAACGCTGGCAGAGTGACGCTGCGTGAGGTGTTGGGAAGCTCAATTACACTTTCTCAAAATCCATTTCAGAAACCTGGCCGCAAATGCAGTGCAAGTGCAAACCATGAGTCTTTTCTCGTTTTCAGAAATGACCTCATTTCCAGTACGCGACACAAAAAGTGTTGGCTGCTTTAGGGGAGCTCAAGTTGAAGGTGATTTTAAATGTTTCAAGTTGCAGGACAGTAGTGATGAGGACTGTATATTTTTGACCGTGTGCCATATTTTCCATGTGTCACTTAACACATCGAGTTGTTGGAAGGAAATTAAGGGTTTGAGATCAATGTGAGTTTTGCCATTTATTTCCGTGAGATCAGGGCTGAGCCGTAAGGGACCAAGACACAGGTTTGGAGAGAGGCAATCTGCACCAGGTGCAGGAGTTTTAGAGAAGCCTAGCTTGTTGAAAAGTTGCTTTTCTTATATTATTTTTACATTATGTTGATTCATAATCTGTTCTTTAGTATCCCTATTCATTCTGTTGAACCACTTCACCTGTATGCAAGTAATTTGCCATTAACAAAAGAAGGGTACTATGAATTAAGTGCCATTATAATTATGCATAGTGTTTCAATTGCTTTCTGCCGTTTTAAAATATTTTTCTGCTGCTGAATTCCATCATAATACTTGCGATAATTTGTTTGCATATACATATATGCACACACACACTTAGAATTGAAGATTGTTACTTAAAACCAACCAAGTTAGTGTGATGGTGTAATCACAGGCTGATACAACGTGGAACAGGAAATTAGGGAAGAAAGTAAGGAAGAAACGGTGTGGTAGCAACAGAAGGGAGCAGTGACATAGAGTAGAGAGAGAAATATAAAATAATCCAGTTGGAAAGACTGGGAGGGAAAAAGGGATCTTGGAGAAGGAAGAATCCTGCATGAACTCCTCAAACAGCTTTTCTCAAGGAAAGCGTGAAATCCTGGTTTAATGGACTGAGGAAACGGGCAACACTGAAAAGAATTTTGAGTTTATATGAAGCAGAATGTTACGGATTTTCGGATTCCTGCAAGAAGGAACACTCAATGTTTAGTGAAACATAATTGTAAACCTCTGTATCTTGCTACATGTACATTGTGGAGTTTCAGGGGAGAATGTGTATTAATCTCATTATACATGATACAGTTACTGATTTATTTTAACACGTAGCTCATGAGTGTGTGTGTTGTGTCCCTTTCTTCCGCATGTTGTTCCGTCTTCCCCTTTTGCCCATGTCACACATAACCTGGTAGTTCCAATGTTATCAGGACTGTGCTGGGTTAGAACTGATCAGCACAACGTTAGCATCATTTGAAAGTTTCTTTTGAAAATGCAAGAAAATATCAACCACCCAGAATGACCAATCCAGAATTTGTATTTTCATTCCCAAAGGATTTAGGATTATACATATTTTTGTTCACTTTGGAAGGTGTTTCTATCGAATGTAAATATTCAGTATTGGGTCTTTATCAGTCCAGCCAATTCTCCGTTATAAGCCAGTACTGTTCTTCAAGTTAATGAGTTCAGTGATCAAGGGGAATTTGGAACCTATTATGAAGAAACACTAAGCATCTATAAATCCTGCTAAATCTTATGAGAACTACAGATATTCACCACTTGGGAATTAATATCTTAGAATGACTGCTAAGCAAAGGAAATCTTAATTTTTGAGAATTAACTTTCATAATTTTATTTTGTTCTTTCTTTAAGCAAATCCAAACCAGCTCCACAGATTTCACCCAGTAAGTCTGTGGGAGGAGAGTTTTGTGTTGCTGCAGTCTTTGGATCGTCAAGGTCATGGTTTGCAAACAATCCTGGTCTGAAGAGAGAAAAAGGTTAGTGTGTTACAAAAATAGGACTTGTATTTAAATTTAAATTCTCTATTTGTTTTGGTTTTTTTGTGAAAACTTCTGAGCAGATGGTACTTATCTGCAGATTTTGTTTCCTAAACTTTTGGGAACACGGTAGAGGCACTTTTGGTAAATACGACAATTTACAAGAAATTCCAGTTAGTGAAATAAATAATTGATCTTTTATTGTGATATAATAATTAAAGAAAACAAACTTTGATAGTTCAATAGGAAGATGCTGTGTGAAGTTTTGCTGAAGAAGCTGGAGGTAAAGGTGCGACACCTTTGCCAAAGCAAATGTTTGGCAATGTGTAATTACCTGAGCACACCTTGGTAAGAAACATTTTCTTATATGATAATTTTGTATTTTTTTGAAACCAGGGGAAAAGTGTGTGCTTTGTGCAATTTTCTCTTTGTCTCTCCAGCCCTTTCACTTCTCTTTAATTCACATTTTAGACTGCGAGCATGTAAAAGCAAGGGACTTAAGTCATCTACTATTTCTGTAAATGTTTTTTGTGTTTCTGCTGTGCTATCGAAATAAGATTTTATTTTTTCTTGCTAACAGATCAATCAAAACAATTTGTAGTGGAGTCATTGTATATTATCAGTTGTTATGGTAGCCTGGTGGAGCATGTATTGGAACCACGTCCACTCAGCACTGCTCCGAAGATAAGTGATGACACACCTTTGGAAATGATGACATGCCCAAGAGCCAGCTGGACTTTGGTTAGGTAGCGCGTTCTTTTTACTTTTTCTTCTTCTTTTGTCCAGAAGATGATTGTGAGCTTTTTTATTTTTTTGAAGGGGTGAATGGATTGCATCATGATTTTCACCTGTATTTTTATCTTGAAGTTTATTTTAAAGACTCATTGAAAGAAGGGACTCTCGATAGCAAATTCAAGCCTACTTTTTGTGTAGTTGTGTTAGTACTTAATGGGAGATAAGCATCTAAATATTTATATAGACATGGAGCTACATGAACGTGTTTACAGATCAGTAGAGGCCTTATCAATTGGTGACTTTGAGTGGTCAGATTGTAATGTAGCGTTTTATGTAAGGCCTAGAAACAATTATTTTAGTAGTGTTAAAGTACAGAATTCTGCCATGAGGCCTGAGTAAGGTTTGCACTATGCGAAGAATTAGTTGAGTTGCCCTGTAAGTAGCTGAAGGTAGCATTTCTTAAGACAGTTGAAGAAATTATTCCTGACATGTGGAAGAAAGCAAACAAAAATTGATGAGAAAGTGTTGTCAGTGCTTTTGACGTTTTAAGATATTTTTCTATCGATTTTTCTTGGCTCCTATAATCCTTAGTGCTGCTTATGGCTGGCCTTGATTGATCAATACTTGATTTACCAAGCTATTTAGGAATGGCCCACCCTAATTAAAATTACAACACAGACTTCTAGACCATTATTGTTGAAATGAGTAGGTTGTAATGGAATTGAAAATTCTAATTGGATCAATAGTCCATAACTTTACACAGCTTTATTTTCACAGTTTGTAAGTGCTCAATGACTTTACTGTATCAAAGCTGAGCTAGTTAACAGAAAAAAGTCCCCCAGCTTCTGTTGTGTGTTTATATAGCGTCAGCATGACGTACAGTGGTCCTAAACGTATTTACCAACTTAGTCTAAACCTCCTTCCTCATTTTTTTTGCGCAATACGTGCTGCAGTCAACAAGCAAGTGTTGTCTTGGCCTCCCAATCTGCGTGATTTGGTCATGCTGCTCAACTGCCTGTGCTGTACTGCAGTGTTTGAACAAGCTAATTTAAATAATTACAAACATTTTGTGAGCTTGTATAGATAATTACATGTGGTGACAGAAACACTGATTTACATTCTCTGTATTAGCTTAAATATTAATAGTCTTGTGTTTTACCTCAGAACTCCTCAGTGGAATGAACTCCAACCACCATTTAATGCAAACCACCCACTGCTGCTGGCTGCAGATGCCGTACAGTACTACCAGTATCTTCTTGCTGGCTGTAAGTAGCTGACAGCTTTTTGTCTTGTCTTAAGCCGAATGTGACTTTCTGAGTTGGTTTTTCAACCTGCATTTATTTCAGTACATATTCTACCCCAAAATAGGGCTTCATGTAACCAACTATATTAGTAAGAGTAGAGTAGTTTCTTTTTTGTATGAATCGCAGTTGTGACATCACATAGCCAGAATGTGAGTGCTTGGCAAGCCTTGCCAGTGTGACCCACTAGATCCCCTAAAGTCTTGAGGGTTTCCTCACCTCGTTTCTGCTCATGCTTTTAGCCATTTCCTCTCCTGAATTCAATACTCAGTGACAAGTGAGTGCATCTGCGTCTTCTCTCTCCCCTGGAACTCCTGATTGCTGGGCTACTTCCAGCCAGCATCTCAGGCAGCTGCTTCCCTCGGGAGCCTTGGCATCGCTTCCAGGGACGGCTGCCCACCTGCCTTGTCCTGTGTCTTATCCAGCCGCATTGTTCATGAGGAGCCGATATACGTGGCGTTACGTAATTAAAAACATGTTTATATCTATAGATATAAGATATATGTATATTATATATATAACATGTATTTTATGTTGGTTTTATAGATAAATGAGTACTTATGTTACTTTTTATTTTGAAAATTCCAAAAAGGGAAAAATATTAAGGATGAGTAGCAAGTCTCTCCTTTTTTATTTAGGGTGTAGTCAAGATCAAAGTGATGTTACATTCAAAGTTTCACAGGGGAAGAACTCTTGGCATATGTAAAGGTACACATGGGGAAACTAGACCCTCTGCACAGTTGTCAGTGCAGCCAGTGCCAGCATGTCATGTGACACAGGCATTTCAAAATGCAGAAAGTGGACATCTGGGCCGAAAAGCAGAATGTCTGAATGTGACTGGTAAAAGCGACATTGGCGCCAGATTAGATCTGTTGCTTCTACCTGTCCATCTGTTGCATGTGCTCCAAGCTCAAAATGTTGTGAAAACCTATCAGGTTAGGGTTCCATGCTGCACAGAAAAAGGAATAAAACACAAAAAGTAGAAAGGAATATGAAAAAGTAATTAATAGCACACAACACTGTTTGGTGTGCCTTTTGGCTGGAGTTTTGAGCTAGATTCCTGTGTAATTTTATTTTCACTTATAGGTATGTGAGCTCTGCTTTGAGATAAAAGGTTCTTGCTGGGATGTGTTTTGGTTGTATATTTTACTATACAAATGTAGATTACTATTTTCACATGAATATGTCTAAAATCAGATGTGCAAGCCTATACTTAAATTTTGTATAAATATTTTGAAACATTGAGTACAGTCAGGTCAACAAATATATTTGTAGTTTATATAAAAGCCTTTAACAGATGCTATTAACTACAGAGCACAGGTGTAATTTCATATTGCAGGTTAAGGTAACTGCTGTGACATGGCCTGCGTATGTTGCCGATAATTTTGGTGTTTATGTTTTTATCTGTTGCTTATGGATCTGTTAGTGGTGACATTAAATAACTTTTATGATAAGGAGATTAAAAAAGAGCAGACAGGCTTATTCAGTAAGTTTTCAATACGTCATGTTTAGCTAGACATGCTTGCAAGGGAAACTGTAATCTGTTTCCTGCCACCAAGGATGTGGAGTTAAGACCCTTTTCCAGCACTTCTCCTTTAATATAGATCCTCTTGGCCTGTTAGCAGTTAAAATATCTGTGCAAGACAAAGCATTAGGATGAGAGGATGCTGTCCATTGCTGCGTGCTTCAGAGCTGTCAAGGCTATTGCTTTGCAGAATTATCTAACCAGACTATCAACCATAGTGTCTTCAGGGAAAACAGCAATTCTGAGTGGTGCTGAAAGTCTCCAAACCCAGCTTTAATTCCCAAGCACTACCGATGCCTGTGAGTCCTTGCAGTGTGCCTGTTTGGGCCAGATTTCTCCCCTGCCTCGCTTTCCCTGAATTCTGTCCTCATCATCCCCAAATTCTTTCCTCTAGTTGTAGATGTCATTATCGTCTGCATTGTATATATATGCATATATATGTATAAATATAATTATTGTATGGAGTATGCAGCCAGCGCAGGATGGGTGTCTGGAGAGTTTTGGATACTTTGTAAAAGTAGATTGTCTGCTTTTTAATTTCTGTAGAAATTAAAAGCAATGTATTGCATAGATACAATCTGAACAAAAGCCCTTCTGTGAGCATCAGTGCTTACATAGAGAGATCGCATTTATCCCATATACTGAAATCGGGCCTGGATGTGGTTCACTCTGTATTTCATTAGCGGCTCCAATGCTATGCATTTCAAATAGTTTTATATGGGAAACTTTTTAAAGTAAGAATGATGAGTGGTAGCTAAATTCCAACAAAATAATGAATTTGTTTTATTGGGATTACAGTGAATAATTTTAATTCAGGTTTTAATTCACATAATAGTACAGAAAAACAGAATAATAAACTCTAAAGACACAAAAGAGCCTAGAGGATGTAGTAAAAACAGCATTAACAGAGAAGTTTGTGTATATCTGATCTTCTTTGAAGTTTTATTTGTCTTCTGGATTTATTTTACGTGAAGCTACTCAATGAAGTTTCTAAAAAAATGGAGGCAAACCAGGATTCACACAAAAGAGCCCAAGACACCTGTTAGCGTTCCCCTACTAAATACATGCTAAAACAGAGTTATCTGGCTCTGCTTACCTGCAGTAATGCAGTGGGTTGACATCAGCCGAAGCCTGGGGTTTGATGTGCTATCACTTCCGTCAGGGAGTTTAATTGCCAGCAAATGGCTAAATAGGGGGTTAGGGTGAATGTTACATCTGTCTGCCACGTTAGTGGTAAGAGGAGTTCTGGCGCCGTTTCAGGGTCACTATTTGTATCTGTCTATCAGAGGTAGAATACAGCAGTTTCTCTCAGTTTCTGTATAGCATTTCTGCCAATTGTTTGGCTCCATTAAGTGTGCAGGGGAAATAAAAGCCTGAATGACCAAGTCACAAGGGGGTATGGATAGACCCTTTCTTTGTCCACACTCAGAACATTGCATTAGGTCTCATTATCCATTTATAATAAGTGACCTTTGCCCCCTGGGTCATTGAAAAATACTCAGTGTGCTTTTTAGCACAGAGTACCTCTGTCAGCAGACGGCCAGAACAATGAAACGTCTGGCGGTCTGGTTGGAGGGCTGTACTGTGCAGGTTTTCATAAATACGCTGTTTGATGCCAAAACACAGGACTGAAATCTTCCTTCGTCTCTGAAAAGCAGAAAGTAGGCCAGTGAGTTCTTGTGATAAAAAAAGAGTATTCTAAAATTACTGCATTTAGTTATTTCCACGCAGTTCAGCCTTTAATGTTGTTAAAGAATCTTAATATTATATTCACAGCTAATAAGGAAATAACAAGGAACCATTGTTTGAAGAAATATTGTGTACAACAAGTGTTCAAGACCTTTATCCCAAGGGTATTTGTAAGTGGATTAGCACAGCTGTTTCATTGCTTTGAGGTCATCTGTGACATCTGCTGCAGAAACCTGGATCAGAGTATGCAGTTCGCGTCTACCTGAGCGCTTTCTCACGGCCGTGGCTGGTGCAGAGAGGTGAGAGAGTGGGTAGCGAGAGATTTGGACCTTTCTGTAAGTTCACGGCTTGAAAATGAACTTGCGTGTTTAATGCCACAACACACCGGCTGCAGGAAGCGTTGGTATCCTGCCCGTTTCAGGCTTTTTGGAGTTGGTCAGAGTAAAAATAACCAGTGCTGACAATCTCTTTGGGTTCTGGCTGAGCAGATTTCAGACTTACTTTTGTTTTCCTAAGAGTGCATCCTGTGAAACCTTGGATGTGTATTACAGCCCTCAGGTCTGCAGTGCTGGCTGCCAGGTGCTGGATGTTTGTCTCCTACTCTTCTCAGGTTTAATATATAATATTTTACCTCAGTTCTGTCTCCAGTGTTCCCTCTTTATTTGCCTGAGCAACTCCCAAAGGATCCATATCCATTCTAATGAATTATATTCTCTATTACCGTGACCCAAAGTCTTATGTATTTGATTGACTTAACCCACGTGTCCTTTGTCTGACTTCTGTACCTTCCGTTTTCACCTGTTCGAACACATATCGATGTGTGCATGGTACATCATGGAATGGCAGTGAAAACGGGTGACTTTGCATAACAGTGGAAAAGTCATACATCCTCATTTCATACTTCTTATTTCCTTTCTTCCTTACCCAACCTCTTTGACTTCACTTTTTCACTGCACTGGAGGAATGGGCTGTAGTTGAAATACCTGAAATGTGGACAGTGAACACATTAATGAAAAAAACCCCTTGAAATCAGACCAAAACCTGCCCCAAAAAGTTGTGGAATCAAGTGACAGATGACTGCTGTCCTCTGGCTCTGGAAAGGGCACCTTCACATTCCAGGCAAGAGTTTTGGCTCATCAGAACCAATTTTATGGAGACAACCTGCAGTTGTCAGGAGCAGGCCAATGACAAGAATTAATATATTAACTGGTATGCAGTACTCTTTGACAAATTGCTTACTAAATACATCAAAATTGATTGGACGTCCTGTGTTTAAATTGACAAATGACTGCATTAGGGGAAGGAGGGAAATCCATTAATTACAGCTGCCCTCAACCATAGGAAATGTAATCGTATAAATATAGATTTTGTTAAAACAAAAGTCTCTACTTTACTATAGTGTTGCTGGTAAGTGTACTTGCACCTCTCTGCTATTAAACCTCCAGTAGGAGGTTTTGAAGACAGATCTTTGCGATTGGCTTTTAAATAATCAAAGACCATTTCTGTTGTGTTAAAAGGAATGATGCAGTGTTTCTTTATCCTACTCTGACTGCTTCTGGAAATTGTTTCTCAGAAAAATGGACATGTAGCTGAGGCTTCTGCTGTCTCATTAATTGTTTATTCTAAATGCGGTGTAATTCATATTCCACGACATTAGGATTCAAACCTGTGTTCTTGGTCTTTGTTCCTGTACTGGTTTCCAAGTAGTACTTGCAGGGCTGTTACTTATTTCTGAGTAAGAATCTGTTCTTGAGTTAGGCCTGAAGATGTAATCAGTTTTATAGACTTTGTTAAGGGATTCTTGAAAAGATTAAGGTCTGTATTTATAGCTGCCTTTGACTTTTGGCTGTTAAAACAGATTTTCATTTCTGGACCAACTGTTGTACATATCTTGCGTTTTACTGAAAATGGCTTTCATTAGAAGTCAAGCTTAGTAACAACTCCTTGTCTTCAAAGGGAGGGGGGTTACCCTTTCCTCACTGTTTGTTTGGGCTAAATGATAACACAATTTATACAGATAATCTCTATAACTCTGACATCATGTTTGCACTTCCTGCTCCCTCTAATGAAAACTATGCACCCTGAGCAAGACTTTTGTCTCTAAGCAACATTGTGGTTCTTTATGGCCTATTTTATATTCCTTTCATACATTCCATTGATGGAAATAAAAATTCCTTACATAGAGTTAGTGAATATCGTGTAGTGGAAAGCTGGCCTGCAAGTAGGAGCAGCGAGTGTATTAAATAACTGTGTGAATATGTACTGTGAAGACAGATACTATGAAAAACAAGCTATGATGCGTGTAATCATAGCCCAACTGCTGCCGTACGAGGCACACCAAGCACAGTAAGGAATCTGGTCGTTCTGGTCTGCAAGCCTTTACCCGTGCGCAGCAGAGCGTGGTGGTGGTCTGGTGATAGGCTGATGAACTGGGACTGATAATTTTATTTAGTGTTCTTCTCAGCCTTCTACCTCTACTTCCCTTCTTGCACTCTTTTGTGTGTGCGTGTTTAAGAGCGTGTTCTTTCTCACTAATATGAAAGAATATGTATTACGATACATGCTACACTGTGTGCATAGCTCTAGTGTGTGGACACAGATCTTGTTCTGGGGGGCAAGAGCTGGACCCTGCTACGTGTATGTTCAATGTCTGTCACGACAGAGCTCGATTTCAAATAATAAAGCTGATCCAAACCAGAGCCTGTTCTGTAGCAACAATTACGCTAGCGTGTAGTTACGAGGTGTTCAAAACCTTTTTGCCCTTTTCTGTGACATCTCTGCCTGGCCATGGTCAGATGCAAGTCTGGAGTAGTTTCAGCAGTTCATGCACTCAGTACTGGGTCTCTGCTGGCTTTGCTGGTTCCACAGCAGCACTGGTGGCACTTCAGAGCAAAGTTGCCCGGTTTGACATGACCCACTGATGAAGGCTGTCTAAACAAAGCTCTCTGACCTTATCCTGGAGTAGGCGAAGCCCTCTTGAGTTTGTGTGAGCTGCCGCGCTGTGAAGCCTGGAGAGGAGCTGGAGGAAGCAGTGATGTGTAGGGTAACGTGTTGAACTGCCGTAATTTGAATGTACTGATCATGAATGTTGCCTAAACTACTGGCCTTTCAGATGTACCCATGCATCCCCGGTGAGGGCCTTCCCACAAAACTGAGTGTTACAGGCTTAAAGCAGGGAAGTACACACAGTTCGTGAAAGGTCAGTGATGGAGATGGATGCTGGAGAACTGCGGGAGATCTGCAGGAAGGCAAATGTGGGAGGCTGTTTCAGCTGTGTTGGTGTAAAACCAACCCTTTGGTAGATTGAGTGAGGCCCTGATCACAGAATGTTTTATGTTTTGATTATCCTGCCAGGCTTACCCTCCTGTTCTCAGCAAGAGTGTTGCAGCAAACCCTTTGTCAATTGTCAGCGCGTGTATCGAAAGATGGGAAACTGCTTATGTTGTTAGTTTGGTTTTGGTGTACAACCAGCACACAGCTGAGATTTCACATAGCAACTTGCTTACAGAGATTTAACTTTATTATCCAGGTAGGATTTTTTAAAATATGTTCTAGATTCTCAGTTTGCCTTTATTTTTTCTACTTTAAATTCCCTCTAGCTAGTGTATCATCTTCGTGAAATTCTACTTTGTGATTGCCATATAATGAAAGAATGCAACATACTTATAGAAAGAGCTTCCTGGGTCTCCACGTGAGTAGTTTCAAAGGAGTTGTGCAGATGTCCAAAATCCAGGTCCTTGGGGAGTGATTTATAAACCTTGAAATTTTTAGGAGGACTTCTCTATACAGAAAAATGAGTTTCAGAGGATTAATTCTTAAGTGTTTCTCTTGAGTTGGGTATTCTTTCCATATATTACATGAAAATATGAGTGTGTGCATGTATATATGTGAAAATATATGTGGTGTAAATAAAATGTTGCAGAAGAATTTTGGCAATTAAAAGATATTTCATATTTGGGGTTTTATTTATTGTGTTTAAAACTGTAGCAGATCTGAAATATATATGTAAATTAAATTAAATATTTTTATTAATTAAATATTCAAAGTGAAACTAATTCCAAGCATGCATTTCTCTTACAAACTTGTTACATGTGTTTGGGGGTTACTGGCAGTAGTCACAATCAGTGAAAATGGAATTTTCAGGTTTGCTTCTTGCACTTAGAGGTGTAACGGATTGCAAGCCAATCTGCATCACCTTCCCATTCCAGAAAAGATGTTTCTAATGAAATTTTAGTTCATGGTCTTTTATTTTTAAGGAAAACTTAAGTTTCCCTAAAACTGTAACCCACACTTCCTGTTCCCTATAGGAAACAGGATTAAGTGGTAAAGGGAAGCAAATTTAATTTCTGACTGAAGTGATTGGGATAAACAGGAACAGGGCAGATGTCATTTCATAAAATGCTGCATCATTGCACATGAGCAGTGGAGTAAATCATGCTACATTCTTCAACCGTAATTGGTGTTTGTGAAATAATATAGATGAGGTGGATAAAAATTAACTCTGTGAGGTGCATTGGATGCCGCCAATGTATGTTAAGTTTTTGATGCGTATCCGCACCTGGGCATGTGCATGGCTTCATCAGATTACTGAGTACTTGCCCATCTTAATTCATATTTTATAAACTAAATGCTGGAAACAGCACTGCATATAGGAATTAAAATACTTTCAGATGTGTACAAACAACAATAATGAACAAGGGCACATGCTGAAACAGTTCTTTACTATTCTTACATGGTCATCTGGAACTTCTTAAAGAGGGGTCCATCAACACGAAGGGGTCAGTTTTCAAAGCAGTGTACAGGGATTTAGCCGCGCGACTCCTATTGACGTTAATGGGAGTCAAACGGGTAAATCCCCACGCACCGCTTTGAAAATTTACTACTAAGCCTCTTGACTTCTCACTACATACTTTGATTGTAACAGTAATCCATGGTTAACATAATTTTCCCGACAATAATGTCAAACATACTTTTGAAGTCAGTGAATTATAGAAATAGTTACCTCTTCCATAATTCTTTAAAGATGGGCATCAGATGCATTTTGCCATAGGTTTATGCAGCTAAAATTATTCCTTAACTCAGGAAAGAATATATACATTATCCTTTGGTATAGAATCGATACTCTGCTCACATTCTGAGCATTTAAAGTGTTGAGCAACCTTAAGATACTCTGTACTTGAGTAATATCAGGTCTAGCTCTGCTCAGCTTTATGTGTTCATTGTGCTTGAGTTGTTTCCTGTGGGATCTTTAGAAAAGGAAGCTGGAGTTAAGCACAGTGAGTGTTTACCTTCTCGAAGGGCAACCAGGAGTAACAGTGAAGCCCGAACACCTGATTAGCACTGGCTAGGAAAAAAAAATGCCAGGCTGTTGCCTACCAGACCAGTGTGAAGTAAGGAGCGAGTAAAGCAGTCATCAAAGCCAAGTAAAATCTAAGGAAAATTCATATCCTCGCTTTAGACCTACCTATTCCTGTAAGAGTGAAGTGCTGATACGGAGAATGGATGGTCTGTAACTCACCTCATAAACTGTGGGCAATAGACAAATAACGAGGGAATAAATCTGTAAGTCAATCGGTGGTGTGAGCTGTTACGCAGACTCCTGGTTTACAGGCAGGGGTTTAACTTAATTTTATGCCATTTATGCACACCAAAATCTCAGAAAGTCCTAGCAGGGGGAAAAAATAACTGGGGAGAAGTTTTGGGTGAATGAGAGTATTTAAATTTGCATGCCGTGCCCTTTCAGAAGTTTACAAGCTGAAAAATGTAGCCGAACTTTGTTCAGTAACATATAGCCACAAGTAAAAATGCGTAGAGCGTGTCACCAAGCTACAAACAGTTTATTTGAAACGCGGCTGCGAGCGTTCTGTCTAAAGGGAAGGTCTGGTCTTCACTTTGTCAAACGTGAGCAGAGGTAGAGCCAGCAGGCGGAGAGCTCTGTGCTGTAAGGGGAGGTTTAGGAACATGTGTGCAGTAAAGCTCGCTAAGCAGCTGTTGGACTTGCATTACGTGGCAAATCTGACTGAGGGATACCGAAACCAACCTCTGACAGAAGTGAAGTAACATCTATAAGATGGAAAAAAGGTGAACTTGTTGAATGTGAAGTGGCTGCATGTAGACCTAAAGCAGAACTGTCATATTCTGCTTGTCATGGGTAACGCGATGTAACGAATGCGCCAGTAGTTCCAGAAGTAGCATGAAGTAAATCATTCAAATTGTGGAGCTCGATTTTAAGAGAAGTATTGCTGAAGCTTGTTGACAAGCATGTGATTACCTAAGGTCTCTAAACCACCTATGATGAATTTAGATATACTGTAGGAACTACAGAAAAAGCATCAAAATCAGATGTTGGTGTGTGATGTGTATGAAAGCAAGGGATATGTAATTTGTGTTCTACATACCTGTTTGCCTTGAACATCACTAGAGACTGCATGTGGACACAGGATACACTTCAGACTTAACAAATTACATTGGTTTTGTTGCCACTATATTTTATAGTCTTATTTCAATTATATATTTTTGTGTATACAATTAAAATAAAGGAAAGCTCTCTGGGTGACTGCAGGCATGTGTACGGCAGGCAGCGCAGAACAAATAGTCTTTATAGTCTGCAAATGCCTTTGTTTGCTCTTAATTTGGACAAACATACGTCTCTTAGAGAAGAGCACACTGGGAATTTCATATGTACCTCTCAATTAAATTGTATTGTGTAAAGCTTATTTATATAAATGAGAAAATTAAAACCTTTTGGTTTGAGAAATACACAAAACTAAGTTAAACTAATGATTTATTGTTCACAAATTAAAACCATAAGTGGGCACACTACAATTGAGCTGTAGTGTTTCTTTGTTCCAACACTTCCATGCTGCTGAAAGATGACAATTTATAATCTTTGAATGAACAAAGATTTGTTTAGGTATTTATTGTGTAATTAGCCCATCTATGAATAAAAAACACTGTTTGTTAATTCCAATATCCGTCAAGCATGTGTATTTGTCTAGATCTTACTTGTGTGTCAGGAAAGCCTGTGCAAAGTATTTGAGGTTAATATAAGCTGTTTGTTTTCTTTATTTGTCACTAAATGTCATGCAATCTCAAAACCTTGGGGTTTTTTTCATACTTAATGATTGCACTGTGTGAATCAGGTCCTGGAGTTCCAGAGGAATATCAACTCGGCTGTATTTCAGCCCTTGTTTTGGCTTGTGTTGAAACTTTTGTCTCCCACAGTCACTGCTGTGCAGTTTTCCTGACACTAACAATTATCACACAAATTACTAAATTTGTGATGTAGTTCTTTTTCCAGACCCTTGCTTCTAATGATCTTTCTTCAGTATAGTAGTAAGATTAATGCTTTAATTGCAGAGAAAGGGAATCTGTGAGCTTTAAGAATTTACCTTAGTTTATGGGTGAGCACCTACACCTTCTATTTTGAGGGTAGAAAATAAGATTACAGTGTTCAAGTCATGAAAGAAAATGAAGAACAACAGTTTTCGCTGAGTATCTGTTTTTCCTTAGTTAAATGTGGAGTGGTTCAGTAGAGCTAGGCAGGATGGAGGGACAGGAATATATTCCAGATTTAGAGTAGATGCAGATCACTTTTTACTTGAAAGAGAAAAGAGAGTGAAGGTGCTACTGTTATTTTTTAGCAACTCAGAGGTGGCCAAATATTTATGGCAGAGCTCTGATTTTTGCTGTAGGTAGTACTACAGTTCTTAAGAAGTGACCTTAAAATGCTTGCTTATGGATTGGCTTTGCATTTTTGAGTGGACTTATGTCCTGTTATACTGCATAAACAAGTTGTATGTTCTAATACTCACTTTAGATTTTTAATGAACACTTGCTTTCTTAGTACTTTTTACTCCACGTAATTGTTCGAATTTCCATGTTTTTATTTTTCTAGATGAAACAAATTCATTTGCATTCTGGTATTTGATGTGCGTTTGTTCCAGATGTTGGTGTGAGAGTAGCAAAAAGTTAAAAATTGGCAATACTTAGACACAAAGCATTGTATTTCTTATTTTAGGAAGGTACAAAATTATCTCTGTGCAACAAGGACTTGCTTACTCCTTGTCTGTGTGTGTGCCATTAGTGACTTCTTCCCAATGAAACAGAAAGTGCAAGAGTGCAGGAAAAAAACAGTCCTTGCTGCAGAACTTTTGAAGAATTTGCATTTTATTGTTTGTTTTCCTGCATTATAGTGACATTCTTTGGAAATTGAAAACAACTTCTTTTTTAGTGACTGTAGCCTCACTGACATGTAAGAAGCTGCCATAATTTCCAGCATGAATTCAGATTTTCAAAGAATTAGGCTAGAACATTACTTTCAAGCTCAAATTCCTGGAAGTGTCCCTCTGGACTTAAATTAATCTCATCTTAGAACTTGCTACCAATGCGAAAGGTGGGTGACCTAGAAATGAAGAAAGAATCAGTTTAAAATTTTTAGAATAGATTTGTTCCTATAACTTCAAGGCTGTTTTTAACTTGGAAAAAAAAAGACCATGTGTATATCTGTAATAAGCAGCAAGGCGATGGCGAATCTCCAGCAAGGATCACTTGTCTTATAAGGTCATATCTCACAAAACACTGCCTGCTCCCACTAAAGGCAGTGGGAGTCGAGCTTGCTTTGCCTGTGGAAAGACTGGGGCCGTCATTATGGGATCCTGCTATCAAAACCAGACTCTCTTTAAATGCCTGCTTTTGTGATAGGTGTGGTACATAAATGCTATTTTATTAAATAGCAAAATAAATTACTGAGGTTTGACCTCAGCTGAGGCTTTATCACTGTTGCCCTGCTGGTGAACTCTAAGGCAGAGCTTTTTTCGTGGAATTCGGCATGTCGTCACTTTTTGGTAGAAAGAGTTAATGCTGCGGTCTGACGCTGCTCTGAAACGCGTGGTATTGCAAGATCTATGCAAAGCTGGGGTTCCTTGGGAAAAGCAATACAGTGTAGGACTAAAGATCTTAAATTTGAATTCCTTTTTCACTCTAATGCCGTCTTGAGTCTCCAGTGCGATGTAAGGTTATTACGGGGGGGAGAAATAGGGCGACAACGCAGGGTGGACGCTGCTTCCTGGGCTAGCGTTTTTGCAACCAGTCACTGCATAGCAGCTTCCCTCATCCTGACAGCTCTGGTAGTTGCCCTTGGGTTAGAAGGAACAAGAAAAATTCAGAACAGTCCATAAAGTTGCCATTGGTTTGAAAGCAAAAACATCTGCTGGAGTCATGAAGAGTTTGTTAGTGGAGTTCAATAACAGGAAAACCTGCAGTTGATCAGCTGTGCCCTCAGAAACAGGCAATGCTGAGAATTTATTGTATGAGAGTCAGGAGATATGGGGAAGATAAGGGCAACAGCAAAACGTGTCAAAATTATGATTTTGTTTCATGGGTTTCAAATATAAACTTTAGCAGTAACGAAGAAGTGTGGGCATTATGGTTTCATATCCGAATCCTCAGCTGTTTGTAATCCAGGAAGGTACCTGTATTTTCTTAATACCAGTTTAATATGGGTGAGACAGACACGTCCTTAAGTCATTGAATTAGATCTGTTGTGGTTGTAGTGAAGCAGATGAATATAGTTTCTGTATTATCCTGAAAAGCGATGAACACACAATGCTGAAATAACATCTGTGGTTGCTGAGGTGTGTGCGTACACACATGGGCAGGCGCAACTTGGATTGGTTTCAGTGGATGTGGCAGATGCATAATGTCTCCTGGGAAAAACCTGATGCTGTAAGAATATATCCTAATGTATATAGCACTTCAAATAATCCTTGATTAAATTAGACCCTGACTGATCTTGGTGTATTGCAGGAATAAGGACACTCCACGATATGGAGGTGTTAGAAGTGGCTCTGTAGCTGAGGTTGGGTTCTTATACAAACAGGATGAAAATCCCTTTATTTCATATAGTGTATGGATTTATGAAAACCCTGTGCTGTTTATATTAGAGAGGCGCCATTCTGTATTTATGGCTACAATTGTGTCTGCTTTGCCTTTATAAACTCCTATTATTAGGGGTTTACAACATGGCTGTAAAAATTTGTAGTGGATGGAAACTTGACACATAAAGGTCAACCCTGTAATAATATAGTTTTCAAAAATCAATTTTAAAAACTTTGAGTCATTTTTAGATTATGTGAATATAAAAATATTGGTTCTAATTTTGGGCTTGTCCAGTATCTTAATGCTGTAGCATAAAGCTCTCTTGTACCAAACTAAAAATACCATTGTTGCATTTGTTTCTGTTAAGTTGCTTTTGTGGTGTCTGCTCCTCCCTCGAAGTGGGTATGGGTTCTCGGTGTTGAATCCACGCCTCCCATAGGCAGTAAGCAGATCAAGAAAATTAAAGATATCACCTGTTCGATTGTTGGGGGTACTTGCTTGCATTTTGCTTTTTCTAAACTCTTTCAGCTTTCAGTATGAAGTTTCAGTTAGAGCAAAATAATGCTGCTGCTATAGAAACTGAAGTAGCTTGGCTGTAAGTTTTACTAAGATATTTGAGGACAAGGAATAATGAAATATTAGTCTCCACAAGAAGTCTACGATTCTTTTTTGTGGTGGCATTTGAACACTAGATTGTAGCTTTCCTCAAAGTTGTATGTATATATGGTAATTGTTTTAGAAGCGGTCTTGGGGATTGTGCAAGTCTAACAGAGCTGATGAACTAGCATTTTCCTGTTGTGGTGAGTCCACATGAAGACAAATGAGTGTAGTGGACAGAGGAACAAAATTAACTTAGTTTTGCTCTTGTGAATTGTATTGAATTTTTTATTATTTTTTAAAGCATTTAACAGTAAATCTGATTTTTCTCTTTTCTGTTTTTTTCAGTGGTTCCACCAGGGAGCCCTGGACCGATCACTCGACACGAGTCGTACGACAGCTTAGCATCCGACCACAGTGGGCAAGAGGATGAGGAGTGGCTTTCGCAGGTACGCTTTCTGAGGGAGTTCCAGTTCAGGAGTGAAACAGTAATTGTATCCACTGAAAGTAAGATTCACAACTCTCCTCAAAACAGAAAGTAAGCTTCCAGTAGGCCACGGGCATCGCTGTGTGTGAGACTGACTTCACTCCTGCCTTAACATGGTATGGATTTGATGGTCTTTACATTTTATACAAGCTGTGTTAAAAACCACATGAAGCTTCCATCGTTGCTGGCACAAGTCACGTCCTTGGGAAGCTCAGGATGAAGTAGGAAGTTTAAGTTGCAACAAAAAGTTACCTTTCTGACCTTTTCAGACATGGATAAAGGAGGGTGGCTTGGCAAAATGCCAGTGCCTTTTCTGTTGTGACCTGTGCTGTACTTACTGCATTCTAACAGAAAATGGTAGATTTAATTGCTTCACTTCCTTCTTTTTCTGGTTATCAGTTACTGCATTTCCTACTGATAATTTCTTTGAGTTACGGCTAGATACAAATACTACAGGGCTTTAAAATGATCCTGACTGGTGGAATATTTTTTATATTAGGTTAAATCCTTTTAGTTTCGTCCATTCTCACTTCATTTCAGTCAGTGAAGCTTCTCTTTAAGAACTCAGTACATACTTGACTATTTGGCTCAAAACATAACTTCAGTTTAAGAATGTAGGTCATGAGAAATACACTAAGAATTAGTTCCTGATAGAAATAAAAGGGTAGAGCTAAAGAAATAAACAAAACTTACAAATGTGCTGCATTTACCAAAGCAATTTCAGAGTACCTGATACATGGAATTCATCCTGACAAATTAGGTGGGTTTCCTGTGGTTTAAGAACAATGTTGTTATGGGAGTGATGCATTAAATGTGTTGCTGGGGTGTATGGCATAAATATGAAATATTCATGGATGTGATTTGCTTCTCCCACTGGTGAATAAATCATACACAGCATTTTCCTAAAACGGGGAGTTAGGTTTCCATATGTACCGATCCGGGAGCGGCATTCATTGGGGAATCTATTCATGTGAATCCACTCACCTGGCCTAAGGTTTCAGATGCAGCTGCACGGGGATATATTTTATTTGCTTATGCTGTCTCTAGTTTGCCAGAGCATAAAGGTGTTGAAACTACTCAATCACCGTAGTCAACAGGAATTTTATCACTGAGCTCACTGGGGCCAGGATTTCACCTGTAGTTTTCCACTTACCCTCTCTGGCGCTGTTTGGATATTTTTGCTTATTTCTGGTGATTTTTCTGGTATAGTGGGCACTCAGGAAAAAAGAGAGTAAGGCAAACCTACATTATGGGGCCTGATTTATTAATATAAATAATATTTATATAATTTTGTATAAATAATACTTATTTATATAAAACATCAAAGGAACTTAAGGCTGCCTGAACGTCATCACATCTGTCCCTCTGGAAGATCATATATATTCATAAGAAAAAAAGTAGCCCAAGTGATGTCACAGAAAACAGATAATTCAGAGAATGCTTCCGGAATGTTAAATTTTTGCTAAGTGAAAAGGGTGATGATAGCTCTTTTGAGCATGAAAATGCTAGCATTCTCTAAGCAAGCCACTTCAGATTAAGCCTAAAGTGCAAGTATGTTTTTCAAAATTAAAGTGTTGTTATCAACAGTAACAGCATGCAGTGAAAAAACACTGCCCTTCACTTCAACTTTTCAATTAGAACAGTGGGTAATGTGTGCTGTCAGTGTGAAGTAGATACAATATGTTTGTCCTGCACACAACAGGAGAGTGAATGGGAACATCTGGCCGTAGCCTCAGTAAAATTGCAAAGGCATCTGTTTACCTCTCGGCTCTGTGACACTGATGGTTTCAAGCTTAAAATATACAGATTACTTTATCTGTGGCCTAATTTACACTGCTACATGAAAGCTACTTGCCTCAGAAACATCTACAGTCAGGCCAAGTTACGCTGAGATAAACGCAAAGATGGAAACACTGCGAGATAGGCTGTGCATTTGTCGTCTTACGTTAGCAGAGAACTTAGAACAGCATAATCCACTGTTTAAAATCGCTTCTTAAAGAGTTAAGACTCGCTACACGTACACATCTTTGTCACATATATACAAAAATAGCTTTTCATTAATTTCCTCGATAATTTGCATTTTTGCTGTTAAGCTGGTCGTTGTTTTAGCAGAAATTGATAGGAATTTAATGGCATATTTTTGCCATCTTAAAAGTCTTTAGCAGAGTTTAATATTTTATAATATTTTAATTTCTTTTTTTTTTCTGATCTTTAAAGGCTCTTCCTGGTTTTTAAAATTTTATTGCAGAGGACTTACGCTGTGTTTACCATTTTATTTACAGGGCCCAATTTTCCTGTTCATATACGTTTGCAACAATGTTATCATTTTAAATTTTCATGGTTCTTTGTGCTCCTGTAGTTGGCTTATTTAAGAGTTTGCCAGAATTGATACTCATCACATTTATAGTAATCAGCACGGAGAAACATTTAAAAAATATTTTGCATGCTTCATTTAGTGAAATAACTTTTTTTTTTTGAAGTTCACATCTAGACTCTCACTCGGAGCCAATACTTAGAGGAAAATGTGAATATTCGGAATTATTTGTTGGTGTTCTCTGTGCCTTTTGGAAGTAGATGTGGCATTGAGAAGCTTCTACACATAAACATACACACAGACACAGATCTCTTCTACACCAATGATCTGTATGTGGTTGTTCATCACAAGCCAACACCCTGACTTCTGTTGTAGCGATCAGAATTTCAGTTAAATGAATACATAAGTGTGTAGCTGCTCTTCTAAACTCTGCGTTGAACATACTTGTTTAAATTCCATCTGCCTAGCAATGAGTGTGACCTGGGCTGCTCAGTGTCTCACAGCACGCTTCACGTTGCTCTCTGTTACAAATCTTGTTGCTTTCCAGCAAGATGGTCTCTGCCAGCGGTGCCCTCAGATGTGCCAACAGTAATTACGAGCTTCGGTTTGAAATACAGGTCGCACTCTCTACATGTGAAACAGGGCTGTTTAACGTGTGAACTTTGAGAAAGCAGCCGTAACAAAGCTGTAACAGCTTGCTTTCAAAAAGTGCAGCTACTGACCTGGCCAGGATTGAGGTTATTGGAGGGAGGTGAGCTTCTTCAGTTGCTTTGTCTACTCCACGTTGGTGCAGATGAAAATGTGTTCCCCTGTTTGTTGCTGCAATGAAAGCAGCTTTTTAGCACTCAAGTGCGTATTTCATAATGGCAAGGGGGGGAGAGAACAGGATCAGGTGAAGTGATAGCCACTGTTGGTCTTCAGAGTGGTTTAAGAACCAGGATGCAGTGTCCTCAAGCTGATGGTTCAAGGGCTTTCCTGCTCTGCAAGAAGCTCTTGACTTTGGCTAGAACATGCTCTCCAGCAAAGACACTCCCTTGCTCATTCCTCTAAACTGATAGCACAACACACCCTTTATCTTAGTTTTCATCTAAACGTAGACCCTTTTTGCTTGGGAACGGCAGGATTGTGGGGGTTTGGTGTTTTGAAGAAAGCATTCTGTATATTGCAGGTTTTTGTTAAGCATTTCCCCATCTCGCCACAGGTCGAAATAGTGACTCACACTGGGCCTCATCGGCGCCTATGGATGGGCCCGCAGTTCCAGTTCAAAACAATCCATCCCTCAGGCCAAACTACCGTCATTTCATCCAGCTCTTCAGTGCTGCAGTCGCATGGGCCGAGTGATACCCCGCAGCCTCTTCTGGACTTTGATACGGATGATCTTGATCTCAACAGTCTCAGGTAAAACCAAAATCAGTTTCCAAGCTGTTTCACATTTGTTGTGTGAATATCTTGCCTCATGCTTAAATGAGGCCATCTGGGTGGAACGTGTAATAGTTTTCATCAAGCTTGTCCAGATGAAAGTCTTAGCAGAGCCTATGACTCAACAACAATACAAATTCACCCAGGCCAAGCAGCTTAGATTCCTTTCTGCTGCCCCTTCTTGTATAAATGCCGGAGAAAGATGGTATGAAGTGTGGTGGCCTTGCTCCACGTTGTCTTGGCTTTTGCAGGATCTGCATTGGTTAATAAATTCTTTTTCTCAGACATGAGTGGGAGCTTTATGATTTATGCCATAGATGCTGACTGTGAAGCAGTCAGTGTGTTGGAACAGTAAGTGGACTTCTGAAATGTTTTTCCCTTCCCTATTTTTTTATCCATTCTTTTGCTTCCTTCCTTGTATTTTTTTCATGTATTTATTTCATCTGGTTTTGGATGATGGCTGATTTGGAATTGGGAGCAGGGGGTTGGCCTAGGGAAGGGAAGGAAGGAGAGTGAAGGTAAACGTGGGGTTTTATTTACTGATAGTTAGTGGTTTTGCAGAAGTGTTTTATGCACCATGTGTTTGTGTCCTGTCCAGTAACTCTCAAGATTAAATGAGTTTCCATGCTTCTGACTCTGCATGTGATTTAAGTCCAAAGTTCTGCGGTGTGGACTTGGATTGTTTGGGACTCTGTCTGAAACTCTTATGAGTAAAAAGAGAAATGGCTAATATGACTAATCCCATTAAAACTGGGCAGATTGTCCTCGCACTGAAAATACGTGGTTTTAAAATGCGTGATTTCTTCTTGCATGCAATTACTCCCACAAGTAAGGATATAGCAGTTAAATATATAATGGATTTTTATTGTGTATATGTATACATATGCAGAAAGGAATAAATGTTTTTAAGAATTAATATAGATTTATGTTATATAAGGAATACAATATTACAAACGTATCTTTTCTTTTAAACTGACAAAGAAAATGCTGCTGTTCAAGAGGGCAGTAGAGGCTTTTTAACCAGTTTGAGTAGGGCGATCATTTGCTTTGAGACTTTCTGAGAGCCCACTATTGAGACTAGTTTGGGGATACTCTCTTTGTGTAGAGCCTCCATCTGTCTCTGGGTGCATTATCTACATCTTGGCTCCCAAACAAAAGTTATCAACAGTTGGTTGGTTTAAAAATAAGTAGTTGCTTAATTGGTTCAGCTGATTCAGGTTTGTGATTTAACTACAGTCCTCCTGAGCAATGATTTTGACACAGGTGGTAACTATAACTTATTATTTAGGATCCAGCCTGTGCGTTCAGAACCTGTTAGCATGCCGGGGTCATCTCGTCCAGTTTCTGACCGCAGAGGAGTTTCAACGGTGATTGATGCTACCTCAGGTAGAAACGTGTTGACTCCTTATTTTCTTTGATATTCACAACATTCATTAATCTTGTCTTTTCCTGCCTGATAACATGCATACTAACCATTGCCATATACTTAAAAGGATATCATGATTTTCGGCTATGCAGTAGGGTAAGTGCTGTCTTATGCAAACACTTACTGAGAGCTACCATAATGCTGACTTTTTTTTTTTTTCCTCTTACCCTCAAATCTGAAGTCACAGCATTGTGGTAAGATATGAACACAGTATTTACAGTAAGTTTAACACGAGCTGTTGAATGCTAAAAACTGTCTAAACTAAAAACCAGAACATTTGCAAATGCTAACACTGAAATGCTTTTATTAATGATTGACTAAAGCATAGAATATTACAGTTCCTTCTCATTTATAAAATAGCTTTCATTGAAATGTAATCATAAATGTAATTGATTTCTGTGACCAGTCAAGGCAACGGGATAGTTTATCTAATGTTTATGTAATAGGCACATTTTCACTACTCTGATCTAGAAGAGTGCGTAAATGTAATACTACAGTGGTTATGTTAATATCAACATAGTCATATATATACTATAAAGTTTTCTTCTTTTTTTTTTCTCAGTGGTGGGGTATAGTCTGTATAAAGAAGCAAGGACAACAGAGCTTTATATTCCAGTACAGCTGTATAGCGTCTGAAGGGTCCACACAGCAGGATTTTGTCAAATAAAATCTCTCACAAGTAGAATTATTAAACACACAGCATTAGTCAAACAGTCAAGTCGGAGAGGATTTTAATCTGCAGTGATTTGAAAATCCCCGGAGACTGCTGATTGGATTGAGGTTAAACTGTAAAAAGAGACTGTAACACATACAGAAACTGGTTTCTGAAGGTTGTTTTAAAGAGAGTTAAAATAAAAGCTCCCGTTCCAGACTCTGTTTGCTATTGGTATAAATTCAGAGTCCAAGATATTTCATTGTTTGCCAAATGAATTTATTTGAGTATTACAGGATATTTCTTAGATGTGTTTATAACTGAGTTCAATAATAACTACATTTACTTTGGATATTGAGCAATGTCATTATAAATTCCATTTTCAAATATTTAAAATTTGTTAGATTAATTCGCCTTGAGCTTATACAAACATCTGATGCTGGTTATTTAAAGGGAATTGTATTTGTTTTAGTACATGGCAAAGTAATTTTGAAAATAATTGTTTGATACACCAGAAAGCATGATTTTTTTGGACTAGTTCATCTGTGCCTATTACCCCTAAAAGGTTACAAGCTTGAATCATAGGAGTGCTTCAGTTGGTGTTTCTGATGCTTCAGATTGAGTGTGATTAATGGCATAGCCGTTCTGCACCATCAGTGTGACCGTGCGAGCTGATACAGATGGAGATATCTGGGTTATCAGGGTTTGGGGTTTTTTTCCCCCCTCTTGTGTATGAAAGGAGCAGTGCCAATACCTGTAGCAGGAATGTGTATTAATTCTGACTGTAGCCATCCTGTAACACATTCTAAAACTGTGTTAGTCCATCTACAACAGAAACAAGGAACCGTGTAGGACTGTACCTCCTCCTTGCTAAATAAAGAACCTTTCCTGTAGTGTGGATGGGGCCTGAATTTGAAATGGCTCACGTGAATGTGATGAAGCTCTATCGGTAATGCCTTTAACATATGTGTCTATATTAAAATTGCCAAAGTCAATTGTATGCATTGTTATGACACTGAAAATATATTTACTGTACAGCAGTGACTCAGTTTTGTTATAACACCTCGTAAGTTTCTTATAAACAATACGTGGATTTTGTTAGGGCTGTGCTGATAGCAGTATTTTATTTTAAGTTCACTGCCAGACAGTTTGGATTTGAAATAATTTTTGATTCGGGGACTTTACCATCTATCTGCAGTTTTCATATTCCCTGATCCCAGTCCTTTGCCATGCAGAAATTGTTGCTTCAAATTTAGGGTAGATATGCCAGATTATGTGTGTACAGGGCTGTGAATTCTGCTGCAGAGTAAAGGAGACACAAGAAAAAAACATGCACTGTTTCTTGAGGTCTTCTGCTATTCTTGTAACAGAGCCCAGCAAAGGGAAGAAGTCTACTTTATGCTTGCTTTCTTCCCACCTTTGGGATGTGCAGAAAATTACATTAAGCTCAGCATCTAAAGGTTAGCTTGAAATGCTGTTCATGTACATCGCATGTTTTGTCTTGTAGGCCACTACTGTTAAGTATTCTCATTTCCTGCTATTACCAAGGCATGCCCTAAGTGGCTCGCGTTCTTTATGGAAAACAAATTCATTGGAAAATACTTTTTTAGGTTTGAAGGGTTTTAAGTAGGTCATAAATTTTTACTACCTAAGCTGAACCAGGAAGTGATTCTTCAGCTATGACCCATGCCTTCGAGTCTGTTGCACTTTATGAAGATGCTTATCTGGCTGTTTGATTGCTTGTTGCTTAGCGATACAACCAGCGTGGCGCCTCTTCTTATCTAACTCCATCACTTGTTCTTCCTATCAAAAGATTTCAAGTACATGTTTATCATTTTCCATTATTCTTCTGCAGTTCTTGATAGCTTCCTTCCTTCTCTCCCATTGGTGTCAACTCTGTGTTTAAAATGAGATTTGTGTAATTTTTTTGACCATTATTTACCATTATAGTAAACCACATCTGTGGTTTACTAATCACACAATGCTCTCACAAGATCATTTGCAAAAATTTTCATTTAAAAAGTAGAAAACTCTGGTACATGAAAATCAACCGTGAAAATTTGCAATGGAGTTTTCAAGATGCATGGCAGTGTCTGTAAAGGTTACTTGAACAAATTAAATGCATACTTCCATATTATCTCAACTTAAAATTCTGCTGAGATATATTTTTAGATATATATTTTTAATTGAATCTTTAAGAAAACTTTGCAAAAATGTAGTCACCTAAAGCTACTGGACATTTGTCCCTCAATGCACACATTTTAGTCTTATGCATCATAGAGAGAATATACCCTCAAGGATTAAATGCACTGTAATTCCAGATGCTATTCCAGATTGGCAGTGAAAAATGTTAAAGGGACAGCACTGAGTTTAAAGCTTTGTAAAGCAGGAAGCCTTTAACAATAATGCAGCGGAAGAACCGCTACCGTACACATCGTAAATGCACACTGTGTGTAACGAGCAGCCGTGTGTGTTTGAGTGTCTCCGAGTCCATCCGCTCCGAAGAAGTGCTGAGGCTGTCGGCTGGTTGCCTTGCTTTTAACAAAGGTGGGGCTGTGTCTCACTAAGTAAGGTTGCTTTTAAGACTTTGTTAGACACCAGAGAAGAGAAGCCTTACGAGTGCCCTGTCTGTGGGAGGTACCGCAGCTGAAGGTCACGCTCTTTGTACAACCAAACCAACCAAGCCCGAGACAGAAATCTGTAGTGCAATAGAAATATTTATTACTGTATGACCTGGCTCTATTTCAGAAGACCACTCTGCAGCCATGACTTGAAAACTTTATGTTTCTTGTATGCATTGAATGCTGTTCCTTTCTTTGTTACTAGCTTTATGTATGATTTTCAACTAGCTGAGGATATCTAGAGGGTGATGGAGGCTAACCTAGAAAATACAAGCATAGGGTGGACATGGAATTGAATATTTTCAGGCACCTTTCTGAATTTTCATACTATAACCTTTGGATGAATGATGCATGTCATATGTTACATACCTGAAAAATCAAACCTAATTGAATTATGCTGCTAATAAATTATGCAGAAATTAAAGGGTGTAGGCAGGTTAGGAACAAGGACTCAGAAACGGAAAACCTCTGGAGAAAGGATTTTGCAGCAGTTCTTGATGACAGTCAATTTGATCACAGCTGCATTGTGATTCTGCAGAGTGAGCATTTCCCTTAAACTGTAACAAATGTGTTGAAGGGCTCAGGTACTCAGGTATGCTTAGCCTTAGCTGTTAATTCAGTCCTGCTTGGTTTAAAAAAAAAAGGTGTGTGCATCTGCACGTGTGTTTATGAAAAGCCTTGTTTCTTCCCTCACACAAAGAGATTTTTGACACTTATCCATCGGTCAAGTAATGGTTTTGTTACACTGTCAGCAGAGTAGGAGAATGTTGACAAGTTGTCTGATCTCTGTTTTGCATCAACCTTCTCCTTTCCTACTTGGAGGAGTTCTCTGTTTCTTTCTTGCTTAGGGCAAATACAGAAGTTGGAGAAGGAAGGATTTTAATTAGTGAAATTAAATTGTAGAAGAAAAAGATCCTGAGAATTGGGGTTTTTTTTCTTTTGCTGGGTGTGGGGCGTGGGAACCTTTGTGTTCTTTTCTGAAACCTGGCATGCACTGCACTGCTTAGGGATGCACGCATCATTTTTTAATGAAGATTGTTTATTACTGTTGTATGAAACTCTGACAATACTAAGCTCTCTTCTGGTTACTTCAATCAATGCCCACTTAAAATTGGCTTGTAATTTAGTACTTCCCTTTCTTTTGTGCGTGACTGGCGGGTCATGGACAGATAGCTTGTTGCCTGCAGAGGGTTTAATGAACAGAAGAATTGACTTGGGTCTTGTGGGGGAGGGAGGTTGCCTCCCTTCCCCTCTGCCTGTGAAGCATCTTTTATTGTTCATCACCACACTTGTGAGATGGGACCATGGGACAAATTTTTACTGTCCAGCAATGCTCTCACTTGGAGTTTAATAAACACTTCTGCTGTCACACCTGAAACCATCTGAGCTCTTTTCTGTTGTATGCATGATCAAATATTTATTCCTGAATGCTGTACACCAGAAAGTGCTGCCTTGGAGGAGTGGAGATCAGTTATTCAGGTAGTAAAGATGTGTGAATGCAGCTGGCAGATGAAGTCACCAACATTATGAATTCCCAGGCTGTCCTTATTGCCACAGGCAATAACTGACAGGCCTGAGCAGTCGCTGGTTTCCCATTACGAGTGCTGGTAGGGCCCGGGGTGTCCTGGCGTCACAGATACTTGAGCTGCCCTGCTTGAGTGGAGCCGGCCAGTGCTCCTTGTTGCATAGAGATGTAATCAATATGGTCTGGAGTCCTTGACCCGAACCTGTAATTACCTGGATGGTATAAAGGTAGTTTGTTGTTGGAGATAGAGATTGCGCTCAGATCCTCCCGAGTATAATGCTGAGCTTTGAAGCCAAGGAAGAGATTTGGCCCTTGGTTTGCTCTTCACAGCAATTGAGAGGTTTTAATAATGGTCATATAACAAGTGGTTCTCAGAGGGCATCACCTGTTTAGTAACAGCAAAAACGCATACCCAGTGCTGCCTGTTTTGTACTCTATATTCTGTTAACTTAAACTTAAATGAGTGTGATTTATGGGTCTTTCCTGGAATAAATTCTGAGCCAATTCAGTTAGTATCATATCTATTTAAAACATTTATTGCATTGCTTATTTGAAAAGCATTTTATGTATTATTCCTAGAACAGTGATAGTGTGTGGGGTACACTCAGGGTGGGGAGTGTTTTCTTGGTGCAATAGCATGTGCTTGCATGCACTCATGCTCTCTCCATCCCATCTGTCTGTCTTGCTAAATGTATGTGTGCGCGTGAGCTGCATAATGCAGAATTCTCGTACTTAGAATTTTTTCAACTTGATTTATTTCATCTAATTTGAGAAATGTTATCTGATGATTTTTGAAGAGAGCCTTAAGACAGAACTGACTTCAACAGGCTCCAAGATGCCAATGCAGTATACATGATTACATCCAGAAACAGCTATGCCCTATAGACTATGCAGATGTGAAGAGAAATTAAAATGACCTGACACTACTGACTGGGCACTTGCTGCTGGATCATTGCCTAGCTTGGGAAAAGACTCAGCTGCAGGGATACACGGAGTAGCATTAATGTCTTGAACACTGGTGGGTGTTTTCTGGAGGCAGGAGAAGTATACTGGAGAGGGCAAGCACGGGAACAGTGACTGGATGGCAGCAGAATCATTATATACTGATTTATTTTTGCCTCCCTGTGGTGGTTGTGGGCGAGTTAGTCTGTCAGTTCTGGAAATCACTCTGCACAGCATTATGTAGTGATGTGGGGCAGCTGTTACCCTGCTAGTGACAGAGGAGACTTATTCCTCATCCCTGTTTGCTTTTGGTTTAGCTGAGGAAGCTTGCAGTGATTGAAATAGTTCATCTCTTCTAAGGTGGCGGTGCTTTGATACATAAGTGTCCATTGGCAGAAAAAAAATGGTGCGCTGTGCAAGTGAAAATCAAAAATCAACGGTCTGTAGATGCTGCTGTGTTAGGTTGAATTTGACTTTAAGCAATGTAAGTTACTGAAGTTGCTTAATCCCCCAAAGGCTGATCACCTTGTTCATCTCGCTAATGTGGTTTTGATAGTTCAGAGACGGCTTTGACAAGCAGGAAACCCAGCGATTTCCACGTTGGTGTTGTAGCTAGAGAACAGCATAACCGTGGCCTAACCAACATAATAATTAAATACGAGGTAATGGGTTTTTCTTCTTATATGAAGATAAGTTGCAGTGAGACCTCCAGGGACCACGTTAATGGTCATTGGCACAGCCTTCTGCTGCTCAAAGACAGTTGTTCTCATGTCACACAACCCGCCTGACGCGTGTACCAGCGGTCCATTAATGCAGACAGTGGAGTGTCTTATTGCTTTAGTGTTACCTCCTGACTTTCGGTTGGGGAAGCCACCTTCGGCTCATATAATGGTTTGTCAGCTGAAAAAGAGCAGTGTGCTGGAGCAGGGTCTGGTCTGAGCAGAGAAACCTGTTTGTTTATGGGGAAAAATACAAAATGCGCTATGGGCATTTTGTAAATCAGTAGCCAACGCAAACTCATTCTGAATGTGATTGTCGTATGCACCCCTTAATTGTCTTTCGTGAACTGTTGTTTTAAATGTTCTGTGTAGGCAGCTTTAAAGCTCTGAATAAGTGGAAAGTGTTGATTCTAATCGTATCTGACACCACAATCTTCTATGGAACAACACATGAGCTGAGATTCCCGATGGGCTCCTGTAGGATACAATATTTATTATAGCTTGAGATCCAAGAGCTCCCAGCTACTGTTAAACTTACAAGAGATCCAGAAACCTCAGTGTCTGTACTTGTGTTTTTACAGATTGCACAGAAATAACACACCATACAGTATTTGCAAAGAAGCGTGTTCGCTGACATTTCTGCTCTTTTTATACGGTGCTTAAAGGAAAATCTTGATATTTTTATAAGTTTGGAATATATTCTAAGATAATTTATTATTCTAAACTGTTTGAAATGTTCCTAAAATGGCATTAGATGTGCAAGAGTATTTGAACATCCATCCACAAATTAATTTTAGAGTCAGTGTTGTTTCAGGGGAAGCTTTCATTTAGAAACAGTTTTCCATTTTGTAGTAAAGAGACATTCTAATTTAATGATGTCACTAAATTAGGCTATACTTCAAAGTATTTGCTCATTGTTGTCCATGATTGCTTTGAAAAAAAACTGTAGATGTGCTTCATTATTTCTTGATTCAAGTGTATCTCCTCTGCTTTGGACTGCAGTCTCTGTCAGATGCTGCTTTTTTAAGCATCAGGGTTGCTTGCTGATTCTGGTCCTCTTGAGATCCTCCAGCTTGTCCTTCCCTGCTTTCAGGAACTGTTCCAGAACTTCAGCCCGTGTCCTCAGGCCTCTGTGGACTCTTCCTTTTTTTTGAGCTTCCTCCTACCTGTAAGAGATAAGGAAATGTTTGACACTTATTAATATTTCTAGAGCCACAAAACCTTATTCATTTATAAGTCAGCACAGGTTTAATGCCTGTTTTCAAAGCCCATCGGGTGCAACCCACTGCTGATTGTGGCAAGACTCTTCACAAACTCTTCTCTAAGCAGACTCTATCTGGATCTATGTTGAAAGGGCTTTAAACGATCCTCATGTGGGGAGGGAGGTTGATGCAATACCAGCATACACTCCTGTTTTCACCATTGTTAATCCCAAATTGGCAGATTTTAGCTATTGTTTATTAGAGTGTAATGTGGATGAGTGAGCAGAAGTGTGGGTTTAGGTATATACCATATAAAACTGAGCTATTTGGCATGATGAATGAGCCAGGCATTTGGTGTATCTTAAGGAGAAGTTTAATACTTTGAGGGTGTTATAATCACAGCCTCCTTACCCTGTCTTCTCCTAGCTGAAGTAAGGATGTTCTCTACTGGAAATAAATATTTATGTCTAAGTTGAAATATAGTCTGTTGGTACTTGTATATATTTTATTGCCTCAATGACGTAAGGGGTAAAAAAACAGATGGAAAATATTTTGTTTTTCTTAATTATCCAATACTGTGAAATACCTATTGCCTTGCAGTTGCCTTGGCTCCTCCCCTTGCCTTGGCCTCCATCCCTGGCACGATCCCAGCCAGTTTTTAATAGTGCTTTATCTGCTGCTTGCATTACTTTTAACTTTCACTTTTTATTAGAACCAAAGCTAAATTGGGTGCTGGTTAGCACTCGAGCTGTGGGTGGAGTGCTACAAAAAGCCAAAGCCGGTGCCAGCAAGCAGTTGCTGCAGAGCAGCTGGGAAGGGGAACGTGGGGTGAAAGGAGCCTCTGTTGTCACCATCGTCCTCCTCGGCCACTTTTCGTGTTCCTGTAGAGAGTCCTGGCAGTGCCTTCTGTGAGGGCTCTGCAAAGAGGAGATCTTGCAGCCCTGACCGCTCCTGGGGCAGCCTGCCTGGGGCTCACCTCCTTCCAGAAGGAACACGGTGTCTTAGAGGGAGCAAAGCCAATCCTTTCACATGCATAAACCTTCTGGTGCTGTTCCCCCTGTAAAGGTGAAAACAAGCAGGTCACAGTCAGTAAATGACAGAAAGCAGACTTGGGATTATTCACATCATTAGCACGGGATTTCTGCAGATAAGAGAAGTGGTGTATGAGCCTCTGTTGCCCCCAGGCTGTCCCTTGTTTACTGCGTGGGGCGTGGTCCTTTAAAATGGAGCAAGAATAGGGAAAAGAAAAAGGTGGTAATATAAGTAACATATGGTTTTTGCTGGAGTTTGGCCACAGATTTAAGGCCTCAGAGTGGATTCCTGGGGCCTTCATGTGCTATCCCAAAACCAACACGAAAGCCTTTTCAAATATATTTTATAAGCTCTGTGATTGTAATAGTCCTATCAAAAATCCCCTGTCCCCAGGTCAAGTGGGGTGCAGGCCTTCCTCTTCTGAAATCCCAGGCTTGCCAAGTCTCTTCTGACTGATATTTCCCTCCAGCAACAGCGGGCAACCGTTTGTGCCTCTTGTGCCGGGTGCGCTGTGCCGAATACCTATGGGGGCGTCCAGCACAGCTGCTTTCCCTTGAGCGCACATCTGCTCAGAGAGAGTGGGACCTACGCGTGCTCGCTTGCCTGGGCTCTTGTCCCAGATGCAGCTGGCCCTGGCTGTGTGCAACCCACCTGTATTTCTGGATAATTCATTGAATTTGCTAGGCTTTGGCACAAAGGCTGAGTGCTTGCTCGTGAGTATCTGGTTGGGTTTGAGCAGGCGTTTTGGTAACTGGTTCTGTTGTTCTGCATCGCTTTTCCTTTGCTCCAAGTTATGGTGTCGTTGATGTGGGAAACGAAGCACAGAGCTGGAAGCTCTAGTTTTTAGCCTCTTCTAACGTTAAGACCCTGCAAAAAGTCCTGACTGTAGAACTCCAGGAGAGGAGGCCTTTAGAAATATAACACATTGAATCAGGCTTTTGTAGCGCTGATGCTGAGCTCCAGCACATGAGTATTTATTGATTCTGCAGACACCCAGCCCCATCACCTGTAGCCCCTCTCCCAGAAAGTGCTTGACCTCCCTGCTTCTGGAGATCTTACAGGCCTTTCAGAGTAGAGAGGTGATGTGGGAAAGCACAATGAGGTCAGGGAGCGGCCAAAGATGGATCTGTTTGCTCACAGCCAGTGAACTGCGGTGGGAGGCTCAGCGAGCCTAGGGACCATCCCTCTGGCTTTGCACACCTTCTCCTGGGCTGAGCTCTGAGGTCTGCAGGTGACGGCTTGCGTTCTGGGTGCTGTTGTGAGCCCAAGGAGCTTGACTGGAGGTTGCTGCAGTGTCCGGGTATTTTGCATGGTGCTTTCTATTCTATGATATGTTTGCCTTTATACAAAAAAGCAGTAGAAGCCACTCTTGTAGTAAGGACCTTGCTAGCTCTTTTCTACCAGGACAATTTCCATTAACTGAATTTGCATTAATTGAAACAGTATCTCTTTGGTCATTCACCTGTATTGTTTACAGCAGGAGTGCTGGGCAAATCCCTACGTCCTCTACTAGTTGACTATCACTTAAAATATATTTTAAAAGTAAGCATAATGTTCTCTAAACTTGTTTGTGATTGAATGTCAACTTTAGTAATTGACCATAGATCATCTATAAGGTTGTTTGTGTTGCTAGTGGATTTTATTAACAAACAGAAATTTACCATGAAAGAATCTGGAGAAGAAAAGAAATACTCCTGTGTTTGTCTTCTGTTTTTTTACGTTCCTATTTAAGCTTTAAAACAACCCAAACCAGCAGTAAACAGTATACAGTGAATTGCTTACATGGAAGTGCATTTTTCCGCTGAAGTTAGATAAAAAATTCACTATATCATAAGTGAACCATTTCCCCCTTGATTTGTGTCCAAAATATGAAGAAAAACCTTGCAGATGCATTATGCATTTTACAAAAGAACATATGCATGTATTTAAATCATTTACATTTCATCTTTTGCTTTCTCTTATTTTTAACCCATATTATAGTGAGTGACAGCATGTTTGGAATACTGAGGTTGAAAGCAAAGTTTAAACTTTCATACACAGTAAGCTAAACTGCGAGCAGTGCTTCACTATTTCATGATTTCATTTCAGAGTTTTGCCAATGCCTTTTCCTTGCTCTCCAATGAAACACGTGACTGAAACTTTGGGAATCTATAAAATCCTTGTCAGTGGGGGATGAGGAGGGGAGAATGAAGGAATCCCAGCTCTATCCAGTCTAATACCCTGATGTGACTACTTTTCAGCACTACCCTGCTGTTTGTTAAATTGGTAACTTTTAACTGATCTGCTCATAGAGCAGGGAGCTGAGAAAGGATTTGAATTGTGGGTATGGTGTTTTGTTTAATGTCATCAGCAGCCACTGCTTCCACATTGCTGTGAGTGGACAAATAAAATTCAGCTTTATTGGCCTAGTTGTAGCCTTTTAGTAACACTTCAGTGGAAGATTGTGCATGCCATGAAGTGCTGAATGCGTGCTCTCAAGTGAGGCGATGTGACTAAAGTACAGTGATACGTTGGATGGGTAGCAGCCTCTGACACAGGTGAGGGTGTACGCATGGTCTGCTGGTCCTCTGCTGGGGGTCGGGGAGGGGAACTGGGCTGTCAAGGGCAGAGGAAGAGCCAAAGCACCCTGTGGATGTGCCTGGATGATGCTGAGGAGTGGGGTTTGTCACCTTCGCCTTGGCCCCAGCTGTGTCACCTGTGAGCTGGCTCCCCGCAGAGCTGCCCAGTCATCTCGGCGTGGCGCTCTCCTGTTCCAGCTGTGACAAGACCCAGGCTAGCTCTGTGTGGAGCCAGCTATGGTTTATTAGCTCAGGCTCTGTGCCATGCAGAGACAAATAAAGCGCTTGCAGATGGTGGCTGGCCCTAGACTGGGGTAGCGGAGCTTGGGCTCGTTTCTGCATGGGACTTCTGGGGTTGTCGGTGAGAGTTTGGCACACATAGAGGATGCAGGATTTGTTTGTAAATGTTGATTTTAAAAACTAGATACTTAATATGTCTCTTGGATTTAGAGCTTGAAACACTGTGACACTT
The DNA here is from genome assembly GCA_033558235.1 of Neomorphus geoffroyi. Taxonomy (NCBI): domain Eukaryota; kingdom Metazoa; phylum Chordata; class Aves; order Cuculiformes; family Neomorphidae; genus Neomorphus; species Neomorphus geoffroyi. Next base: position 4,224,073 of record JAUMJM010000018.1, read on the forward strand.
CCATCCTCAACAGCTTGCAGAAATTTTTCCTCACTGTATTCACCTCCCAGCCTCTCCATAAAGGTTAAACCCGGAGTTCTTAATTTATTTTGCTAGTAGAGATTGACTTATAATTGAGGATATCATGTGGAGGACCTGTAACTTATTTGTATATCCATCTTTCCATGTTTAAAACCGAGTCAAAAAACTAATGAGGTTACAAAAATATTGCTGATCCTGAAGCAAATATAGTTGGAGAACATATGCTTTGGTTTTACATTTCTGCCTCTAAAAGGTGACATGTCTCGTGTTTGTCATTTAATTTAACATTCTATATATTTTTAAACGGCTGTATGATTTGAAATCTCCAGATGCCACGCTTTGTGCTAAATGAGGTTGACAGTTCAGTGATGTGGAAGGCCATTATCTCACCTTTGTGCTTCTAAACTATAGCCACTTGCCTTTGCCTGTTCATAATGCATTTACTGCATTACAGCGTAGGAATTTTTAACACCTATTGAAAGCATTAATCAGGTATGCCATACTGATGAGCACTTCAAGTGAAAAGCAAGAACCGATGCTCTTCAAGTTCATGTGATTTAAAGATAAAATAGTAGCATCGTAGAGGTTTATCTTGAAGTCAATTTAATCAGGGATGTTACTCCCATTTTTAAGTAGATTTATTGATATTATATTTTCTCTCCTGATGTTTAGTCATTAGTGAAAGGGATTTGTGTATTTCACAAAACTTCTAAAAGCGCCAGCATGAAGTCTTAGCAGTCATGAAGGCAAGTTTAAAAAGAAAAGTTCTGAGATGTTCCATCTTGATTTTTGAGGATCGATATAATGCCATTCCTATAACTTGAAATTTCTTAAAGAATATACAAATTCCATATGTATTGTCCTTGTAAAGGAAGATTGAATCTGTTTCTTCAACCTATCATGGTATAATCTCACAAGAAGATGAGTACCTGTAGAAATACAAGTCCATGTTCCCCGGCTGCACTCCTCAACTGCTGCCAAGCCTGTGCTGTCCCCGTCTGATGCTGTGTATGTGCCATCTCTCCAAGCCCCATCTCGGTGCATGCCTGAAACATAAGGCTAATTGGGCAGGTTACAGCTCTTCCTCCCCTTCTTCAGCTGGTGGCTCTGTTCCCAAATAAGACCCTTGGCGAATCTCAGTAACCAGCTCTAAATGCCTCCATCACTGCCAACTGATGCTAAAATAAACCAGTAAACCAAAATTCAGACTTTTGTATCTTAGTACTATTGTCCTGAGTCAGCAGGTCTCCTATAGAATAATTTTTCTATAAGCTTGGAAAATGGATAATCATTACTTGCATGGCTAAAGTTCAGTAATACAAGAATAAGTCATAAATATGTCACTTGTAGCTTAAAAGCTAACCAGCTAGAAACTCTCCCTCATGTCTAATCTGGCCTCCAGTGCCTTTGATCACTATTTTCTCCTCTTCCTCAGCACCACAGCTAACTTCTTAGTTTTCCACATTTTCCTTTGCCGTTGTGACAGTGTTCTGCAGCAGATTACAGCTGTGCTTAGCCACCATAAGGTTTACATGATTAGTCAGCATTTGGTTTCCATATATAGCAAAAGTACGTCTGGAGAAAATATTCTTATACATATTTCCAGGCAATAGGATCAAAGAGCTCTCTAGGTTTTCAATTTTAATTTATCTCTTCTTGCTTGCTGAATAAGGAACATCAAAAAGAATCCGTGTTTGCAGGAGGGAAGGGAGCCTTTTGCTGTGTGATTTGGGGAACGCCATTCATCCAGACCAGCTTCAAATCCTGCCCTTTCTTCCTCCATAGCAGTGTCAAGAGGTGAACGTGTTTCTATCCAGGTGTGATTCCTTTCTTTTCCTAACTCCTCTGTCCTCTCCTGTTCTCATTTCCCTCATGCTCAGAATCGCCCCTCACCTCCATCAGCCCCAGTCTCTGCTGCTGAGCTCGTCTTCCTCCTTTGTGACAGCATTTTCTGTAGTTCTCAATCCCTGTGTTGGCCCCTTTTCTGCCTTAACGCTTTGTATGCGTTGAATTCCATTTGGATTTTATGTTCCTATCTCATTTTTGTTTTTCCTTGGTAATTACTCCTGCCTCTCTTCATACTCATAATACATCTCAATACTTGCGTCTACACAAAAAGCTCATCTTTCAAGTGTGAACTCTCAAAATGTGCGAGACGTTTCTGAAGGTCTATGTCTGCCATGATGTCTACCAGGAATGTGATAACTAATAGTGCTTCAGATAGGTCTGTGCAAGGAGTGACATGCGTGGGTTTATATTATATGCTGTATTTATGTCAGTATTTCTTGCAGCTCATTTAGGTGCTTTTTTTCTACATTTTTCATTAGAATCTTACAGCAACAGTTTATGAACTTCACGATTTTGCGGTGCGGGCAATGCTGGAAATGCAGCAATTGTCATTAGTAAGTAAGCAGCACACTTTAATGGTACAAATTATATCATCCATTTCATATGAGGACATTTTCTGGAATATTAGTAAGTGTAGTAAGCCAAGATATTTGAGACCTTTTTGCATCACGTTTTTAGAAAGGCCTTTTTTTCTGCTGATAGAAGATCTGTGTTTAAAAAAAAAATACATAATTAGTTTGATTTCAGTCATCTACTCAACATTTCTAAGCTACTTGCCAAACGATCCCAGGTGTGGGATTGCAGCAGGTAATTTCCTGCGCTGTATTTGTGCGGATGATTTTCTGTGTTAGAAGATGATATCGACTCACCTGGCCTCTCAGTGACAGAGAAATCCTTTGTTTATTCATTTAGTAGGCAGATTAACCCTAATGAATATGGCTTCCTGGAAACAGATACAGGGGACAATGGCAAAGCGAGGAGTGGGGAGAACTGGGGCAAATTCCCTTTTCTTTCTTCACTTGTAAATAATGGGAGCTTTCATAGCAGGGTGTTTTAAATCGGAAAGGAACGCAAAATATGTCAACCAGAAATTCTTGATTTTAAACAAAATCTTTTCTTTTATGGTTCAAAGAGGTGCTGGGGCTTTCTCAGTAGGTCTGGTGCAATTCTGCCCTATTGGATCTGTTTGAATGCTTAGTCCTGTCAAAAAGTAGGATAAATTGGGCACCTGAAATGTTTGCACTGAAGGGCACTCAAGTCCTCATAGGTGGAGGATCTTGGTGTGTGTTTTACTCTTCACTGTTTTGTGGAATGTGTTGGGTTTTCTGTTGTTATTTCTGTGAATTAGGGTTTAATAACCTAATCTTCCTTTGAAATAGATCATAAATCGTACTGGGCAACCAGAAAAAAAGTGTTAGTCTTGATGGCTTGAATGACTTCATTCTTTTTGTTTCACAGGTGTAGCACGGTGAACCGGTGTGTTAATGTGTGCATTGTGTTTGTGTTATCTGAGTAGCTGTATTATAAATGGAAACAACACTCGTGCAAGGGTTAGGCTGCACAGCTTTTTCAGTCATTCTCTTCTCTTGAGCTGACACAGGAACGTTCAGGAAAGCATTACCAACAGTACCATATCTTGTATTCCTGTTGTGTGCTGTATGCACGTGTTCTGCACGAGGTCTGAGTGAGGTTTATGAAAGGCTGTACCGTTATCACTTTTCTTTAAATAAGTGAGGAGTTGTTGATGTGGTGTTGGACTATTGTTCATAACACACTGGGAGTAGTGGAGGTGAATCCAAAGCCCTAAGAAACTGAAGAAAAAGATATTCATTGACTTTGGGGATATAAATCAGGCTCAGTATTGTCACGTATAGATTCACTGTGGTATCACTCAGTTTCTATTTAAACAGCATGAATAAATTAACTTTATCAAGCTCAAGGAGGGGCAAATATGATTGTGAATTAAGTTGTATATATGTTAGTATTTTTATTTAATGCATGCACATTAAGTAGTATTTTTAATTGGGGAAAACATTTTGGTGTGCTAGCTCAGGTCACTGTTGTGAGCTACTGGTCAAAGTGTAGACATGTGCACAATGAATGATTTTGCTGTGTTTGAGAGAGGAACAATTTTGTGCATTTTTATGTGACTGGTACTTGAGATACATTATTCCCAAGACGTGGATGTGTAGACACAGATGTGAAAATCTCTTAACTTCCAACCAAACTTTTCCAGATCGTATCACTATAATTTATTCTTTACTCTCCATAGACTAGAAAAATGTCTTCTTTCACATAACTTTATACATTTGAGGAAAAGGAAAGTTCTCTTCTACCACATGGTAAGTGTTGAAGATAGGATACTGTTGGCTTTAGCGTGCTGACTTTTGTACTTGCCTATAAAAACTCTAGAGTTTCAGAAGGGAAGCGAAAAAGCAGAATTTACCTTTCCACAAAGAATAAAAGTTTCCATTGTTTCCCAGTTACACTGCTGAAAGTAGAAATGTGCAGGAACAGATAATTTTTTGAAAGTATACATTTATACATGGGTATGTGTATACGTGTATCGGACAGCAATAAATTAGAAATGAATTTGTTTGCTTTGTATGGAGATTGTTTTATCCTTCTTAAAGCTACTATTTATATAACCTTTAACTAAACAGAGAGTAGCCAAAGTATTTTTGAGTGTGAGAACTGTTTTTCTGACTGGTGTGCGTAACAACTTAATTCACTCCCATGGTGTGGTACAACATACACTCGCGCTGTGCGGTAACTCACCATGTTGATATGCAGACAATTTGCCAAAGAGATCTTTTTTCTGCATGTGAGAGCTCAAAGTAGATCGGTGTCACATTAGGTGTCGTTAAAATAGAGCTTGTGATAACTAAATAATAAATTTAGTAGTACCTAATTACTTTCAAAAGATGTTGACACAGTTGCAAAGGAAGAAAGTCGCACAGTGCCTTTTGAAACAGTGTAGACTGTCTGTATTAGCGGGGCTTTTTTCCATTTAGTTAAAACCAAAGGACAACAGTCATTATACGATTCTGTACTTTAAGTATTTTCATAATCCAACATAAATTGGCCCACCCAAGGATTATGTCTGTCTTATAAGGATGTGTTTATATAGTCATTGGGTGAAAGATTGCAGAAGTTGAACCACTAGTTTTGAAAGTCGAGCCAGACCAGGAAAAATCAGGATACAATTTGGCACTTATGGAGACTAAATGATTTCCTTTTTAGCTGCTGATTTCTACTGGGAAATGTATCCTTGGACTGAAAATTGCATCCGGAAAAATGTTTATGTAGTGTTTTTCAAATGACTGATTATTCCTCTAACCTTTAACACGCACTGTGTGTGATTTTCTTCCTTATTAACTCTTTCACAACCAAATGGAATGATTTCCCTCCCTGTAAATAAAATTAAGTATGTATTTCACTACAGACACTATTTTAGTGCTCTAACACAGGAAAAGACAAGTCAGGGATTTTATTGAGTTCAGTAACACTGGGAAATCCAGCTCATCTTTTCTATCAGGCTTTCCTGGAAGAAGAGTATCCTGCTACGACAGTGACGCAGGCAGAGCACACTGACTTTTTATCCTGATTACTGCAGAGACTGAGAACAAAAATGATCTTAACGTACCATTAGATGCAGTTTTCTGCCAGCTGGGAGGGATTTCCCCAAGGCATGTGTCTGAGGTAGAGGGACTGTGCTGCCAACTACTGGCTATTACTTGCTGCTGAGTATAGTGAATTAATTCATTGTAGGCTTGGGGTTTGTGCACAGGGGAATCGATCAGTGCAACTAGAACAGAATAAGCAGTTTTAGAGTCGCTCCACAGGTGCGTGCTCTGGGTAGAGTGGTGTCATTTTCACATAAAGATGTACCATAATTACACTAGTTAGTGTTGTTCTGCAGAACATCTTCATGGGATGTCTTTTCTTGCATCCAGAACATCGCAGATGCAGGATGCAAGTTTGTGTACAGGCTGTGGTAATCCCTGCCTGTGCTGGTTTCAGAGCAAGAGGCTGAACATACTCCCTGTAGCTGAGTGAGGAAGCTGCAGGCGACCTTGTAAACATCACAGGGTAGGGCTGAGCCACATGTCTTTAAAGCATTTGGAGTCATTCTGCATTGAATTGATCACATGCTGACAAATGACCGGGTCTGAAACCATAGTTTACATTTTGACAGAGCTGTCTGTAGATTATGGTTGGCATTTTGCTGTGTAGAAACTTGCAGAGATTCGAGTTTAATTCAACCGGTTTCTGTGAAAAGTATCACCCAGCCCATCACAAATAACATACTCAGTAAAAATTGCTTGAGCAGAAAAGAGGACCTAAGGAAATCAAAGCAAGAATCGCCTTATAATTGCTACTCCTGATAGTCTCGTCCAAAAGGACAGGTTTGTGTCCTGAGAAAGGAAGTGGAGTTGGAAAGAAATGAAATTCTAGCCCTGCCAACCCTGATGGATTCATGCAAAGATGTCCACTTCTCTGCAGCTTCCTGGGGCCCCGTGCTGGTAGCAGTGTTCGTGATGAACGGGGTGATCTGTCTGTCCTGACACCAGCTGGGGGATTAGATGATGAAAAATAGATACTGATTTTCCTCATGGCGTTGGTCATTCTTGGCGTGGCAGGGATAAAGGGAAGTGCCTGGCAGCTAATATTTTCTTTCATCTCTTCCAATTCTTTTTGATCATTTTCTCTTGCAAAGTTTTATTTTCGTGCAGTTCAAGGAAGATTTGTATTCCTAAGCAAAGAGGGGATGTGGCCCTGGTTACCTCAGATAGCTTTTCCCAAGAGCAGCCGTTCCCAGGCAGTCTCTTTCATTTGAGGTAATAATGGGTTTAGGAAACTTGTAGAACGTTAACGGTCAAACGTCTTTTAACCACCTATCGATGGAGTGAAACTTGGCAGATGACTAAGGAACCTTGCATTTTATTTCCAAAGTCTAAATAGCCTCACAGCTGCTCGGAGTCCCCTGAATTTATGAGATCTGAATGTTGGGGTTTGGGGTTGGTTTTTTTTCCACGTGGAACCCAGCAGAGTCTCTGATGGAAACTGTTGACCCTTCTTTGTGCTGTTTCTTTACTGTCTCGTCAAACATCTGGAAAACAGCATGTTTGCAGTCATTTCACAACATAATTTTGCATTTACATCATGTGTTATCTGGTAAAAGTTTTCTTGTTTTTTCAAGAAAGGGGAAAAAAAAAAGGGGGAGGAGGGGGAAGAAAAATCAGCAACTCGGAGGCTGCCGTAAGGTCAAGTGGTGACGGTGGATGCTGCCTGTACTAAACATATGTTTAGCTCAGAAAAGCTAAGGCAGTTCCCAAAAATTTGGTAACCATTATAGTACTTCCTAAGTAAGTTCCGGATGTCAGGCCCTGGGTGGAGGGGGGAAGGGGGTCGCGCCGAGTTTTCTATGGCCTTCCACGAAAGGGATTTAGTCTGGCAGCTGATGAAGCCAAGAAGCACATCACGCAAGGCAGAGCTAGACAGGAAACGCTTCTGAAAGTGCTGTTTTGAGAGAGGATCATGAGATCAGGCAAGGAGCTGTGAACTTTACATGCAACCAAGGCCAGATAGCGTTGCACCAGCCACCTGAGGGCTTAGGAATAAGAAAGGAAATTAAAGGATCATTTAAGTGGAGTGGGACCAGACAACTGAAATGACAATTTTCATCTTTGAGAAAGGAACACTGAAATATATTGAATTCTTTGAAGTAAAGGAACACGATTGATGTAGAGAATATTTTTGTTACATTCCATGCTTTGATTTAGCAGCTCTTCTAATATAACCTGTCCCTAACTTTACCAAACCAACTATTTATGGCATTCAAATGATTAAACTTTAGAGCAGTTTATGTCTCTTTAAACTGAACACTATATGCTTCTTCTAATAATCCGAAATTAGTTACTTGGATAAGTTCTGAATTCAAATGCATATTAATTAGTAAGGATAATTAGCAGGTTATCTACTTGTATTTTACAGTATCACAGTATTATAAGGTTGGAAAAGACCTTTGAGATCATCGAGTCCAACCTATGACCCAAATTTTGATCAATGTGAAGTAGTAAATGTTTTTATGTTGCTCATGGTAACTCCTTTAAGTGTCATAAGTGAGCCTAGAACCCTTTAGAAACCTTGTGATGTGTTAATAGCAAAGGTTATGTCTCTTTCCTTCTCTGTTTGGTGTTCAGGATTAAACTGTTGGTCAGAAGCTGCTCTATCCCAGTGCTGCTCCCCGTGCTTCGTGAATATTTTGGCAGAAGTCAACTGCAAAGTGGTACGGGATCTGCCACTCCAGGTCCCAGGGAATCCAGTTAACAACCTGAGAGAAGCCCTCTGCTCGTGGGACACTTGCAGAGCAATGAAGCTTTAACTGAACCTGTTCTACAGTTTATATAGCCCAAAACTTCAAGGGGAAAAAAAAGTAGACAACAGTAAATAATTCCAGTTTGTTAGTTTAGGACTGTAAAAGATTTTCTACAGTAACGCTCAGTTTCAGTGCTGGAGTCTGCTCGCTGGATGGATGTGATTTGTGGACGTTCCTGGTCTTTGGAAGTAGGAGCAGTGGAAGGTTCTTCTTTTTCTGTGATCTTTCCATGTATGGCTATAATAGCTTTATCTACGTGGGCCAGGTTTCCAGGTACCATAGAGATGAGTCTTAACAGGGGAAAAAATTGTGGATGGCTGCAATTGTGGTTTTGGAAAAGCTTGCTCTGGGATTTTTGTTTAACAGCTATTGGATAGGAGGGTGCTTAGTTTGCTAATTTGGATGCCAATACTTAGTACGGTTTTATAGCTCACAGTTATTTCATAGTGGTACTGGCATCCCAAGCTACTTGGGGAAAAAACAGAAAGGTTTTGGGTGTGCATTCAGCTTTTTTTCTGTGATGTGTTTGGCAAATGTTGGCCCAGACTTGGGAATTTGGACAATTTTAAGGAATAACAATGACTATTGAAATATTAATTGTTTCTGCAGTTGGAACATCATCATGCCGTAGTTTTAAAGGGATCAGATGCAGGGAAGTCATCATGAGTACAGAGAGCCTATGCAGATATTTTCCTTTTAAGATGACATCTGTTTCGTTGTGTTGATAAATAGCCATTTAAAACAGAAGAAACGGGCAAAATACTTTGCTCTTCCATTGCAATAATATAGGAGGTGTCTTGGGAATGTGTTATCTTCTATCACTTTCCCTTTCCTCGTCATTCAGTTTGATTATGTACTGATGTTTTTCTCTAGATGCTGTAGGACAGCAGCACTAGGTATCCATTACCAAGTTTGTTTCCCTGAATGCTTTCTAGTAGGAGGTAGAAGTGAAATACGTTGAATTAGTCGAACCAAGCTCAAGGGTGATAGTGCGTTTCCACTTTAGCAATAAAATACCCTTTATACAGTGAGAACAACTTGTGTGCAAGAGGCTTTTAAATAATTTCTCTGAATGCAAGTCCTGCTAAGCCTAGAAGGTAGTGATGGTTCACTGACTTATTATTTTTATGTAGGCCATTCTTCCTTGAGGCCACTGAGCCTTCAGGTTTCTCCAAGCCCTTAGTGGTCTGCACTTCGCTGTTATTCTTTCCCTGAGAGTGCTGATTAGTGACTTGCGGTATGGATGCTGATTTATCGCAGCCGAGAGTTGCCCCTTGGGGGCTGAGCAGAAACACTCATGAAGGAGCCCTGATTAAAAAGAGTGGTAATGAAGACAAATGTTTCAGAGGGAGTCAAGAGCAAACCAGGCCTTGGCATTCCCACTGCTCCTCTGAGCTTTTGGAGAGGAGGTAACAGTGGCCAAAGGAAATATTTCCCCCTTGTTGTTTATTTCTCATGGCACTGGAAAAATTTTTCTTTTCCTCCTGGGTGTTCTAACTCTCACTTGTTAACTGCTTTTCATGCAGGGTTGCAATTAACCCTTGGCAGATACTTAGCATGTTCTCTTTATATTCACTCTATACATAAAGAAGTTTTTATGTTTTGACCTGTTAACCATTTTAAGATTCTTTAGACTTGACAGTTTTGTCTAATTTCTCACGTCATTAAACCGTACTTAATTTTCCAACAGTCCATTCACATGAGGTTCGGTGTTTGTTTGATGTCTTTAATCATTTTTTTTCCACACTGCCCTTTTTAATAAGGAAAAAGAATGACAAAAAGTAATGCTTATGACCAAGTGTTAAATCAGAGAGAGGTCAGAAAGTTCCTATCTAGTGTTGGATGTGTAACTAAAGACAGATTTCAAAAGCATATTGGTAGGATCTAGATGGTCCGACACTTCTATTAACCAGGAATTCAAAACAAAAAACACACGTAATGATTTCACCCTGTAGTAGTTTTTAAAATTCTGTGGGTTTTTCATTTTTAAAGATCAGCATGGGCTATAATTAGCGTATGAACTAAAAAGCTGAGTACGTGGAAAAACGTGCCCTGACTTTATTGGGTTTTGCGTTATGCATGCAGGGATTAGGTAGGCCTTTTAAAATCTATCCTAAACTCTGCTGTTACTTTCTTGTTGATTTGTGTTCATGTGAGGATGCTGTTGGGAGGAGATGTATTCACTACAGGAGGATTTATCAAAGAAGCAGTGACTTTGAAGAGCGACTGAGGGAGCTGGGGTTGTTTAGCCTGGAGAAGAGGAGGCTCAGGGGAGACCTTATTGCTCTCTACAACTGCCTAAAAGGAGGTTGTAGCCAGGCAGGGCTTGGTCTCTTCTCTCAGGTGACCGGCGACAGAACAAGAGGGCACGGTCTCAAGCTTCGCCAGGGGAGGTTTAGGCTTGATATTAGGAAAAATTCTTCACTGAAAGGGTGATTGGCCATTGGAATGCGCTGCCCGGGGAAGTGATGGAGTCACCGTCCCTGGAGGTGTTTAAGAGGAGATCGGATGAGGCACTTAGTGCCGGGGTTTAGACGACGAGTAGGTGTTGGTGTTGGGTCATAGGTTGGACTCAGTGATCTCAAAGGTCTTTTCCAACCTTGTGATACTGTGTGATACTTTGAAGTCTGCATCCTGCCCAGGTGTGATGCAGGAGCAGGTGTTGCCATACAGGGCTCTTCCTTGCAAGGTGCAAAACTTTGCGTTGGCCTTGTTAAGTTTCACCAGGGTTGTGTCAGCTTTCCCTTCAGGAAACAAGCGGTGAGCTGAAAGCTTCCTGAGCAGTGAGAATGTGTGGATGGCCCTTTGCATTCAACAGGAATTTCAGGGTACTTTCCAAATGTTAATTAACTTTCTCCATTAAATTTTATTTTATGGTTTACTTCAGAACAATATTCTAACCTGTCACACAGAAACGTTCTTTTTCTTTTTAAAACAGTGTGATAAAGAAACAGTTCACCCAAGAAAAGAACAGGGAGAAGAGTTTTCTCTGATTGACTGGCCTCGTTCATGATGCACCTAAAAGGTCAAAGATTGTTTTGAGAAAGTATTTTAAAGGATGGGTCTGTGTTTTTTCTCTGTCTGCGAGTCTACTTACGGTTTCCCTAGTAGTTCTTGCAGTGTTAAATAAACTTATTGTGCTAGGACATATAAGGCTACTATTTAATCAGTCTTATACTTCCAGAGTATTAGAATGTAAACATTTCCCAGCATTAGGTTTGAAAAAAGAAAGCAAAATTAAAGTTCTTTAGTATCATTTTGTCAAAATGAATTATTTTGTACAGAAGTGACAGAACAATGCAATGATGGGGGACTGTGCGCTTCACAACAGGTGAAAGATTGTTTGTGGTTCGGTGCCAGATCTTCAAAGAAGTTGCTCAGCTACTCAGGTTTGAAAGATGTAAATGACATTGAGAACTTTCAAACATGGCTAAGAAATCTCAAAGGCTTGTAAAATTTTAGAAGTAACTTCTGAAAACTATTTTTGAAGATACTCAAAATTCCATCGTTTTACCTGCGTGAACTTATCTGAATTTACTCCCCAATTGTACAGAATTAAGAAAATATGGATTACATATCGCTAAGAGAAAAATCATAGGAATTTTTTGACAATAAAAAATTGAATGTAAGGAAGCTACATCTCATTAGTAACAGTGTCTGGAACGTTAAAAGATCACAGCAACTGGTGTAAGCTCAGTGGCACCAGCCTTTGTCTCTGAGCCATCGCGCTGTTCAGAATTTTGGAGATTTTTGGTTTTAAATCTGATTAACTTGTGGGTGTTGGAGAGCTAGTTTGAGGCTGGCATTGCTGCACTAGTCAGATTGCATCACCATCAGCTGCCCACTAATTATCAGGAAATTTATAGCTGCATTAGGTAAATGTCACTTCACTGCAGTGGCCTGGAATAAGAGCGTTTTCTGCTCTGAATTAGCACCATCGGCACGTCTCAGTGAGAGTCTATCCAAGCAAGCTAAGGACTTTATTTATGCACAAGCATATCAGGGCTTTAAGAAAGGGTAGCTGAAAGATGTTGTATTGCTTTTTTGAACCATAACATTTCTCCATCATAGATGTGTATTTATTTATTCATTATGCGTAATCACATATGAAGTGTTTAAAAATAATTTGTTAATTCCAGAACTACTAGATCTGCATTCAGTAACATAATATTCTGTATATACTTCATCTGCATAAACTCTTCAGAAAGATGGTCTAGAATGAGGATTACTTGGTCTTTATTCCTTTTGGTAAAATTCTATTGGGTGGGGTAGCGCTGATGCAGATGTAAGCAAGTGTTCTCAAATGTTGCGGAATTAAATGATACCTCCTGGATTTGTATTTCTGAGTTGCTCAGTAGAACAGTAGCCTCTTGGAGGTTTGGGGCAAGTAGTTTACCGCTGTCTTTTAAGTAGGGAAGCAAGGGTGCGCAGCACATCAGAATGAACAGCAAACTGCTCTCTTGGAAAAAGCTGAAGGATTTCGCATCCCTGAGAGGTGAAACTTAAAGGTTAAAAATAAAATAAAATCCAAACCGCTTCCATTCTTAATCCACTGGAAAGAAGGCGCCCAATTCTCCCTTGTCCAAAAGACCATAATGAAATTCATTGTGCTTCAGAGTGATGCCAGAGTATCTAAAGAGTTTTCCACTATGAATTCTTTATAAATATCAGAGTGAGTTAGGGCTGCTATTCTATGAATGACAACATCTCAACAACTACGACACACTGGAAAAAGTAGAAGGGCACTTAAGAAATTTTAGGCGAACTTACCGTTTCCATCTGTTTTAAGGAACTAAATAGCTTTAGTGCCCCTTTTGCATTTTTTTTTTTACCATAAAATTGACCGTAAACTTTTGAAAATTCATTCTTTAAAAAATTGTGTTTGCTTGAGCTGTGCCTGCTATAAATTTTTCAGATAACTTCTAATACCTTATTTTTAGAGAACTGTAGAGAGAATCTTTGGGCTCTTATTTATGGTGTTGCTTGCTTGCATCTTTATAATAAATAAGATGTAAAGGGTCAGAAGTTATGTTTACTAATTTTCCTGCTATTTCTGCTGGATGACAACCTAGAATTACGCTTTTTCCATATTGGTTTTAGGTATCCTCCCCAAACACTTCCTTAATTATGTCATCTTTCACAAATAAACCTATAAAGCAAGAACCCAAAATTGCAGGCAAAACATTACTTTTATTGAGCCCCAATGCATATTCTTGATCTCTGGATGCAGGAAAGACACCTGCCACCCACTGCTATTAGTAGATTCACTACGGTTAATTAGAAAGTAGAAGAGATTTGAAGAAAGTCGCTGTTCGGTGTTAAGCACTTGGCTTCCCTTCTGGTTTTGCTCTTGCTACTTTTATGGCTTAAAATGCTACAGATGAGATGAAACTTGCATTCTGTATTCAGCAGGCTTTTCTTCTGGGTTAGTACCACAAGTGTTGGCACAGGCCAACTGAACCACTTGCTTCAAAAGGATCATTTTATTAGATAAGAGCAGATACTTACACGTCGTAGGTGGAAGAATATAGTTTTTACAAAAGACTGATCTGCCTACAGGTCTGTTTCAAGATTGCGTTGAAGTTGCTTCCCTTTGTTCTTCATAAGATGCGAAACCCCATGACCCTCCTTCTGCTGAACCTCCCGATTCCAGCATGCAAATGAAGGACTGAAATTCTGGAAGTAAATTCAGTCTTAAACAGGTTTAGTGCAGGCATTAAAACTGTCTTGTGAGAGAAGACTTCATCTCTTCCCCCTGCATAGTTAATGGTATAGAGTTCTTCCCAGTACATCCAGTGGTAAAAGAGTGATTGCTGTTGGTTTCTATATAGCGTGCGTCTCGGTGTTTAATTACCTTGTCTAACGTGAGGGATGATTTTACTTGGGAATTTTGCATTGGGCTTGGGTGGAGTGTGATCAAGCCATAAAAGCAGACATCAGTCAGCTGTACGTTGTAAGCAGCTTTATGTTAACATACTGACCGTGGTTCTGATGATCCAGATTACTTACTGAGAAATCTGCCTTGCTCACAGTAGTTTTCAGGGCTCCAACAAGGAGCTGGGGGGCGCTCAGTTCTCTGCTGCAAGGCTGTATTTAACTGTTTGTTTAGGGATACCTTAGGTATTGTAGTGAAAGTTTGACTTCTTTTGTTCCAGTTGAATGCTGACAGCAGGGGCAAAGAAAATATAGAATCATAGAATCATAAGGTTGGAAGAGACCTGTGAGATCGAGTCCAATTGTGCCTGTGTCCCTACTAAACCCTGTCCCTAAGGAACTCATCTGCCCGTCTTCTAAACACCTCCAGGGATGGCGACTCCACCCCCTCCCTGGACAGCTGTGCCAGTGCCTGACCACCCTTTCAGTCAAGAAGTTCTTCCCAATGTCCAGTCTAAACCTCCCCTGGCACAACTTGCAGCCATTTCCTCTCATCCTATCACTGTCACTTGTGAGAAGAGCCCAGCACCCACCCCGTCACAATCTCCTTTCAGGCAGTTGTAGACAGTGATGAGGTCTCCCCTCAGCCTTCTCTAAGCTAAACAACTGTTTCTCTACATCATTAATACCAGAAGTTTTACCAAAGGACTATATGCAAAAGCTCTCCTTTCTGGCTGCAGAAGTGCTTGGTTCACGGCAAAGTTGAGATTGCATTGATGTGAATGGATGTCCTCAATCATCTCCATCCCAAAATATTTAGGGGTTTTTTTTGGCTGGAGAGGACATTATTATTTCATCAATTGAAGTCAATATTTGGAAGGACCTTGCAGCCTTTGCATGAAAGGACTAAAATGCTGAAATAAATAAAATGAAAGGATTTGAGATCAAGTTCCCTGGAGATAAAACGTCTTGTTGCCATATCTGTTTGTGTACATATATACATACGTGTGTCTTCCCAGTTTGCATTGCTTGCTTGCCTTTGGAAACAGTAGTACACCTCTCTGTTTAGTCAGGACGTACCATTTGCATAATTTGAGTCCAGCAAAGTCTAAATCACTTCTTTGCCTTTTGATAAATCTCCACCAAAACTTGGCAAAACTGATCGTGTAAATCCTGCAGCCTTTGCAATAAGCGGACAAGCCAGGCTGGGGGTTTGCACAGCTGCTGGCTCAGTTCCTTCAGCATCAACAGACTTCTTGGGGCCTTTCCTTGGCCATTAGCAGTACAGATTGTGAGAAGATAAGAGCCTGATGGAAACAGATGTGTGTTAAGGTGTGTGCATTGGGTACACAGAGTATTTTAAATTGCCTTTAGAAATAAGTTTCAAATCTCTCCCTCCTGTTTTATAGTATGGTAATACATATCTTCATTGCCAGTGTGAGAATAGTCAGCAAGGTCTAGCTTGCCGTTGCCAAAATTCACCATTCCCTGGCTCTAGCAATGACCTGCCCAACGTTGGTTTTTTTTCCCCTAGGTTCTCTCTCTCACTGTAGCTCTGAGCTCGGCCCATCAGAGGGCTGTGTTCGTGTTCTTTATAAACCAAGATCATTGTTGCAGAAGTTAAAACATTCCCAAGATGGCCAACGGCTTAGGAGGTTTGGTTCCAAAGATACCTAATTACTCCATGTATTTATAGCACTCATTGTAAATGCCGGTCTCCAGGGAAACAGGTAAGCACGAGGCAAGTGCTGGGAGAGGGAGACAGTGGCTTATGCACAGATAGAGGAAAGGAGTAAACCTTGACGGCCGCTCAGTCTGTGATTCTGATTGCTGGTTAATATTTTGTAAGCTGCGCAAGTTGCTTTTCTGGAATGCAGAAGTGTGTTGCATACGTCCATGTAACAATCAGCGGAGGGCTTCTCATCTGCAATAGTAAATTAATAAACAGCCAGACTGTTCTTGCATAAAACTTTTATCCTAGTGCTTTTCTATAAGAAATGACCTTATGTAATTAGATACATTACAGTAGCATGAATTTATATATATAAATATAATGTGGCATTTGGATATTGCACAATTTAAAATATTGTTATGGTCTAATTTGGAAGTGTTCTGACAAATGCTGATTGGGTAAAAGACACTTTTTCCTCTAAATGTAAACTGATAGATCATTTTGCAAGTGTGTAATTACTTCAATGCAAGCAGAATACAAAGTGGGTAAAAGAACTCCTCATACAAAACAAAGGCATTTTTGATGATAGTGATTATTGCTGGCATTTACTGTGTTTTCTGTAGAGCTGCCCAGAATTAAACATGGTGCTTTAAAAATATTATAGGATATTCTCAGAATATACATAATTTTGAGCAACTTTGTTGACAATCGCCTTTTTTTATGGGCTTTGATGGAAGTGAATGACAACCCTGGCGTTCCCGGGTGGAGCATCTGTGTTTGCAGGCAGAGCCGCAGTTTTCTTCGGCATCCAAGTATGATCTCAAATTTTTGGACTAGTCAGGAAGGTTGAGGTGTGCAGTGCAGGGATGTGGCAGCTGTCCCCTGGGAGGGCTTGTGGTGTTGGGGTCTGACTTCTGTCTAAGGTTTGCATTGGACGTGATAGCCCGATTTCCATGCAATCCTTAGGACGACTGCTCCCGGTCTGGCATCCTCTTACTCAAGGGCACTGCTGAGGTGAGCCCCAGTATCTTAAATCTTCATTAACTAGCTCGACAACATGAAAACCAGACACAGGGCACTTGTATTTGGTCTCAATTTTTGGCACCAGTGAGCCAGTTAGAAAGGAGAGAGCCAACATTTCAACAAGTGTCCCAGCTGCTTTCTTTTTTCAGAAGGCTGGTGCTGGAGCGGTTCCTGTGCTGCACAGGAGCTTGTTGAATGCAAATAATGGACATTAATTCAGCCTCATTGTTCCAGGGTCAAAACCACACACACAAATAAGAAAAGGCAATCAGCCAGGGTGACGGCATGGTAAATCTTGTTTGTTTGCCCTGCGTGTTAGGTTGGGGGTTTGCCTCTCTTTTTGAGCTATCATTTTGGGCGTGTGCATGTCATTCTCTTTTAGAGTGTGTGTAAGAGCAGGCTTTCCAGCTGAGCTCAGCCTTCCTTGTGAGGGCGAGGGAGGACTTTTGTCCTGTTTGTTGTTATGCAATATTGTACTGCTTTCAGTGATGAAGCAAAGGGAAAAAATTGTCTGCCAATACGGCTGTGATATTTGGATGATTTATCTCATTCCTCTCCGAGTAACCTAACTTTGACATTATTCGTGAACTCCAAGCCTTGCTTGCGTTGTTCTTGCTAGTAGAAAACACAGCAAGGATGTAGTGGGTAATTGAACCCAGATGCACCGAAGGCTGCTGAGCCAGACTGTTATTTTAGCCTACACTAGTAGGTTTTTTTAATACAAGCTTGACCTTGCTTTGAAACATTCTCAAAATACCATACTTTAATATCAATTTATACACTTTTACTTTAAGATGGGGTAGAGTAATTCAAAAACGTAATGAAACACTTTCTACCTGTTAATATAGGAGATACAGGAGGAGTTTTGGAGTTAATTTATGTATCTAAGGAACGAGTTTTATGTGCTGCCTTTCTAATTGGAGCCTCATCGTGTGCCTGTGGTTGGGATGGTTACCATCAGGGGAAACGTAGCTGTCAGCTTTAACTGTGCCAGTCGCGTGTGCCTGCCTGAGCAGCAGGCAGGCACGTTAGGCAGGAAGGTTCGAGGTATGCTAGGATAATGAAGATTTACCAAGAGGCCATTTCAGTAAGTTATTAAACGGAGTTTAATAGCCATGGTACATATTCATCTTAATTATTTTTACTGGGAGAGAAACATTTAGTATATGTGTCCTGTGAGGTTAAGCTGCATTAGTTAAACAGCTTAGAAACTCATTCCTGATTTAAAAAAAGTTAAAAGAAAAAAAAAAAAAAAAAAAAAGAGCCACCTATGTTTCACTGCCAGAACGGTAGTTTGATTTTGACATACATGTAATGTACTTTCCATATCCACACTGTATTTTCCTAAAGGAGGAGCTGCTAATAGCAGTCCAGAGCAGAGCCGTATTTCCCTCCTCAATGCACGCTTTGTCAGTAACAACTGAGCACAAAAAAAAAAAATCTTATGTATAATTAAATTTCCTGTGAAGAGAGCATACTTTTTCTCTGCTTAAACAAAACTGGTTTTCATTCATTATTGCTCTGGCCAGGTGGAACAGAGTTTGCTACCTTTCTAATGTGTCTTGTCTAATTATTCTTTGTTACGTGATGGCAGGGAGTAATAGTTTTGTGGTTGTACATCTGCTTGAAGTAAAGTAATAAAGAAACAAGCTTTTGTGATAGATCTTCACGTTAAATACTTAAATTGATTTTTTTGAGTTTCACTCTAATTTAGGGTTAATTCTTGTAACTGCTTTTGTAACGAAGCTTTAATTGGAGCGATGGTGGCAAACTGTTTTAAACCTGTTTGGCTTTGGGCAGTGCGGCTTAAAATATAGAAAGCGAGAAATTAAAAATGGTTTAGTGTTTTTCTTTCTGTTCTCTTATCAGAAATGTTCATTCAGACTATAACAACTGTTAGAACAAGATAACAACTTCAGGCCAGCTGTCAAATGTTTACCATTATCAAACCTCTCCCTAGGGTAAGATGCGACTTTGGCTCGCCTCACCGGCAGTAATTTAATTTTTCCTTCGTTCTGACTCGGAAATGGCAGCATTTTTCAAAGCTTCCTCCCACTGATGGCTGAAATTTTCCTTGTGAAATGATTTCCACCAGTCTTGAATCTTTCTTGCTTCTGCCGTCTTCACCTTTACTGATGGTTCTGCAACTCATCACCAGCTATGCAAACTGACAGTTCACATCCTGGGGCAGCAGCCGGGTCTGGCCTGCAGAAAGGAGCAGCCTGACCAAATTTACGCTCACAAGATCTCTTAATTCACAAAAGCATTTGCTCTAGTTCCTGTTCTCTGCTGCAGGGGCTTTTGGGGGGGCGAGCAGGAGAGCGTTCGGAGGGGAGAGAGGCACTCTTCACACTCTGCTGAGTACACAGGCTTTCGAGATGAAAAACAGACGGAAAGAGACATTTCCAGCCATCTTGCTGATCTGTGCAGGGGTTCACTGAACTGTGCAACATAGCACCAGACCCATGTATCATTTAATGTGCTAATTTCTTCTTTCTTCTTGGGTTTGTGGGTTTTTTTTTGAGTGAGGGAGTTTTTCATTTTGTTGACAAGCATATTAACATCAAAAGTGGAAACAGTTAAAAGAGAGCCTAAAATGTAAACTCAGTACCCACCGGTTACTTCCTCCTGTGACATTTAGAGCTATGGAGAGATCTGCTTAATTTTGAAAAGCCTCTGACAAATAAGAATAGTCAGAATAAGTTTTCTATTTGGTCTGAACTGCACGTAACATCATGATTTATTTCTTTTTCTCCATCACAAGCTGAAACACATGCCATATGCTTGCCCAAATGCTTCCCCTTCTTGCCCAGCGAGACAGATACGAAACTTTTGTTACATTCTTGTCCTAGGCAAATATTTTGTTCCTTCACCCTTACAGCCACTCCTACCCACCCAAGGCAGTTTGCAGCCAGAGAAAAGTGATGCTTCCCCTTAGCCGCGCAGCCAGGGTGTGCTTGCTCAGTAGCAAAAGGTCATTCAAACACTTTTTCGGTGTTCTTTGGCTCTCTATTGGAAGCTTCTCCTAAGAATAGCCCATTTTACGTTTTTATGGTTACTTTGGAGAAAAAATATGCATTAATACCAGAATGGAAATGGGGAGGAGGAGAACAGCATTCCAAGTAATTTGATCATGCTCCTGTAGTATTTGCTTTGGTACTTTCCTATCATTAGCTATCCAGTTGCTTAAGGAGCAGCTGCACAGTCTGGTAAATGAATATATGTTGTAGTCAAAAGTTTAGACAGGAGGAAAAGTTAACTTGTGCTAACATAGATCTTGATCTTGCTAACCGGTATTTTCGTTGAAGGTGCAGGAATTTTTAGCTCTTTTCATATGTAAAGTGGTCCTGTCTCTCAGTAACAGGAGAGTTTTACAAAATATATATATTTCTAATGGCATCTTCTGTCCTTAGCATGAAGCAATTTCTCTTTTCTGAGCTTTTAGGCGTTTTGAGATATATATGAGAGGTTTGTAAATGGGCAAGGAGAGTCAGATGTGTCCAATGTGTGGATTCCAGCAAGCAGAGTACCCTGCCTTAGAAATGTGAATTGGCAGGAGAGCTGCTTTCTGCCTGTGCTTCGAGGAGCACAAAGTAGTGCTAACTGGTCAGGATATTTGTCATCTTAATAAACTGACAAAATGGAAAAATAAACACGAATCTTATCAGTCTGCATTTTTGTTCAGGATGAAAGTGTTTGAAGAAAAATCATAAAGGAATCCATGGTAGCTCAAGGAGGTTAAACTCAGCAGTTGTTTCCTTTGAAGTGTATGACCATGAGGTTAATTGCCAAAACTGCTTGTGGAAAAGGTGGTAACAATTTAACAAGACTGTACAACTGCAGGGACTCAGATGAATATCAGGTGTTTGCAGATGGGGTTTTTGCCCAACAGGAAAAGGGGAGAAAAAACAGAATGAGAACCAGGGGACAGAGCAAGAGAAGAAAAGCCCGACTAAACAGCCAATAATTCCTTGTTTGCTTTGCCAATGAGGCTGTAATTGGCCAGGAGGTTAATCGCAGCCTGTGGATTGGCGGGCGGCAGTGCTCGCCCCGCGCTTGCTCCGTGCTGTTGGACAGGAGATGGCAGTTACTAGAGCTTTCGCGTCTCTTCTTTAGGCTCACGTTGACTCTGATTTATTAATCCCAGTAAGACTGCTGTGAGGAGTTTACAGTTCAAGGCATGGGTTTTGTATTTCTGCTGCTTGCAGTCAGGTTTATGCCAGAATTTCTTTTTCCAGCTCTGGGATCAGTAGGTTCATTTGTCCCTTTCTGAAACTGCCATACTTCTAAATCTTTCTTAATTTAGTGGGAACAAAGTCTTTAAACACGGAATTCCCTGCAGCCCTACAGAAACCCAATTAGATCAGTGCAATATTGTAATTGGAAAGCTGAAGTCCCTCGTCATTAGTTACACTGAGTAAACAGAGATGCAAAAGTGTGATATAACCAGAAGAAATTCCTTTAATGTTGCTTTTCACTTCTAGAAGGAAACTTTATAATTTTAACAATATCATTAGGGTATTTTAATTTAACATCCAGTCTCAGAATACAGCAGTGGGTTTTTCCATTGTTATATTTTCTATCTGTAGCAATATCTGGAACTTGGAAAATGTGTACAAAGTACAGGTTTTTCAAGTTGTTTTTTTTCCTGTAGACGAAGAGTTGGGAATGCCTGAAAACAACGAAATGAGGAAGAATCTTTAAATCGTTAACTAAACTCTTTTGAACTCTGTTTATGACAGAAAGCTTGCTCACTAACTAATCCCTACTTACATATGTTTCTCTCTGTCATATATGCTTAATGAACTGCCAGTTTTATTAACAGCAACTCAAATAATGTTTTTATGATTCGATGTTTAACTGAGTGACTGGCAAAACTTTGAAACCTTTCTACTACAACGGGATCTCTCAACTGTAAAGCCCAAGCAGCAGCCTGAATCCTAAATTTAGTGCATCCTGTAATTTTTGATTTCTTGTTTTGCTGTTTTGATGTTGTGTATTAAAAGGAAAACTTCTGGGAAGAATCTTCCCTTTACAGCAAACAAAACTCTGTTCTCCAGCTGGAGCATCGTGGTGTGTCACTGGCCACCGCTCACAGCAGTCAGGAAATGTTCTGTGCTGATGTATGTGATGTAATTCAAAAGATCACATCTCTTTGGTACAGAACTGAATTTGAGTTGTGATAGGACCACCCAAATATTGACACTTTAAAATACTTTATTTAACCTATTGCTTACTTTTTATAAGCAGAATTCATTGAATCATAAAGTCAGGCATCTACAGCGAGGGATTAGAACCAAAGGGCAAGGTATTTGGAAACCTCGAGTCTCATCCTTTCCTGTGAGATCTGACAACGAAAACTAAATTGGCTGCCAAGCACCCATAAATCTCATGTAGGGTCTTGTCTGTTGTAAGCTATTTACATTTTTACGATTTGATGATGACCCTTACATTGTTTCTATGCCAACCATGTTGTACAGGTGGCAGAAACCCCACTTCCAGCCCTCCAGAAGGTCCCTGCCAATCTTGCTTTTTTATTAAACAAGTAGAGCGGTTACAGAACACCATTGCTATTAAGCGTAAGTCACACTTCTGAGAGGCGCAAAAGAACTCGGTTTACAAGTGGGACAGTTCTCCGGTATTGATTTAGACTCTGCTCATGAAAACAATAGCAGTTGAAAATATATGCTCCTCAATATAAAACCATCCTTCCTTATTCTTTTGAACCTAACATGGTCTCTAATGGTATCCAGTGGGTTGGTGTGGCGCAGCAGACAGAAAAGTTTTGCCGTCGCTGAGATACCGAGCAAATCTCAGCGAGAGCAAAGAGGAGAAGCCAACTCTCATTTGGTTTTAAATTATCAGAATATTTTTTCATTATAAGAACACATGCTTATTAAAACATACGGGGGAAGATATTTTTCCAAGTCATTCCTCTGTATAAAACAAAAAAAGAGGGGGGAGAAAGAGTTGGGAGGAAGAAAAAAAGGCTTTGTAATCTGCATATGCAAATCTTGCAGTGTTCCTCCTTGACTGGAGGAAATTCTAACTCTCAATAGATATTTATTTTCTAAATTGGCGACAGATATGCGAGCGAGAACATTCAAATGACTTCAGCTCTCTTTCTGCCTTCGTTATGTCAGGCTAGCCGATCACATATGGCATTATGGAAATCAGCAAATGAAAACCATATTGATCAGCATTGAGAACAAATGTAAAAAAGCTGGACTGAAGGAGGAGAGGTGGAGAAGTATGCTCTGCTGTTCAACCTGATAGGCCCTCGTTAAGGCCTTTAATCATTTATTAATGTAAACTCCCTCCTTCCCTTTCCACTCAAATTACCTCAGCCATAGAGCATCCTGCTCCATTTATCTTTTAATGTTTTCTTTATTTAATTTATTTTTAAGCTATACATTATACTTTTATTACAAAATCCAGGTTTTTTCCTCTTCTGGAGGACAGTATTGAGCGACCAGATTTGCTATAAATGTCCCAGCGAGCTTGCCTTCAGCATTAAGGGGAAGAA
Organism: Neomorphus geoffroyi; assembly: GCA_033558235.1. Classification (NCBI taxonomy): domain Eukaryota; kingdom Metazoa; phylum Chordata; class Aves; order Cuculiformes; family Neomorphidae; genus Neomorphus; species Neomorphus geoffroyi. Next base: position 4,247,419 of record JAUMJM010000018.1, read on the forward strand.
CGAGCAGGATTTGCTTTTTGTTGGATGGCAGATTTTGTGTGCTGGCGGACTTGCAGTGCAAAGGAGTGTGTATTACAGAGCC